>CM021100.1:521228596-521819996 GCA_007115665.2 Sequoiadendron giganteum | reverse complement strand
TATTAGGTTTATTTACAAAAAAAAAAAATCTATTTGGTAAAAATTTGAAATTTCAATAGAGTAGTACTTAAATTTTAGGGAAAAATAAGAAGTATGTGTCTATTTGACCACCCTAACCACCTTAAAATGATAATATTTTTTTATAAGATTTTAGATATAAGTAGAGGACTCATGTCTCGATGTGATTCATATTTTTTTGTAATTTTTTTCCAAGTAAATAATTAATTACAATTTTTTTATGACAACTTTTAAAAAAAATAAAGACTCATATGTCTGACCACCTTAACTTGGTCAAAAATTCATGGAATTCATTTTTTTCTTATTTAATCTTATAGCATGCGAAGCATAGAATGTGACACATGTTTTGGATTCAAAAAATATGATATCATTTGAAATCTATATATGTTTTTCAATCAAACTAAAAATCAAGACTTTAGTCATAATTCAATAGAAAATGAATAATAATTATTTATTAAATTAAAAGTAAAGAGTAATTTATATTGTTGGAAAGCTAATAATCTCCTTTAAAAACCCTTTTTGTTTCATCAATTTTGGGTGAAAAAAATATCGTCAGCCACATACCCATCATATTGCAACTTTTTGGCCCATCATGATCCTACACATACCTATCCATGAAATGTCTTAACATAAAAATAATTGAAATAATAAAACCAAATTTCTATGAGTATCTTTTCAAATCATTCCATGGTTCTCTATTCTTAAGGACCTTTGAATTCATACTCTCATATCTAGTTAAGTGTTGCACATGAATCTACAAAGATGACAACCTAAGAAATGAGAAGATGTTGTGCAATGCAAACTACATCCCTACATCACTATTTTTTTGTATTTTTCAAGTTTAAATATTAAATGGAAGAGGAAAGTTTTTCTATGTATGAAGACACTAGGATTAATGATGAA
This sequence comes from Sequoiadendron giganteum, assembly GCA_007115665.2. Classification (NCBI taxonomy): domain Eukaryota; kingdom Viridiplantae; phylum Streptophyta; class Pinopsida; order Cupressales; family Cupressaceae; genus Sequoiadendron; species Sequoiadendron giganteum. The sequence continues at coordinate 521,819,075 of CM021100.1, read as the reverse complement.
ATTCTAATGAAATACTATGAAAAACAATGAAATCTAATGCAATACTAAAATGACCCAAAGTAAAAACTCCATGATAAGTATGCTATATGAAAATGAAAGCTCTCAATTACTCTCAATTGCTCTTAATTGCTCTCAATTTATCGAGCATAAGTTTATCTCAATTGTTTCCTTGAAAAGATGTAGGATGAACTCCTTTTTATAGATTTTTCCAAGCCTCAAATGTGGTGGCAAGGATGGATGATCTAGATCATGATCTTGGGGGATCAATGGTAGAGAACCAAGAGGTTAGAGGAATTAATGGAGGTTACTCCATTTGGAAGGGAAAATATTCCAAGTGTCAAAGAGCATCAATTGAATGAAAGAACCATGTGTCCCCAAAGAGGTTAGGAGGTTGAGAGGTTGGAGTGAATATTCCAAATATAAAAATTAGGAATAAATGAAATTGTGTGACATGTTATGAGGTGGAGGATGAGTTGGAGGTAGTTAGAAGATTATGAAGAAATGTAACAAATTTGAGTTAAAAATTCAAATTTAAATGAAGGAGGGAATTGAACAAATGACAAATTATTTAATTTGTACCTTTAATTAATTTAAGAGAGAAAATGATTTTTGAAATAGAAAAATTAAGGGATGAGCTATATATAAATAAATTTTGTGGTAAATTGCAACCTTGCTGACATTGCACCCCAGAACAGAGAATTCACATGGACCAAAAAATGAAAGGGCTTTACAAATATTGCAGAATGACTTGATCGATTTATTTTGTCCTCAAATTGGTTCCTCTCTGACATTGCAATCAACTCCCTTATTCTCCCGGTGTCTAGATCTGATCACTATCTAGTTTTGCTGGCATTGAAGGAGGATAAACCCCCACAATGTTGTCCTTTTAAGTTTGAAAAAATGTGGCTTCGGGATGATTCTCTGAAAGGTCTACTCCGCTCTTGGTGGACTGAGGCTAGAGTCCAAAAGGGCTCAAAAATGTTCATCATCGCCAAGAAACTAATTGCAATCAAAGGAAATTTAAAAAGATGGAATGATGAAGTTTTTAAAAATATTTTCAAGGAAAAGGAGCGCATTGAATCTGAATTGGAAGACCTAAATGTAACAATTTTATCCCATAGGATGACTGATGTTGAATTTGAGAAGGAAAAATAGTTAACCAGAATCCATGGGGAACTCTTGGACCGTGAAGAGGTTTTTTGGAAATTGAAATTTTGGGAAACCTGACTCATGGAGGGTGATCATAACATCAAGTATTTCCACAATTCTACCAAACATAAATGAAATTTGAATCGAATCACAACAGTTTTGAGTGATGATGGCAGGGTTCTGAGCGAGCCCGAGGAAATTCAATCAGAAGCCATCAAATTCTTCCAGAAACTTTTGGCAGACTCAAAATCTTCGCAAGGCCATATGTAGTCTAGTCTAATTGATCACATTCATCCTTTCCTCTTAGCAGAACAAAATGACTCTCTCCTGGCTCCTAACAAAGCCCCAGGGCCGAATGGATTTCCAACCCGGTTCTAACAAGAATTTTGGGATTATTTGGAGGATGAAATTTGGCGTGCAGTGGAAAATTTTAGAAAGTCCAAGAAAATGGTTAAGGATATCAATAACACATTTATCACCATCATCCCAAAAAAAATAGTGGTCACCTCCTTCTCTAATTTCTTCCCCATATCCTTATGCAATGTAATTTACAAGTTAACAATAAAAGTAATGGTGAACAGGGTGAAAGGAATTATCCCATGCCTCACATCTAAGGACCAAAGTGGTTTTACCCCTGGGAGGAACATTATGGATGGTATAATATCTACCCATGAAACATTGCATTCTGTCTCCTTTAGCAACAAAAGTTGCATGGTTTTGAAACTAGATGTAATCAAGGTTTACGACAAGGTCAATTGGTGATTCCTTCTCAAAATAATCAAAAATTTTGGCTTTCACAGGCAGTGGCTTTACTGGACCTTCCACTGTATCTCCATAGTTTTCTATTTGGTGTTAGTCAATGGGTGTCTATATGGCTTCTTCAAGTCTACTAGCTCGACATCAGGCAGGGAGACCCAATGTCTCCCTTTTTATTGCTCATAATGGTTGAGGCCCTCAGTAGGGGGATTCAGAGGTCTGCATCTTTAGGTCGATGGCATGGAGTGAAGGTTGCAAATGACTGTCCTTGTGCCACTCATTAGTAGCTCATCGATGAAATGCTTCTATTTGTTGCCTCTCAAGTGATGAAGGCTTCTGAAATCTCCTCTTTTCTGAATCCCTATGTTGTTGCTTTTGGACAAATGATAAAATATGAGAAGTCTACCATTTTATTTTTCAATACCTGTAAGCATGTATAGTAGAGGATCCTTGCTATCCTCCCTTTCAAAAAGGTTGAAATTCCTAGCAAATACATAGGAGTACCTCTGTCCAAAGGTGCAATGTGTTCTTCCCTATATGAGGAAAATATCCAAAAATGCAATTCAAAAGCTTCATCTTGGAAAGGTCACTAGCTCATGCTTTCAGGGAAAATTCAAATGATTAAAGGAGTTCTTTCTGCCATTCCCATATACCAATTAAGCTGTAATAAAGCTTCGAAAAAGGCTTTTGGTTCAATTGAGGGGATTTTGAAGAGATTTCTATGGGAAGGCACAAATGAAGCTAAAAGAATCCCCCTCATCAGCTGGAAAAAATGTGTAAGTCAAAGTTTGATGGTGGAGTTGGCTTTCATAGTTTGGAAAAATAGAATATAGCTCTTAGAGCTAAACTTGTTTGGATGTTGTATCAAGACCCCAATTCTAGATGGTTTTGGATTTTAAGGAAAAAATATCTTTACTCTGATGATCCCACTCGAATCTTAACTACACCTAACCCACCCAAAGGTTCCAACATCAGGAACTTCATGCAAAGCTGCAGGTGGCTTATCATCAACCATGTTTCATGGGTGATTCATAGTGGAAACAAATCAGATATTTGGGAGGAATCAATCAATGGCTTGCCCCCACTTGCAGAAATTCCAACTCTCAAGGAAGACTGTGCTGAAATTTGTGACAATTTCGGCAAGAAAGCAACATTTTACATCAAAGCCTCTGATCGAGACTGGGACCAGATATCTCTTTTCCCACTTGAGGAAGAGGCAGCTCTAGATCTAAAAATTTCTGTCTTGAATAGAAGAATTATAACAACCAGGAAAGAAGATGAGATCATCTGGACGAGCTCCAAGTCTAGGTAATACTTTGTCAAATTTGGTTACACCATGCAGAATCAACAGGCAATCTTAGACTGGCCAACTCCACTTTGTTGGAGCAGGTGGACCTTACCTAAGGCTAGAACCTTGTCTTGGATATTTCTACACAAACACATTCTGATGGGGGAAAGACTCAATTTTGTTGGTTTTGTTGGCCCAAGCTGGTTTGTTTTGTGTGAAATGGTGGAAGAAACAATCAACCACCTCCTCTTAAAATTCATGTTCGCAAAGGAATGTTGGGATTGGTTATGCATGAAGTTGGGTTGGATTGATGCCCTTCCCAATGACATTGTTTTCCTCCTGACGAGCTAGTCTAGAGGTGCCTCTACAACGTGGAATGGACTCTAGAACACTTGCCCCTCCTTACTGATCTAGCACATTTGGTGTGAGAGGAACAACATGATATTTAAAGGAAAAGTGTCAAGGATTGCAGAGCTATTGAGGAAGCTCGAAGCACGCATTTGTGAGATAGTCAACAGAAGGCTCCAAGATTTTTCCCTAACACCTTTCCCTAGCTAGGATGGGGATATCATGAAAAGATGGTTAGACCTCCACCTCCCTGCTTAGCCCCTCTACAAAACCCAAGCTAGTGAAAGGAAGTTGATGAGAGATCGTACGAAGTGGAGAACCCTACCCATTGGAAGATTAAAACTAAACTTGAACGAAGCGTCGAAGGGAAATCTCAGGGTCTTCGGTGCCAGGATCATAATTCAAAATGAACATGGTGATGTTATATGGGCCATATCAAAGAAACTACCTCTCGACACCAGAAATGAGGAAAAATTATTTTCTCTTCTCTTTAGCCTCCAATTTAAAGAGAACACCTACTCTTTGACCTCGACATCGAGGGGGATTAATCAATCTACATCAATGCAATAATATCCAGGAGCATTTGGAATTGGAAACTCAAATTTAAAGCTGAAGCAATATCTGAACTCTTGGACAACTTCAACAATCCAAATATTGCTCACATTTACTGTGAGATAAATATGGTAGTTGACTTCCTTTCCAGCTGGGCATGCATACAGGTTGAGGACATCATTGTTTTAGTCTCCTGTGATCCTTGGCTGGACTTACCAAAGCGTTGATCATCAGAACCATGGAAATCTTCCCCTTTTAGGAATGATGGTTTCCGTGTTGTTTTTTTGAGAAGCTGAGACCAATTTTTGGTTGGCTTTCCTGGAACAAACAAATGTTTGTCTTGCATGTTGTGTTGTGTGTTTGGGTTGAATTTCCCAAGATCCAGTATTCACTAAATATTTTCAAACACTGTTATCAATTAGTTGGTCTTTATACAAACTTTTCAATCTTAATATAAAGGGAGCTACCCCAATGTATCACTTATTTAGCAATTTTATTTTTTTAATCCATTTATTTACATTAGTAGAAGAATTAGGATTTATTAATTAAATATCAAGTATTTAATTAATTTTTCTCTAGATCATTTTATGTGCATACATATATGAGACTCAATCTATTCTATTTGAGCATTATGAATAATTTTCTAAAATAAAAACCATGTGTGGATATTCTAGGAAGAAAAGGAGTACAAAAATAGATTTTATCCAACACCAAAATAATGAAATAAAAAATTTTATTGTAGATCATAGTATTTCCTTATTTGAACATATCTTTTTAACACATGTTGAAACATCAGATTATCTCACTCAAAAATATTGTGAGACATAATGAGAATTAGGGGACAAAAATAATAGCCACATGGCTTACATTTGTGTCTTATTTCCCACATCACCTATTTCTACATCAAAATATAGATATTATATCTCCATGCCTTCCAATAATTCTATGCACCAAGACATGAATATTAGTTTTCTAGATCCACAACATTGGGATGCATTTTTACAAAAAATACCATCCCTTCTTGTAGATTCACATATTGCACATTTGGAAGACTCAATTAGGGATATTTTTCTTCATTTTGGTTATATTCAAATATAAATTATGCTTACTCAATATTACAATCTATCTCTTCCCTTGCATATGCTAGCTTTTATAGTGATAAATTATGCATATATTTTTGTGTTTACATATCCAACTCAACCATAAATTATTTTTAAATCATTTATAGTAGTGTTAGATCAGTCTAGTTGTCACCATACATCCATGATTCATGTAATTGAATCATCTATTGTACCTAATTCATCACATCAACATTTTTCGAATTTTAGCATTGGCTTAGAGATCATTTTGTATCATTCAAAGATATCATCATGGGAACGATCTACATCTATGGATCATGTTTATATTTTAGAGAAATTTATCTTTTTTTTATATGTTCCTATCAAGAATAGAAATTAATCTTCAACACATTTGTGGTGGTGTTTCTTCCCAAGGGTATGATTTGCTTTAGCATTGATGGATTATCTTCAACATCAAGTGTTGAGAATCTACTAGCACTACACACATCATTTTGAGGGGACATTTAAAGATCTAGGGTAGAAAAAAGTAACATTTTTTACACTTAATTTGGCTATAAGTAATATTATTATGAGCTTAATTGTTTCTTGATCTAGTTTTGTAATTTTTTCTACACATTCATATTAAGATTAGGGACCCTATTAATTAAATGGACTTAATTGTGTCTTATTTAGGTTGTTGTAAATTTCATCTAGGGCTTTATTAATTAATTAAGGTTAATTTTCCTTAATTAGCTCTTTTGATTCAAATCTAAGCCTAATTAATTATAGATTTCAAGGGATAAAGCCCCAAATTCATAAATAATATTACACAAGACTTAATTTTATAAGGTGTGTGCCATAGGTTAGTGACCTAGGACCCATTTGCCACCTAGAAAATGGGTCCTCACTAGGTCTTACGACCCTAATTTTACATAATATTTAACATCCCCTGAAGTGTGTCGTAGTTAAGTATGCTAGGTCACATTCTTCCTAGGGAAAATGGGTCCTCACTTAACCCTAGGAAGCCCCTTTGGAATATATTTTTTGTATTATTTTAATGATATCAAATCCTAGATCTAATTTTGTCTTGTGTTATTTGAATTTGGTGAATTCATAATAATATAAGTATAAATATAAGGCTATTTCATCTAGTTTCACCTAACAATTTTTAGGCAAGAATCCTAATAGCAAGTTTACAAGTTCAAGAGTTTACAAGAGAATTCAAGAAGGCATTCGAGGGCAGATTATTAAAGTTTATTGTAGAAATCAAGATATCAATCATCATTTCAAAGTCGTGCATATTTTTGAGCTAATGTGTTGATGTAGAATTAGTGATCAAAATCAAGTATTCAAAGCCATTATATTATGTCAAGTTCATGATCAAGATCTAAACTCATTGAGGCCATTTCATTCTAGGTTTTAGATTTGTAATCAAATGTTTCAACAAGGTTTAGTGAGTTATTACACATTGTTTTCCATTCATCATTCCTTTATTAATTATGTCATTTCAAGGTTTAATTACAAAAAATAGGTTTGACCAAGGAAAACCCCTATTCCCTAAAAAAGTAAAAAATTTATTCTCCTTTGATGTGTGATGGAAGATTTTAGGTTGAAGATCAATTGAAGAGAAAAAGATGCAAAATTTGTCAATGTCACAAAGTTGTCAGAGTTGTCATCTTTCTTGCAGGATCACCGAAACTGGTCTATGTAACTTATTTCTTGGTTTTTAAAAGTCTCCAAATAGGATCTAGGAGTGTAAACTTTGAAGAAAAAAACCTAGAAATTAATTTTCCAGAACCCTATCCAAGACTTGTTTGCCACTAGGCGAATGAGTCCTCAATGAGGTCTAGAAAAGCACTTTTTACAATAGGTACACAATATTTAACCTCTTAAAACCTTCCTTTTTATTGCTATATTGGTTAGGTTTGATTTCTAATATTGATTTATGCATTATTACCCTCATTATAATTGAGTGAAATAAGAAGAATAGGGAGCATGATAATATCCATCATTGAAATACCTACACCCAATTTTTCTATGTTTTATTTTGGTGAACCTGACATCTTGATCATTGTAGTTTTCTGATTTTGGAGTACTCTTCATCCCAGATTTATTTCTTGCATTCATTTAAATTAATTTGTATTCAATTATATCTCATTTATGGTTTTTAGTTTACATTCAAATTTGCATCTCATCTAGGGTTTTTAGGATTGCATTGCTTGTATTTTTTAAATATGAAAACGACATAAAAAACAGTCATTTTTCATATCATATGTACATCATATTAACTTGGATTTCAGAATTGAAATAAAAAATTGCATATCAAAGTAGGTCCTTTAAGTCATATTTTTGTCACATTTTCAACTTGCATTTCACATTGCATTTGTACAAAATTGAACCTGAAACTTACTACACCAAACCTCAATCTGAAAATCATTAGAAAAGACTTGAAATCTATAAAAGAAACCTTCAAAACACTCATATAGGACCCATTCTCCAGAAGGAGAATGAGCCCTGATGAGGTCTTGATCTTCATTTCTTGAAATTAAAATCTTCAGTTTTGTGCTTTTGTTTGCTACTATCATATATCTGTTTTAGATTGCTAAGTTTATGTTCCATTAATTTAATTATATCTACGTTAATTTGGTACATTTCATGCATTTTATGATTTCAAATTTTCATTTACAATATTTTATTTTTAGATTATTACATTGTGTAATCAGTAAAATAACTTGTTTAGAATTTAAAAAATTGTATTTACACATTTCATTCTAGGTTATTGCATTTCATTTTAAGACTCTTTCTATTTTGGGTTGGCACACCAAGTTTGTGAATCTTGTTTGAGCTTTACAACTTGGTTTCCTATTAACAAAACTATTTTGAGATGTAGTTGGAGACTCATGTAATCCTATGATACACCATTCACTATGGATCTTGGGTTTTCTATCTCTCTTTCTAATAGTGTTGATAATAAACCCCCTATCGATCATGACATGCATACTTCATTTCACATGGATTCCATACCTATAAGCAATATGCATAATGTCAAAAAACCTATCCCTATCTCGACTATTTGTACTCAATATTTGGGGTGTACTCAAAGCCAAGGTTGAACTTCAATTCCTCCTACAATGCCCATTTTCATCCCTACATACACTAGCACTCAAGTTACCACACCAATTCAGCCCACTAGCAATGTGAACAATTTCTTAGGTATTTCCTTAGGGAATCCTTCTAGCTTTGTGCATTCAAACACCGCATCTCCTCAACCATCCTCCCTCACAAATTTACAATTCACTTTCCATCTACATAAATACACCACTCCACCTTACAATAACAAAAATGATAAAATCCTTAACACACATTTGAAAAACATGTCAGAACTTCAACAATAAGTTACACCATTAAATCAAAATAACAATGATCAACCTTCCCAATATATCAAAACCAATCTATTATCCTTGGATATATTGAGAGCATAAATTCCACAAGGTATAGGAGTTCCTAGGTTTTGATAAATATAGTGGGAAAGGAGAACCTATTAGCCATGTTTCCTATTATACAACCCTATGTAGTGATTTCATCTTTGAAGATAAGCTCTTGGATAAACTATTCCCTAGGTCATTGGCGGATATTTCTTTAGAGTGGTTTTTCTCTTTAGCGAACAATTAAATAAACTCATTCAATGAACTTATTGATGCCTTTTACAACTACTTCCACATTCACATGGGTCCCAAGATAACCTTGAGTAATTTCATGACATGCAAATAAAAAGATGATAAGAAAGTGACTAATTTCATAGCAAGCTTTCAAATGTTTTATTCATAAATAATCATTAAGATTCTTCATGTCGATCTTTAACAAATGTTTATTTCCAAATCAAAAAATAAAATTCAAAAGAATCTTGAAATGTTGAAATTCCATTCCTTCACATAATTATGTATAGCCCTTCATGATTTTAATAATTTGCTTTATGCTCATGATGGAAAAAATCCTACTATCCATGCTAAAAATTCTGAATGTACAACTCAAAATAGTTAACAACCTTTCAAGAAGTAAAATAGGGTCTTTCTACAACTTAATTCCCCTCATTCAAATCAACAAACTGATCACCAAGTGACTACTATAAATATGACAATTCCTCTTACCTTTGGGGATAGGAATAAAAATTTACTCATTTACCTGGTACCCTTCAAAATATCATGTTGTATCTCATAGAAAATAATATGCTTTCCCTAGCTCCTATCAGATCTCTTGATCCCAATAAACTATTACCCACATGATATAGACCAAATTTTTATTGCCACTTTCACCGAAAAAATGGACACAATATGGAATATTGTAAGTGTCTTAAAAATATTGTGTAAGACCTAATTGATTCTAATCATCTTCTAATTAGAGGTGTGACACAAATGAAGAAAAGATATAAGATGAAAATGTAGATGAAAAACCTAAACTAATAGGATTTATTGAAGCCAAACCTTGAAAAGGCTAAACCAAAATTCCTCTTGATATTTATTTCTCATAAATAGACATACTTAAACATGCACCCAATGATCCTTTTTACATAGCTCGAAGAATCAATGAAAATACTACTAATGGGATATTAATTGATCACATCTATGTGGAGAATGTGATCACTAAATAATTCCTATTTGTGCATGAACTTTATCAATATACATATGACAAACTGAAAACATGGATCAAAACACATAATGGTTTTTCTTGTCTTGCAATGAGCTCCATAAATCTCCCTCTAAATGTTGGACCAAAAATATTAAGTGTCTCATTCATCATCATCATGTCACCAGACCAATTTTGTGTGAAGTTAGGCTACCCATGTCTTTTATCCATGAATTCTATCTTGTTAGTTATGCATAAATGTTTAAAGTTTCCCTTTGGCAATGAAATATTTACTATGCATCATAGTGGCTTTAATCATATGTCTTCTTGTGAGAAATTTTCATTGGATTCGTTTTGTCTTGAGCCTATTGAACCTATTAGACTAATTGTTCAAAAAATATCAAGATTTTAAGGAAAATTTCATAGTAGAATTATCAGTTAGAAACATACATCAACTCGTGATTGAGCCACCTATCCTTGATGAACCAATGATTGAACTAAAAACCCTTCCAAATTTCCAAGAGACACCTATGAAAAACCATCCTACAATTTCTTATAAGTGACCATGAGACAACCAAAACAATCCGATTGTGCCTCCTAAAGTCAAACAACTTTACAAATCTAAAGATAAATTTTTTGAACAACTTCCCATGGTTCTTTATGTTACTCCCTAAGGAAAAAAAAAATGTATGATTGAAAACCACGCTCCTAAACAAACATAAGTTGACAGAAAATTTGAATGAAATCAAAATGCTAGAGAGTGTAGGTTTAGATTGGTATTGCTTGTATGTTGCAAACTAAAGAAGAAAAGAACAACATATAAAATAAAAATCTGAATGTACCTAAAATAGAACATGACGATCATATACCCTTGCCTTAATATAAACAAGATCCTTCCAGAGACATTATCATTCAACCTCTTGTGGTGATTAATTTGGATGATGACTGTGATATTGTAAAGATTGATGAACATCTTGGAAAAACAAGGATAGACAACTGAGAGTGGGGGTGAATCAGTTATTACCAAAAAAAAACTTATTAAACATTAATAAACCTTAAATCTCAGATCTGATAATTAACAATGCAAGCATAAATCAATAACACATCAGAGACACATGAAACACCAAGATTTTATACGTGGAAATCCTGTTAGGGGAAAACCATGGTGGATGTTAATCCAAAAGATTATACCCTATTACAAGTATAATGAAGAATAAAAATGAATGCACTTGCACTCAAACACACTACCTAGAGCTTACTGCTCATAGGAAGGCTCACTACCTTAAACACAATAATCAAATTAAATCCATCTGATGAAGTTGAACTGAGAAATTAGATTCTACAAAAGCCTGATTACATTTTTGGTTAGGCACACAAAAACGTCTAGAAACTCTTCGACACCCTGCTCAATCTCTTTCATACTCTGCTCTTCTCTTGAATGATATGAACTTTATTCACACATTTACATCACTTGCACAAACTGAGCATACCTTGAGAACACTTTAAAATAAGTAAACAATCACTCTTATATATCTACCACATGGATTTACATCAATTACTCTATCGTCCACAAATAAACAATGAATTACAACTGTCAGTATCAATACATGAATAAATATTAATACACACCAACACAATTCGGTCACAACATAGCGAGAACCCAAAAAAAAATTAGAACACACCAAAAAATAAAAGATGAATCCATAAAGATCTATGAAACATTACTACCATTATGTCGGCCAAGAACATGAAAAAATTCAAGCATACAATGAGAAATATTCAATCATGAACAATCTATTCAATGTGGATGTACAAAAAGGATAGAGCTCAATATAGACTCATCCATGAATGTCACAGGTACGTGCACAAAAATTGAAATTACCAAAATTTCATCCTCTTCATCTAAGAACACCATCTATAGAAACTGAATAACTGTAGGAACACAAATCTTCATAACTTTCACAAATAATGATGCAAACCTCTGAAACTTTTGGAAAAAATACTAGAAAGGCTCAACAACAAACCCTTTGATGCATGCCTTCAAATCTTCAATGTAAAAAACTTTCCAACACCCTGACCTTCTCAGCTTCATTGGCTACTTGTAATATATTTTTACAATTTTTTCAATATCCTCGGCATATACAACCTTAAGAATCATCAATGATAATAGTGTTGACATTAATGACAACCAAAACATCCAAAAATCTCCGCCTTTGGCATTGATGGAAACAAAAGATGTGAAAAATAATGCCATCAACCCAACTAGCTCTTCTCCAACAATCTCCCCTTGAGATGGTGCATGCTTTTCCTGTCTCCTTCTTCCCATGTTTTTCACACTTCTCTTCTCTCACCCTTTGACATAAATGTCAAAGGTACACATTCTCTGATCACATATTTGAATCATCTGACTACTCCCCCTAAGTAGAAACCACCACAACATCAATCCAGAATAAGATATGGCTATGAATTTAGGGACTGATGGAAAGATCTACATCTTAGTTCTAATCATGAGGGGAAATCACCCCTAACTTGCCTCTGAGGTACTCAAAATTATCCTTAGGCAACAACTTATTAAAAGTGTCTGCAATTTTATCCTTGGTAGGTATATACTCCAGTCTAACTTATTTGTCACTTGCTTTATCTCTCAAGAAGTGATATTTGATGCATATGTGCTTTGTCTTTGAATGCAACACTGGATTCTTGGAAGTTTTTATGGCAATGGGTTCTTCATACTCAATTCTGACATATCTCAACATTTGCTTCATCCAAAATACTTGAGTACAATTGTTTGTAGAAGCAATATATTATGCCTTAGCAGTAGATAATGAAACATAATTTTTCTTTTTGCTTAGCCAAGATACAAACTTCTTCCCTAAGAAGAATGCACCACCACTAGTACTCTTCCTTTCATCCACATCTCTTTCCCAATCAACATCAATGAAAGCACTCAGGATTGATCATCATCCCTAGGATACCAAAGACCAAGATCAACTATCCCTTTCAAATATCTAAAAATTATTTTCATGTGACTGTCTTGAAATATAGCAACCATGCATACAACATTCATTATATTTGGTTTAGTCTGAGTCAAATAGAGTAATCCACCAATCATTGACCTGTATCTTATCTGATTTTCTTTAGGGGAATCATCATTCTATGTAAGTTTGCATCCGGTTAATATAGGTGTAGCAATTGGCTTTGAATCATCCATGCCAAACTTTTTCAGTAGCTCTTTCACATACTTAGACTGAGACTTGAAAAATACATCATCTAACTAAGTGATATGCAGTCCTAAAAATAATTTCAGCTCTCCTATCATTGAAATTTCAAACTAACTTTTCATTTCATCAACAAACTTCATACACAAATCATCATCACCTTAAAAAATAATATCATCAATAGAGACTTCAATGACCAATTCTTTATTTTGATCCAACTTGAAATACAAATTGTTGTCAACAGTACCTTTATTGAATCCAATTTTCAACAAGTATTTATCCAATCTAGCATACCAAGCTCTAGGAGCTTTCTTAAGTCCATACATAGCTTTCTTCAATTGGCATACCATGTCCTTTTCATCAGTCAATTCAAATCCATCTAGTTGTTCAACATAGACTTCTTCTTATAGCTCACCATTTGGAAATGTTGACTTTACATCCATTTTATAGACTTTATAATTCTTGAAAGTAGCATAAGAAAGAAATAATCTTACAACTTCAATTCTAGCAACAGGCGCAAAATTTTCTTTAAAATTAATACCTTCCATCTGTGAGTACCCTTTGCAAACCAATCTTGTTTTCTTTCTGACCACTTCACCTTGCTCATTTAGCTTATTTTGAAATAGCCATTTGATTCTAATCACATTTTTGTTCTCAGGTCTAGGAACAAGATCCCATGTATCATCCTTCTCTATTTGCATTAGTTCTTCTTTCATGGCTTCCATCCAATGTTAATCTTTGCATGCTTCATTGATATTTCTAGGCTCGACTTCTGAAATTAGACAATATTCTTCTAGTTCACACACCTTTTCTCTTGTCTCCTATGATCTAACTATCAAAGTGATTTTTCCTTACATATTTGGTAGTTTTAAGATTTTATTTGACTTCTTTTTCTTGTGTTCTTTCTTTTGCACTTTTTCTAGTCTCTGCCTCTTGATTCCCTTGGTTCACCAAAATAATCTGAAGTTAATTCTATAGCTAAACATTATTTTCATTGTTATTATTTTCATGTTGATCATCTGAATCATATCCACTACATCTGGATGGTCTAACAATATCTTCGTCAACTTTGACATTTTCACTTTGAACCATTTTTTTTAACCTCTTATTAAAGCACTGGTAACCTTTACTTTTAGTAGATTAACCCAAAAATATTCCTTCATGACTTCTAGCATCAAACTTCACTATATCATCATCTCTCTAGATGTAACATTTGCTTCCAAATAATTTGAAATACTTGATAGTAGGCTTATAACCAAATCATAGCTCAAAAGGTGTCTTACTAGAATTATTGTTGGCATTCACCCTATTAATGGTATACACAATAGTACTTATAGGTTCTCTCCATTAGAAATGAGGAAAATTTTCTTCCAACATCATGGTTCTAGTAGTATCTACACCGGTTCTATTCTTTCTTTCAACAACTCCATTTTGTTGAGGGGTCCAGGGAGAAGATAGTTGTCTTTGGATTCCATGTTCTTGACAAAAAGAATTGAATTCCCAGGGAGTGAATTCACCACCTCTATCTAACCTTAGGAATTTGATCTTTTGACTTTTCTAATTCTCTTCCATAGCTTTGAAACTTTTGAACTTTTCTAATGCTTCATATTTTTCTCTTAGGAAGGCAACCCATATAATTATAGAATAATCATCAATTAGCAACATAAAATACCTTTCACCTTGTAGACTTCTAATTTTGGATGGACCACATAAATCAATATGTATCAAATCCAGTACTCCAATTAGAGCTATATGGTTTTCTCTAGAAAGAATTTCTTGTCTAATTTCCCATATGACATTCCTTGCACATAGTGTTAGTAGGCTTCACTAGCTTAGGAAGATCTCTGACTGCTTGAGTAGTGCTTATCTTGACAATGTTATCAAAGTTCACATCACACAACCTCCTATGCCATAACCAACTTACATCAATCTGAGAAATTAAATAACTTTCACTAGAAGCACTCAAATGAAATATATTACCTTTTGTCTTTGTACCTGAAGCAATCATATTTCTAGAACTTCCCCTTATTTTGCACTTACCATCCTCGAATTGAATATTGTAACCCTTGTCTACCATCTGTCCAACACTCAACAAGTTATGCTTTAAGCCTTCTACATAAAGAACATCATCAGTATTGTGCTTCCAACCAAAATAAATAGTTCCTTTTCCATGAATCACAACAAAAGTGTTATCTCCAAATATTACAACACCACCATCATAGTCTTCCAAGCTTACAAACTTTCTTTTGTCACTAGTCATATGATGTGAGCATCCGCTATCAATTACCCACTCATCCTTTTCTTCAATGTTTGTTGCAAGAGATTTCTAAACATTCACATTACTAGTAGATTCAGTGGACACTTGACCATTTTCTTTGCTAGAAATAAATACCCATTCATCTTCATTTCTAGTTTATTTATCAGATTCTTCATCAATTACACCTCATTTCCTTTGAAATCTAGTCTTCTCAAGTTTATACTTTGAAACTCTTTCAAGACATCTAGATGCAAAATGACCTATTTTACTGCAAGAAAAACATTTGATAGGTAACTTTCCTTTGTACTTACCATGACCTTTGGATTCTCTTTTCACAATTAATGCTTCCAATTCTTGTAATTATCTTTCTTCATATTCAATATTTTTCATCTCATCTTCATATCTGAATGTCCTTTTGGAACTCTTTCCTAGATTGTATCTTTGTTGGATTTTTCCAAATATAGTAGCTTTGAATGTAGATTCAGTCTTAGGAGTAGATTCGCCAAATTCACTAGACTCAAAGGTAGGAAGTTTTCCAATCAGTATGTCTCTTGTTATATTTTTCACTTTCCTGAGTTCATCAATAACATGAGCTCTTGTTTTGTAGGAGGGAGGCACAAATCAAAGTATCTTAGCCATAATTTCTTCTTCATCAAAGGTTCCACTGGCACATCTAGTGCTCGTCACCAGTTCATTTATCTTTTGAGAGAAAGAGAGGATGTTCTCATATTCACTCATCTTCATGTCTTCCCACTTTCCTTTTAAACTTTGTAGCTTAGCACTTTTCACTAGTGCATCTCCTTCATACAATGTTTCCAATTTTTTCCAGATCTAGTACGCAATCTTCAATCCTAACACATTTTTCATCTCTAAATATGTCAAAGCACTCAACAAAGCTTCAATAGCCCTGGTATTAGCTTATTCTTGCTTGATCTCATCTTGAAAGGATGGACCATTCTAAGGAATAGTATATGCACTCTATGTGATCTTCCAGAAAGGTTGTCCAATGCACTTCAAATTTCACTCCATTCTGACTTTTTATAAAGAATAGTTTGCACCATTGAATCTAGGACTATCCTTCTTGTATGATTCCATCTCAGATCACCTCAAGCTATTAGGATTCTTCAGAGGAACTAGATCTGATACCAATTGTTGCAAAACCAATGATAAACAACTGAGAGGGGGCGTGAATTAGTTGTTACCAAAAAAAAACTTATTCAACATTATTCAACCTTAAATCTTAGATCTGATAATTAATAGTGCAAGCATAAATCAATAACAGATTAGAAACACATGAAAAACCAATATTTTAGACGTGGAAACCCTGTTAGGGTAAAAACCATGGTGGATGTTAGTCCACAAGATTATACCCTCTTAGAAGTATAGTGAAGAATAAAAAGGAATGCACTTGCATTCAAGAACACTTCCTAGAGCTTACTGCTCAAAGGAAGGCTCACTGCCTTACATAAAATAAATAGATTAAATCCATCTGATGAAGTTGAACTGAGAAATTAGCTTCTACAAAAGCCTAATTATAGTTCCGGTTAGGCACACAAAAACTTCTACACAATCTTTCACACTCTACTTTGCTCTTGAATGATCTGACCTTTATTCACACATTTACATCACTTTCACACACTGAGAATACCTTGAGCACCTTTTGAAATGACTAAACAATCACTCTTATATATCTGCCACATAGATTTACATCAACTATTTTGTCGTCCACAAATAAAGAATTACAATTGTCGGCCTCAATACATGAATAAATCATAATGAGCACCAACACTATTCAGTCACAACATAGCGAGGACCCAAATAAACACCTTACACACCAAACAATAAAATATTAATCCATAAAGATCCACAACACGCTACTACCATCATGTTGGCAAAGAACATGAAAAATTCAAGCATATAATGAAAAATCTTCAATCATGAACACTCCATTCAATTAGGACACACACCAAGGATAGAGCATGATCTAGACTTATCCATGAACATCATAGGTACATTCCCAACAACTAAAATTACCAAAATTCCATCCTCTTCATCTTAAAACACCATCTACATAAATTGAATAACTATAGGAACACAAATATTCATAACTTTCACAAATCTTGATGTGAACCTCCAAAAATTTTGGACAACATACTAGAAAGGCTCAACAAAAAACCCTTGGATGTGTCCCTTTAGATCTTCAATGTACAAAACTTTCCAAAATTCTGACCTTCTCAGCTTCACTGGCTTCTTACAATATATTTTTTACAATTTTCTCAATATCCTCGACATATACAACCTTCAACATCATCAATGATAATAGTGATGAAATCAATGACAACCACAACATCCAACAAAAAAGGTGCATAATTAGTTACATTTTTTACGTTGTTGGTTGTCGTTGCACCAAATGATCGACTTGTCAATGCTTGATAAAAGCACCAAATTTTACAACAACCAATATATCAATCATCATGTCAAATTCATGCATGTTGTTGACCTAATTTTTTGATGTAACATTGGTGATCGAGTTCAAGTATTCAAATCCATTATCTTATGTCAAGTTCATGATCAATATCTACACTCATTGAGGCCATTCCATGCTAGGTTTCAGATTTGTAATCAAACTATTCAACAAGGATTTGTGAGTTGTTACACATTGTTGTTCATTCATCATTATTTTATGCATTGTGTCATTTAAATGTTTAATTACCAAAATAGGGTTTGATCAAGGAAAACCCCTATTCCCTAACAAAAAACATTTTTCTTCTCCTTTGATTTGTGATTGCAAGTGTTAGGTTTAAGACCAATTGGAGAGAAAAAGTTGCAAAAGTTCTCAATTGCAAAGTTTTCAAAGTTATCATCTTTCTTGCAAGATCATCAAAATATATATACATAACTTATTTTCGGGCTTCCGAAGGTCTTTGACTAGGATGTGGGAGTGCCTTGATTGAAGAATAGAACCTAGAAATTAATTTTTGAAAACCCTAGCTAGGACCCATTCGCCACTAGGTGAATGAGTCCTCAGTGAGGTCTGAAAAATTACTTTTTGCAATATGTACACAACATTTGGACCACTTAAACCAATATTTTGATTGTTATATTGGTTAGGTTTGAATTCTGATATTTATTTATGCATTACTACCCTCATAATTGTGTGAAATAAGATGAATAGGGTGCAATATAATATCCATCTTTCAAACACCTACACCCCACTTTTCTATGTTTCATTTTGGTGAACCTGACCTCTTGATCATTGTAGTTTTCTAATTTTAGAGTATTCTTCATCCTATATTTAGATCTTGCATTCATTTGTTTTGAATTAGATTTCACTTAGGGTGTTTTGTTTTCATTCAAATTTGCATCTCATCTAGGGTTTTTAGGATTGCATTGTTTGCATTCTTTAAATCTTAAAAAATTAAAAATAAAATTAGTTATCTTGCATATCATATAGATCATATTAACTTTCATTTCAACATTAAAACAAAAAAGTGCATATCAAATTAAGTCATTTAGGTCATCATTTTGTCACATTTTCAACTTGCATTTTGCATTACATTTATACAAAATTGAACCTGAAACTTAATGTAGCTAACCTAAATTTGAAATCATTAGAAAGAATTGAAAATATGTAAAATTGACCTTGAAAATCCTAATCTAGGACCCTTTAGCACTAGAGAAAATGAGTCCCTAATAAGGTATTGATCTACTTTTTTGGAAATTAAAATATTCAATTTTTTTCTTCTATTTGTTGTTATCATATTTTTGTTTCAATTTTCTAATTTTTTGTTCCATTCATTTCATTAGATATAGCTTAATTTGGTACATTTAGTGAATTTTGTGATTTGAAAATAGAATTTACAAGATTTAATTTTCAGATTTTTACATAGTGTAATCTACAAATTACCTTGTTTAGAATCTAAAAAATAGAATTTACACGTTTCATTCTAGGTCATTGCGTTGCATTTTCAGCCTCTTTCCATTTTTGGTTTGCGCACAAAGGTTGTGAAACTTTTATGAGATTTACAACTTTGTGTACTATTAACAATACTATTGTGAGACATAGTTCAAGACTCATGTCATCCCGTGATACACCATCCATTGTGAACCTTTGGTTTTCTAACTCTCATTCTAATACTGTTGATAATCAACCCCCTATGGATCATAACATGCATACTACATTTCCCATGATTTCAATACCTACAAGCAATGTGCATAATCTTAAGAAAACTATTGTTGTCATGAATAGTTGTACTCAAGATTTGGGGTGTACTCAAAGCCAACGTGGATCATCAATTCATAATAATTTTAGGACTTCTCATAATAAAATGGACTCAATTGTGGCTTATTTAGGGCATTGTAAAGTGTATATTTACACTTTCACACTAATCTAGGGTTTTATTAATTAATTGAGGTTAATTTTCCTTAATTGGCCCCTTTAATTCATATCCAAGCCTAATTAATTGAAAATTTTGAGGGATAAAACTTAGGATTCGTAAATAATATTACACTACACTTAATTTTACAAGGTATGTGTCCTAGGTTAGTGATATAGGACCCATTTTCCACCTAGTGAATGGGTCCTCAGTAGGTCTTAGGACCCTAATTTTATATAACATTTAACATCCCTTGAAGTATGTCCTAGTTAAGTGTGTTAGGACCCATTCAACCTATGGCGAATGGGTCTTCACATATCCCTATAACCACCCTTGGAATATGTTTTTTGTGGTATTTTAATTAGTTCAAATCCTAGATCTAAAGTCAACTTGTGTTATTTGAATTTCTCGAATTATGAATAAGATAAATATAAATATAAGGATATTTCACCTAGTTTCACCTAAGAATTTCTATGCAAGCATCCTAATAGAAATTTTATGAGTTCAAGAGTGCAAAAGAGCATTCAAAAAGGCATTCAAGCGTAGACTATTAAAGTTTTTTCCAGCAATATAGATACCAATTATCATGTCAAAGTCATGCATATTGTTTATCTAATGTGTTGATGTAGTATTTTCAATCAAGTTCAATTATTCAAAGCCATTGTCTTATGGAAATTTCATGATCAAGATCTACACTCATTGAGGTGATTTCATGCTATGTTTCAAATTTGTAATCCAAGGTTTCCACAAGGTTTAGTGAGTTAGACATTTTCTTTAATTCATCATTCCTTTATGCATTATTTAATTTAAATTTTTAATTACCAAAAAGGGGTTTGACCAAGGAAAACCCCTATTCCCTAAATAAATAAAAAAATTCTCCTCCTTTAATGTGTGATTATAGGTTTTAGGTTGAAGACAAATTGGAGAGAAAAAGATGCAAAAATTGTGAAAGTTTCAAATTTGTTAGAGTTATCATATTTCTTGCAAGATCATGCAAAACTAATCTATACAACTTAATTTTGTATTTTTGATAGTCTCTGACTAGGATCTAAGAGTGCAGGCATTGAAGAAAAAACCTAGAAACTGATTTTCTAGAACCCTAACTAGGACCCATTCGCCACTAGGCGAATGTGTTCTCAATGAGGTCCAGAAAATAACTTTTTGCAATAGGTACACAACATTTGACCCTCTTAAACCTTCCTTTTGATTACTATTGTAATAATATAAAAATTATACATTTTCCTTACATTATTAAGAATAATTAACAATAAATGAGCCTAATATTCTCTTGATTTAGTGTTGTAATTTGTTTTACACTTTCACATTAAGTCTAGGACACATTTTAATAAAATTGACTTAATGATGCATTATTTAGGGTGTTGTAAAGTGTTTGTGTTCACTTTCACACTAATCTATGGATTTATTAATTAATTTATCTTAATTTTCCCCTTAAATTCAAATCCATGCCCAATTGATAACATTTTCTAAGGGATAAAACTTGAAATTCATTAATAACGTTTCACAACACTTAATTTCGCAAGGTTTGAGTCCTAGGCTAGTGACCTAGGACCCATTCACCACCTAAAAAATGGGTCCTCCCTAGGTCCTAGGACCCCCTTTTGGCATGTTATTTTATATCCCTAAAGCATGTCCTAGTTGAGTATTATAGGACCCATTCACCCTATGGTGAGTGGTTCTTCCTTAACTTAGGATAGCCCTTTTTGAACATATTCTTGGTGATTTTAATGTTTTCAAATCTTAGATCTATTGTCGGCTTATGCTATTTGAATTTCGGGATTACATCTTAAGAGAAGTATAAATATAAGGTTATTTTACATAGTTTCAACTAGAATATTTCAAGAAATCCTAAGAACATTATGAAAGCATCCTAAGATTTCACAAGAGAATTATAGAGCATTGAAGAGAATTCAACAATATATTCAAGGGAAAATTTAGAAAGTTTTATTACAACAATCAAAGATCATATCATCATGTCAAAGGAATAGTGCATCATGCATGTTGTTGAGCTAATGTGTTGATGTAGTATTGAAAATCCAATTCAAGCATCATTTCACATCCAAATTCAAGATCAAGATCCACATTCCTTAAAGCCATTTCATGATAGATTATTGATTTGTACTCCAAGAATTCATCCAAGGTATCATTATTTCATGTTTCATGTTTCATGTTTCATGTTCATATTTTATTGTTTCATCATTAGGATTCTTTACCAAAAAGGGGTTTGACCAAGGCAAACCATTATTCCTTAATAATCAACATTTTTTCTTCTCTCTTGATGTGTGATTGTAGGTTTTAGGTTGAAGATAAAGTGGAGAACAAAAGTTGCAAAAATTGTCAAAGCTAGAAAGTTGTAAAATTTGTCATCTTTATTGCAAGATCATCGAAAGTACTCTACAAAATTTATTTCTGAATTTTAGCAACTAAACACCTAGGATCTAGGAGGTTAGACATTGAACAACAAGATCCTGAAACTAATTTTCTAGAACCCTAATAGGGACCCATTTTCCACATGGAAAATGAGTCCTCAGTTAGGCTTGAAACAACACTTTCCCAAAAAGGTACACATCATTTCAACATCTAAAAACCTTCTTTTTTTTCTTTTATAATATTTAGGTTTTTTTTCTTATTGTTATTTATGTATTATACCCCTCATAATTGAATGAAACATCAACTCAAAATTTGGGCACACCAATTTGTTTACCTCATTTGGTTATTGCACCTCTTATTTTATGTCTCATTTTGGTGAACCTGACTTATTGTACATTGTAATTTTTTAATTTTACGGGTCTCTTTCATATTATATTATATCATTCATTCATTTTCATTGAATTAGATCTCATTTATGGTATCTTAATTTCCATTCAAATTTGCATCTCATATAGGGTTTTAGAATTGCATTGTTTGCAATATTTAAATATTTAAATAGAAATAAATTAGTCATTTTTCATATCATTTAGGTCATTAAAAGTTGCATTCGAGAATAAAATAAATTGCATATAAAACTAGGTCTTGTAATTCATCATTTTGTCACATTTTCAATTTGCATTTTGCATTACATTTACAAAAAATTAAACGTAAAAGTTACTATAGCATACCTCAATCTAAATATCATTAGAAAAAAGTTTAAAATATATAAAAAATAGTTTGAAAACCCTAATTTAGGACCCATTCTCGCTCAGGTGAATGAGTCCCTAATCAAATCTAAATCTAAATTTATAGAAATGGAAATCTTCTATTGTATGCTTCTTTTTTTTGTTGCCACATCTCTATTTCAGTTTGTTGATTTTATATTTCATTAATTTCATTAAATCTAGCTTCATTTGCTTCATTCAGTGCATTCTTTAAATTGAAATTTTCATTTACAATATTTCATTTTTTAATTTTTGCATAGTGTAATCAACAAATTGCCTTATTTAGAATCTAAAAGTTACATTACATTCTAGGTCATTGCATTGCACTTTACCCTCTTTCCATTTTGGGTTTGTACACTAAGTTTGATAAATATTGCATGAGATTTAAAACTTGGTTTCCTATTAGCAATAATATTTTTAGACATCGTTTGAGGCTCATGTCATCTTGTGTTATACCATTCATCATGGATCTAGGGTTTTCTAGCTCTCTTCCTAATAATGTTGATAATCAACCCTCTATGAATCATAATATGCATACATCATTTTCCATGACTTCCACCAATGTGCATGATGTTCATTTCTCACAAGAAGATATAAAAAATACTAGATGAAGGCCTAGAAAACATACAAGACTGCATGGACATTAGCATGATTCACATGATACATAATCTAAGGAAATTGCCTAAAATTGGAAATGGAACACAAAATGTCAATAACCTCAGTTGCTTCCTAAATGAGAAATTAAGAAAAAAATAATAATAACATCCATGCCTCAATAAACTTTATTGAAGCTAAACCTCATAACGGCTCAACCAAAATTCCTCTTGATATTGCTTTCTCATAAAAAGAGATACATAAACATGCACACAATGCACCTCTTTACATAGCTAGAAGAATGAATGACAAGCCCACTAATGGGATATAAATTGACCCTGTTTGTGGATAGAATGTGATCATTGAAGAATTCTTATTTTTGCATGAAATCTATCAAGATAGATATGAAAAACTAAAAGCATGGATCAAGACACATAATAGTTTTTCTTATCCTACGATTGGCTGAATAAGTATTCTTTTAAAAGTTGGTCTAGAAACATTAAATGTATCATTCACCATCATCCACAATTGGACTAATTTCATGTGAAGTTAGGCTATCCATGGCTTCACTCCATTAATGTAATTCCCTCAATTGTGCATAAATGTTTGAAGTTTCCCTTTGGAAATGATATCTTTACTGTTTATCACAATGGTTTTAATCATGTGTCTTCTCGAGGGATTTTTTCATTAGATTTATTTTGGCTCAAGCCTATTGAACCTATTATAACTCATCAAGATTTTTTTTTCAAATCCTATCAAAATTTGAAGGAAAAGTGTATAGTAGAATTATACCTTAGAAACATTCCCCAACCTATGATTGAACCAAAATTCCTTCTAAACATCTAAGACCAATCTATGATGAAACCTCCTGCAATTTTCTACAAGAGACCATGAGAAAAAAAATAAATAAATTTGTTCCTCCCAAAATTAAATAGGTTTACAAAGCTAAAGAGAATGTGGTTGAGCAACCTACTATGGTTCCTTTCATAAAATCCCGGTGAAGAGAAGAAACCTATAGTTGGAACACATGCTCCTACAAAAAAATAAAAATTGATAATAGATTAAAATGAAACCGAAATGCTAGAGAGTGTACACATAAACATTGTGCTATTGCTCATATGTTACAAACTAAAGAAGAAAAGAGAAACATAGAAAGTCAATAACATTCTATTTTCACAGTCCATAATAGATCATTCAAGATTTCTAGATAAACTGTGTGCTGATTTTTACATCAACGTTTCAGATCATACTCCATGATCCATCATCAGGATGATAAGAAGATAGAGTGAGAATTATCATCCTAGTGATGGATCATGGAGTATGATCTGAAACTTTGATGTAAAAATCAACACATAATTTATCAAGAAATCTTGAATGAACATAGAAAGTCCAAATCCAAACTTACCTGAAGAAATGTATGATGAATCTATAACCTTGTGGCAACGTAAAAAATAACGTATGGCAACAAAAAAAGTATCCATTTTCTTCATTTAATTTGGTGATGATTAACATTAAAATTGACCTAATGTTGCCTTGATCTATAGTTGTAATGTGTTTTCCAAATTCACATTGGATTTAGGGCCCTTTTAAGCTAAATAGACCTAATTTTGTCTTAATTTAATGTAAAGTGTATTTATTTACACCTTCACATTGAGTTTTGGGCCCTATTAAATTTATGACCTTTATATCATCATTAATAGGTCCCTAATACCCTATATTATCCATCCTGCGACTTATTTCAATCAAAATCTTGACATAGACATCAAAGACACTTAATTTCTTAAATCTCAAACATTTTTTCGACCTAAAAAGGCCTGGTGGGACCCATATTCCACCTTGGGCATATGAGTCCCATCCGGATGGGACCTATATTTCAAGTGTTGTATAAGTCCCATTTGGTCCTTTTTTTAGGGTTTTGATTGGGAAATCAAGGTTTTATGTTGAAATTTCATGAATGTCGACTTATGGGATCTAATAAATGGTAAATTGGATGGATTTCCTATATAAACAAGGCCTCAAATCATTATTTCACCAAGAATTCATGATACCATCCTAAGCTATCAATAGTTAAGCATTTCAAGACTTCACAAGAGTGTCAAGAGAGTTTACAAGAGCATTTATAAGGAATTCAAGGGAAAATTTCTTCATCATTTGTTGCAAGAATTCAAGATCCATTATCATGTCAAGATAATAATGCATCAAATTTTTTATTGAGCTAGTGTTGTGATGTAGAATTGAAGGTACATTTACAAGCAGTATTTCATATCAAAATTTAAGATCAAGATCTACATTCTACATGGCCAACTCATGTTAGATTTTTTATTTATATTTCAAGACATCATTTCAGGTTTCATTGTTCATGTTTCACATTTCATGTTTCAGGTTCATATGTCATTGTTTCATCACAAGGCTTAATTGCCTAAATGGGGTCTGACCAAGGCAAATCCCTATTTACTAGCAATCAAAAAGTTTTTATCTCTCTCTCTCTACATGTGTCATTGCAGATCTAGGTGTCTTAGAGATTGATGATACTTTGAAGAAAAAAATGCAAGGTCGAGAGATGTTATCAAGTTGTCACAGTGTGGTCATCTTCCTGAAAATTCATCTACAAGTATGAATTCAAAGTTTCAAACCTAGAAATAAAGTGTGAAAGGAAGAGTAGATATAGGAGAAAATATTTAGGTCTCGAGCCTCTATAAAATTAGATTGGGAATGATACGCCACTTGTGGCATATGACTCCCAATATAGTACATTTCTTGAATTTTGATAAATTCAGATCAACCATTGTGATATTCCTATTTTGGCGTAGAAACCCTAGTTTGGGACTAAATCACCTCTACTGGCATACAAGCCTTAGTGGACATCAAACAACAATATTTTAGGGTTTTGAAGCTTATTTTTACGTCATCACTCTTCTAGGTGCACCTTTGTTTAGTTCTATTTTTTTATCCTGAATTTCAATTTCAATTCCTAGGTCATTTAGTTTTGTTTTGCATGGCACTTTGCATGTTACATTCATTTATTGCCTTTACAAGCCCTAGCTTTATTGTTAACCCCTTTGTAGTCTCTATTAAAACCCTAGGATACCTTATTGCAATATTTGGTTCCCCCTTTCTATCTTTTGATTGAGATCTCTAAGGCTTCCTTGAATGAAACTTGAGGGAAATAGGTCGAGATCCCTAAACGCCTAGTTTGTGTTCCACCTCCCAAAAGGTGGAACACTATTTCTGTTGTTTCAAAAACTTTAAGAGACATTATCATTCGACCTCCTATTCTAATTAATCTAGATGATGGCATTGAAATTAAAAATATTTATGAGAAAGTCATAACAAATTATATACATTATTTTCCTCTTTTATGAGCTTAAATTAGAAATGTCCTAAAAAAAGTGTTGAACTTGGCTCTTCCCCTAGTTTCGTGCTTCTTTTTGTCCCTCTAGCTAGTTATCTACTTTCCATATATATTGACTGAGATTGTGATGCAAATGACCTACTATAGGTTCACTCACATGTTCCTTACTAGTCTTTTTATTTGATTTTCATGTTTATTTATGTGATTGCATGTACATAATGTGATCCCCAATATTATTTTGTTTGATTTATTTCTCTCTTTATGTCAATTCCCCTATATGTACCTAATTTCTTCTAAATATTGTAAACATTTTATCCTTTTTCATTTGTCTTGTGTTTTCCTTTTGAGAATGACGTGAGGCATTCAAACATTTAGGTCTCTTCCATGTTGACTCAAAGTATTTTTCTTTTTTTTCAATCTTTATGTGTCATTATTCCAGTTCTACGAGTATTTGGGGAATGGTAACATTTTTGAGCTCTATAACAATATTTTAACAAAGACATATTGACCTTGAATCTATAGATCCCCTACATATTTTGGGGGCAATCCCTCATTCGTCATTCATGACAGAACTTTATCTTGTAAACATATGACTTGACATAGGATTTTAAAAGGAAAGCTCTCATGTCTGAGGAAAAAACATTAGCTACTTTAAAGGAGTTGTTCACAACAATGATGTTAACAACCTCTTTAAAGTGGGGGCATACATTGATAACATCTTTTGAAATTTTGCATATGTAATGGTGTGATTTTATTTTTCTTGTGATGTGTCCTTTTCTTGGTGGTATCATTGGGATTGATGTCCTCCAAGATTATGATATTTCTAAGCATACGATTTCCCTTAGTGGTATGATGCGAAGCGAGGCATCCCATAAGTTATAATTTTATATTCTTGACTTGTTCTCTCTTGGAGACATTAGACATAATGTTCCTAAGAAGAAGACCTTACATGAAGTGAGACTCCCTTAAACAAAACCTATAGACATAATATTCATAAACATTTAGGATTGTCCTACCCTATCGAAGTTGTTAGGAGGATAAATTTGGTATGGTATGGGAGGCTAATATGATTCTCTCATTTGCCATATTTTTGGGATACACTCCTAGTGGACGTCCTAAGGTTCCAATACCCTAGAGTGAGTGCGCGTGTTTGTTGCTTGCATAGTGGACACCATGTTTCACTTATAAAGGTTTTTGGAAAAATAACCCAGACTTGGTCCACATCGCACTGGACATACCATAAAAGCTTGATCATTTTCTTTGAAAAACAACTATGTTCCAAATCATGTTGGAATGGTTGAAGCTTGATCCTCTACTTTCGTTTATTTTTCATGGTCTTTTATAGTGTATAATTGAATATGTTTGTCATTGTTGCATGCATAATTGTCTTTAATGTCTACCTTAGTGTGACTTTGTGAAACACCCCTCTATTTTTCTCTTATGTTTTATTATGATGCTTTATTATTTTATCATTTATTATAGAGTAACGTGGCAATGTGTGTGATGAGTTGTACTTTATTTTATGTTATACACGACATGCTTTGATTAAGAATAATGTTGGTTTATTATAACATGATTATTGCTCATGAGTTTTATTAATGATGGAATTGTCAGTTTGGTGATACTGTGTTGGTAAAGGGGATGGGATTGCATCACTCACTTGCGAGCGCCCTATGATTCCACGATTTCCTCTACACAGTGTGTTTTATGATGATTTTATATACATGTGCTATTGATGCCTTGGATACAAGTTTGTAGGTACATGACATTGACTCCACCTGGCTTCACAGGTTTGAGCATGTCAACCCAACAGTATGTTGATTCAAGGATAGTATCTACGTACCCTATGTTAGGTCTACACCCTAGCCATAGTCTATCGTTAGTCCATGTTCGATGTGTGTTTGTTTTCCTTGTCTATTGTTAGCTATTTATGCAAGGTTTATTATATGAAAATTAATGTTAAATTAATGCTTTAAATATTTTTAGTATTTATTTAACTAAGTTTAAATAATATTGTTGGAAGGTTTTATTTTATTTAATTAATTAAATTAAATTTATTTAGTTAATCAATTTAATCCTTGGGATTAAATTTATTTTATTAAATAAATAAATTAATTGATTAAATTATTTATTAAGAAAATGAATTAATTGATTTAAATTTAATTAGAAATTAAATTGTGGTTTGAAATTATTAAATTGAAAAAATGATTTAGAGGATATATCTGTGGTTGTTGAAAAGATATTTTTAATTTGACATGTGTGTGAGAAGAATTTATTAATCACTCTTGTTGAGAAATTATTCTGGGAGAGAATATTTTCCATAATTGAGTGAGGTAAGAAGTTAGTTCATGAAGATGGCAAGAGGGATATTTTTTTTAGGAAATTGTTTTGTTCAAAATTAAGAAGGAAGTTCTCAAAAAGATTATGGGTTATGTATTTTTTCATCGTTTTGGAAGTGGTGATTTTGGAAAAGGCTTTGAAAATTGAATTTTGAAGGCAAGGCTCTGCTCCAATCTTCATTTCTTCAAGCTTCAATAAAATAGGTTCTTTTATTGTTTAATTTATTTAGTTAATTTAGAAATTTTGTTTGTACAAAATT
Organism: Sequoiadendron giganteum; assembly: GCA_007115665.2. Classification (NCBI taxonomy): domain Eukaryota; kingdom Viridiplantae; phylum Streptophyta; class Pinopsida; order Cupressales; family Cupressaceae; genus Sequoiadendron; species Sequoiadendron giganteum. Next base: position 521,789,753 of record CM021100.1, on the reverse strand, counting down.
CCATTCTGTAGAAGCTTTTTTTAAATTGATTCAAAAGAAATCGAAAGATTGCCTATGTAAGGAGATTTTGTATTTTTAGTAGAAATGTTTAGTTGTTTAAAAAAAAATTGAAGGCTTTTGTGATTGTCATGAAGAAATCTACAGCCTCTTTAGGAATTATTTTATAGTGAAATAAAATCCAAGGAAAACAATAAGGGAATTAGGAAAATTTAATTTAATGCTTTTGTGTAAAATTGTTGAAATTTCTAGAAGGAAATTGTTTTGATTAATAACTATAGAATTTTGTTAAATTTTGTTCTCTATAGGATTGGTAGATTCCTATTTGTATGAAAGAAAAATTATGAATTCTGTGTAAATTTTCTTTTAAAAATAAGAACCCTCTGTGGTTGATTTGGATATTTTCTTTTGTTTGCAATTTTGGAAACCCCAATGGTTGAATCTCTGTGTTGGAAATCTTTTTGTCAAAACTCATGGTGAGAATTTTTTCTCAAATTAAATAAAATTTTCATAAGTTTATATATATATATATATATTGGAGAATATATATATATATATTGAAATGGAAAAATGGTATATATAATATATTGAAATAAAATTTACTTTTGTTTTATTGAAAAAACTAGATCTGAAATTTGTCGTATGTGAATTCATTTGTTGTGGCTGAGTCTTAGTGTGGCTTAATTATTTGTAGGAGGGGCTACGTGGGGATCTCCCACCGCCGCTCTCCCTAAAGGGAGGCAGGTGGTGGAGTTTCCACTGTTGCTTCCCCTAAGGGAAGGGGATGATGGAACCTCCACCACTGCTCCCCTTCATGGGGAGGGTCAACGATAATAGGCCTTCCCCCAAATCTTAATACCTGTGTTTCCTTTGAGATGGGAATTCCTTCAGCCTATTTAATATGGGTTTCATTTCAAAAATTAGGGATTTTAATTAATATAATATATTATGTGTATAATATATTATATGTATATATTTGCTAAATATATTATTTATTTAGTTTAAAAAAAAAGGGTAATTGTTGATAATAGATTTTAAGATATATATATATATAAATTGAAATATATATATATATATATATATATATATTTAAAATAATTGTAATATTAAAATTATTGCATGCATATTTATTTCAGTAGGGAAACTAGGTGAGTAAATCCCTTGGGAAAATGATATTGTTTTTAAAATTAATTGATGAATTGTTTACTGTAAATTTAGTATTTCCCTTTTGTTCTTAAGAGCCATTGAATTGTTTAAATTAATTTTTTTTATTAGGACAATTGTTATTTTTACTGCAAAATCAATATGTAAGGAAAATGAATTTAGTATATCCAAATATTAGATTCAATTCACGTTTTGATTGCCCTTAAGTAATTATTTCTTTTAATTCATTTTGGGAAATGGGTTATAGTGTTAGTCAAGAATTTGTAAGTCTTCCAGAAAGGTCTTCAGATGATGGGGGTAGTTTGTAATGTTTTGTCAACTCGAATTAATTCCTTGGGACAATGTGGTTGTCGTCTATAGTATATTACCTAGTTTCCATGAATGGGGATGTTTTGTCCCTCGTTTGGATGGAGTGGTTTGGTTCATTGTTTTCTCCTAGCTTGGAGTGGGTATGTTTCATGTGTTGATAGTAGGAGTATGGCTCTAGATGGGGGCCGAGATCTTGGTAGATCTAATGGGTAAGTCATGCACCTTTCTGGTGGCACATCTCCTAGGTTTGCAGTATATGGTTCACTAGTGTATTTGGTCATTTAACTCAAATAGCATTGTATCCTTTAGTTAGTGTTGTTCGTATGGTGGTTCCATTTAGTTTGTGTCAGCTTGTGTCTAGAGGTAGTAAGTGGGTCTTGTATCCTTGTTATTTTATTCTAGCATGGGGGGTGGGCCTTTGGGTACCACTTGGTTGGGAGGAACATGTGCCCTACACTGTTGGGTCCCCCTTGATCTTTAGTTCATGATGGTGAGGTTTTTGATTGAAGAGCTCGAACTGGTTCCAGTGTTTATTTTATGCTTATATTTATTTCAATTTAGCTCATGTAATTATTACCCCTCATTTGTATTTGAGGTGGATAATTGTATATGTAAACACATTTTTATGTTGTACCTCATTCAGTGAATGAGAGCTATAACCTATCTATAGAGTTAATGTGATGTGAATTCTTGTTGTAATATTACTTGTTAAGTAATGTAAACTAAAGCTTGTTATATTATATTCTATGTGTTTGTATCTTTAATTCTTTGTATGTATGTGCATTTAATTATATGATTAGTAATTTAATTAGATGTTTTATAAGAGTAATGTATGTGTTATGTATTTTTAGAAGTAATCTTTGTCATGTTTCGTTAGAGGTTGTTGTGAAGTGTTGTGCATCTTTCTTGTAAATAATGCAGTTGTAAAAAAAAAAATGTACACTTTCGCGTTGTGTTGCAACTTCCTTTAGGATTCTGTGGTGAGGCATTACACATGGTATCAGAGCCCTAGTTTCATACACTGGGTACTCTAGGTACATTTTTTTCCACTAGGTTGTCCTTTTCAATTTGTTAGTGGAGTGTTATGTCATCAAGTGTTCATGGCTTTTACATTAGCATGATGTACTTTATGAAAGAGAGTAGCATGTAAGTAACCTAATATAAGGTTATGGTTGGAAAGTTATGATACGTATCTCATGGGTTATGGAATTTGGTGTTCTTGTGGGATTATGTATGTAGTTGTACCCCCTATAAATGTGAGGAACCAATAGTTGTGTCTTTCTTGAGTGTCATGAATACCTCATGCTTGCTTTGTGTATTCATGTGATGGTGATACTTGGTACCCATCTATGGGGAAAAGTAGCATTTTGGTGTGGGATTTACCATACCATTGTGTGTGTTTTCATGTTTGTTACTTGATTGAGGGCCAACCTATGTGTGGTTGAAACTTATATATAAAGAGTAACCAAAAGTAGTTCTTTTTCTTTTGGTTCTCTAGTCCCTCAATTCATGAAGGGATAGTAGCATCCACAAGTTCCTTGGGTGGAGTGTGTAGTGTACACATATTGTGACACAGAGCATCTCATATCAACCAATCCTGAGGAATCATACCCACTACTTTCCCTTATGATGGATAAAGATACTTGATCCATAAGGGTTAGCCTAATCCCCATAGATTTGAGTACAACAACATAGGTTTGATTGTGTATGCCTAGCCATCCTTAGGGATGTTGATCTAGCATAGTGAGTAAACCTCGTCTGTACGAGAGGTGAAGCTAGGTATCCCCATAGTGATATTATTGTATTGCATTATATATTTAGTGTATCTTCACATTCTCTGACATTATGTGATAGATACGATACCACACCACACTAATGTTTTGACACAGTGTTGGTGATGATGTTGTATTTGCATGTGTTCTTATATGATGCTGTTACAATACCACTCCCCACTGGTGTTCTAACATAGTGATGGTGATGATGTCGTGTTAAAGGATGCCATGTGGGTAGACACATGAAGGCGCATTATGAGATTGTCTTTGTTAGCCTACTTGTGCAATGAGTGTTATGGGGCCTCAAACACTTGTAGAGGGATCCTCATGGTTGCTCTAACCATTTTAGTCAAGTAGCCTATGGGTAGATCCTAGCCATGTATACCTCTAGCTAAAATGAGTTCATGTGTGTGTCTTCTCCATGAGGTATTATGTGTGGAGTGCGGTCAGTGTGTACCTATTTTTGCAGACCCTCAGACACACTACCACATGGCATGCGACCAATATGTGCCTTCTCTGACTCATGTATGACTAGGTAGAGTGACGATATTTTGTTAGTCATGGATACACTCTAGGTCATTTTTATAGCATGCTCACTCCACATCACATGAGGGCTATTATCATTCTAGTTGGTAGTTGTTTCCTCTTTCCTCGTTCGTGGCTAGTATCTAGTCACATAGTGTTGTATAGTGCAATTTTAAAGATTGTAAACTTTGTTTTGGTTATTGATGATTTTTCAGTTGATTGTGAGGGTAGGCACTTTGTTTATATTAGATTGTGGAGGTTTAGCCATGACTTGTGATCTTATTTTCTTATAGTCCTAGTGGTTATATATTTGATTCAGTGTTGAAATTATGAGTATTTATTCCTTTATTATTGAAATGGAACTTTAGTTTTCTCTTATTTATGAACTTGGTGGATAAGCTAGTTATCTTTGTTGTTTTCAATGTCGGCTATGTGCGTATTTTGATTCCTCTCCAAGGATGTATGAGGCAGATTTGGTGAGTGTGTACGAGGAAGTAGACACAAGAAATGTTGAGGAAGGGGTATGTGAGGTTTTTATGCAGCTAGGACCCACTACTCGCCTATGTGTGATGACTATTTCTTGGAGGCTAACCACCTTGTACAACAAGAGATAGGTCATTGTGGTCTTGTTTGGATTGTCTCACCTCATGTGAGGCCTAACACAATCAAGCCACCGATTGTGATGTATGGTTTTTTGTGATGAACTTTGGTTCTTGATTCATGGATTCTTCTATCATTGATGGTATGCTTCTTTATAGTTTCCAGATGGACCCTTGTGTAGCCTTGTGATGATTCTTGATGATGTGTAATGGTGCATATGTGTATTATGTATGTTAATCCATGGTTATGTATTTTTGGAGACTTGGTTGGTGGTTGCTTCACCATGTTGTCTTCTTTGGACTGGTAGTGTACTTGGTTGGGTTGTAGATGGCATGAGTTTCTATTGTTTTTATGTTGAGGTATGGAGTGGTTTAGTTTGGAACCCTTGGCTATGTGTGATTATATAGAGTTTGCACTAGGGGTAGTTGCAGGCTTCCAGCAGTAAGCTTGACCCTGGGGGGGAGAATGTAACACCCCTCTATTTTTCTATTATGTTTGATTATGATACTTTATTATTTTGTTGTTTCTTATAGAGCGACATGGATATGTGTGTCATGAGATGTACTTTCTTTGATGTTATACATGACATGCTTTGATTAAGAATAATGTTGGTTTATTATAACATGATTATTGCTCATGAGTTTTATTAATGATGGAATTTTCAGTTTGGTGATACTGTATTGGTAAAGTGGATGAGATTTCATCACTCTCTTGTGAGCACCCTACGATTCCACGATTTCCTCTTCACAGTGTGTTTTATGATGATTTTATATATATGTGCTATTGTTGCCTTGGATACAGGTTTGCAGGTACATGACATCGACTCCACCTGGCTTCACAGGTTTGAGCATGTCAACCCAATGGTATGTTTATTGGGAGATAGTAGCTAGCTTACCTATGTCAGGTCTACACCCTAGCCATAGTGTGTCGTCAGTCCATGTTCAATTTGTCTTCGTTTGCCTTGCCTATTTTTATTTATTTATGCAAGGTTTATTTTATGGAAATTAATGTTAAATTAATTCTTAAATGTTCTTACTATTTATTTAATTAAATTTAAATAATATTGTTGGAAGATTTAATTTAATTTAATTAAATAAATTAAATTTATATAGTAAAGCAATTTAATCCTTGGGATTAAATTTATTTTATTAAATAAATATATTAATTGATTAAATTATTTATTAAGAAAATGAATTAATTGATTTAAATTTAATTAGAAATTAAATTGCGGTTTGAAATTATTAAAATGCAAAAATGATTTAGAGGAAATATTTGTGGTTATTGAAAAGATTTTTTTAATTTGACAAGTGTGTCAGAAGAAATTATTAATCACTCTTATTGAGAAATTATTTTGGGAGAGAATATTTGCCATAATTGAGTGAGGTAAGAAGTTACTTCACGGAGATGGCAAGAGGGATATGTTTTTTAGGAAATTCTTTTGTTGCAAATTAAGAAGGAAGTTCTAAAAAAAGATTGTGGGTTCTGTATTTTTGCATCGTTTTGGAAGTGGTGATTTTGGAAAAGGCTTTGGAAATTGAATTCTGAAGGCAAGGCTCTACTCCAATCTTCATTTCATCAAGCTTCAAGAAAATAGCTTCTTTTATTGTTTAATTTATTTAGTTGATTTAGAAAGTTTGTCTGTACAAAATTCTATTATGCAGAAGCTTTATTTAAATTGATTCAAAAGAAAAATTGAAAGATTGGCCATGTAGGAAGATTTTGTATTTTTAGCAGAAGTTTTTAGTTGTTTAAAGAAAATTTAAGGCTTATGTGATTGCCATGAAGAAATCTAGAGCCTCTCTAGGAATTCTCTTAAAGTGAAATAAAATATAAGGAAAACAATATGGGAATTAGGAAAATTTAACTTAAAGCTTTTGTGTAAGATTGTTGAAATTTCTAGAAGGAAATTATTTTGATTAATAATTGTAGAATTTTGTTAAATTTTGTTCCTATAGGATTGAGAAATTCCTCTTTGTAAGAAAGAAAAATTATGAAATCTGCATAAATTTTCTTTTAAAAATAAGAACACTCTATGGTTGATTTGGATATTTTCTTTTGTTTGAAATTTTAGAAAACCCCAATGGTTGAATCATTGTGTTGGAAATCTTTCAGTAGAATCTCATGGTGAGATATTTTTCTCAAATTAAATCAAGTTTTGATAAGCTTATATATATATATATATTGAAGAATATATATTTATATTGGAGAATATATATATATATAATATATATTGAATTGGGAAAATGTTATATATAATATATTGAAATAAAATTTACTTTTTCTTTATTGAAAAAACCAGATCCAAAATTCGTTGTACATGAATTCTTTTGTTGTGGTTGAGTCTTAGTGTGGCTTAATTATTTATAGCAGCGGCTACATGGGGATCTCCCACCACCACTCTACCTAAAGGGAGGCGAGTGCTAGATTTTCGACCATCACCTCCCCTAAGAGAAGGGGACGGTGCAACATCTACCACTATACCCCTCCATGGGGAGGCTCGATGGCAATAGGCCTTCCCCCCAACGTTAATACCTGTGTTTCATTTGATACGAGAATTCCTTAGGCCTGTTTAATATAGGTTTCATTTCAAAAATTCGAGATTTTAATTAATATAATATATTATGTGTATATATTTGCTAAATATATTATTTATTTAGCTTTTAAAGAAAAAGGGTAATTGTTTTTAATAGATTTTAAGATATATATACATATATTAATTAAAATATATAGATTTAAAATAATTGTAATATTAGAATGATTGTATGCATATTTATTTTAGTAGGGAAACTAGGTGAGTAAATCCCTTGGGAAAATTATATTACTTTTAAAAGTAATCGATGAATTGTTTAATAAAAATTTAGTATTTCCCTTTTGTTCTGAAGAGCCATTGAATTGTTTAAATTAATTGTTTTATTAGGACAATTGTTACTTTTACTGTGAAATGAATATGGAAGGGAAATGGATTTAGTATATCCAAATATTAGATTCAATCCACGTTTTGATTTCCCGTAAGTAATTATTTCTTCTAATTCATTTTGGGAAATGATTTATAGTGTTAGTCAAGAATTTGTAAGTCTTCCAAAAAGGTCTTCAAATGATGGGGTTTGTTTGTAATGTTTTGTCAACTCGAATTAATTCCTTGGGACAATGTGGTTGTTGCCTACAGTATATTACCTAGTTTCCATGAATGGGGATGTTGTTTCCCTGCTTTGAATGGAGTGGTTTGGTTCATTGTTTTCTCCTAGTTTGGAGTGGGTATGTTTCATGTGTTGATAGTAGGAGTGTGGTTATAGATGGGGGTCAAGATCTGGTAGATCTAACAGGTAACTCATGCACCTTTGTGGTGGCACATCTCCTAGGTCAATGGTATATGGTTCACTGGTCTATTTGGTCATTTAACCTATGTCTAGAGGTAGTAAGTTGGTCTTGTATCCTTGTATTGTTTCCTAGCATGGGGGGTGGGCCTTTGGGTACCACTTGGTTCGGAGGAACATGCGCCCTACATCATTGGGTCCCCCTTGATCTTCAGTTCATGATGGCGAGGTTTTCCATTAGAGAGCTCACAGTGGTTCTAGTGTTTATTTTATGCCTATATTAATTTCAATTTAGTTTATGTAATTATTACCCCTCATTTTTATTTGAGGTGGATAATTGTATATGTAAACACATCTGTATGTTGTACCTCATTCGGGGAATGAGATTTATAACCTATCTATAGTGTTAATGTGATGTGAATTCTTGTTGTAATCTTACTTATTAAGTAATGTAAACTAAAGCATGTTATAGTATATTCTATGTGTTTGTATCTTTAATGCTTTGTATGTATGTGCATTTAATTATATGATTATTAATTTAATTAGATGCTTTATAAGAGTAATGTATGTGTTATGGTTTTTTAGAAGTAATCTTTGTCATGCTTCCTTAGAGGATGTTGTGAAGTGTTGTGCATCTTCCTTGTGAACAATGCACTTGTAAAAAAATTTAAAAGTTGTACGCTTCCACGTTGTCCTGCAACCTCCTGTAGGGTTCTGTGGTGGGGAATTACACTTTTTCATGGGGGAAAACTCTCACTAAAGTGGGGGAAAAATGTAGTAATAGAAAAAGTATCCCTTTTCCTTACTTAATTCAGATTAATTAACAATAAATGATCCTAATGTTCTCTTGATTTAGTGTTGTAGTGTGTTTTAAACATCCACATTAAGTCTAGGACCCTTTTTAATAAAAAAAGACTTAATGATGCCTTATTTAGGGTGTTGTAAAGTTTTTCTTTGGAATTTCACACTAATCTAGGGCTTTATTAATTAATTAATCTTAATTGGCCCCTTAAATTCAAATCCAAGCCTTTGAATTTATAATTTTCTGAGGGATAAAACCTAAAACTCATCAATAATGTTTGACAATAGTTAATTTCACAAGGTTTGAGTCCTAGGCTAGTGACCTAAGACTTGTTCACCACTTGGTGAATGGGTCCTTCCTAAGTCTGAGCACCCCCTTTTGGCATGTTATTTCATATCCCTAAAGGATGCCCTAGTTGAGTATTTTATGACCCATTCGCCCTATGATGAATGAGTCATCCTTGAATTAGGACACCCCTTTTCAAACATATTCTTGGCAGGAGTTAATGATTTCAAATATCAGATTTGATGTTAGCTTATATTATTTAAATTTCAGGATTAAATCTTAAGATAAGTATAAATATAAGGTTATTTGACATAGTTTCACCTTAAATATTTCAACCAATCCTAAGCACTTTATGCAAGCATCCTAATAGTTCACAAGAGCATTCAAGAGCATTCAAGAGCATTCAAGATAATTCAAGAGCATTCAAGAAGACATTCAAGGGTAGATTTATAAATTTTTATTGTAGCAATCAAAGATTATATCATAAGTTCAATGGCATAGTGCATCATGCATGTTGTTGAGCTATTGTGTTGATGTAGTATTGAAGATCCAATTCAAGTATTGTTTCACATCAAAATTCAAGATCAAGATTTACAGTCCTTAAAGTAACTTCATGCTAAATTGTTCATTTGTACTCCAAGACTTTGTCCAAGGTATCACTATTTCATGTTTCATGTTCATCTTTCATTGTTCCATCATAAGGTTTAATTACTAAAACGAGGTTTGAACAATTTTTCTTTTCTCTTGATGTGTGATTGTAGGTTTTAGGTTGAAGATCAAGTGGAGAAAAAACTTGCAAAAGTTGCAAAGTTTTAAAAGTTGTCATCTTTATTGCAAGATTATGAAAATTACTCTACAAATTTTATTTCCAACTTTCGAGAGCTGAATACATGGGATATGGGAGTCCATAAATTGAAGAACATGATCCTGAAATTAGTTTTCTAGAATTCTAACAAGGACCCATTCACCACTGGGCGAATGAGTCCTTAGTGAGGACTGAAACAACACTTTTCCAAAATGGTACACATCATTTCAGCATCCAAAAACCTTCCTTTTGTTTTTATAATAGTTAGGTTTGTTTTCTAGTTGTTATTTATGCATTATACCCTTGATAATTGAATGAAACATCAAGTCAAAAATTGGGGGCACCCATTTGTTTACCTCATTTAGTGCTTGCAACCTATTTTCTATGTTTCAATTATATTGGTTAGGTTTTATTTCTGATATTAATTTATGCACTATTACCCTCATAATTGAGTGAAGTAAGAATATTAGGGTGTATGATAATATTCATCTTTCAAACACCTACACCTCATTTTTCTATTTTTCACATGGTTTCTCTTCTCATCTCAATTTTGGAAGGAACATTTTCTCACATGGATTTATTTCCATCTCACTCTTTCATGGGGTCACATAAGTATTATCTCATTTCTCTCATAGATATTGGTAACACTTGTTGTAAATTATACTCGAAGTAGTCCTTGAGGAATAATAATGAGTTGTCCTTCTATCTCTATCTTCTTGACTTGTACATTATTTTTGTATCATTTCACTTTGGAAGAGGAGTTCTATTTTTTATTGAGATTTCTAATTTACTCTATTTATTATAAATTTGTATATGAGTAACATGAACTAGTATCTAGGACCCACCATCACCATCACATTTGCATACATTGCTCCCTATGTTGCACTTAAGGGGGTTGTTAGTTTAAATAGGGTCATTTCATATCTAGTTAGTATACCACCCTTTTGCGTTGATCTATTCACACTAATTAATTTACCACATAGTGAATTTTGACTATTTATCTCACTTTATGTGTTTGAGACACATGTATTCATCTTTTGAGATAGCTGTTGGATGCATAGTTTATACATACTCAAACACTTGTCACCTAAGCTTTTTGTGTTGAAAATTTGGAGTGTTCATTCAATCTTAAATTTTTACTTTATCTACCATACCTAAATATTCAAGGATCTCATTATACATTTAAACACTCTTTATTTAGTACTATAGACATCCTATTGAGCCTATTTCATTTCACTAGTGAAAGGTTATTTTGTTGTATTTAGATTTTTTCTTCTCCAACATCCTCAATATCTAAATTTTAGTAGGGAAATATTGAACTTAAGAAGTTCATATTTAGAAGGACATATGTATCCCTCATAACTCCTTCACATCCATATTTTCTATGACTAGTTAGAATAAAGATTAATATGCAAATTTAGGATAGGTTTTTCATGAAGAGGTCATCGATTGGGTCACTTCCTACTTCATGTTTAGGCATAATATGGTTTAATTATCTTTATGAGTCGCATCTACAACCCTAATCTAATAAAATTAGTAAGTAAAGATATACAAGTCAAGTTTAGACCTCATATTTTAGTGATTGTTTATCTTAAGGACCTCTTAAACCTTGTTGACCACTTATAACTTTAATTTCAATAAGATACCCAAGGATTATTTTATGACATGAATTTGAAGCTCAAGTACAAATATGCAACCATGAATTTGGTATAGATTCATAAAATTATAGTTTTGATAGAGTAGAAGCTTAATAGAGATATTGGAGTAGCTTAATAATATACAAGTGTTCTCTCCAAGTCTTATATCAGACAAATTCTAAAATGTCATCAATTTAGCTCTATATCTTTGATTATTGCTAACTAAATGTCATTCTCTACCTTAAATTTCCTACCTAAATTATCTAATTAACATCACTCAACTATATTCACACCATATTTCTTTAAACTTGGACTGATTACAATTATTTAATTGCATTTACTTAATTGATCTAAATTAATGTATTAAATGTATAATAGTTTCCATTTGAATTTTTTAAACGTAAACATTATTTAAATACTTTCCCACTCTCTAAATCACATCGACCCCCAAATAATATTATTGCCCTTTACACAAATAACGACATTTCAATATCTAAATATAAATAAAAGGTAAATCTTATACCCAATATCTAATGAATTAGATGAAGGCCCCCCTAAACATTCCTCTTTACACACCAATGGGTATATCGTCAGCCATAGACAAATAACGAAGCTGCTTACCTGAAAAGAAAAACAATAGATATGGACACCTGGTAGCGCACTTAGCTTCAAATTTGGTGCTGGACAAACAATGGGATAGGGAGCAGCACATCAATTCTGGGCAATTGAGCTCAAAGGATTGGGATACCGGATAAATAAAAGTTAACAAATTAAAAGAACAAAACAATAATCCTGAACTTGCGAGACGACGTTTTAGAGTTATCTCGGATTATCAATGCAAATTGTAAAACCAAGAGCAATATATAGAAGCCATAGAGAATAATCCCTATTTTCTCCTGCATGTTGAGAAACAAAAAGAATCGCATAACTGTTATTAACCAGAAAATCCCATGTAAAATAGCAATACCATAAGCTCATAACCTCTGAATGCATTGTTTTCTGAGATCTTTTAAATTTCATATACTGAGCAAAGTAAAGACAACGATAATATTACAAAGAAATCCCCATGTATGAATAAATAATCATGCAGTGTCTTGCATGAGAAGCACAACACGTGCTATGCCAAAAATGACTTGTCCATAACATTTTTCAGTCATAAAGATGATATGAGCAAGTCATTCTTGGCAGAGTAACAAGTTCTGCCTCCTAATGCAAGACACCTCCATGAATTTTCGGTTCCCCAAACGCATTACGAGTGGATTACCCAAAAAATCCATCGAACTAATAGAGAAGGCGAATGGAGAATATTGATGATGGTCCATGAACGCTTGCACTAGCTTCTTATAAACGCAGGAATAAACAAAGTGAATATATTCAAAGAAAAGGCGTTTTGGAAGCATGCGTTATATATTCGAACTTGGCACGTTTTGGAACCATGCGTTATATATTCGAACTTGGCCTTCCATATTGGCGTGACGACTGCATAATAGGAGAAGTTTTGTCCATATTATTTGACTAACTTTGAAACTACAAATATCGTCGAATTAATGTTTGGTCGGAAAGCAAACGATATCAAGTCGCCACAAGAAAGATGTTTAGGGAATCTGACGAATGCTTATCCAGACCACCAAGAATTCACGGATTTCTGCCATCTGTAAAGTATGTTTTTGATCCTTCGTTGAGTTATTGGCATCGAGCATTCACTATTCGGAATGGAAAACAACTGCTCGCTTGTTTGAACGTATGGTTTTCAACGAGGAATTGAGATGATAACGATTAAAACTTTTTTATGTGTATAGGTAAGATATATAGATATGGGGGCTGAAAAAAAATAGTTTAGATGTAGTTTGTGTTTAAGTTTAGGTAGTTTAAAAAAATATTTGTATACTTAAAAATGTAATTTTATTTATTGTTATATTTTTTAGATTTAATTTTGTTTAAAGTTAGATTTGGTTTATTGCTTATCTAATTTTTTTTTCTGTTTGACTTTATTTATTACTCAATTTAATTTATTTGTTTGAACTAGGTTGTATTTGCAAGTGTTGTAAGTGTCTCAAATTGTATAGGCATATATACGATAGTTTATGATGAGCTAAAACTCATCTTAAGACTTTTGTGGAATGAAACACTCTCTATTAAGATTTCTAGCTATAATGAACGTTTCTACTTAGGTACTATGGCCTAACCTTGCTTTAGTCTTAGTCTACATAATCCTTCTCGTATCACACACACACCCTTGTCCTAGTTGAAAATTGCAATTCGACCTTTGAAGTAGTGGGGCTTGACTAATCTTTCCTAGCAATACCAAGTCAATTTTATAGTTTCCCAACCACTTATTGGTCACTTGAGTGACCTACCTTGCCTATACAAGTGACCCACCCTAGCATATTGGAGACTTTACTAGTAAATTGGGTGATGTTGGTGATATAAATTAGTGCATAAAAAATCCTAATTTTTTTTCCTCCATTTTAACTTGTGATTGAGAGGCTATTTGATTCTTGATTGTACCTACGGCCTATTGATGTTAATTTTTCCAATACAGTCACTTTTCCAATTGATAATCTTCTCTTCAAGTCATGATTGTGATATGTATTTATGAGCTTACAAAAGTAGCTTACTTCACTTCGTAAATGCTATTTTTATTTTCATTTTTTCCTTCTATGTAAATTCCATTTTTTGTCCATTTTTTCATAGCTATTTATTTAGGATAGGGGAGAAGACCCAATATCCGCCAGGGCTAACTTTGCGCAACCATAGAATCTAAACCATACGTCGAATCGGAAAAAAAAATTATGGGTTTTTCCCGCTCATGAGTTAAGAGCTTATAACTAAGGTTTTGGCTTCTGGGAAATTTGGTAGAGTGCGGGAGCATTGGATATGTGCACGGAGGTCAAAAAGACACCTTTTAGAGGTGTTGTCTGCTCCCCGCCACCTAACGTCCCAGTACCCGCCAGCTATAACCACCAATTTTTTTAAGAAAAAAAACACCTAAATGTGTCACTATTAACATTTAAATAAAACTATTATATCATTCAAATCCACTCAAAAGTCAATGGGTCTAATTCACGTTGGCACCTTAAAAAATCATTTTCATACCCATTAAAAATCACTCCTACATATTAATCTCCTTACTTTAGCATTGGACACCAAACACATTACACCCCAATTAATCTTCATTTGGGGTCCGATGTAAGCATATGACTAATGTAATTTTTGGTGGGCACCAGCATTTTACTGTGTGCACTCTCTAGAAGGTTCTCACGGTGATGGAAGCAACCGTCGACTGGTCTCCACGGCAATGTAAGTGAACGTCATTTGGTCTCCACGACTCCTGCACAGGTAACATCAAACATCATTTTCCTTTGAAAATGCAAACAATGGTACTAGTGAATCATTTTCTTTTGCATCTTTCATGACCCGTGAAGGGTTTATGCGATGATTAAAAAATTATTACTGCTTGCTTATGAAATAAATATTCCTCTTACCCGCATTTCCGCCGTGTGCTATTTGATTTTGTTGGTTATGGTGCTGGTGTTTTACACATGGTTTTTTCTGGGGTTAAATGATTTCCTCTCCTTGTTTTACTGCATACTCACAGCCTTGTAAAGTCCATTGTATCATGATTTTGTTTGTAGAAATGATAGGGGAATTTCGTGGGTTTGACCACATGTCTGCAAAAAAAGATTAATTCTTTGCATCGACCTTTTTATGAAAAACCCATGTGAATACGAGCATAAATCAGGAAACCCATTTAGTATACACCTTTTTTACGAAAATCCTTGCATTGTTTTTCCAAATACTGGTTTTCTTGGGGTTAAATGATTAAATACGACTTGGTAAAGTCGATTGTATCATGATATTGTCTCCAAAAATGGTGAGTAATTTCATGGGTTTTGACCACATGTCTGCAAAAAATGATTAATGGTCTGCATTGACCTTTTTATAAAAAAACCATGTGAATACAAGCATAAATCGGCAAACCCATCTAGTATACACCATTCTTGTGAAAACTGTTGCATTGTTTTCCAAATACAGGTTTTCTTGGGGTTAGATGATTAAATACGACCTAGTAAAGTCGATTGTGTCATGATTTAGTCTACAAAAATGATAGGGGAATTTCATGGGTTTGAGCACATGTCTACGAAAAATGATTAATGGTCTACATCGACCTTTTTATAAAAAACCCATTTAGTATACACCATTTTTATGAAAACCCTTGCTTTGTTTTTCCATATACGAGTTTTCTTGGGGTTAAATGATTAAATACGACCTGGTAAAGTCTATTGTCTCATGATATTGTCTCAAGAATTGATGAGGAATTTCGTGGGTTTTGACCACATGTCTGCAAATGCACTTCTATATTCCTGCGAGCGAGGATTTACTCTTACGAAACCCTTGGTTAATTTCTTGTGCACATTTTTGAAAACCCAAATGTGTAAACAATCTACTTCTGTTAAAATTAATATCTTATTATTGTTGAATATAGCACAACTTCTTTCATTTACTATACAATGTGCTTTGTACATTCTACTTATAGTTATTTTCATGAGTTGTGCATTTAACATTTATATTTATGCACTATCTTTTTACTTTACTTTATAAGTAAATGAAGATCTTTTTTGTTGTCTTTACAAGATTTGCAAAATGAATTCTGCTAAGCTTTGCAGCAATTCTTTTATATCGTTTTCTACGTTTCCTTTGGCTATCCAATACAAGACACTAGTATTTGAATACATTTCCTTTGGCTGTCCAATACAATAGACTAGCATTTTTTAATATTTTTATACTTTCTATAGCACATACAAAAGGCCAGCATACATATATTTGTCATTTTACATTTTTTGTCTCTTGTTCATTCAGCAAATCCATATATATGTGTGTATCCTTTTCCTATCCTTTATGAATGCAAGCAATGGTACTTGTTAATCATTTTCTTTTGCATCTTATTAAATTTGTAAAAGAATGTGTATAATGTTATATATATATATATATATATATATATATATATATATATATACCTATAAAACACACATTAAGCAGCGTGTTTCAAATTGTAAATGAATCTGTGCAATGTTTTATACATTCATTTACAAATTATGTGTTTGTTGTCTCTTGTTCATTTAATAGATTGATATATATGTCTATTTCCTTTACCTATCCTTTGAAAATGCAACAATGGTACTAGTTAATCCTTTTCTTTTGCATCTTTCATGAACTGTGAAGGGTTTATTCGATGATTGAGAAATTATTACTGCTTGGTTATGAAATAAAATATTCCTCTTACCTGCATTTCCGCCGTGCTATTTGATTTTGTTGGGTCATGGTGCTAGTGTTCTACACATGGTTTTTCTTGGGGTTAAATGATTTCCTCTCCCTGTTTTATCGCATACTCACAGCCTTGAAAAGTCCATTGTATCATGATTTTGTGTGTTGAAATGATAGGGGAATTTCGTGGGTTTGACCACATGTCTACAAAAAATGATTAATGCTTTGCATCGACCTTTTTATAAAAAACCCATGTGAATATGAGCATAAATGGGGAAACCCATTTAGTATACACCATTTTTGCAAAAATCCTTGCATTGTTTTTCCAAATACGGGTTTTCTTGGGGTTAAATGATTAAATACGACTTGGTAAAGTCGATTGTATCATGATATTGTCTCCAAAAATGGTGAGTAATTTCATGGATTTTGACCACATGTCTGCAAAAAATGATTAATGGTCTGCATCGACGTTTTTATAAAAAAACCATGTGAATACGAGCATAAACCGGCAAACCCATCTAGTATACACCATTCTTGTGAAAACCCTTGCATTGTTTTCCAAATATGGGTTTTCTTGGGGTTAAATGATTAAATACAACTTGGTAAAGTCAATTGTATCATGATTTAGTTTGCAAAAATGATAGGGGAATTTCATGGGTTTGAGCACATGTCTGCAAAAAATGATTAATGGTCTCCATCGACCTTTTTATAAAAAACCCATTTAGTATACGCCATTTTAATGAAAACCCATGCTTTGTTTTTCCAAATACGAGTTTTCTTGGGGTTAAATGATTAAATATGACCTGGTAAAGTCAACTGTCTCATGATATTGTCTCGAGAATTGATGAGGAATTTCGTGGGTTTTGACCACATGTCTGCAAACACACTTCTATAATCCTACGAGTGAGGATTTACTATTACGAAACCCTTGGTTAATTTCTTGTGTCTACATTTCTAAAAACCCAAGTGTGTAA
The DNA here is from genome assembly GCA_007115665.2 of Sequoiadendron giganteum. Lineage (NCBI taxonomy): Eukaryota > Viridiplantae > Streptophyta > Pinopsida > Cupressales > Cupressaceae > Sequoiadendron > Sequoiadendron giganteum. The sequence goes on along the minus strand of CM021100.1, from coordinate 521,772,304 downwards.
ACAATCTAATTCTATTAAAATTAATATCTTATTATTGTTGAATATAGCACAACTTCTTTCATTTACTGTATAATGTGCTTTGAACATTCTACTTATAATTATTTTCATGAGTTGTGCATTTAACATTTATATTTATGCGCTATCTTCTTACTTTACTTTATAAGTAAATGAAGGTCTTTTTTGTTGTCTTTACAAGATCTGCAAAATGAATTCTCCTAAGTTTTGCAGCAATTCTTTTATATCGTTTTCTACATTTCCTTTGGCTGTCCAATACAACAGACTAGCATTTGTTTATATTTTTATACTTTCTATTGCACATACAATAGGCTAGCATACATATATTTGTCATTTTACATTTTGTGTCTCTTGTTCATTCAGCAAATCGATATATATGTGTGTATCCTTTGCCTATCCTTTGGGAATGCAAACAATGGTACTAGTTAATCAGTTTCTTCTGCATCTTATTGAATTTGTAAAAGAATGTGTATAATGTTATTTATATATATATACCTATAAAACACACATTAACGAGTGTGTTTCTAATTGTAAATGAATTTGTGCACTGTTTTATACATTCATTTACAAATTATGTGTTTATTGTCTCTTGTTCATTGAGCAGATTGATATATATGTCTGTTTCCTTTAACTATCCTTTGAAAATGCAACAATGGTACTGGTTAATCATTTTATTTTGCATCTTTCATGACCTGTGAAGGGTTTATTCGATGATTGAAAAATTATTACTACTTGTTTATGAAATAAATCATTCCTCTTACACGCATTCTCATGGTGTGCTATTTGACTTTATGGGTCATGGTGCTATTTTTTTCTCCCACATTGCATGTATTTATGTATGTATGTATGTATGTATATATAAAGTTGTATGTCTATGTTGTGAGGTAACAACAAACATCATTCTCCTTTCAAAGTGTATGTATGTATGTATGTATGTGTATTTATACGTATACATACATACATACATGCACATACATACATATATCTATGTATGTATGTATGTATGTATGTATATTCATATAGTATCTATGTATGCATATACATACATATATATATGTGTGTATGTATATGCATACATATATATATATGTGTGTTTGTATGTGCATACATACATGCATACATATATATATGTATGTCTGTATATACATGCATACATAAATATATATATGAATGCATGTACATATTTATGAATGTATGTATGTATGTATGCACATACATATATATATATATACCTTCCATTGCCATGAGAACCTTCCAGAGAGAGCACGTGGTAAAATGATAGAAAATAATGGGGTACCCACCAAATAAAACATTAGTCATATGCTTAAATCAAATTCCAAATGAAGATTAATTTGGGTGTAATGTGTTTGGTGTCCGGTGCTAAAGTAAGGAGATTAATATGTAGGAGTGATTTTTAATGGGCACGGAAATGATTTTTTAAGGTGCCAACATGAATTAGATCCATTGAATTTTGAGCCGATTTGAATGATATAATAGTTTTACTTAAATGTTAATAGTGACACATTTAGGTGTTTTTAAAAAAAAATTGCAATGTATATCGGAGATTTTCTGCAATGTATATGTATGTATGTGTTTATATGAATACATGCATATATGCTTGTGTTTCTATGAATGTTTACATGTATGCTTATGTTTTTATGACTATATGCATGCATAGAAACATGCAAAAAATTAGAGATATATAAGTCTCCCCAAATAAACATCAAATCTAAATATAATGCAGAATTCAGTCATATCATCTCTAAAAACCTACGTAAGTGGCAGCTACAAGTTCAAATTTGAAACACAACAAACAAATTGAATGCATTCAATTGTCGGATTCAAATTTCTAAATAAGAGGGACATTAGCCAGCGGCATTCACAATTAATATCCCCTAGTAATATCCTCTCCATACTACAGACCATTGAATGGCATCCTTTGCACATTCCTCATATATCCAAGGTTGATGAGAAATAATGAATATAAGTTGTGTAATGCCCTGCCAAGTAACCCTAAAGGAAGTTGTAATTAACGACTTAAGTGAACCAATTTTTTTTTATAAAGTGTAATAACATACACATTCAGTTACTAATTAACAACAACCTCTAAGGCTACAAGGTTAGGATTACTTAAACCCACACATACATATTACATATAACCATAGCAACAAATAATTTATGAAATAACCATCATACATTATAAGAATACCACATAACATAAAAAGATGAACATCCAAGATACAATCTCATAAACATTAACTTAATCCCATAGTTACATCACTCATTCCCAAAATGAGACAATAGTACAAAAGTATAACAATTACATAATCTCACATCATAAACATAAGAGGGATCAAATAACTTATACAAATAGAAATATTACAATGCAAAAAAATACAATAAGAACCGTGAGCTGTCCATCTAGATGTCTCGCCTCCACGAACTGAAGATCGAGGGGGACCCAACGGTTTTGGTGCATGTTCCACCCAACCATGTGGAACCCGAAGGCCCACCCCCCATGCAAGGAGATAGTAACCATATAACATGGATAAAGATCTACAATCACTAACCAAAGGCAGACTCATACTGACATAACCAAACAAATGAATTAAACAAGCACAACTCAGGTACAACACTAATACCACTGACATAGGTCACATTGCTTTCAGACATAAAATCGACCAAGTATGTTCAGAGAACAATACACGTATGTAAATACCAATCACCAATGAAATCTCAAGTGCACACAAATTAGAAAACATAACCACTCCAAATATCTTGGAGGCAACAAACACATAGTCCACTCCTTTCACAAGAGGTACAAAACATCCCCGTTCATGAAAACCAGGTAAAACTGAAAAGACACCATGCACTACCCAAGGGAAAACAACTGGATGGCATAAAAATTCAACAACCCTTATCCTCTAAGTGGTTCTAAAAGACTTATAATTTAGGACTAACACTAGATCCCAAAACCCACAATGCAACTTGACTTCATCGCAACAAAAGCATTCAAGTCATAAATCAAATCTAATATTTGGATTTCCTAAATCTATATTCATTCAATAGGTAACACTAACAAGGTCAAAGACACACTTACAGGGTTAACTTAAATAATCATATACCCATATTTCTATTTCCATTATAAGAAATCTTAAACAATTTGAACTTACACCCCCTTACGAAATACAGAGAACTAGAACATTTAAGGCAATCACAAAAGCATTACTATTTTTGGATATACTAAATCCATATCTCCTTCATATTTCATTCACAATAAATTAATTGCTCTACTTGAAATATAATAAATTAAAATAGCCATTTGGCTCATCAATATAAACAACTTCTTAATTTACCTTTAAATCGACACAAATCCATGCAAGTAAACTCTTCCCATTTCCTAACCAAATCTTACATCTCATTCAATTTTCTATTTAAAACATTCAATCCCTTTAATATCATAAAATATTGTTTCTCTATCCATTTTCCCATATACACTAATCAAACCATTTTAAAATCTCTATTCAATAATATATTGCATGCTTCTTATTAAAATAAAATACGATAATGAATTTACACTTAATATATGTATATTTATATTCCATATTATGTATACACCAAATATATATTAATAACTTAATTATATATATTCTTTAATATTCCAATCACAATGATTAAAATTGCTCTATGGAAATAAATGAAACAAACAAATATTTGTCTTTTCCAATATAATTAGTTCCTAAATTTATGTCTAATACAACATAAACTATTGCAAATGCTATATTCAAATTTTCTATCCAAAATTTATACCATGCATTCTAATTTTATCCTTTAAAATCCCTATTCCCAATAATATAAAACTTTTGCTCTTTCAACTTAATTAAAATAATTAAACAAGTATCTTCAATCTACAAATACAAGAAATACTAATTTAAACAATTTCAATCAATTTCAATGTTTACTTCTAAAACTAACATCAGTTCTCTATTAACTGGATTCCTTTCATTTTCCAACTAAGTCAAATAATTTAATTATTTAATATAAAATACCTTTTTCCTATTAAACTGAGTTATGCATACTAATCAATTCCATTAAAAACATTTCTTTCAGATACACAACTAACTCTTCTAATTTCTACAATTTATTACATAATTCATTATATCGATAAAACTAAATTAAGAATTCATCTTTTCAGATAGGGAATAAATTACACTAATATTTAATTCTCTAGTTGCTCTTAACAAAATAAGTATTTTCAACTATAACTCAAAATATTTCGCTTTAAATTAAATAACCAATTGCCCTTGCAAATTAAATCATTATAAAATTAATCAAATTAACATTTGGTCTCTTCCAAAACTTATTGTGTTAAAATAAGATCAATATTTGGACTATAACCCAATATCATATATATATTTTTCCAATTAAATCAAATTAATAATTGGACCTTTTACACATGAATTTAAATTTTACAATTAAATCTTAAATTATGCATTCTTTAAATCCGATATTTAACTCCAATTAAACTTTAACATGCCATTTTAGAACAAACAATAATTTCCCCATACGTTTATAATTTTATTTCCACTAATCTAATATACAAATTTTATTTAAAATAATACAAATAAATATAATATTTTAATATTATAAGCTATGATATAAAATATTATCAAATAATATTTTAATATTATAATAACAATACATAAAATATTAATATTTATAAATATGAGTTTATTAATATTTTATTATCAAAACAGCAATGGAGAAATAACTTAATAGCAGTCTCATGTTTCATGTATAACTCAAAAACTACGATCTGGGTATTTGCGAGTTTTTTATAGCAATAAGAAAATGCCAAGGTACAAAAACCCTTTAAATTTTCTGACAACCCAGTTTGTGTAAATGGAGTTATATGCGATGCGACCAGACCTTTTTACCATGAAAAAATATAACTACCCTGTGGATTTTAAAATCCAATTTTTTAATAACAAATAGAGGGTTTCATTTTCTAAAAACATTGCTCAATCTCTAGGTTTGAATCCAAAACAAAATAATTGATTTCCTCAAACAAATTAAATTCAACTGTGGTTTTCACAATTTTCATTCAAGAATTTTCACAAAACAAAAGCTGCCAATTTATTTGATTCTTTTCTTCTAACAACAAATTTATTTTCTAAACTAGATTTAACAAAAAAATATTTAATCACTACTATTTTAAAAACAATCAAGAACAATAAAACACAAAGAGGAAAAGCTGGATCAAGAAGCTACAGGCAAAGATTAATTTCTGATGCAAGCCTCCTCCAAATATTTCCTGAATTTTCTTCAATCCTCCAATGAATCCAATCAAAAAATCCAACAAATGCATACAGACTTTTCTCAAATCAAGTGTACAATCAAAACTCTCTTCAAACCCTTCTTGGTCCAAACCTTCCAAAAAATTTCTTCTCTGCTGTAAAAATGCATTTTTTTCTAAAAAAAAATTCTGCCATAAAATTAAAACATGTATTCCTTATAAATTAAAAATACCTAATTCAACCCTAATTCACATTACATGCAAATTAGATATTTCCATTTCAATTTCAATTTGAATTTTCGAAACCCACTTTCAATGCAATTTCAAATAATAAATTAATTTCCAAAGTTGTAACTAATTTCCCAAATAAACATTTAATTACAATTTCTAATTTAATTCCCGCAAGATGAAATTAAATTCCAAAATTAATTTTAATTCTTTTATTTCCTTTCATTTTCCTGCATCATGTTTAATTAATTAATTTAATTACTTGATAACTAAATTCAACCCCCTTGGATTAAATTTAATTAATTAAATAAATTAAATATAATTAATTAATTTAAATATAAACTTTTATCCACATTACATTATTTAAATTAAATAACCATCAATATGATTTAAATGCAATTATTCTAAATATCTATTTCCAAATCAAGAATCCTACAGAATTAAATAAGATTAAAGCAAGGCAATGAATGACTCGACACACACAACTGACGACACACTATGGCTAGGGTGTAGACTTGACACAAGTTACCTAGCTACTATCTCCCATTCAACTTAGCCGTTGGATCAACACGCTCAAACCTGTGAAACCAAGTGGAGTCGATGTCATGTACGTACAACCCGAAACCAAGTAAACAAAATCATACAATATATTCAGCATATAATACATACCGTGAAGGAGAAATCACGGATTCGCAGGGCGCTCGCAAGCAAGTGATGCAAACCCGTTCCCTTCACCAATACAATCATCAAAACTGACACTTCCATTATAATCCAATAATCTCATATAAAATCACATGTTATATCTACTAACATCATTACATCATTAAAGCATGTAAACTAAAACCTCAGATAACCAAATCACATCACATAATATAGTTGTTGCTCAATAGTAGCGGTCAAAACATCATAACAAAATGTATCCAGTATCAAAGTAGCTGCAACCAAACATAGCATAAAGCAAACCGAACAAGAAGCAAAATGGAGCAAAATGGAGGGGTATTACAAGTTGAATAAAACTTGGTATACAATTCTATTAACATTTATATATTTTTACATATATTTATCTATTCCATTTGGATCTTTTAATATGTTGAACTTGATTAATTATGTCTTGTTGTACATGCATTATTTCAAATGTTGTATGATGTTTGTATGTTACTAGCCTTGGTTGTGAGTACCCATGGTTGTAAATATTTTCTTGTAGGCACGAGAGAACAAGGAGAGGTGGTGTAACCATGTTCAGGGTGGGTAGTTTGGTAAATGTGTTTGTCAACACACCAAATAATTAAGGATTTTTTGTTCAAATGGCTCTATGTTTCAATTATTTTTCTATATTGTTCACTAACTAGTATGTCTTTTTATTTATTTCAATAACTATTGTCCATGTTTGTTTGTTCTATTATATTTGTTTGTTCTGGCAGGCATGTAAAATGGCTAAGAGGTTTTAAAGAGCATGTCAAATTGCAAGATTACATTTCAGGTAAAGTCTTTCAAGACTTTACTTTGGTTGTGAATCAGTAGACATAGTGTTCATTTATAATGCTCATTTTTCATATTCATTGTAAACTTACATTTAAAATTTATAATTAGATTGATTTCCAAGTGTAGGTGTTGAAAAATTTATAATTTCAAATAGATTAATTTTTGGATATGTTGCACATAGATGTATAGATATATGTATGCATATACTTAGTTGTGTATACATACGTACATATATATATGTATATATGTATGTATGTATGTATATACATACATACATATATATATTTACATATATGTATGCATGTATACACAACTCGGAAGGTTGTAAAGAGCATGTCAAACTAGAAGATGACATTTCAGGTCAAGTCTTTCAAGAGTTTACTTACATATATATATATTTACATATATGTATGCACATGTATATATATGATGTTCATTTTTCTTATTCATTGTAAAATTACACTTATAATTTACAATTAGATTTATTTCCACTTATACTTACAGGTACAATTTATGGATATGGTACATATACATGTATATATATATATGTATGCATATACTTAGTTGTGTATACATATATATACACACACACACACACAACTATGTATATACATACATAGTATATATATATATTTCTATATATGTACATAATTTTCTAAACTTCGTTTACATATATTTCTTAATGTACATTTATATTTCTAGCAATGTTAGTTAGATGAATACAACAAACACATATCCAAAAAAATGATTGATGAATACAACCAATACAAAATGGATTTCGAATCACAAAAGCATAGATCATTAACTTTAAACATGATTAAGACAAAGTTGGAAAGAAGACAAGGAGTCCTTAATCTTAGAAAAAAGACACTGGTAGACATCAAAGTATATAAGTTGACTACAAACTACCATTCAGTTCTACAAAATTAGACAGTAGTATCCTTTGGCTATCCAATACAACAAACTACTATCCTTTGGCTGTCCAATACAATAGACTAGCACTCAATTTTACAAAAAACACTCTAGCACACTTCGAGGTCATAAATTTGACAACAAAAAATCCTAATCAGACATCCATAGATCTGCTTAAGAAGTGGTGTGTCCTTGGGGGTCAACTGACTCTGTATCAACTGGAGAAGATGTTAAGGACTGCAGATTGTTCTGTATGAAACTTGCGATAAAAGCAAGCAATGCATGATTTGCCTCTAAAGTGAGTTGTAACTGTATAGAGTAGCCTTCAGAAGACCCATTTTGTATGTTGCTAAGAGCAGCAAAGGTTGGAGCCAAAATGTTAACCATCTCCCTTAAAAAAGGATGTTGACTTGGAAGAGAAGTTGTAGGAGTACTCTTACTTCTATTTCTTTTTGCTCTTTCTGCCTGCTTTTCATTTTTCTTCAACTATCGAGCTCCTTTTTATTTCTCTGCCTCAACTTCTCCTCTACACTTTTCTATTTTTTTGTAGCACGCTCCAATCTATTTGCCTCCCTCTATGTGAGGATTGCTTCTCTTTTTGTCTTCTTTTCAGCCATTTGCTCCCTTTTCCTTTGCTACAATTCTTGGTTTCTTCATTTTTGTGCCTCTTATTCATTCAGCAAATTGAAGAAATTATCTGATGTCAAAATTTGAGACTGCCTACTAAGGCATGGGACCCCATTGTGACCTGTATTAGATGATTGGCGCACCCTTTTCATTGGGAGCTACAAAAAAATGCTTCTCCTGCCTATCGGTTGTTGATCATTGACTTCTGTGCATGGCACATAGTTAGGCTCTTCGTCACTTGAGTCCATCCTCATCATCCTTTTCAGCCTCCCAATTTCTCCCAGTTGTGAAGTAATGGATGACATCTTCAGGATCAACATCTGGTGGTGATGGCATAGACAACCCCTCATCCACTTGACTGAAATTGAGATGTACCCTTAGGTTCAAAGCTACATCTTGAAATTTAGATGGCAAATTGAGACTCTCTTCATTTTCGACCACCTGATTACATGAATGAACTATTGGTTCTTGTTTAATTTCTGCTGCCTCAAAGTTTTCTAGGAAATATCCTTCTTCAGTTGTTGGATTGGGGGGTATTCTTTTAGAAAAGGTGTCCAAAAACTATCCAATATGATCCTCATTCCAACCTCCTATCCTCAAACATGTTTCCGCTGCCATGAACTGTGCCTCATCATCAACTGTATCACCCTTTGTTTCTACTCCCAATGTGGTTCCTTCCTCCTCAACCACAAAAGCTTGGCTTGCCCCATATCGAAGTCAAGTGCATGTCTATCTAATGGCCAAATTCCTATTCTTCTAAAACCACTTGCAATGGTATTAGAAATCAAAGCTTGTGTAAAAGCTTTGTTGGCAACTGTTGCCAACTCTACCCTTCCAATGTCAAGTTGAGGATTTTCAGAGAGCCATATAGTCCTTTTCTACTGCAATGTGCTGGAAGTGTGAGCAGATCTATTCCCATAGTCTTTTCTTCTTCAATCATTTTGAATGCAACATGGCTGCCATGACCATTAAAGATGAAAAGTTGTCTGTTGGTTGGTCACACCCCTCCTAGGAAATTTCTTGCAAAGTGTTTTAACCATTACACAAATAATCCTTTGGTCATCCAAGCATGCTCTTGGATTGCCATGCATGCCCTTGGCTCACAGTTAACAATATAGTTTCTAATGTTCCTTTTGGAATTGAACAAATAGTAACCAGGTATAGCTTAACCTGCTGTACTAACACATGCTAGAACAGTGATCCATTCTTTACTTTTAGCAATTAATTGTGGAACACATTTCATCCCTATTTTTGCAATAACTCTCATTGCACAGTTTTTGCTAGCCCGCACACCTATTTCATCCCAGTTCCATATTTTGTTGGGCCCATAATTATGTTTGTTGTACAACTCCTCCAAGTTATCATAGAATGAAGAAACTATTTCTGGGCATAGCATTATAGCTCAATCTGTATCCACTCCTTCAGGTGTTTGAATTGTTAGATCGAGATGCCTTTGACGAAAGATAACCCACCATGACTTCCTTGGTATCCCATTTGTGAATGGGTTAGGCCTTGCTCCAATGATTTGGGCCACCATTGACTTAAGTTGTGACACTTGAAGGCCATGGCCAATATTAGCCATATATTTACACCACTGCACAATTTCAACTTCTTCATCAATTAGGATTGTTCAGGGCCCCCTTCTTTTTGTGGATGTCACACCATTGAGCCATACCTACAAACTGCTAGGCGGGATTCCCCATTTGATCGCCGAACCTCTGATTGACATTCAATTGTCCTCAACATCTGCAATGGATTTTTCCACGTCATCCATAGACCAATTTTTCATGCATAGATCTGGGGTTGTCACATGGTTAGCAGGTGGTGGTTCCATTTCTAACTTAGTATTATGAACAACAAGTTCAAAACCATCATTTTAATTGGTCTGTTGTGAATTTTCTGAAATAACTTCCTCATTGATGTTCACTGTTGATTCTTCATCAACAACATCTGGAACATTGAATGTCACTCCACGAGGTACTCTAATCACGCGCCTCCAAGTCAATCTTTTCCTCTTCTTCCTTGGTGCCATGATTGTGAGTAATCCTGTACATTGTAAGCCATAAAGAGTCAGAAAACTATGATCCTATACATATAATTAGACATATATAATTACAAATAAAATCACCGATATATAGTGCAAAATAGAAAACAATGCTAAATGTGTCACTATTAACATTTAAATAAAAGTATTATATCATTCAAATCCGCTCAAAATTCAATGGGTCTAATTCACATTGGCACCTTAAAAAATCATTTTCATGCTTCTTAAAAATCACTCTTACATATTAATCTCCTCACTTTAGTAGCAGACACCAAACACATTACACCATAATTAATCTTTATTTTGAGTCCGATTTAAGCATATAACTAATGTTTTTTTTGGTGGTTATCTCATTATTTCCCATCATTTTACCATGTGCTCTCTTTGGAAGGTTCTCATGGTGATGGAAGGTATATATATTTGTATGTGCATACATACATACATACATTCATAAATATTTATATGTATGTACATACATATAGACATACATCTATATATATATGTATGCATGTATTTATGCACATACATACAGACATATATATATATGTGTGCACATAAATACACACATACATACACACACATATACATCATTTGGGGTCCGAATTTAGCATACGACTAATGTTTTTTTTGGTGGGTACCCCATTCTTTTCCATCAATGTTCAAAGCACATTGTACAAAAAATTAAAGAAGTTGTGTTGTATTGAGCAACAATAGGATATTAATTTTAATAGAGGTAGATCAATTACACACTTGGGTTTTCAGAAATGTGCACAAGAAATTAACCAAGGGTTTCATAATAATAACTCCTCACTTGTAGGAATACGGAAGTGTGTTTTCAAATAGATATGGAATATTCCAAGCAAGGGTTTCATGAGATTAATTTGCAAACATTTGGTCAAACCCAAGAAATTCCTCATCATTTTTGGAGACAATATCATGAGAAAGTCGAGTTTAGTAGGTCATATTTAATCATTTAACCTCAAAAAAACCCGTATTTGGAAAAACAAAGCAAGGGTTTTCACAAAAAACTGGTGTATACTAAATTGGTTTGCTGATCTATGCTCATATTCACATGGGTTTTTTATAAAAGGGTCGATGCAAACCATTAATTATTGTTTGCAGACATGTGCTCAAACCAACGAAATTCCCCTATCATTTATGCATACAAAATCATGACACAATGGTCTTTACAAGATCATGAGTATGCGGAAAAATAGAGAGAGGAAATCATTTAACCCTAGAAAGAACCCTTTGTAAAACACCATCATATATATATATATATATATACATGCATACATACATACATACATACACTTTGAAAGGAGAATGATGTTTGTTGTTACCTCACACCATGGACATACAACTTTATATACACATACATGCAGACATATATGTATACATATATATGTATGTATGAATGTATGTGCATACATACATGCATGCATACATACATACATATATTTATACATATATATATATAATATGTATGTATGTAAATATGTATGTATGTATATATTTATGTATGTATGTATGTATGTATGTGCATGCATACAAACATACATACATCCATACATGCAATGTGGGAGAAAAAAATAGCACACGACGAGAATGTGTGTAAGAGGAATGATTTATTTCATAAACAAGAAGTAATAATTTTTTAATCATCGAATAAACCCTTCACGGGTTATGAAAGATGCAGAAGAAAATGATTAACTAGTACCATTGTTCGCATTTTCAAAGAATAGTTAAAGGAAATAGACATATATATCAATTTGCTCAATGAACAAGAGACAACGGACACATAATTTATAAATAAATGTATAAAACATTGCACACATTCATTTACAATTTAAAACACATCGCTTAAGGTGTGTTTTACAGGTATATATATAAAAATAACATTGTACACATTCTTTTACAAATTCAACAAGATGTAGAAGAAAATGATTAACCACTACCATTTTTTGCATTCTCAAAGGATAGGAAAAGGATACACACATGTATATCGATTTTCTAAATGAACAAGAGACACAAAATGTAAAATGACAAATATATGTATGCTGGCCTGCTGTATGTACAATGGAATGTATAAAAATATAAACAGATGCTAGTCTGTTGTATTAGACAGCCAAAGGATATGTATTGAAATGCTAGTATGTTGTATTGGACAATCAAAGGAAACATATTCAAATTCTAGTCTATTGTATTGGACAGCCAAAGGAAACGTAGTAAATGATATAAAATAATTGCTACAAAACATAGGAGAATTCATTTTGCAGATCTTGTAAAGACAACAAAAAAGACCTTCATTTACTTATAACGTAAAGTAAAAAGACAATGCATAAATATAAATGTTAAATGCATAGTTCATGAAAGTAAGAAGACACTGCATAAATATAAATGTTAAATGCACAGTTCATGAAAATAGCTATAAGTAGAATGTGTATAAAGTACCAACCTGAAACTGCAAAGGAATGTGCAGAGGATGCAGAGAATAAGTTGTCACATCCTGTGCAAAGGATGCAGATAATAAGTTGTCATAGATAACAAATAAAACTGGCTGCTTTCCCCCTCTTATTTAGGAATTTGAATGTGACAATTGAATGCATTTAATTTGGTTGTTGAGTGTGAAATTTGAATTTGTTTGAAAAAATGAATTTGTAGATGCCAGTTACATAGGTTTTTAGAGATGATATGAGTGAATTTTGCATTATATTTGGATTTGATGTTTATTTGGGGAGCCTTACACCTGTATTTAATTGTGTAGGTACCTACAGGAAATGAATTAAATACATATATCTACCAGGGAGTTTATGGAAGACTATGGATTTCAAACTCCATAGAGTTAATAGGAGATTGTGATTATGTCATGTAAAGCACCAATAAGTCTGCATGTGTAGTTTAAATATAAAATGTATTGAAGGATAAAATTTTGCAAGTGGGGGTATTTGCAACAGTAAATGTTTTAAATTAAATTATAAATGATCCTTTTTATCTGCAAGTTGACTTTTTTTATAAATGAAAAAGCATGTTTAGCTATCTATTATGATTGGTGAGTTACTCATTGTGTTATGAGCATCAATTGGTGTTGTAGTTTTTTATTTGTTCAAATAAAGTTTTGTAATGGATCAAAGTTTAAAAAAAATTGGGGGGTGTAGTGAGCATGGAGGTGGTAGCTATTCAATGGGGGGTGGTAACTGGGTCTTCTCCCCTAGTATGTATATTCTTAAGTAATAATGTTGGTTATGATTTTATATAGCATCAACTAGTCCTAGCAAGCCTACTCGCTCTTTATATATGAAGCTTCAAATCCTTCCATTGCCACTATCACAAGAATGTACTGTTTATTCCTTAGGCTTACTTTTCTTACAATTATTTCCTCATTGGAGTACCCTAATTTCAATAGAATTAGAGTAATAATTTATTAGCTAATAATTAATTAATCTTAAATTGATTTTGAGGCTAATCCCACTTTCAGAACATACGCTAAACTTAAGAGAATTTTTTTCTCTTATTAGTTTGAGTTATTATTAGATCATTTTGTCTCATCACATCTGATGTTGATAGTTGTCATGATCTAATCCCTTTATCTTTTAGGGTTTTCTTCTATAACTCTTGGCTTGAATTATCTCTCTTAAGGTTCATTCTTTAAGTTCATTTTTTTATCAAATAAAAAATCATTACTAGAAACTCTCATGGATGCAAGGTGTTCTTATTTGTTGTTTGATCTTGGCTTGTGTGCGTTTTTCAAAAATCTAACATTATATAAGAGTGTGTATTTATTAAGTTTCTTCACCATTTTGAGGATTTTTTTCAAATAGGGATACTAAAGAAAAAATAGGGATCATCATATTTTGTTGGTAGATTTGTATTTGGAGTTTTTTATATAATTTGCTCACTTTTGGTGTTAGGATTGCAAAACATAAATTTATTTTACACAAGCACCTGTACAACATGTATAGAATGTTATATGGTCATAGGTACAACTGATTTGGTGATTCGAAAATTGAAAATCATTAAATTTTTTCCATAACTTATTTTTTAGGTTTAAAAAAAAAAACATATTGACTAAATTATAGGCAAGCCTGTGTAGGACAACCTACACACAGGTGTACCTATCAAGTAGCCTATAGTAGACAATTCTCATTAGCTAGTACACAACCACGTCAACAACACTTAGATTTCAAATGCATGCACATTCTTCAAGATGTCATCTTTTCTAGAGGTAGAAGGCTTTTTGGTGAGGCATCATTACAAATCTTCTAATATTTTTGGTTTTCTGACCAAGGTGCTTTTTTCTTGATAGCTAGGGAATATTATTGAAATATTTTACATGACATTTGTAATATGGATGTGTTCAAAATCCCTTGCAAACATTCTTTGTGACTTCAAGGAGTGGATTTTTCTTTATTTTGACCATAAATTTGTTGTTTATTATTGAAATTATGTGAACAAGATATCATAAAAAAGATGCTTCCATTAAATTTTTAGTTGTGTAAGTATCATCACATTTTTTTTTTGTTGGTGCATTCTACAACTTGTTAAAGTCAAATGTGATATTTTCAATCCCAGGTTCATAACTTTTGACAAGATTCTTTGTTTTTCATTATTATTGTGATGTTTAAAAGGTAGTTTGGAGATCTTCATTACTATCCATATACTTTTTTAATATTTTGTTTCTAGTTATATTTTATTCAATTTTTGTCTTTGATATTTTGGTAAATTAATTGGATGTTTAACCTTTGAAAAAAAATTCGTTTGCATTGAATAATCTTTGTTGGATTTTCTACCTATATTTATAGAGCTTTATTCTATTTGGGAATTGTATATATTATTTTTAAGCACTTTCTCTTTTATAGATGCAGTAAGATTCTTGTAGATACCTTTTTAGGATTTCGCACATCCTATTGTTCCTTCTTTCCTTGCACTATGCTTTATAGTGCTATTGGTGGATTATGAGTGCCTTTTTATTCCATCACACCTTTTTCACACTTTGGGCAAATCATACGAATTCTATTGAGTTGATTTCAACTTAAATTGATTTGTTTGAGTATGTTTCATTGAAACTATGTGGTGGTGACATGGTGCTTATGTGGCCACCTATTTTTGATCGAATAGCTTTTGATTGAAACATGGTTGACAAAATACGTTTCAATCGAATACCTTAAATATAAAAGAAAAAAATAAAATGAGCATGGGCATTTTGCATGTTTGGGAAAATTGAGACCATTTTGAGGATGATCAGCCAAAGAGTGCATCTACAAATACAGTTCAAACCTATGTTTTCTTTCATTTTGCATTCTTTGTTTGAATGATTTTCTTTGATAGTTGCTTTGATAGTTTCTTGATAAGTGAGCCTTGTAGCTTTTGATTATTTTTTGTATTTTTAATGTTATGGTTTTTTCTTATTACTCTATGTTAAATTAACATTTTTCGAGTTTTTTGGGTTCTCTACTTGTTGGCTAAAACTTGCTCTCCCATGCCAATATTTAAAATGCTTCATATAACTTTATGTAATATAATGGTTTTATTTTCTCTAATGGTCTCAACATTGGATGTATTGTTGTAAACGGAACAAACATAGTAGCTCATCCAAGATCATCCATGTTAGGGTCTATTAATGGGTTTGGGATAGTTTTTTCCCCATTCTGGCTATGAGCTAGTGTATCCAGATCCCCAAATCCTTTATAATAGAAGAAAACTTGTAGCCACTCCAAGCTCAGCCATATTTGGTTCTATTAAGGGATTTGGGATAGGTTTTTCCCAATTGGGACAAATATGATAAAGCCATATGAAATGGAAAACAAGTCCAAGGGTTTGAATCATCATTAATATTTTTCTTCAAATATAATTTCCCTTTCTTCATCATGCTCAAGAATTGGTTAACAAAATCTAGGTATGCAATGAACATGTACATCCCTTAATCTATGTTTTCCTAGCTGCTACCTATAAACCATATTCTTCTTTTTGGACTAAGCTATGGGGTATTTTTTCATTGGGATGAAAAGTATTGTGTTCAAAACCTATTTATTTTAGGTAAGAGTTTATTTTTGCACTGTCTTTGCTGTGATTGCTGATTTTTATGCTCCAATTCTCATGGACTTTGACATTATTAAAATTTTCTTTCCATTCTTTCACAACATAATATCTATGGGCCACCTACAATTTTTTTATTATACCTTGATACAGTTATGTTGGATATAGAATCAATTAAGAAGACATTTTTTTCATTGTATACAACATTATTTGAACTATTTATTTTTGAGATCAATAATTTCAAAATTTAATGATTTGTAATAAAAAAAATTGTTCATTAAATAGTTTAATAGAATATTAACAAAAGAATATTAGAAAATATTTCTAGACCCAAAAATTTTGCATTGCATAGTAAATAATCTTATCGGAACATAAGATACACAAATTTTGTTGCCCAACCCATGAGCCTAATGGAGAAAGGGGAAAATGAATTTGAAAGAAAATATAAATGATGTATTTAACTTAGATTTATTTTTAAGGATAAAATTATGATTCTTGAAAGTGATTACTACATGTTGATTAGGATATCCAATTAATAGATACAACGAACATGCACAATCCCTTATATGTTTTTTCCTAACTTCTACCTATAAACCACGCACCTCTTTTGGAACTAGGTAGTGGGCTATGTTTTTTATAGGCATGAAAATCACTATGTTCACAACCCATTTTTTTTTTAGCTAAGAGTTGATGAAGTCTTCTTAGAAGCTTAGTCCAGTTTAAAATGATAGTATTTCATCCACATACAAATCTTGAATAGTAAGAATTGATTCAACTAATTATTTCATAAAGTTATAAATTTATTGATCCAAATCTAAGCTCACACTAACAAATAAAATGCTACATGTCATGTTCATTTATATTTTCAAAGTGTATTTAATTTTTAAGCATTTCCTACGTCCTCAAAATGATCCCCAAATATTCAATTGCTAAATGTTGATTAATGCTTAGGTGTTTTACTAGTAAGGCACATGTATTATTATTTTATTTACCATTGTTAATGGAAAACTTGCAATCTCTCCAATAAATAGAGTTCCATAAATTTATGTCCAAATTTCTGCACTCAATATAGTTATTTTTTTCTTATTTATAATATAACATGCAATCTATCAATATGGCTAATTTTATCTTCCCTGATTGATGACATGTTTCCATTTCTAGCACAAATTTTCACACTCATTATCCTTATGCATTGATGAGATTCTTCTTTGATTTTCTCTCAATAAAATTGGCATTTTCATGCTTGAAGATTCATTGGCTCCTTGCATTTAACTATCCTTTACAATTCTCAAGATATTAGATCATAACTAAGAAACGAAATATACATATCTATTCACTTCACATGCAAAGGTGCATAGTCCCTGGCATTGAATTTCTAAGAGAATTGTACAAGACTAAGGGTCTTCTAAACACCCAAAAACCTTCCACAAGAGAGTATTTCAATAGAAATTATGTATTTCCAAATACTTAATACAAATGTACATAGAGGCTCTTGAATAGTTAGGTAAGGGTAGGAAAAGTTATAGGTTAATATATCATGTGCACATATCTTAGGACAAAATTATCATATGCCTTAATAAAACATAGCATGCTAGTTATGAACAAGATAGACAAATAGACTTGTATCAAGTTCTTTCTTATGGGGCTATAAAATAAAAATGATCAAGGTCAAAAGAAGGATATAGTAACTCATTGGGACTTAGATTTTTTTTAGTTCTTATTATTTAATTGTGGAAATGTTGTCAATCATATATTCCACCTACAATGGCTCTCCTTGTGTTCAATTTCAACTTGTATCTAGTATGGTCACACTTTTCATGTAATCTTGTGTCAACCAATCCTAATAGTAGGCCTCAAATATTGCATTGCAAGAACGATACACGCACAAACAAATGGAATTGATCTATGTAATTAGGTTGCTTTGAAAATGGTTCCTACACTTCTAAAAAGGATTCCAAAGTATTCTGATGCTTGAGGACATGAGACTTTATATATGTTTAATAATCATAAGAGGATAATTAGTGATTGATATTGAAATTAGTAGAAATTTTGAATAATTTTGATCAATATTTGTATTAATTGGTATTAGTACTTATAAATTATAATGTGTAGGTCACAAAAAAAGGTGAATAACTTAGCATGATTTTGGTGAGATAAGGACACATGCCAATATGTATGAAGTTTTCACCTATATAAAATTAATGAAGAAAAAATAGTTAATACCTAACATATCTATTGACATATCTTTGTCTCACTTGAACTATATTGAGTTCTTCACCCAAATAATGCTTAATTTATTTACCCTCTATTGTGATCTATGTTCTATAATAAATAACCAAACACTAATACTAATTAATACAAACATCGGCCAAAAATATTAACACTTATATATCAATTTGTAGCAATCACTAATTATCTTATCTTAAAATGATTGCAAATGGAGAATATATAGGATTTTATTCCCTTATAGCCTTTTTCAATTCCTCACACTAACTGAATGTTTAACACCATAATACAATAAATGATCAATCAAATACAAATGATTACTAAATAAAATTTTATTGAAATAATCTT
Organism: Sequoiadendron giganteum; assembly: GCA_007115665.2. Classification (NCBI taxonomy): domain Eukaryota; kingdom Viridiplantae; phylum Streptophyta; class Pinopsida; order Cupressales; family Cupressaceae; genus Sequoiadendron; species Sequoiadendron giganteum. The sequence goes on along the minus strand of CM021100.1, from coordinate 521,753,090 downwards.
GGAAGGTTGGGTATGTGTAGGATCATGATGGGCCAAAAAGTGGCGATATGTAAGTGATATGATGACCCATGTGGCTGACGACTTTTTTTTACCCAAAATTGATGAAATGAAAAGGGTTTTAAAGGAGATTCTCAGCTTTCCACCCATATAATTATTCTTTACTTTTAATTTAATAAATAATTATTATTCATTTTCTATTTGAATTACGAAAAAAGTCCTGATTGATAGGATGATTGAAAAACGTCTATAACTTTCAAATGGTATCACATTTTTTGAATCCAAAACATGCATCACATTCTATGCTTCACATATTATAGGATTAAAAAAATAAAAATTGAATTTCATAAATTTTTGACCAAGTTAAGGTGGTTAGACAGACGTTTTTTTATATTTTTAAAAATTTGTAATAAAAAATTCATGATTAATTGTTTACTTGGAATTTTTTTATTAAAAAGTATGCATCACATCGGGACATGAGTCCTCTAATTATATCTAAAAGCTTATAAAAAATAATTATCATTTTATTGTGGTTAGGTTGGTCAGACATACAGCTACTTCTTATTTTTACACTGAAATTTAAGTACTAGTACATTGAAATTTCAAATTTTGACTAAATAATTTTATTTTTAAAAAATAAAGGTCTAGTATTTTAGAAACTACATTCAATTTTCTACAAATTCTATTTTTACATGTTTTTGAAATAATATAAATAACTTATTCAAATTTTTATGTCAAGTTGCCTAACTCTGATTTTTCGAGTTTTCATTGCCACTTAAGGGCCTATTTTTTCCATGATGATCCTGCACATACCCAGGTAGTAATTGGAGTTATGTGAATTGATAAGTGAAAGTATAAATTTTGGTGCCTAGGACAATGTATTTTATGATATGATATGACTTACAACTTAGTGTAAGAAATTATGACTATAATTTAATTTAAATGCATGACCTCAATATATTCATAAAATCATGCATTTAAATGAAATCATAGAGTTGTAAGTCATATCCTAAAATACATTCTAGGCCCCAAAATTTCTACTATAACTATTTTCACTTATCCATGTTCACATAACCCCATTTAGTAACTTCAATAATTACTACCCTTAATGATTTAAGTAATAGGAATGGATAAGTGAAACTAGTTATAGTATAAATTTTTGTGCTTAGTGTAATGTAGACTTTGTCACCTTTGTTGTACCTCTAGGGTTTTACACCTAAAGGGGAAGGGGAAAATATCTATCACTACATTCAAGAACAAACCCTAGATATTCCAATAGAATAGACATTGAAATTTATCAAAGGAAGAGTTCTTGGGGATGAGAACGAATAGAAAGGGGTTCACCACCAAGTGTAAACTTGAAAGACAAGGAATACTTGAAAATGAAATGTGATATGCAAAAAGATAGATTAAATACAATATAGAACAAGATAAAAGGGGTAAATATAAAGAGTGCACCTATAAAATGGTAGAAGTTGCAGTGAAGACTACAAATATCTTTGAAGTTCTACAAAAATCTAAATTTTTAAGCCTAGGGAGAAACTTGTGCCAAACTGGGTGACTTAGTCTTGATTCAGGAAAATTTCAGAAAACTGCACCTAGGCTTGTTATCGCCAAATGGGTATCCGAAAATGTATAAATCTCTAAACAAAAATGCATAGTGGGACTATATTCCCACAACTAGGCGATGATTCCACTTTGACTTTGTAGATGCCAAAATCTGCAAGAGAGACTTATATTATCCCATATGTTAGCATAAGTTAGTTTAAATCAACAAACACAACATCCCTATGAAATATTGAATCATATTAAAAAATGCAACTAATAAGAACAAGAAAAGCTAAACAAAAGCATATACAAAAACATGAACCATACCTATTCCATATTGGATTGGTGCACCTTTGATATGTAAAGGAGCGCTTTACCAATCCTTGATAAGCCTCAAAGTTATGAGAAACAAACAATGCAAAATGATGATGATGCAAATGAATTGCAGAACTTAAAATGCCTATGGTGTAAATGCTCAAACTGTGGATGAAAAATGACAAGAAAAGCCTTGAATTTATAGATGAGATTGAGAGATGAAGGGGAAAAGTGGAGGAACGTGGGACTAATCCTCAACCAGTAGATTCATGCCACTTGTCATCATGTGAATGGGCCAAGGATAAGAAATTTTTTGTCTTTATGGAAGATAAATGCAATTAGGTGAGTTCAAAATTTGAAAAATTGCTTTAAATGCATATGGTTGAGAGATTTAGGGGGAAATTTGTTTGGATAAACAAGTCAAACAAATGGAGTTAATGAGGGAATATTCCTTGGAAATATGCTTTGTGAGGAAAATGGATTTTTAATAAATCAAAATAAATGATTTATTGTGCAAATGGGAAAATCTAGAGGATGGGACATGGATTAGGATTAGTTTTAATCATGAATTTGATTAACTAAGTTGATGATTAGGCAATTGTGACATTCAACTTAAATTTTTTGATTTATTTAAATTGAATGAGAAGATAAAGAATATTTAGAGATTTAATTAAACATTTGGGTTTATTTAATTAAATGGAAGAACTTGAGGAGATTGATTTGTTTAATTAAGTGTGATAACCTTGGGAGATTAATCAAATAAACTTGATTTATTTAATTGATTGCCGAATATGATTAAATATGACTAATGCATGATGCCAATTTTGTATGTTTACATTTTTCCCCTCTTTGAAGCAATGTACTTGTTGCATTGGTTCAAAGAATGACTCTGCTGAGATCGAAATTACAAAAATTCTAATTTTTTTAGATGCCCTAGTGGAAAGAAGTATGTTGGTACATTGCCCCCTCAAGAGATTGAGTGGAAATTTTTGTTTGAGGGTCGATCTTCTGAGAAAGAGGTTCAAAATTGATCTATTGAAGGTTAGACTAACATATATACATGATAATGATGACGAGATGTTCTTAAGATGGTTAGAATAATAAATCTATATTATTTTAAACAATTTAAATGATGATGCAAATGATATTCTTTTAAGATGCTAAGAATAACAAATCTATATTATTTTAAACATTTTAAATGAATATGCAATTCATGTGAGATGGATGATGTTGTCATATGGTGATATGACATGATTATGTAGGATGAGAGTGTGGATGTGGGATGGATACATTGATGAAATGATGTCATGTTAGCATGAAAGAGGATAGAAGAATGAGAGGGATCAGCCCTTGAATCCAAGAAGATACATAAGACCAACAAGTTTATGAGTTGTTGAGACTTAATTAGATATCATGATAAATGATGATGATGTATCGCTTATCAAAGGATGGGAGAGATAAAGAGAATACCATTCTTTATGTTTGATAACACACATAGGTGTGATGCATCAAGGTATAAAGAACCAGGATGGCATGGCACCCAGTGAGGTGGAATTTGAATCGACAATCAGATAGGAGTACTCTTGTTCACACTTGACATATGGAACCTTATTTAGAGTGCAGTTCAAATATTCTAGACATTTCAAACCAAAAAAAAAAGGGTAAGTCTTCTTATGTGGTCAACAAGACACACAAAATGCCATCCCTAAAAGTGAAACAAAGCATGCATGATGAAGTTATTTTACAAGAACGTCCAACAAGATCACTGCCCCATTCGTTTCTCTCTAAATTTATTTGTTTAGACATCATTGTGAGGTCCTTGGAATGAGCACAATAAGATAAATCCAAAGAAAAGATAAAGTAAAAAAGAAAGCCAATGTTCTTCATACTGCTAGCCAAGACTAAACTATAGTAATACTTGATGTCGATTTCCATCTTAGGAACGTCGCATCCTAGAACATGTTGTGATCAGGTGATAATGAGATTTTGATTGGATGATAAGCTATTGATATTTTGAGTTGACCAACTTGTTGAATCACTGATCTAGAGTTGAGACTTTGATGATTAGGCGTTCACTTTTGAACCTGCTATACTTGCCTGCAACCGACTTACCAAAGGATGAATTAGGAGCTAATCAACAGATTAGCCTTACCTATGTTATACACACAAAGACCGTGTAGTTCAACTGCCAATTGGCTTGACTTAATGATGAGATAGATGGGAAAACGGATTGCCATTTCTATTGTGACGGACGCCTAAAAGACTAATGTACAATGTCTTGGAGGATTATCAAAGATCAACCTTTCCTACGTTCAAGTTCAAGGATGATGTAGTTTAGTTGGATGACTCTATTTTTTATTTTTTAGATTTCGACATGTTTTTAGAATTTTGATTGATTTTTTGAATGTTTTTGGGTTTTTTGATAGATTTTCTAAATGTTTTTAGGTTTTTTGATAGATTTTCTAAATATTTTTGGGTTTTTTATGTTAAGGAAGATCACAAGTGTAATACCCCTCCGTTTTGCTTCTCATTTCATGTTGTTTTATGCTTTGATTGGATTGCAGCTACTGTGATACTGGACACGTTTTTATTATGATGTTTTGATCGCTACTCTTGAGCGACAACTATTACTATGTGATGTGATTATCTGATTTGATTTTACATGCTTTGATGAATGAATGCTGATAGTAGAATTATCATGTGATTATTTATGAAACTATTGATATGACGTTAGTGTCAGTCTTTGACGAGTGTATTGGTGAAGGAGACGGGTTCGCATCACTCGCTTGTGAGCGCCCTACGAATCCGAGATTTCTTCTTCATGGTGTGAATTATATACTGCATATATCATGTTATTTATTTGATTACAGGTTGCAGGTACATGACATCGACTCCACCTGGTTCCATAGGTTTGAGCGTGTCAATCCAACGGTTAAGTTGAATGGGAGATAGTAGCTTGGTAACATGTGTTAGGTCTACACCCTAGCCTTATTGTGTCGTCCATTATGATGATTGAGTCATGTTGTATCTTATTGGATGTTATGTTATGTTTTGAAATGTGTTGAACCTTTAAATAGTTCTTTTGAAAATTGCATTGGCTGGAAGAAATGTTTATTTTATATTATTTTAATGTTATGCTCATTGGTTATATTTATAATGATTATTGAAATTAAACTTAAATTATTTATTTAATTAAATTTAAATCTCAAGGGATTAAATTTAATTATTAAATAATTGTAAGTAGGTTTATTAGAGTTGAATTATTTAATTTATTAAATTTAAATCTCAAGAGAGTGAATTTAATTATTAAATAATTGAAAGTGTGTTAGTTTAGTTAAAGTATTTATTTAATTAAATTTAAATCCCAAGGGATTAAATTTAATTAATAAATAATATTGAGTAAGTTAATTAAGGTTAAATTGTTTATTTAATTAAATTTAAATCTCAAGTGATTGAATTTAGTTATTAGATAATTTAATAATAATTAAGTTAGTGTGTTTGATTGTTAAATTAAATTAAATCAAAAAGGGAATTGGAGAAATTGAAATTTTACTTTAAAGTCAAAGTTAGGGCCTTTGAAAATGGGGAAATGAAATTAACATGTAATTTCAACTTTTGCATTTGAAAGTGAATTAGGGTTACATTAGGTTATTTTGGAATTGTTGTTTTATAAGTTGAGGGCAGAAAAATTTGGGGATTCTTCTTGCTTCATTTTTTTTGACAGGCAGGAAATTTGTTGGAGAAATTTTGATGAAAGTTTAGGAAATTATTTTCTGGTTGAGGAATTAAATTGAAAAGGGAGAGAAATTCTATGAAGAAGGTGGAGCTATTAGATTGAAGCTTGCTAGAGATTTCTTGGCATTGTGGGAAAAGAATTGTGAAGAGCTCAAAGGAAAGTCTGCATCAATAAACTTGGTGACTGCAAATAACCAGGTTTTCTTTTATTTTCTTGTTTTATTGCTCTTAGTTTAACCTATTTTGTTTAAATGAGAAGAAATTTGTAAATGGGGAATTTTCTGGAAACCCTAGGTTAAACTCCAATAGTTGATATTCAGATTTATTTGTTTTTAAAATGCAAACCCTTTTAGAAAATGGGGGAAGAGAAAACCAGGTCATTGTTTCAATCTTCTTGTGTTTAGAATTTTTGAAAACACAAAGGAAAGGGAATGGTTTCATTTGTTATTCTGAATTTAATCTTTGTTTGGAAAGATTCCAATGGTTGCAAAAAAAAATATTTTCTGGTTGTTTATATATTATTTCTTCGATTTCTCTAGCAAAGAAAATTTTGGAAAAAAATTTACATATATAATAATATACATTGCATATACTATTTTCTGGAAATAATATATGCAATCTATATTATTACATATATAAAATTTTATATTTTTTTTAAACTAAGTTATGTTGTGTTCGGCCGCCGTACGGACCTGCGTCCATCCGTACCGGCGAATGTTGTTTTTTGGAAATTTTTGTTTTATAAAAAAATTTCGAAGTTGTGGGGGGGTTCGGCCCCCCACCGGTTGTATTGACTGTGCAGTGGGTACGCAGTACCCACTGGACAGTGCGCCACCCGTATGGGGGATGCACCGTCCAATGAGGACTGCAGCCCCCGTCACTGTACCCGCCACATATGGTAGCCGGCCGCTGTACGAAGCGTACAGTCGGCGCAGGCGGACGTAATGGTCTGCGGACGGTGACAGTACCTGTCACGTCCGCATAAACCTTAATTTTTATTTTATTTATTTTTATTTTGTTTATTGAATTTTTTGTTATTTAAAAATTTCATTTTTTTTATGAAATTTTCCATTATGTTATTTTTAATTTAATTTCGTTTTTTAATTTTAATTTTAATTTTATTGAATTTAATTTTCAATGTCAATTTTAATTCGGTTTAATTTATTTTTTTATGTATGATATTTAATTAATTTTGTATAATTATATATGTATTATTTGTATATTATATATTTAATTATATATAATATTTAATAGTTATATATATATATATATATTTTTTTTATGAATTTAATTAATATTATATATAAAATTAGTTAACCTTATTAGAATGAACTTTTTATATGGTTGATTTACTGAATCATGAAGAGGGGAGATAATGCTTTTATCGAGTAGTAGGATTATGCATGATGCTTCATTGTGGAGTTCATAATTAAATGTCTTGTAGAACATGGAAACATCTCCGGTTAAACAAATAAATTATAGTGAAATTATTACTCTCACAATTTGATCCAATTGGGAAGTTTAAGCTTTTGATGAAGAATTTTATTGTTCAATGTATAGTATAGAAAGGAATAATTCATCTATTGTGTGAAACATCAGATTTGGAATATGGTTTTAGAATAACCAAATGTAGTATTTTCTTTTCCAATGCATGAGTTCATTGATGTATCCTTAAATGAATATTTTGTGATTGATTATTGTGTAGTTGGGTTGTAAAGTCTTCCAGTTACACGTGGGTCATTCCCTTGTTATAATATTGTTTTGATTTCCCTTGGGTAGTGTTACATTTATCTTGTCCTCCTAGTATTGGAGTGGAATTATTTGTGTTGCCTCCTGGGATTGGAGAGAGTTTATTGTTTCAAATTCCGTAGCACTTGAATAACCCTTGGAGTTAGTTTTGTAGTGTGTTATCCAATTAGAAGAGTGGCTTTTGTTAGGGGCCGGAGCCCAAAGAGGTAAACCGGGAAACCTTCAAAAGTGATTGTAACAACTGAAAACTAAAGTAAATATACTTAGCATATTAGGATGTAGTTCACATTAACCAAGATAAGTTAACCTCACTCACAAGCACAAGGGTTTGTTTAGACTTGGGGTGGGTGAGAAGGCCTCGAATGGAAAGATCACTATCTCGTCCCTATGAGAGGTAGATGATTCCGCTTGAGTTAGTATGAGTGCCGGGATTCGGTTGAGGCCACCAGGATTTTCGGAGCCTATGAAGAATGCCCAGAGGATATCTCATGACAAACCTTGCGATGACACTCTGTCTAGGATAACACCGTGTCTATGTTGTGCGTATATTTTCTTTAGCACACTTGATTATATTATGTCTGGAAGCAATGTAACCATGATTAGAGTTTTGACTTTATTGTGCATATGTGTGGTTTAGTCAGTTTGTATCAGTATGAGTCTACCTTTGGTTTGAGGTGGTAGGTTTCTTGTCCATGTTACTTGGTTACTATCTCCTAGCATGGGGGGTGGTCCTTCGGGTACCACATGGTTGGGTGGAACATGCACCATAACTGTTGGGTCCCCTTGATCTTCTGTACTTGGTGGCGAGACTTCTTGATGGACATCTCACTTGTCTTACTTTTGGATTCTTGTATTTTGTATCTCATAATGTAATGATATTGTTTTACCCCTCTTGTGTATGAGGTGGACCTTGTAATAATCGCACTTATGTATTTGTTCTCATTCGGGGAATGAGGATTGTAATAGATCCTTTGTAATTGATTTATGTAAATGAATGCTTTATCATATCTCGTTTCTTTCTATGATGAAGAATGTTATTACTTGTGTTATTTACTTTCTATGTATTTTAAATGATGTATGTTAATGGGGTTTAAGTAATCTCAGTTATGTAACCCTAGGGGAGGTTGTCATTTTAGTTGAACATGTGGGTTAATTCACTTCCTTTAAAAAAAAATAAAAAATTAGTACGCTTGTTTAGTGAATTGAAACTTCCTCTAGGGTTGCGTGGCGGGGCATTACAACAAGAATATACATGAATTTGATCTGATCTAGGTACAAGAACATGCCCCCAACATGATGTCATAGACTACTTCGATACAAATAGGACAAACTGACCTTGGGAACATGCCAAGTAGTACTAGGGTGGAACATGATACAAACACAAGATCAGGCTATGGTACAGATGTGACTTGATGGTGGAAGGATAGATGGAATGTAATGAATAAGTGAGTCATGAAGATCCTAGTGGATGGAGAGTGCTTTATTTATGCTTGGTGCTTGTATGCCAGGCTTTCACCAAGGTGGTTTTCATCAAGGTGACCATTTTTTCAAGACATTTTCTAATTTTTTCGTATTTTTTGGTTCTATACCTTGAAAGATTTTAGGCATAATTTTTTTTGAGATGGGAGTTGTTCATGGGCTCTTGCAGGGGTTTTTCTTTTTGTGTTGATAACTAATATGCCCCTGATTTATAACTTTCCATGATGATGGAAGGTCCCAACAAGTTGAGCTTAAATTTCCCTTTGATTTTTGGGTTTGGAATGTTCTTCTAGTTCTCCTTTAGCATAAGTTCACTTACTTGGAATGTCTACCTCTTGATCTTCTTGTTACAACTCCACTGAAGTTAGTTTTGATACACCTATAGATGGTTTAGGTCATCCATATGTTGTTCATCTAGTAACTCGAACTCATTTAGTCGTGATACCCTGTATTCTTCATCTATGATAAGGTTTTACAGTGATACTCCCAGGGATGCGAGATCGATCTTAATAGGTAAGATGGCTTTTGATCCATAGACCAAGGAGAATGAGGTGGCACCTATTAGTGTTCAAATATAGGTATGATAGGCCCATAAGGCAGGATTTAGTTGTAGATGTCAGTCACGACCAACGTCATTGACTATCTTCTTACGAATTTTCAAGATAGTTTTGTTGGTAGCTTATACTCGGCCATTGCCTTGGGGATAATAAAAAGTGGAAAAGCGATGTTGGATATTGAATTTTCACATAGGTCACGAACATCCTCATTTTTGAAAGGTTTCCCATTATCAAAGATAATAGGTTGGGGGACACCGTATCGACAAATGAGGTAGTTTAGAATGAACTTAGATATCTACTTTCCAATTATGTAGGTCATGGGAATGGCTTTGACCCACTTTGTAAAGTACTCTATGGTGGTGATGATGAATTTGTGGCCATTGGATGAGGTGGGGCTAATTTTTTTGATGAGATCGAGCCCCCACTATGAAAAGGGCTAAGGTGTAACAATAGGATGAAGCTCTTGAGTTGGTGCATGGGTGAGGTCCCCATGTTGCTGACATTGCAAAAATATTCATACAAAGTCATGTGTTTCTATTGCCATTGTTGGCCAGTAATATCCGGTTCTCAACAACTTCTTAGCCAAGGTAATACCACTCAAGTGCGATCCACAAATGCCATTGTGTTCCTCGGTTTTTAGGCAATGCAAAAGGGTTCTCTAAATGCTCCTAGAATAAAGGGTTTCTCCTAGGATGACAAAGTGGGTTGAATTCTTGATGAAGGCTCATTTAAGGTTTGAGGTTATATCGGTGGGCAAGAATCTTATTCTTAATTGGGTGTAAAAGTCATGATACTAGGGATCACCAGTACTAATGAGTTCACAAACGAATTCAAACTTTTGTACCTCAAATGCTGGCATGAGAAGCTGTTGTAGAAGGAATTATTTCTTTGGGACGTTGTGTGGGATTTTTTTAAGAGTGATCCAATTGTAGCCATTGCATCCGCTTCTCTATTGTTTTCTCTAGGTAGTTGTTCAAATGTGATATCTATGAATGACTCTTTGAGGCTCTCGACCAACTTCTTGTATGGAGTGAGTTTATTATCCTTTGTCTGATATTCATTGTTTACCTGATTGATAATGAGTTGAGAAACCCCATATACTTTTAGAGCCATGATCTACCGTTGTACTATGATTCTTAAGCCTATGAAAAGAGCCTCATATTCTACTATATTATTCATGCATGGGAATAATAGCTTGTAAGATTTGGGCATGCAGTCTCCTTGGGGAGTTATGAAGAAAATCCCTACTCCTGACATGTGTTGCATGTAAGATCCATCAAAGTACATCTTTCAGTGGTTTGCAACACTTAGGCTGAAAATTGATTCGTCGAGGAATTTTGAAATGAGTGGGTTTTCTGTATATATAGGAGCCTCTACTAGTTGATCTACAATTTCTTATCCCTTGATGGCTTTGCACTCCACATATTCAATGTCATGTTCTATCAGTATCATGACCCACTTGGTTGTTTGTCCCATGAGAATGGCTTTAGAAAGAAGGTACTTGAGAAGATCTATCTTTGCAATTAGATTGATTTGATGAGCCAACATGTAATGTCTGAATTTATGAGTTGCAAACAAAACTACTAGTCTACAATATTTTTTAATAGGAGTATAGTTTATCTAATGGCCCACCATGGTCTTACTGATATAATATATTTCACTCTCTCTTTTGTTTTCATCATGTTGAGCTAATAAAGCACCTAGAGTTGCCATTGTTGTTGAAATGTATAGGATCAGTGGTTTTCCTAGGATTGACAACATCAAAAATTATGGCGTAAGTATACTTTGATTTTTTTAAATTCTTGGTCGCATTTTTCATCCCACTTGTATGCTACCCCTTTATGGAGTAGATGAGAGTATGGGATTTGTTTTTTTGCTAGTTGCGCTATGAATCTACAGATGGACTGGAGCCTGCCTTGTAGACCTCTCAACTTCTTTAGTGTCTTGGGTGCTTCGATATAGAGGATCGCCTTGACTTTGGTGGGATCTACCTTGATTCCTCTTGTTGGTGTTTTATTTTTCCAGCTAGGATTTGAAACTCTCTAAGAACTAGCCAACCTCTATATTCAAGAACCACAAAGGCTAGTGGCCAATTGATAGGAAATGGAATTGACACACATTTCCCTTGTACTTCAAGCTCTATAAGACCTAGGGGGTAACCCTTTAGCAACATATAAAAATCTAGACACACAAGTAACAAGATATTGCTTAAAAAATAATGCTCTCAAATAATTATGTCGAGAAAGCTAAAACATCACTCAACATTGGCAAGATATTGAATGGATTTCATCAACCAGCATGGAGAATATGACAAAAACAACTTAGAAAAATAGATTTGAAATGGTTTTTGATTTAAAGATTTGGGTTACTTCTTAGAGAGTTTCAAAGCCTAGCTATAAAGATAGAACACCAACAGAATGGTGACTCTGCTAGGGACAATTTGTTAAAATTATGATTGTAGAATCTAGCCTTAAGAGTCATTGCATAGAGTCAAATGATTTACCATTCTGAATTTAGTTCAAATACTGAAGGATTTCAAACCTAGAGGAAGATTTGTTGAAGTGAACTTGGAGATTCCATGATCTGTGGTGCTCTGCTGGTGGAAGGAACTCAAAAGAACATTTATCTGTGAAAGAACTTCATACTGCTTGAATTTCAATCCTCTTTGAAGAAAAGTGGTGACTTTGTTAATAGAACCTTTTGAAAATTTGAAGTTCCAGATTTGCAACATTTCCATGTATTCTTCACATTTGGTTTTCAAGAAGATTGTGTATGAAAACCATATTTGAACTTCTTAGAAGAAACTTTGGCTCCCTATTTGGTGAATTATCACTAACGGAGGGAAAGAACTATAAAATTTAATTTGCACACTCCTATTTATTGGATTTTTTGAATGTAATTGTAGTTCCATTGAAAGAATTTTTTTTAGTGTTCAAATATTTGCTAGTTTGGATGGTTAAAATGCATTTATGTATTTTAGGGGTTTCCATCCATTTTCATTGCCATATGATTCAATCCCAGGTTATCATTATCTTAGTAATTATCCATGTTGTCCATCATTTGGTCATGGTTGTAATTATGCAAAATTAGTGAACCTTAATTTGTAATATCCATGGATCATTAGGGTAAAGTAGCTATACTAGTGAACACTTTGATTCAACTTGTCAATAAGTGTCAAAAGTATAATAATATTCAAGTATCTCATACCCCAAAGTGTAAGAACCCAAGAGTGCATAAGCCTAAGATAAGGCCATAATGGAAAGTTGTATTTGAAAGAGAACTTAAAGAGATGGATGATAGATACCATCTATTTCAACAAGCCCAGTTAAGAGGCCATCAAACTGTGTCTACTTGTCAAATCATTGCACCGATTGCAAATCTGTTTGACCCATTGCATGCTTATTTAGATTTGTCATGGGTTGATTATGAAACTGAAAGTATGATAGCTCAAATCTACAAGGAGATGTCTCAATTTCATGCGTATATCCTATGTGAAGGAGATGCACATTTTCAAAGTTTTTCCAGCTTCATGGAGAAACATTCATTTGGAGATCAGGATATGTGGATGAGATTCTTTGTTAGATCCCTTGAAGCACAAGCTCAGGATTGGTATTTAAGTTTTCCTAAGAATTCATTTCCTTGTTTTGATAAACTAGTGGCTTCTTGTAGAAAATATTTTGCAAGAAAGCCATCTGACCTTTTCATGAGGTTAAAGTAGATCAAGAAGCAAGATGAATAGTCGAGTGTTAATTTTAGTCATAGATTTGTTGTTTCCTTGTCACTAATCCTAGAGAATTTCAGACCTAGTATATCAGACTATATCCATATCTATTTTGAAGATTATGAAGAAGGATTTGGTGCATTGTTAAAAGATTTTGAAATACTGAGCATGCAGATGGCCTACATAGTTTTGGATAATTTGGAGAAACAAAGGAATGAATATGTGCAAAAAAAATTGTCTTCAATTTTGGGGAAACATGTTGATGAAGTTAGCAGTGGTGTGAATGCAAATGATCAAATGTTTTCAAACAAGTGCATACTTGAGAAGGTATAAATGAGAAGGATGCATCATCAAAGGAAAGTTGTCTTTGAACAACTTATAAGAGAAATGTACCCAAATAAAAATCAGTAACTGAGTCTCCCAAGTCAAGAACCTGAAGAGGGATATCAGCTGGACTTACTCTTTGAAGAAGACATGTGATCAACAATGTTGTAATACAATGGATCAAGTCAATTATACATGTGTTGAGTGTAGAAATGATGCAAGTCTTCATAGTGAGAAAAGGGAGTTTTTTGATTTAGGAAATTCTCTTGAGAACATCAGTGTGAGTTGTAAATGAGGAGGTGTGTGATGAATTTCAGTTTGAAAGACAAGCCACAAGCAACTGCAATGAGGAAACCTTTGATGGTTTTTAGTCTGATAGTGAAGATATTTATGTCTACCCTCAAGAGGATACAAGTGATAGGCTCAGTGATGACACCCAATCTGATTTGAAATGCAAAGTGATGTGGATTTTTGTTATGACAGCCCAAAAGTGAGTAAGAATGAACAAGTGGATAGTCTATTCTTAATGATGAATAGTGACCATGTGTTTCACAATGTTGTTGGTGATCCAATCTCTTATAGTTGGGGAAGAATTTTTTATGATTAGGCCATTGAGTTCTCAGACTTTGAAGATGATGACACCTTGATATGTCCTAATTTGAAATTTGATAATGCATCCAATTCAAGTGAAGGTCAAGGAGAGAAAGTGGTTGAAACAACAGATCAAAATAGTGATCTATTGAGTTGTGAACAAATTTAAGATTTATTGACCATAGGATATCATAAATGTGCATGAGGACAAGTCTCAGTTGTTGTGTGCAGCCCCTATTGAGTTTGACAGTGGTGATGACCTTCAAGATGCAAGGTATGATGCAAGTGAATCTGATTCTCTTTCAAGTGATGAACAAGCTGATCATGATGATGATAATATGGATGAAGACAAACAAAAAAATTATTGTCATGATGCACTGCATGATGAGTATGAAGATATGGAAACTGATGTGAGTTCAAAGGTCTATTTTGATGAATTTGAAGCAGTAGATAACCATGAGGATTTCATAGCTAATGAGCCAAATATTGAAGATTATAATGCAGATTTGAACAAGTCTTTGTTTGATGACTTGAATGAGCCTAGTCATGAGTCTTTGAGTGAGAATGAAGATGTTGATTTCGATCAAAAATCAGATAATGCTTCTGAACTAGAATTTCTTGTTGTTAAGTAGGCATGTGATACTAAAAGTGTTGATACCTTGTGTTCAGAGGATAATAGAATCAGTGGTGCTGAGGAAAATTTGAAATTCTGCATGGAGGGGATAAAGATGTTTGCATAAACAATTAATGTTTGGCTAAACCCCTTATTTGAGGAGTTTCCATTTTCATCAGTTAGTACTAATGATGATCCTTATTGGTGCAGAGATAATCCACTCCTTTTTGAGAACTCAGATGAATTCAATGTTGCATCATTTTGTATAGAGAATGTTAATGGTGACCAGGATGTCATTGGTGATCTGATGTCACATTATGTGGATGAGCCTTCTTCTATTGCTGAAAATGATGACATGCTATGTTAAGAAGATGACACTCTGACTAGAGATGATGATTCTCAATACCAGCATGATGAAGAATAGTTACAAAGTATGCTAATGCATGAGTATATTTATTTTCATACACTTGGAGATAGTTTGCATGATGAGCAAGATCTTTTGGTAGGTTCATGTGATAGTTTTAATTTTGATATGAAAAATAGTAATCAGATTGATCCCAATAGTTCCAGCCATGTAGCAGAATGTGAGTGCTATTTTTGTCAGCTAGAAGGAGTTTTCACAGAGTGTGGCAATGTGCAAGATACTGAAGAATTTTTTTTTCATTTTGAGAATGATTTAAATGATGAATGTAATTAGTTGTTGCCACATGATAATCAACATTTTGAAAGTGTGCTTGACTTTCAGATGCATAATGGTTATGGACATGTCGGTAATGTTGCAAATGATTTTCTGTTAAGGGGTACCAACATGTTTCATCAAGAAGATGGTTGTGATCAGACTATGATTTCATATGGTCTTGATCATTATTTTTGAATTGTTAGACCCAAAATTTCCATAAAAAATTGAAGGTCTTTTTACCCACTTGAACCAAATATTTCACTATTTTTATCATTTCACCACCTTCTATAATGCTAAAAATACCTTATGTTGCCATTGTTTATCCTTCATAGGTCTTCACCACTTTACCGTGGCCTTTTGCAAAGTGGTTCATGGTGTAGCGGTGACATTTTGGAGCAGACATAAAGTGTTTACCGTTGTACCATGGTCAGACAAAAGCAGGTCATTGATTATGCAATGGAAAAAGTAGCGGCTAAGGAAGCAGTCAGAAGACAGTTACCATGCAACCACTAGGGGTCTACACTGAGTCCACGGTAGCACGATGGATGAAGATAGCGGTGAATGATAATGGCTAGAAACCCACCACAGTTAAACCATAGACTATGGTGACTATGGTAGCCAAAGGGATAACACTTAGTAGTCAATGATGCGGCTACTGCCACACTATGGCCGGTCAGAATGGAGACCATGGTGACTATGGTGGACAGGGATGTTAACGGTGACCAGGAATTGAACGAAAGTTATGGGTGACGATTAAGGATGGGCGACAAATAGTTACCGCCATACCATTGATAGTTCAGTCAGAGACCATAGTAGAGCAGCAAAGGAGAGAATAAACCATGATACTGCACGCAGTGAAAGGAGAGACTATGGTAATGTGGTAATGCAGTGGGTAGTCAACAGACGATAATCCAGTGGTTAGTATGTATACCACTATACTGCAGATAGTCAAAATGAAGACTGTGGCAGGGAGGTGAAGTAGATAGAATAGTCGGTCACTACATAACCGCGGGTGGAAAAATCAAACCCGCGGTAGGGCGGTAAGAGCAATGAAAGCCACAAGAAATAAATGTGAAGGCGGTCAAGGTATATAGTGAACATTTAAAGTGAGACTATATAACAAATATTTAACTTGCCGATAGGCAATTCAATTAAATATTTCAATCTATGTCTGAGGAATGCAAAGCGGTTGTAACGGAAAAATGAATGGTTGCAACGCCTAGTATGTAAAGTATAAATGATTTGAAAAATGGAGGGCAGAGGGAGAGGGATATTTTTTCTCAGAAAAAAAAAGATAGAAGTGGGATATAAACAATGAACAATACCTTTTGAAACTAGGTATAATGGAGAAAACAATTAAAAACATGTGAAAACTTTCCTATTTCGGCTGTTGAGATGTGGTAATGGTCCTATTTCCTAACTGGTTGTCTCCAATTATAATTTTCAAAATCATTTAAATCAAGATAACAAGTGTATTAATGATTTATCATAGTACATTCATTCACTTTGTGTGATTTATTTAATAGGCATCTACAAGTTAGAGCTAAACTCTTTTAGATAGGTCGCTATGATTTTTGGATTTGTGTTGGATGATTAAGTAAGAACCTAGTAGGAAAACATTCAATCATAATTTATGCAAGCCATAAGTTGGGTGAAATAATGTGCCATTTATAGAATTTCATACTTAAACAATGCCTAACAATTTGAATTTAGTCAGAGAGGGAAACACCTTGAATTCTTGTCATACTTGATTCCATTTCCTAGTAGATAGAAGGCACTGATCTGCGATATCCCAAAGGATCAATTTTATTACAAATTAAATATTCAAATTTTCTCTATTGTATAGTAGCAGTTGTTGTCGTACTATTTTGTCTATCCATTCCCAATTGTCATTGTGGCTAGATTGTTTAGTAGGAAATTCACTTCAAATCTGCATATTTCACATAGGTTCACCCACTTAGGTCTAGGGGATGCTAAAGAGTAGAAGGTTTAATTGAGTAATTGACCTTGGACGTTGTCCAAAAATGTTGTAAGAGCTATCCAAACTCTTATGGTCAAAGCCTGGATTTTTGAGAACCAACAATTTGGCGACTCTACTGGGGAGCATAATATTAAAATAAGCCTTTGTCATAGAGTCCATATTTTGTAGAAGACTCCGCTGGGAAAAAATAATTGTAGACTATCTTACTTCTAGAAAGTGAGTGGCGACTCTGAATGAACAAATGCATTGAAATGGATAAAGTGAAGTATACATCAGAAAGGAATATTCCTACAGTTCAAACCATCATAATTGCTCCCAAAATGCAAGGAAGAAGGTCTTTTTACAAAGATGGTTATGGTCCTAATGAAAAAAAAAATGGAATTAGAGGAATGTTAAAGGTAAGAAGGTGACTGATAACATGGGCCCATCAAACAAAAATAAAACATCAAAAGCACCATTGGAGACACACAATTCATATGGTACACTAGAAAATGAAAACAACCCTTCTAGAGAACCTCATACTCCTAAGGAACAAAGGAATCATTTCTATCAAACAAACCATAAGAAAGTTAAGGAGTTCATGGGTGAATGTGAAGCTGAAAGAGAAATGAGACAGCTTGAATATGATTAGAAAGCAACACTTCCTGGGCATGGATTTGGATATGAAGCAGTATCTGAGGATAATTATGAACTTATGGCTAGGGATGAAATAAACGTAGTACTACAACATGAGAGACAAGAAGTGGAGAAAGAAAGACTAGAATATGAGTATAGCCTCCAAGCAATTAGAGAACTTGCAGAATTGAAATTGAGGAAAGTGTAGATCAATACTCAAATGGCTAATTTGGAAAAATATGTGCCACCTCATAGGCAAGGGAACAATAATTCAGGCCCATCAAATTCCTCGCAGACCTACCAAAATCAGCCAAGGAATCAAGGTAGATATAAAAATGTTCCACCACAAAGTCAAGGTGTTCAACCACCTCCTTATCAGTAGCATGTGCCCCAACAAGGTCAGCAATATTTGGAAAATAATAATCCATTGTACCAACGTCAATATTACCAAAATACTCCTCCACAATATGCAACCATGATCAGGCAGTTTGACTTAGCTGGATTTCAAATATGTCATTATCCTATGGACAACCGATGGAGAAGTCTTGTCCCTAAATTCATAGGATGTAGTGCAACTATAGCTAAAGAACATTTAAGGAGTTTTAATGCTTTTTTACAAGATTTGGATATGTTGTATGAAGATGTGCAGATGAGGTTGTTTATGATTTCACTAATTGAAGATGCCAAAGATCAGTTTAATAGTCTTCCAACAGCTTCTATTGATTCTATTCATTTTTTTATGAACAATTTCTTGAGCAATATGGAAATCAATATGCACTTGAATTTGCATTGCACAAATTGGTGACTATTAAAAAGCATCAAAATGAGTCATCTTATGATTTCAACTAGAGGTTTTCTAAATTGCATAATAAGATACCTCCTGGATCTAAATTGGTTGACCCTGCTACACTAAGTGTTTATTCAAAAGTTTTTGATCCTAACACAAGATATAAGCTTAGGAACAGGGTCCCAAAAATTTGGCTGAAGCTCAAAGGATAGCACTCACAATTGAAAATAACATTAAAGTTGCAGGGATGACTACCAGGAGGGATAACCCTAGGTTTCCCCAATATGCTCCTCCAAATAAACAAGAAATCACATAGAGGAATGAAAGGCCTAGACTACATGATATTCCCTATAATACAAATTGGAAAGATGGAAAGCCAGTGATGGATAATAGGTCAAGAAATAAAGAGACACTTGATCCTTTGAAGAAGATAGGGATGTACATGGTTGATAATAGTCCTTGGTGTTTAGTATGTGACATGCCACATTCTTCAGAATATTCTGTTGCAGCCCAGTCAATGTCAGGAAAAGATAGCAAAAAATAATAATGAAGAAGACACTAGTATCTATTTCACTTCTCATACTCTTCACTCTGCAGAGAAAGGGTATTCATCTTTAGAAGAAGGAGGATATTAATATGATGTTGATCATCAAAAGTATAATGTTCACATGGTAGAGCAACAAATTTTTTGTAATTATAAAGAAAGTGATGATGAATAGGGTCCTCCCACCACATCATATCAACATAGTATGGGAAATATGAGGAGACCACCTAAGGAAGAAATTAAAAGATTGACTATTGCAGCAGTTGAGTAGGCTAAAAGAAAATACCGGTTGTGGAATAGAATAGTAAATGAAAATGAAGGTGTTCCAAGAGGAATATTTTTGAAGAATAATAAGATATCCCATGAAATTTCAAAAAAGATGAATGATGAGTACCCTGATAAGAATCGATAAAAGTATGTCCCCAAGAAGAAAATAAAGAATTCCCCAAAGTCAAACAAAAGATAGATCAAATATTATAAAGGGAAAAAGAGGGGAACAAAGGCGAACTGATAGAATAAAAGAAGGTGGTCAGAGCTGAAGGTGCATCTTTTGATTTTGTGCAAGCTTTATCCTAGGTAAAAAATTTTGTCCCATTACTTGAAATGATGAAAATTAAATAATATAGAGAAAGTGGTATTCAATTGATGTCTAGTGGGAGGAATCAAAATATAGACTTTGAACAAAAGGAGAATCTTGGAATTGCTGATAAGAAACGAAAGATAATTTTGCAGAAGTTTTCTTAAATGATGCATTGATAAATACACCTCAAATTGACCCATTTTTTATTACCCTACTCATAAATGGTAAATTGGTAAGAAATTTCATGATAGATTCAAGTGCTTCAATGAATATTATGCTAGTAGGAGTAATGAAAAAACTTGGTTTGTGGGTAGATATTGAAGGTGGTAAGTGTTATGTCATGGATAGTAGGCCTGTCCTAGTTGTGGGTATTATGAAGGGTGTAGAAGTAAAACTAGCAACTTATGCACAAACAACTTATAACATTGATATAACTGTGATTGATACACCTCCTCAGTTTGGGATGCTTTTTTCAAGACAATGGACTACAACAGTTGGAGGTAATGTGGAGTTTGTTTTATCATATGCAACAATACTCATCAATGGTGAAAATGTAAAGTTATATAGAGAAATGATGACGAATTAGATTGTTGAATATATTCCTCAGGAACAACTTAATTGTTTCTACAATGTGGATTTAGGGAGTTTCAGAATAGAATTGTCTCAGCCAGAATTAGTAAATACTCATCCAATTTATAAGCTTATCTCTAGAAATCAGCAGGGTGTGTGGAGAATGTATTTTGATGGGGCATGCAGTTAAGAAGGTAATGGAGCCGGAATAGTTTTCATATCACCAGAAGGTATATATCTTAAATATTCATTTTTGTTGGCTTTTGAGTGTACAAATAATGTGGCAGAATATGAAGCCTTGTTAATTGGTTTGAACATGACTATCAAGCATAAGATTAAGTTGTTGTTTGTCTTGGGAGATTCTAAGCTAGTTGTGTCACAAGTTAGATCAAAGTATGTTGCAAAAAATAAGAGGCTGAAACAATATAGAAATGTTGTGTGGGATACAGTGGAACTGTTTGATGCATTTTCAATTGATTGGATAGATAGATCTGAAAATTTAATGGCTGATTTTTTGGCTAGTGTAGCCTTAAAGAAATATGATATCACTTTGGCTGGAGTTTCTCATGTTGAATTCAAAACAAGACCTATTGTCCTTGACAACATTTATAGTTGGAAAGTTTTTAATGATGATAATGACCTTTTGAAGTTTCTTCATTCTATAGATCAGTATGAGGCACAGGAGATTGATTTTAATGCTCTTGTGGAAGAAGTGGATGGGAAGAAAACGGTATTTGTGAAGGAAGTTTTGCAGCTTAAAACTAACAAGATTCCCAAAGGGCTTGTGGCATTCAAGAGAGTATATTATGGGAGTGTTAATTCTCTCACAAAGTAGACACCTGTTAAGAAGGATGAAATTGAAGAAATAAATCTGGGAACCAAATTACAACCAAAAATGGTTTATATTGGAAAGAAAATAAGCCCAACTATTAGGAGAATTTTGATTACATTTCTGAGAAAATACAAGCATGTGTTTGCTTGGTCTTATGAGGATTGTAGGGCATATAGAGAAGATCTTTTTCAGAATGAGATTCCACTTAAGCTAGACACAAAGCCATTTAGAAAGAAGGCCTATCAACCTGACCCTAGAATCCAAGATGCAAGAGGAGCTAGAAAATATTAGAGATGGAGGTATCATAAAACCCATTAGGTATTCAACATGGGTTTCAAATTTGGTTCCTTTCAGGAAGAAAAATTGGGACATAAGACTCTGTGTAGATTTCAGAAATTTGAATGTTGCTTCCCTAAAAGATAACTATCCTCTTCCAAAAATGGAGGCAATATTGCACAAAGTAATGGGATGTGAGCTATTGTCAATGATGGATGGATTTTTTGGATATAACCAAGTCGAAGTCAAAGAATCTGAGCAGTACAAGACAACATTCACTAAACCATGGTGAACGTATGTCTATGTGAGAATGCCATTTGGTCTCACAAATGTAGGAGATACATTTCAAAGGGCCATGGATGTGGCATTTGCAGATTTAATTAATGCTATAATGGTGGTATATCAAGATGATCTTACTTCTTATTCCAAAAAGGCAGAAAATCTTCTGGGGGACTTGGAGAAGATCTTCATCAAAGCTTTGGAGTATGGTATTAGTCTTAATCCTAAAATATGTCATTTTTTTGTTATAGAGGGTAACATTTTGGGGAATATTGTGTCAAAAGATTGGATTAGGATAGATCCTAAAAGGGTAGATGCCATAGATAATATACCCATTCCCAAAACTGTCAAAGCTATGCTATCATTTTTTGGCCAAATTAATTTTTTAGGAGGTTTGTGTCCAATTTTGGTGAGATTGTTAAACTTATATCTAAGATGTTGAAAAAAGGAGAAAAGTTGGATTGGACTACTAAAGCTATGAATGATTTCATATCTATTAAAAGAGCCATTATAGAAGACTTTGTCCTAAAGTCCCTTGATTTCACTAAGCCATTTCAATTTTTTTCTTTTGTTTCATTTCACACCATAGCTACTGTTATGTTATAGAGAAATGACGAAGGCCATGAGCACCTGTTTCCTTTTTTAGTAAGTCTTTATAGAGGTCAGAATTGAAGTATGATATTATGGAAAAATAGGTTTATGCATTGGTCAAAGCAGCAAAGGCTTTCAGACCTTACGTTGTTGGAGCTAAGATAGTTTCTTATATCCCACATGCAGCTGTGAAGGATATCCTAGTGTAGACAAAAGTGATAGGGAAGAGATGTAGATGGATTAATAAAATCCAAGAGTTTAATGTAGAGATTCAGATTACCAAATTGATAAGAGGTCAAGGTCTGGCGAGGCTAATGGCAAAAACAAGTATTGAAGCAAATCAGATGTGTAGTGTAGAAGATAAGGAAGAGGTCATAGAAAGTATGGATCATACTAGATGGTATACAAATGTGATGCATTATCTAAAACACATGAAGTGCCCTAAAGGGCTGAATTATAATCAAAAGAGAACTTTGAAGTTGCAGGCTTCTAAATATGTTTTCTTAGAAGGGGACTTATTCTAGAAGAATAAGGATGGTATATTGTTGTTTTGTCTAGATGAATCCTAGGAAAAGTATGTCTTGAGAGAAATGCATGAAGGAGCATGTGGAGGCCATTATTCTACTAAGACTACTGCACACAAGATTCTCAGGGCTGGTTATTATTGGCCTAGGGTATTCAATGATTCCTTTTCATATGTGAGGAAGTGTGAGGCTTGTCAAAAGTTTTTAGGAAAGTTGAAGTATCAGGGAGCATTGCCGCTTAGACCTTTACAGGTAGAAGCACCTTTTCACCAATGGGGAGTTGATTTCATTGGAGAAATACAAGAAAGATCAAGTGGAGGACATAGGTGGTTACTAGTGGCCACAAATTATTTTACTATGTGGGTGGAGGTTGTCCCTACTAAGAAAGCAATGAGAAAAATAGTGATAAATTTTTTGATGGAGAATGTTATAACCAGATTTGGTACCCCAGTCAGATTGATCACAGATAATGGGATGCGTTTTAGATCTGAAGAGTTTAGAGATTTTTGCAAAACATATGCAATTAATATTTCTTATTCTGCCCCATACCATCCACAAGCCAATGGCCAGGAAGAGTCAAGTAATAAAAATATTTTGAAGATAGTAAGGAGGATGTTGGATACAAACAAAAAGGCACGAGATTCGAAGTTAAGATTGGTTGTATGGGGAGATAGGATTACAGTGAAGAGGGCAATGGGAAAATCTCCATTTGAGTTGGTATATGGGACACAAGCTAGGATGCCATTGCAAAGTCTTTTGGTAGTCTATAAATTCTTTTTTCAAGAAGACTTGGATATTTCCGATCCAATGGAGGAAAGAATGGAGCAATTTGTGAAGCTTGATGAAGTGAGGAGAGTGGCTAAAAAAAAGAATGTGAAATTATAGTCACAAATGAAATACCTTTTTGATAAAAAGACCAAGGAGAGAATGTTTGAAGAAGATGACTTGGTGCTAATGTTGAATGCTCGGTGTCAAGAGAAGGGGAAACATGGCAAGTTTGAAGCCTTATGGTTGGGTCCTTTTTTGATAATTGGTAAAGGAGGTGAAGACTCCTATTTCTTGTAGAACATGTCTGGAGAGGAGCAAAAATTTCTTGTAGATGGGCAGTTCCTGAAGCATTTCTTCTCTTGAGGATCAATAGAGGGTTGAGGATTGCCAGAGCATGGAAAATTCTTAAGTTACCCTCTTTAATATTATTTTCCATGCACATTAGTTTAGGGTAATTTTCACCTTCCATTCTCCATGCTCTTTTTTCCATTTTTCACTCTTTAATTCCCTCCATCCTCCATCGCTCATTTTCATGTCCATTCATGTCTTGGTCTGCTCTCCCAAAGATATTTTGTATTCTTGCAGTGATTTGAAAAACCACTCATCCCCAACAAGAGCCACTATTAGACCCAAAGTTTCCATAAAAACTTGAAGGTCTTTTTACTGACTTGAACCAAATATTTCACTATTTTTATCATTTCACCATCTTCTATAATGCTAAAAATACCTTATGCCACCACTGTTCATCCTTCATAGGTCTTGACCACTTTACCGCAGCCTTTTGGAAACTGGCTCGCGGTATAGCGGTGACAGTTTGGAGTAGACAAAAAGTTTTTACCACTGGACCCTGGTCAGTCAAAAGTAGGCCAGTGGTTACACGGTCAAAATAGTAGTGGCTAAGGAAGCAGTTAGAAGAATGTTACCCCACAACCACCAGGGGTCTATAATGAGTCTGCAGTAGCATAGTGGATGAAGATAACGGTGAATGATAATGATTAGAGACTCACCACGGTACCACGCACAGTTAAACCTTAGACCATAGTAACTATGGTAGGTGAAGGGAGAATAGTTAGCAGTCAGTGATGCAGCTATCGCCACACCATGGCCGGTCAGAATGGAGACCACGGTGACTACGGTGGACAAGGATGTGAATGGTGACCGACAATTGAACAACAATGATGGGTGATGGTTAAGGATGGGCAACAAATAGTTACCACCATACCACAAACGGTCAGGTAGAGACCACAATAGAGTGGTGGAGGAGAGAATAGACCATGATATTTGAAACATGATACTACATGCGGTAAAAGGAGAGACCATGGTAACACAAGGGGAAGTCAACAAATGGCAATGTAGCGGTCAGTATGGTTACCGCTATACTACAGATTGCCAGAATGAAGACTGTGGTAGGGCAGTAAGAGTAGTGAAAGCCATGGCAAATAAATGTGAAGGCAGTCAAGGTATACAATGAAAAGTTAAAGCGAAACTGTACAAGAAATATTTAATTTTCCAATAGGCAATTTAATTAAATATTTCAATCTTTGTCCTAGGAATGCAAAGCGGTTGTAATGGGAAAATCAATGGTTGCAACGCTTGATATGTAAAGTATAAATGATTTCAAAAATGGAGGGCAAAGGGGGAGGGAGATTTTTTCATAGAAAAACAAAGACAAAACTGGGATATAAACAATGAACAATACCCTTTGAAACTGGGTGTAATGGAGAAAATAATAAAAAACTGGTGAAATCTTTCCTATTTCAGTTGTTGAGATGTTGTAATGATCCTATTTCCTATCTATTTGTCTCCAATTAGAATTTTCAAAATCATTTAAATCAAGATAACAAGTGTATTTATGATTTATTACAGTACATTCTTCGACTTTGTGCGATTTATTTAATAGGCACTGCAAGTCATAGCTAAGATCTTTTAGGTAGGTCACAATGATTTTTGGATTTTTGTTGGATGATTAAGTAAGAACCTAGTAGGAAAAAATTCAAGCATAATTCATGCAAGCCATAATTTGGGTGAAATAATGTGCCAGTCATAGAATTTCATACTAAAAAAATGCCTAACAATTTGAATTTAGTCAGAGAGGGAAACACCTTGAATTCTTGTCATTCTTGACTCCATTGCCTAGTAGATAGAAGGCACTGATCTACCATATCCCAAAGGATAAATTTTATTACAAATCAAATATTCAAATTTTCTCTATTGTATAGTAGGAGTAGTTGTTGTACCATTTTGTCTATCCATTCCCAATTGCCATTGTGGGTAGACTATTTAGCATTAAATTCATTTCAAATCTGCATATTTCACATAGGTTCACCCACCTAGGTCTAGTAGAACCTAAAGAGCAAAACGTTTAATTGAGTAATTGACCTTGTACGTTGTCCAAAAATGTTGTAAGAGCTTGCCAAACTCTTAAGTTCAAAACTTGCATTTCTGAGAGCCAACACGAATCATGTCACTTGATGCAAAATTAGAGAATGAAGAGAGTGGTAGTGATGTGGTATGTTTGGTTTGGTTGTGATGTGATAATAATTCCAAACAAAGAGAAATTTTCAACTTGCATAAAGGGAGCCTGATATTTGTGTTTGCACAAATGAAGTCACCCATAGTGTTGTGTTGTGAAAGAGGAAAACATTGGTTAAGGGAGATCAACTCTTTTAACAGATTGGTGTTTGACAAAGGTAAATGCTGATCCTCATTTTTCATTTGGTGGCCTAGGGTAACCGGATGAAGTTGAAAAAGAAAGATGAATAAAGAAGCAATTTGAGCACCTGATGGACTCAACTTTTGGTCTACTCTCCAGAGATCTAGATTCTTTCTATGCCCACAGGGGGCATACATCCCCAGTCAGAGCCACTGATGGAAATCTCAAATTTTGCAAATTTGAGATGCCCATTTCAAAAAAATTTCTTTGCACTTTCAGAAGTACACCTGATAAATCTACTTGACTGACCTACTTTGGAGGGTTGTAATTTGGAGCCAGATAATTTTTTATGCAAAACCCCTTGGTGGACATATTCAATTGGCATATGTGAATGTGCATGTCAATTTTCAGCTTCCCATAATAAGTTTTCACAAAGTTTTGAAAAGTGAAGCTAGAAGGTTTTGATACTTTTCTGCTATTTGCAAACTTTCAATTTTGCAAAGTAGCCTCCTATTTGAGATTTCATTTTGCCATAGGATGACTGTCAAGTCAGAAAAAATGTTGTTGTGCATTTTCCATACCAAGAGGACCTCACATGTCCGATTTTAGAGCTTAGTGATCTGATTTTCTATTTTTAACAGATCAAAACCAAATGCAATTTCTCCTATTTTGCACCTGCATTTTCAAAAACCTTTATGAGAAGCCAACTTTGAGCATCAATATATTTTGATGGGTGATGATTCAAGAAAATCCCTTTTGCACACATGCTCAGGGTACCTAAATGATCTATTGTGTCCAGTGGCAGCTCGCTAGGAGTTGATTTTCTATTTTTGGAAAATCACAATTGGGTCAGTTTCAATTGGTTTAGAACAACTGTTTGTTGCAGAAAGTTTGAGTAGGAAAATTTACCGATTAATATATTTTGCCTCATGATTGATTTCTTTGATCCATATTTTGTATTGCATTCTTTGGACCAATGGCTACATTTTTGCAAGCTTTTATGTCTCCTAGAGGTCATTCGCCTAGCTTTCAAAGGCAATTCTGGAGCTAACTTGGCCAGTTTTCACCATTTTCCAAATGTGTCTGAAAGAAAGTTTTAATAAAATACCAGTTTGAATTTTCACTATAGAGGCATTTAGAAGTTACCTAAAGTCATTTTGAACATAAAAATTGTTTGAAAATGAAAAAAAAATAGTTGGGCCTACAAGGGGTTTGACATGTTTTGCACAATGGTAAAATTGTAAGTGTTGCATTAAGGAAATCACTTCATGTGAATTGATTTGAATAAGGGCATTACATAGAGGGTATACTCACCTTCAAGTTTTAAAGTGAAAATTGAGATCCACTTTTCAAATATGGAGTCTAGAGGTCATGCCATTATCAGTCTCAAATAGATGTTGAATGTTTCTTGTGAAGACTTCAGTGGACAACATATTAAGGCATTAAAGAATGGATGATCGGTATTCATCAATAGTACAAGTTTGATTGTTTACATTAGAAGGAAATTTTGATTAAAGAAAGAAGGCTATAAAGTAGTGCATCAATGGGGACTGACAACTAGATACAATCATAGCATACACCTTTATAGGAATGTTGAAATACAAAGACACATGTCTTACAAAGATGATAGGGCTTTTCATTTGAGGGTTATGTGGGATGATATTATGGAGCCTTTTGATGTAAACTTGTTTTTCTGTTATTTTCAAAGGACCCTTCCATGTTTCTGTTAGGTAATAGGGATTGATGATGAAAGAGTGCTTGATGAACCGACTGTTGTATTTCTTTGTGATATGAAACATGCCTATCAAGCCAGTCTTGTATGATTTTGGTTGGCTTCTTGGTAGGTTATCCATGATGAATTGGTTGAATATAATAATGATGTAACTACACCTAAGTTTGAGAATTACTCCCTCCTATGTCTCATGTACCTCCATTTGCACGAGAAGAAGTGGAATAAGTAGTTGGAAATCAAGAGATATTGGGGAGGAAAGGAAGGGGCTTCAAAATTGAAATGGTTCCTAACAAGTCTAGATGGAACACAACATGAAATCAAGGGTGCTACTAGCACTTCATATGCTATTAGTAACAAGGATATAGATAGCCTGTTTTTTGTTTCATGTGAGCTTATGTGTATGGATGGGTAAAGAGGCCATATCATGCTATCTCATCATGTGGGACCTATCTTACCTGGCCCTCTTTCTTGTGAGTCACTTCAGTTACATGGTTAACCTGTAGAAGGAGGGGAGAAAGGAGATCGTATTCATCAGTGGGTTCAACATAATAGTAATGGAGGCTTAGAAAAACTAAGCAATGACGAGGTATTGGGAGTATCAAAAAGAAATTTAATGCTAACATTAAGGATACCACCACCATATTAAAGTAGGGTCACCAAATGGAGGAGACGACCACACAATAGTGGAAAGGGCACACAAATTTGTGTGGGACTGTGTAAATGGGGGAATTTTTTTTATCATGCCTATGTGGTTCAGGTTTCTTATCTAGATGAATATATGTCTATTTGTAGCTATGGCTCAAATCTGTATGGAGAAGCCTTGGCACCCTTTTCGATGAATGGAGAATGCATACTGGTAAAGAGTAGAAAATGACTATCGGAAAGGCATTACAAATTTTAAAAGAAAATGCAAAGAAGCTATGCATGGAAGCAATTGGGGATGTTGGATTCAGTAGCCAACAAATGAAGTAGGAAACACCATGAATTCTTGCATAAAATGGATTATTAAATAGGGATATTTGATTCCATCTAAAAACAAAGGATAGCAAAAACTTTGTTAGAACTCTTAGCGTAGCCTCCTAGGCAAAGACTTTAAACAAAATGTAATCTCGTGGAATGCCATAATTTCATGATAAGAATCGAATGAAATGCATAAACTATCAAGTAAATCTAAATCTTTGAACCATGAATAGGCTCTATGTGGCCTGGGAGGTGTGGACAATCACCAAAGTGTTGAAGAATTTTGTCTACGCCATTGATGGCAAGTGGCTGGAATCACCATGGGATAAAGTCATTGCATTGTTTAATCTTGCTAAGGTTATTTAGAAAGCTATACAACCAATGCAATGGAGAATTTTGTGAGAAGGATGTGCTTCAATACATCAAATGCACACAAAAAAAATATGTTGAAAAGGCTTAAGTAATTTTCAAGTAAATGTAACTAGCACGACATCAATTTAAGGGGGTCACCATCAACATCAGTTAAAGGGAGCTTGAGCTAGGTTAATTATGGGTGTGGCTATCCATGGACACACAAAGTAATGAGGGTTGCATTCCCATCTATACTTTGATGTGGTCTCATGGAATGCTAAGCAAAGGTTGCAGAGAATGATGAAGGAAGAATTATTGTAGGAAAAGAGGATGAACGGGCATGATGATGCTGGTAGCATGAGTGTGTCTTGTTCATCGCTCACAAGCCTCACATAATAAAGGTGACATCATAGATATTGTTGCAAGGCCTGCAAAATCAGGCTACGTGGAATGGTGGTCCTAGCAGAGGTAGCTTGCCCATGGAAGAGTTAGGTTTAATAATGCCCGAGGAGTCATTTAGGAACTAAGTTTTAATTATTGGGTAGAAATGTTTTAGAATGAGGGCCTTCATTTTTAGATTAAATGAGTGGAGTGTTCTACGATGAAAGGGTATAGTGGTAGTGGTAAAAATAATTTACCTAGTGAAAGTTTAGATACTTCTAGCATTAAAATGGACATGGGTAATTGTTTTATTTCTATAGAAAATTGAGTATTCACTCTTGGAAAAGTGAAACTATTATTCACTTTGCAGGCAAAGATTATATGCTTGGCACATATATGAAGTGAAATTGTAAAAAGCAGTGGTGGGCCCCGTGAAAACTTTAAATGATCGGTGAAACATTTTACTCGAGGAAAAACATTTAAATTTAAATGTTGCTTAGTATAAAGTTAAAAGCTTTCATTTTAAAAGATGAAGCATTTTAAATGAGAAAGGTGAGTTCTAATGTAGGGCACAGGTAAAGTGATCTTGCTTGAAGAAATTATACGTGGCCAAATATTTCAGGGGAAATATTTATGGTATTGTATGCAACCTGGAGTGAAAATATAAAATGCAAAGTCATCAAAAGTAATGCACGTGAAAGTGAAAGTGCATGGAGGAAATTTTTAATGTGAAGTGAGTTTTATATTCACTTAATGATTAAATATTCTATGTTGGGATGAAAAGCAAATTTACTCATTTTACAAATAAAGGTTAAAGAGCAGAAAATATGAATTTCATGGGCAAGCAACGGTATTTTCACACAATAGGTAAATAATGGAGAGTGTTAACATGGGTAAATTTTTAGTTACTAAACAACAGGTTACCAAAGTTAGTTTTGGAGGCAGAATAAGTTTTTTGGATGAGAGAAGAGAGATGTTTTCCTTGTTGTTGTTCAATGGAGGATCCAGCTACTAGTTGCCAACTGTAGATGCATTTTACGGCTTCTTCCATTCTTCTATTTCTTCTTTTCTCATTTCTAAGGGGTTCCAATTTCTAAAACCTCTACAAGTCAAGAAGAAGCTCTGGGTAGAATTGTAAGGCTAGGATGAATTGTAATTAAGTCATTGAATTTGAGGTGTATGTGATTTGAATTGTGCTTCTATTTTTATTTTGGTTGACAATTATCTCCATCATTGAACTGTAATGCTCTTTTGGATTCAATAATAAAAAAATTCGAGTCCTTTCATGCACATTTCTTGCATTTGAGTTACATTTGTTGTTTCCTTATGTTCTATGAATGATGCAATTTCTTTAATAAAACAAAAGTTGCATTTATTATTGCCTATTGTTTAGGGATAGTGTAATTTCTTTAACAAATGTGATAGGAGTGTTATGTTTCAAGTGGATTTATAAGAAGAGTTATCAGATAAAGCTTCAGTGGTCTAGTTGTCATAATGTGATAAAATTGGCAAGGATCTTCAAAACATGCTTAACACTATAAGATGGGGTTCTAGTTATATGACTCCATAGCCCTTTCTTTTGGCACTAGTCAATTTCATGCTTCTGTTGTTTTTAGTTTGGTCCCAACTCTTTAAATCAAAAACTATTTCAACTTTATTTTACTGAGTTTTTTTTGCCATGTTCTCCATTCTAGTTGATGAAATTCATTCAATATCTTGCCAATGTTGAGTGATATTTTAGGTTTCTCAACATAATTCTATGAGAGCATTATCTGTGAAGAAATATCTCGTTTCCCCTGTGTCTATATTTTATATGCTTCTAAAGGGTTAACCCCCTAGGTCTTATAGAGCCTGAAGTGCAGGGGAAATTTGTGTCAGTTCCATTTCATGTTAGTTGGCCACTAGCCTTTGTGGTTCTTGAATATAGAGTTTGGCTACTTCTTAGAGAGTTTCAAAGCCTAGTTGGAAAAATAAAACACCAACACCTCTAATTGATACTATATATCCTAGGAGCTTTCCTAACTGTACCCCAAAAAAGCATTTATTTGGGTTGAGGTGGACCTTATAATTTTCCAATCTATCAAAATAGAGCTCAAGGCTGCTATGTGGTCTTGTCTTTTTGTAGATTTAGCCAATATGTCATCTATGCAGTCTTCCACTGTCTTATGAGTCATGTCATGAAAGATTAGTGTTTTGGTTCTTTGGTATGTTGCACCTACATTCTTTAACTCATATAAGGCATCACGTTCCAGTAGAAAGTTCCCCAAAGACATGTGAATGTTGTCTTGTGTTGATCCTCCTTTGCTATCATAATTTGATTGTATCAAAAAAACCCATCCATTAGTGAGAGCATCTTGTGTCCTGTCATCATGTCCACTATCATGTCAATTTTGGTTGGTGGAAAGTCATCCTTAGGACATGCTTTGTTTATCTCTTTGAAATTGGTGCAAATATAGATGCCCCCATTTGGATTTGAAATAGGTACAAGATTTTACACCCATTCAAGATAATCAATTGGCCTTATGAATCCTGCACCCAAGAGCTTCTGTAGTTCCACTTTGACTAACAAGGCTATTTGGGGGTGCATTTTTCTCAACTTTTGTCTTACTAGATTTTTTCTTGGATAGAAAACTAACTGATGAACTACGACTTCTCGGTAGAGACCTGACATTTCAGCATAGGTCCATGCAAATTTCACTTTTATTTCTTCTAAGAATGCAACCAAAACTTCTTGGTCTTCTGTGAGAAGTGACTTATTGTAGAAGGTGATGTGTGTTAGCTCCTTTGTTCCTAGATTGATGGGGTTACACTGTTTTTCTATGGATGCTAATTTTTCTTGATGAACTGCAGTGTGGGGGAGATTGAATCCTTCATCCTTTGATGCCTCAAATATGTTTTCACCATTAGATGCATCCTTTATTTTTACTATTTTATGGTTAGAGAGTGCCACAGTGTGGTTTTCATTCAATGACCTTGAGATTATTCTCAATTGTTCACTTTTGCGACTGAAGGACTCAATCGTCTCCCCGTAATAGGCTTGTGTGTCCAATTTGATGTCAAATCCTTCCTTCTAATCTCCACATGGTACCATATCCCTTAGTCCCATGAATTCTAAGAGCACCTCAATGTTTTTGAATGTGTATGAAATCAACGGTCCTTGTTGGTCATAGTCGATGATTTGGGGGTAAACTAGGTTTATTTTGTGAGTTTGGTGGTCTGACGCAAAGGATAAGGTACTAATCATGAGTAGCGAGGTATCTTCAAAAAGCATGGGTAAGCCAGTTATGGTATCCTCATCGTCACTACTACAACAAACATGAGTTATGTCAAAGGTGAAGTTGTCTAGGGCAAACCTGTGGATACTTGTAATCATAGGGCAACTACCAATAACTTAAGGGGAGTCCTAAGTCTGTTAACTAGGGGACCTCAACCATGTATGGTTATAACCAGAGGGGTACACCGAAGGTGAAGATTGTTCATTCGTCTCTCAAAAATGATGGGTTCCAGTTAGCCATTGTTGTTCCTTCCAAGGCTTTCATTTCTATTTTAGCCCATACAAAGCATCATTTGTAGCCCCTTTCTTTGTTTGTCCATGGGAATATTGGGCATGGCATTTTCATCTTGGTATAGTGAGATTGAAATGTCTCTTTCATCCAAGGCTTCTTGAGTTAGATCCCCTGAACATCAGAATCTAGAAGGTTCCACCTTGAAAGTGTGAGAGGGTGTTTCAGCTAGTTTGGGTTGCCCATGTGACCTAGGAGATTGAGCTAACTCTCCTATGAAAAAAGCATTATTTTTCATTTTATATTCCCCACACCCATTCTCTTTGATCATGAGCTTGATGTCGGATATGTTGGGAATGGAAGGTGTCTTTTTCCTAGAAGTGGAGGCAATGTTGGATGGGTCTATGTATGAATTTGAAGGGCCTTCATCATTCTTTGGGACTTGGGAAATTTTGTAGAACTTGGCCTCTAGATTTTGCAATAGGCAAAAGGTTCAGGATCACAATGAATTGTGACCTATTCATTTTGGTATGAGAATTTGATGCATTGGTGGAATGTTGAGGTGATTTCCTTCATCCCATGGATCCATTGGAATCCCAGGAGGATATTGTAGGGAAAATCAAGGTCGAGGACTTGACATGTGGTTTCCATATTATCTGGCCCTACTTTGATTAGGAGTTTAATAGTGCCTTGAGACACTCTTCCCTAGTCATCATACGCTCTGATTGTAATGCCTTTTTCTTTCTCAATGGAATCCTTAGATATTTCCCAATTATTTATGAGCTTTAGTGAACAGATGTTGGGGCCTACACCTCCATCCACCCAGACCCTTTTCAATTTACTTTTGTGAACCAAGAATTCAAGTTGTAACACACGGTTATGAAATGGTTAGGTAGGGAAGTCCTGATTGGAAAAGGTGAGGAGATTCAGAATAGAAATTTTGTTTACCATAGCTTGAAACTACTCCATATCAAGGTTGGCAGAGATAGTGGATGAAGCCAATACTTCCTCAAGGATTTCTCTATGGGCAGCTGAAATCTTCAGTAACTCCATGATGGAGATCTGAGTAGGGGTTCTCTTTAAATGGTCAAGGATGTTGTAACCATTATGGATGGATTTATGGTTTGTAGTGGGGGTCTTAGATGGTTGTGATTCCCCAACAATGGTTACTTTTCCACCATGTGTGGTGACTCCACAATCAACATTAGCTCCCTTGATGTTGACAACAATGACTAATTCGTCAAGGCATGTGATGAATCCTTCATATACATGCTTCACTTTTCTAAAAAAATTCTTACCTTTATCATTTCCTTGATTGTGGTTGGGAATAGGATTCATGTATATCTTCAAATCTTGATTACTGGCTGGTTGCTCAATATTTACGACTTTATCCTCAATGAGATCTTGGATGATGTTTTTTAGTTTCATGTAGTTGGCAGTCGTATGCCCCTTGAGCTTATGATAATCACAAAGGAGATTTTGTTGTACCAGGGTGGCTTCACCTGGGGTTCTTGGTAATTATCATGTGTGGGTACCTTAATGAGGTTCTCATTAACCAAATTTCTCATGGAGGACTCAATTGACTCCCCAAGGGATGTGAATTTCTGCTTGGGGGCTACTTGTTTTGCGGAGGTCATTCTCCTTGATTATTGAGATTATTGATTTGATTGTGGGGTGGTTGTTTTTTAATCACATTTTCTTGCATGTTATTGTGATTATTCTATGGTTGATGCTAATGCATTTGATTATTTTTCTTTGGAGCACTGATGATGACCTTGGCATCAACCACTCCATCATTGGTGACATTCTTGTTCTTTGCCCATGTGTGAGATTTATCATTGTAGCTGGTTGATGGATGACTATCCTAATGTTTAGGATAGCTAGGCATTCCCCCTTGTGCTATAAGGGCCCTTTCAATGTTGACTGCTCTGGGGATCAATTGGTCATAGGTGGTGATGCATTGCATCTCTAGATAAAAGGCCAAGGTCTTGTCCAAATTAGAAATGATAGTGCATACTGGTTGTTCCTCTGGCATGGCCCATTTAATTTGATTGGCCTTGGATCACCATCATTGCAAGAAGGAGTTGAACGATTCCTCCTTTCCTTGTTTGAGTATCGATAATTCCTCTAGACTGACATCCACAGTAAAGTTGAATGCATAATTCTGGAGGAAGGCATCTTTCATTTCTTGGAATGTTTTGAAGCCACTAGGTAGATGAGAGAACCATTCCATGGAGGCACCAGCTAGGATTCAAGGGAACAACCACATCAGATATGTGTCATTGTATGCGACTTCCATCCAATGTATGTGAAACTCCCTGATGTGATCATTAGGGTTCCCTATCCCACGATATTTGTCAAATTTGGGGAATTTGAATCCCTTTGGGAATGGTACCATTGCTAAGCTCCTATCAAATGGATAGGGACACAAATTTTTGGGTGTCCTTGTCATTTATCCTGATTGAAGATCAAGCACTTGCTACGAGAGTAGTTTGATTTTTGTTGTCACATCATCATTCGGATCAGCAGGTGGGGTGTACACATTTTGAGGTGTTGGATTGATCTGTGAGATGATGGTGGGATTTTTTTGGAAGATTTACTAAGAAATTAGTGCCTACATTTGTTTTTGAGCAAACAATGTTTGTTGTTGGTTGTGTTGCTGATGTGCTAACAATGTTTTTTGTTGGTCATTTTGTTGTTGTGCCAACAACACTTGTTATTTGGCTTACTATTGAGCTGCCTCCTGTTGTATTTGATAATCTTGTAAGGCTTGTTGATATGCTTCTTTTTGGGTTTCTTGCAATTTTCCTCTGTATTGTGATTGTGTGTGCCCTTGGTGGTCTTGATATTAGGCTCAGGCTTGAGCATGTGCTTGTTGGATTGCTTGTGTGATTTGAGTAGCTTATGTGGCTTGCATAACTTGAGTTGCTTGCATAGCTTGGGAAAATCGAGTGGCTTAAGATACTTGTACAACTTGGGTAGCTTGTTGTTGTTGTAGTATGGCTTGGGCTTGTGCAGCATGTGGTGTCTATTGCACTTACTAAGTAGCTAGCTCTGCAGCCTGTTAGTTTTGGAGCACCTTTGGTTGGGAAACTTTCTGAACATCTTACAACATAGATGGTGAATGAATTTTATGTGTTGTGTTTTGGAAGTGGTGATTGTGGATTGGGAAGGGTGTGGATCATTGTGATGAGTGGAACGGTCATGTTGATAATCGAGGTTTGAGTTGTGGATAATGTGATTGAGATGCTTGATCCTTGAGAAACTTGAGGAATGGTGGATGCGTTGACCGTGGGGGTTGATTGGATGTTCACCATCTGTTGTTGCGATATCGATCGCAAGACAAAATGATTTGATAGGGTGTTCTGATTTTATTGATTAATGGTAGGTAGAGGAGGAAGACCCAATCCAAGAGGCAATGTGGATGTAAGTGGTAGGGTTGGAAATGGTGGAAAGACGGATGGTGCAATCCCTTGAAGTGACAATGATGAATCAAAGATTCCTCTAGGTCCAAATAGATCACCTTCTCCTTGTGAGGTAGGGGGAGAGGTTTGCGTGTCCAGAGGATAATTTGGTGTTGCATGAAAAGTGGTTTGATTGGCAGAATCATGGAATGTAAGTGGAACATAAGGGTGTAATGTATTTACCAGAATGGATTGATCCGATGTGTTGTTCGAATTCAACCCTTTATTGTTAATAAGGTGATATTTTTGGATTTCACACATGGCACGTCCCTTGTTAACAACCGATGGGGTTGAAGTGATAGATGATATGATTTGTGGGATATCTTGAGTGACACTTTGAAGTGGAAGCGTGGATGAGGTTGGGGGCATGATCCCTAGAGGTCTTTCCACAATAGTGCTCATGTCAAAGTCAAAAGGGATTTTAGCCCCTTCTTTTGGTAACTCAAGCATGTATTGGGATGGATATAACCTCATCATAGCATTGAAAATTGATGATTTTTAGGATTTTTTTCACCATCGTTGGGATTTCATCTTTTGTCATCCCTAAGTCGGTGATGTCCTCCACTTGACCCTCTTCTTGAAGATTTTGAGGTATTTGTGGAGGATTTATTGGGAGGTCAATGGTTATCGTAAGGTTGAATGTTTTTTCAGTTTGACTTAGATCGCTCGAAGTGGATATTTATTTGTTTTTCTCCACATTCTTCTTGTGTTTAGATCGAGTTTGAACCATAAAATAGATATCAACTTTTTAGGAATGTAAGATATGAACCTCTAACCCCTTAGATTGATCTAAACTTTTGGCTCAAAGAAGAGAAGAACTAGGATAATTTAAGGATCAAAGTGATGATGAGGATAAGATAAATGAAATATGGATGATACAGATGATGAAATTCTTGAGGAACCTTGAGGGAGATGCTAAAATTTAGTACTTGATTTGATTTGATTTTGATTGAGGATATTTCTACTAAGTGTGTTAATTCAAACAAAGTGATAATGCACTTGTAAACTCTAGGAAGTTGTGTTATCCTAGAGTAAACTTGTACACAAGAGGATATTTTGACTAAGTGTGTTAAGTCAAACAAGGTGATTTTGGATAATGAACATGTAAACTCTTGGAAGTTGTGTTATCCTAGAGTAAACTCATACACAAGAGGATATTTTGACTAAGTGTGTTAAGTCAAACAAAGTGGTTTTGATTTTTCCTAGAAGTTTAGCATAAATGATGTTTTCAAAGTTTCCAAGATTTGTTGGTGAGGTGATTTTTGACAGATTTTGATGGTTGAGAGGTGGATGAGAGTGATTGATTTTGATCCTAGACTTGACCTAGATAGAACTCCTTCTTACCAGACCTCGGTTTTGAAGAACATGCTCGATACTTCCTATGTGTGAAAAGAAAACATTTGAAAAAGAGTTATATTTTGTTGATAATAAAACTCATACAAGTTAGGGTTGTTTCTTGAAGCTTTCTTGTAGAAGTTGTAAACCAATATTTCTCTAACTTCAAGAATTCTTTCAAGATGCTTCTCACGAGCTTTTGGACTAAGACTTTTGAACTTGAGTTTCCAGATTTTTATTTTTTGGGAAATCATTTGAAAGAACACATGTGTTGGGTTCAATTATCTCTTAACTTTTCTTAAAGAGTTCCTTTTACCACAAACAATTCTTTGATTTAAAGTTTCAAACTTAATGTCTATGTCCCAATTATTTTTCATTCCACAAGGTCCATTATGTGAAAATCAAGGTTTCCAGAGCACAGTTTCCTTGGTTGAATTTAGTATGAGAAAAGTATGATGTAAATCCAAATGTTTAGAAACCTCTAAGGATAAAATACCTAGGGAAAAAAAACAAAACTTGGATTCGGTCAAAGGTATTTTCCCCTCCTAAAGGGTTTGAAATTTGAAGATTTTGTGAATGTTTTTTTTCAAATGTTTTGAGACTCAAGAAAAGTGTTTTTCGATTCCAAGAGCATGCACAATCTTAGGCTGAAAAAACAATATTTGTTGGGTTCCCACTTGGATAAATCTAGTTGCACATATTCAGTGCAGATTATTAGATGCTTGACCATGCTGGCTGCCCTCCACGACACACACTTCTCAGGTCAGTCAGCACCCATGAATCTCTCATGGCATA
This sequence comes from Sequoiadendron giganteum, assembly GCA_007115665.2. Lineage (NCBI taxonomy): Eukaryota > Viridiplantae > Streptophyta > Pinopsida > Cupressales > Cupressaceae > Sequoiadendron > Sequoiadendron giganteum. Next base: position 521,714,261 of record CM021100.1, on the reverse strand, counting down.
CTTTTCATCTCTACAATAAAATCACATTTATATGTGGGGTAGCTTCAAAGGACATGACCCTTTTGCACCAACAAATAGAAAGGATTTTGGCCTGTGCTAAACAAGGGGTTTTAATGCGGCCATTCTATTTGTGGAGGACTATCCATGAAGCAAGAGACCCTTGCTTCCCTTCTCATCAAAATAATCCTCATTATATTGGCCTTTATTCCAATATCCACATTTATATCCTAGGTGGAAGTCGCTTGGCTTTAGCATGTTCTCGGTTGGGTCATTCCCCGAGGTGATTAATTTTTCCCACCAAGAAAGCCCTCTAAGGTAGACAAAAGCAAGCAAACATATTTGTAACTTGATCAATATTTTTTGTAAATGAAAGAGAGAGAATGTGTGGAATATGATCCACTCACACTCGCAAGATTTGTTGAAATTTTAGGTACCCAAATTGAAATGTCAAGGCAATCTTTTATGCAACTTAATGTCACCAAAAAGACTTTTGATTCTCAAGATCGCCATGAAGTATGAGAGAAGTGCATGCATACGCCTTTTTAAATGAAATTACTTTGCAAAAAAAATTACAAGACAGAAAATCACATGTTCATTCTAATTTCCAAAGGAAAAATTGAGCTCTTTGTAAAGCCCCAGAATCGAAATGTGAGAGTTGTTTGTCAAATTTTTAGAACCCAAATTGAAATTTAGTAAGTTTATAAGGTTAAATTTTAATCCAACTTTGAAAAGATCAAACCAGTGATTGATTTTAAGCCCAAAAAGGTGAGTTGGTTTAAAACAAAAAATTAAAGCAGGAATTGGAAGCTCTAGACTATTACAACAAGCATTAAAAGATGATTTTTTTATGTTCAAATTTAGGGCTCAATTCTTCAAATCAAATCTTCTTGACAAATGGTTTATGATTCTTCAATGTTGCAAGGTCCACTTTCAACTCAATATTTTCCAAAGATTATTTTCTTCACTTCAATATTTGCAAATTCCTTGTGCAAACGAAATTGCTCCTCCTTCCTTTCCTATAAAAAAGAAAGACAAATCATGTGAATACCAAGTTATTAAATTAAATTCATTTTTTAAGTGCCAACTTCAAAAAATGGAATGATTTTAAATGAGAACACCTATGGTTTCAAACCATTGAAGCATTAATTAGAGTCCTTATTTGCAGATAGATAAATATTCACAACAGTTCAAGTAAGATTTCAAATCCCCTTCACTTAACCTACAAAAGTCACAAATGAGCAACACCAATTAGTGAGGATGCCTGTAAAAACATAAATGAGTGACTTCAACATATAAATGTTGTCTATGATTTTACTCTATTGTTGTCATCTCCTATTCTCCTTCCAAAAATAAATGTCAAATAAATGAAAGACAAAAAATAATCTCCATAGAAAGTTTCAAAGTGAATTAAACAATTGAAAGTAATCTATTAGCGCAAAATACTCCACTGGATACTAATAAAATCTGCAAGAAAAATATGTGTTTCCAAGGCAGTAGGTGATTAATTGCACTTGGATAAGTTGACGACATAACTATAATAAATAACCAATTATTTTGCATGGTATGTCCTATGTACTGCACCCTATATAAATAATTTCCCACCCTTTTTAAACCAAAGCACTTCCCATCATAGCCTTTTTCCTTGTTGACTATCAAGGTAACTCCGTCTTGAAAAATAAATCTCATTCAATCTCCTTCTAGTGCCATTATGTAGATGCCAAAATATGCAAGAGAGAGTTAAACTATCCTACGTGTTAGCATAAGCTAGTTTAAATCAACAAATTCAACATTCCTATGAAATATTGAATCATGTCAAACAATGCAATTAATAAGAACAAGAAAAGATAAACAAAAGCATATGCAAAAACATGAATCATACCTATTCCATAATGGATTGGTGCACCTTTGATATGTAAAGGAGCCCTTTCCCAATCCTTGATAAGCCTCAAAGTATGATAACCAAAAGATGCAAAATGATGATGCAAGATGAACTTCAGAACATAAAATGCCTATAGTATAAATGCTCAAACTGTTGATGAAAAATGAGAAGAAAAGCCTTGAATTTATAGATGAGATTGAGAGAATAAGAGGAAAAGTGGAGGAATGTGAGACTAATCCTCAACCAATAGATTCATACCAATTTTAATCATGTGAATGGGCCAAGGATGATCACATTTTAGTCTTTCTGCAAGATAAATGCATTTATGTGAGTTTGAAATTTGAAAACTGACATTAAATGCATATGGTTGAGAGATTTGGGGGGAAATTTGTTTGGACAAAAAATAAAAACAAATGTAGTTAATGAAGGAATATTCCTTGGGAATATGCTTTGTGAGGAAAATAGATTTTTAATAAATCAAAATAAAGGATTTATTGTGGAAGTGGGAAAAGGTAGAGGATGAGACATGGATTAGGCTTAGTTTTAAACATGGATTTGATTAACTAAGATGATGATTAGGTGATTGTGACATTCAACTTAAATATTTGGATTTATTTAAATTGAATGAGAAGATAAAGAGTACTTAAATATTTAATTAAACATTTGGGTTTTTAATTAAATGCAAGAACTTTAGGAGATTGATTTATTTAATTAAGTGTGATAACCTTAGGAGATTAATTAGATAAACTTAATTTATTTAATTGATGGGCGAATATGATTAAATATGATTAATGCATGATGTCGATTTTGTATGTCTATATTTTTTCCCTCTTTGAAGCAATGTACTTGTTGCATTGGTTTAAAGAATGATGTCATTGAGATTGAAATTAAAAAAATTATAATTTTTTCAGATGCCCCAGCAGAAAGAAGTACATTGGTACATTGCCCCCTCGAGAGATTGAGCGAAAAGTTCAATTTCGAGGTTGATCTCATGAAAAAGAGGTTAAAAATGGATGTATGGAAGGTTAGACTAACATATCTATATGATAATTATGATTTGATGTTCTTAAGTTTCTTATATTAACAAATCTATATTATTTTAAACAACTTAAATGATGATGCAAATGAGATGTTTGTAATATTCTTAGAATAACAAATCTATATTATTTTAAACATTTTAAATGATTATGCAATGCATGTGAGATGGATGAGATAGATTATGTTGTCCTATGATGATATGACATGATTATGCAGGATGAGAGTGTGGATGCAGGATGGATGCATTGATGAAATGATACCATGTTAGCATGAAAGAGGATAAAAGAATGAGAGGGATCAACCCTTGAATCCAATAAGATGCAGAAGTCAAACAAGTTTATGAGTTGTTGAGACATTATTAGATATCATGATGAATGGTGATGATGTATTTCTTATCCAAGGATGGGAGAGATAAAGAGCATAGCCTTCTTTATGTTTCATAACACACATAGGTGTGATGCATCAAAGTATAAAGAACCAAGATGGTGGGATACCTAGTGTGATGGACTTTGACTCAACAATAAAATAGGAGTACTCTTGTTCACACTTGACATACAAAATATTATTTAGAGTGGAGTTCAGATATTCTAGACATCTTAGACCAAAACATGAAAAGGAAAGCCTTCTTATGTGGTCAACAAGACACCTAAAACACCATCCCTACAAATCAAACAAAGAATGCATGACAAAGTTATTTTACAAGAATGTCAAACAAGCACAACAGATTAAGATAATGATCATTGCCCCATTCATTTCTCTCAAAACCTTTTTGTTTAGACATCATCAAGAGGCCCTTGGAATGAGCACAATAAGATAAATCCAAAGAAAACATAAAGTAAACAAGCAAGCTAATGTTCTTCATACTGCTAGCCAAAACTAAAATATAGTGATACCTAATGTTGATGTCCATCATAGGAAATTTGTATCCTAGGACATGTTAAGATCAAGTGATAATGAGATTTTGATTAGATGATAAGCTATTGATATTCCGAGTTGATCAACTTGTAGACTCATTGATCTAGAGTTAAGACTTTGACGATTAGGCATTCACTTTTGAACCTGCTAGATTTTCTTGCAACTAAATTACCAAAGGGTGAAGGTGATGATTGATTTATTAGGATTGATGATTATTGTGCATGAAAGCAAGATGAGATTGATGCACCATTTTGGTTTTTTAGATATTTGGAGGTTTTTGTTGTTTTTTGAATATTTTGAGGTTGTTTTTTGAGATTTTGAGATTTTTCAAACTTTTTAGGTATTTTTGAGATTTGACTAAGAGACTAACTTAAAGACCTATCCTAGGGGTCTCGGGTGCTAATCAACAAATTAGCCTTGCCTACGTTATACATGTAGAAACCACATAGTTCGACTGACAACTAACTTGACTTAATGATGAGATAGATGGGCAAAAAAATTTCCATTTCTATTGTGACGGACACCTAAAGGAGTGCACTACAATGTCTCGAGAGATTATAAAATATTAACCTTTCCTATGTTCAATTTCAAAGACAACGTAGTTTAGTTGGATGACACTTTTTGATTTTTCAGATTTTGACGTGTTTTTGGAATTTTAATTGATTTTTTGAAGGATTTTCTAAATGTTTTTGGGTTTTTTGATGTTAAGGAAGATCACAAGAATATACATGAATCTGATCCAATGCAGGTACAAGAACATGCCCCAAATGTGATGTGATAGACTACTTTGATACAAGAAGGAAAAACTAACCTTGGGAATACACCAAGTAGTACTAGGGTGGAACATGATACAAACACAAGATCAATCTATGGTACAGATGCAAACAAATGGTGGAAGGATAGATGGAATATAATGGATAAGTGATTCATCAAGATCCTGGTGGATGGAGAGTTCTTTATTTATGCTTGGCACCTATTTGCCACGTTTTCACCAAGGTACTTGTCAAAAGTGCCACCGAGGTGGTTTTCACTAGAGGATGATTTTTTTTTCTTTATTGTTTTTAATCCTTTTTCTGATATTTGTTGACTTTTTGATTTTTTGTTGTTGCCACCAGGATGCCTGTTTACTAGGTTTTCATCAGGGTGACCATTTTTTTAGGACATTTTCTGCTTTTTTTGTATTTTTTGGTTCTATACCTTGAAATTTTTTAGGCATAAAACTTTTTGATATGGGAGCTTTTCATGGGCTCGTGCAAGGGTTCGCCTTCTAGTGATGATAACTCATATGCTCCTAATTTATAGATTTTTGTGATGATGAAAAGTACCAATCAGTTAGGCTCAAATTTTCCTTTCTTTTTGGGTTTGGAACGTTCTTTTGGTTCTCCTTTAGCATAAGTTCATTGACTTGGAAGGTCCACCTCTTGATCTTCTTGTTATAACTCCGCTTAAGTCAGTTTTGATACACCTATAGATGGTTTAGGGAATCCATACACTATTCATTAAGTAAATCCAGGTCATTCAGTCATGAGACCTTGTATTCTTCATTTGTGATGAGGTTTTGCAGTGATATTCTCAAGGATAGGAGCTCAATCTCAATAGGTGAGAGGTTATTAGGTGAATTATAATAGAAAGGTCCTAGAAAAGTGTGAAAGTGGGTTACAACACTTTTACAAGACACCATATAATTCCTATTGATTTGCAAGGGTTCAAGACCTAATTTTAATGTGTTGGCCACATTACAACATTAAATCTAGGCAAAATCAGGCCAAAAACCACTAGAAAGACCCAAATGAGTGTAAAAATGTCCAAGGATACATTTTTTTGTGACACACTTAGCACAATGTATTTTAGGATATGAATTACTAAGTTTAATGTAAGAAATTATGAATATAATTTTATTTAAATGCACCACCTAAATATATTCGTAAAATCATGCATTTAAATGAAATTATAGAGTTGTAAGTCATATCCTAAAATATATTGTAGGCACCAAAATTTCTACTCTAACTAGTTTCACTTATCCTTTCACATAACTCCAATTAATACCATTCTAATATTATTTCAATAAATTATTTGAGTGGTAATTTATTGTATTGAATATTCACTTAGTGTGAGGGATCTAAAAATGCCAAAATTTACCCTTCCAAAGTATTTTAGTAAATTGTTATTTAATATTCTCTTGTATTTGATTGATAATTTATTATATTCAATGTAGGAAAAATTGGGTTTGAAATTTATTTGTAGACTCACTCTTTGACTGATCAGCCTCTAAATGCAGTCAATTCACCCAAACATGCAAACTGCCAATCAAATATAGAAAAATATTAACTAACATTTTGTGGAATAATATGGACTTGGGTAATAATTTTCCTTTTTGGATGTCTCACACTAAGCGAATTTTTAATACAATTCTTAGTGATGGTGTACATCAATTACAATAAATGATCAATCAAATAATTTATTAAAATAATCTTGGAAGGGTAGTCATCAAAGTAATGTAGAAATTTTGGTGCCTAGCACAATGTATTTTAGGATATGACTGTAGTGTAGAAAAAATGATACCTTTGCATTTTTACACTTAATTTGGACCTATTTTAGCACCCCTTGCATTAAATTCCCTATAGTTCACTTATTATGGGCCTCTAAGACACATTTTTGTGCATCTCGAGGTATATTTCAACTATAAACGTGACCAAAATCCATAAATAGCCTTTAATCTTAGCAACCCACCCTTTAAAATGGTAAAATAATCCTCATGGGACCAAGACACCCTTGGTGATGTCTGACTCCCCCTTAGTGGGACCAAGACATAACCTACATCATCTTAGTCTTGGGGGCTTTATTTTTGGGAATTTTGATCAGGAAATTAAAATATTTTATTTAATTTGGCATTTTGTCAACCTTCGAGATCTAATAATCGGGTTATTAGATAGGAATACCTATAAAATTAATATCCACTCTCATTTTCACTTAATTTTTGAAGTAAGATTGAAGAGAGGAGAAGTAAGAAGGAGAGTTTCAATAAGCAAGGAATTGAAGTCTTGAAGCAGCCTTCTATTATTTTTTTGAAAGTTTTTCATGTCCGTTTTCAAGTCAAGATATAGTATTGTGAAAGACTAATGATGGATTCCTATGGAGGATCATGAGAGATTCTATTCTTGGAGATGCCACTAGTCATACTTCCAAGCCTAAGGATTTGTTTCTTGAGTGATTCCATCTTCCATTGTTGTTCTACTTTCTACCTAAGGAAGGTACATTTCATGCTTATGACTTATTAGGGTGGTTTGAGATCTCCTTTGTAGGTAAATTTCATTTTCATCATAGGAATTATATTCAAACACATTTGAATAAGGTTTCTCCATGTTCTAGTTTGCATAATATTACACACATTTAAGATTAGGGCTCACACACATTTCCATTTTTAGATCTATAAATTTTCATCAAGGTTTAATTACCAAACAAGGGGTTTGACCAAGGAAAGCCCCCATAAAAAATCAATCAAATTTCCTTTGTTTTGCAGGTTATTTATAGGTTTAGATATAAAGATTCAGTGAGAAAGGAAGTGGAGACATTAAATCTTAGTATCACCTTCAAAAAAATTATAAATTCAAGACAAGACTAAGAAAAAATAGTAAGGGAATATTAGTCCTCCCAAAGGTATTTTGCAAAAATTCTTTCAGATTATATTCCAACATCCAAAGATTTCACATCTTCCTCAAAAAATAGTAGTAGGACTAAGACAATAGTAAGGGTTTCTTAGTCCTACCTAACATATTTTTACAACATTTTTACATTTCCATAATCCACATCACATTTCCAAACCTTCCAAGTACATACATCCTAAATTTTGGTTACTTAATTTTGTCATTTGCACTCATCATTTGCCTTGCATTACAAGGTTCTATGAGTTGAATATGTTTTTTTTTAGATAAAATTCTTGCAACCAACTTTATATAATTATATTATAAAATAGATTACATAACTTCATACATGGCCGAATATATGTGTCCATCACATTCAACATAGAAATCTAAAGTGCTCAAGATAAAAGATCAAGTGCTTTTACACTAGCAAGGAATAGCTAATCAATACTAACTTGGCAATATTCAAGATATCATATTTTTGTACAAAAACATCTGATTGTTTGAAATTGCAAATTATTTGCATCCATAATGTCATATATATATTTACATATATGAAAAAAGTTCTTACTATCAAGCATATTATTCAAGAATTACCAACTGACGAGCTTTACTCCTTTCCTTCTTCGTGCATGACCTGTTGTGCTAATGGAATGGAATGAGACTTTTTTGTGATGTTCATATCAGGTATATTTCGAAGAGGCTTGATCTAGTGCACTTGAATGTTTCTTTTTTCGGCTTGTGACTCCACAGATTTGATCATCTCCTTCTATTTTGTAGGTTGCTTGTTGACACTTTCAACTTGATGACAATGATGTGTAAGGAGAAATGATAGAGCATGATATTTGGATTTGAATTTTCTCTCCATGTCATCCCCTACTTCATAATGATAGTGTACAAGATCTCTTTAAAGATCCATCTTTAAAGATAGTTTCATGGGAATATAAATATTTCTATAGCATGCCTTGTGATGTAAGTAGTGTCTAGGAAATATTCCACCCACATATGTTTCACCTTTCCAAAAAAAATATTTTTGTATGCTCTTGAGAAGAGAATTATCCTACAAGAACACCTCCTTTGAGATGATGGGTGTAGGATATCATCTCCAATTAGTGTTTTTAAGGACCTAAACACTAGAGAGCATTCAGTTTTGAAAATTTATTCCAATGTTTCCATTTCCAAGCCTTTGGAGAAAGGAAGTTCCCATTCAAGTATTGGAAAAGGAGCTCTATGATTTCTGGGCATGAACTCCATGATGTTTTTCACTAATGAGGATGATATAAGATTTGAATGAAAAATTAATTCTAACCACTAAAATGGATGCTAAAAGAGTGTTAACAACTAATGGCTTGGAAATCATAATTTGATTTTTAATAACCTATGATTTTGCATTCTATAATTTGTGATGCTACCGCATTGTCATCATCGTGCAACTGAAGAGCTGAGAAATGAAACTAGAGAGATGATAGTAAACCACCCTAAATAATTATATATGTACATACCATATTCAATTTTTATAACACTCAGTATTTTCATTTTGATAGAAGACCTTCGAGCTGCTTGCTTTGCTAGATTTCTTCCACATTTTGCTATAATGCTCTACTACCAATCTCAAGCAGAGGACCTTTTATTTACTTGCACCCATCTTCACACAGTGTTAAAGCTTAAGAATGCATTTTAATAACCCCAAACCTTAAATGGTTTCCAAATTTGTATAGACCAAATGGAGTCCACCACATGCGAAGTTGGATTAGATTTGATTTGAGATGAGCCTATGCCTATTGAATATTGCATTTTTCTCGATGTTAGAGCCTTGTTCGCCATCAAAACCTGCAAACAACTGACACTTATTAGCAAAATTACATACCTTTGCTACAACCAGATAGAATGAGAATTATTTTGCTCATAAAATCCCTTTCTATCACATTTCTTCGTGTGAGATAAATTCCCAAATATTTAGAGTATGCCAGCTTAACATCCATTCTCTCAATTTATAAATGTTCCAAGTACCCGTTCTACAAAATTGTGTATGATGTACTAGATAAACTCTACTTAGATACGAATTCATAGATTTACACATGCTTTGGTGTTGACAATGTGTAATGAAATAGTGATCTAGCAGATGATGTACAAATGAGATGATTATTATTTTTATTTTCTTTAGGAATTAAAATGTGTCGATTAGAAATCCAACTAATGGTGCCACTATTTAATTTACCTTTCCTCCCAAGTTTTTCCATTCTTAGCAATCCACTAACTAGCAATTTCAAATAAAGCATAATTATTTTTTATTAAATTTACATAAAATACTTCAATATAATATAGGTAATTTAGAATTCAACATTAACATTTCCTCCAAACCACATACTATTATCAAGTAATTTCTCTTTCTATAATCTATGTAAGTCTTGTGAAATTTTTTCCATATTACTGTGATTACTATTTTCAATTTGAATTTGATTACAACCAATATTTTCCAGTTTATCTGGCACCAAATTTCCCTCTCTATAAATATGTTTTATCTGCACAGACCTAAAATTTTCAAGCAACATCCATACCTACTCCAACACATATTTGATTTTCCAACCTGAATTTTTCCTTTCCCTATAGGCATTTAAAATAATTAGTGACTCTCCTCCAATTACCATGTATTCAATTTTCATATTGTATTCTAGCTACAATCCATGAAGTAAAGCTTGTTCTTTTGCAACATTATTTGTACCTTTCATTAATTTGATTGACTTTTCTGAAATTAGAAGTCCTTTATGATCTCTTATTACAATTCCCACTCCTGACAAACCTTGATTCCCCACGATGCTCCATAAAAATTTACTTTAAAGAAACCTTTAGTAGGTGGAGACCAATGAATTTGATTTCTATCCTCTTTAGAGCTTGGACTTTTATGAAGAATTCCCTTGAATGGTATAACAATCTTGTTCCACTTCTTCATAGCCTTTGAGTCCCAATCTATGAACAATGAACCAACATTTTTTGTCCTCATAACATATGCATTTGATATCTCTCCTATTGAAGAAACTAATTTTACCAGAATTTGATCCATCTTCATTTTTTCATGCCTAAAGATTCTTCTATTTCGTTCCTAGAAAATGGTCCATAGAACATCAAAAGGAATTTCCCTCCATGTGCAAGCAAATAATGCAGATTTATAAAATATTAGCCAACTTGAGAAAAGGTCCCATAAATTTCTTGGCAATGGAGCAAACTAGCTTAATTTTTCTTTAATTAATGACCAACATTGAAAAGAAAAGGGCAATGAAGAAAGAGGTGATTTATTTCTTAATTCTCAGTTTCACATAACACACACTTAAATCAGGCTGCAATTCCAAGTTTGACCATCCTATCACTTGTTAGAATCCTACTTTTGATGGCCAACCATGAAAAACACCCAACCTTTGGAAGTACTGAAGCATCCCAATAAAATGATAAGGCTTTTTATGGCTTGATTCTCTCCCCTTGACTCATTACAACCATATAATGCAAATTTACTGCATAATTTCTAGATTTAGAACAAGCCCAGAACAATTTATCCTTCCTTTGTGACAAGAAGACTATCCTTTGATCTATAAAACTTTTGAATTCCTCCTTCTATTCTTATGGACAATTAAATGTAGAAGAATATTTCCACTTTACCTTCCTAGTACAACCATCTATGCTTTCAAAATAGTCACCAACTTTATCCCCCCAACTTGCATTGAGTTGTGATTTGATAATGTTTAAATTATTAAATGAATCTGAAGGTGCATGACCCCCCCTTTGAGTCTTCCCAAAAAAATTCCTTTGATCCATCATGTATTTCCCAAGAAAGATATGGTAAAATTACATTTCTACAAGAAACTGGGGAATTCCACATCGTTGAGCCTTGTGGAGGATTTGAAACTGTAAAGATTCTCTCTAGATCCAAATTATCTAAGTACTTGTCTTGTATGATTTTGCGCCATTTTGAGTGTGAATTAGGATACATGTGCCACACCAATTTTTCCTCCAATGCATTATTACGAATTGATAAGTTATGTACTCAGCTCGTATTTTTCAACACATAGATTTTGTAGAGAGATAATTGCGATTTTCCTTTTTTTATCAATCTTCTCCTTCCATAAAAAACATCCCTTATTATCTTTTCAATTAGAAAAATAATAGATTTTGGAGCCTTTAATAATACCATAATGTAATTGGGAATGGTAGAAATAACATATTTTATCAATAATATTCTGCTTGATAAAGACAAGCATCTACCCTTCGAAGATTTTTTCATTTTTTTAGTACTTTGAATAATGGTAGACCAATAAGTAGCATTTTTTGCCCCTGAAAACAAAGGAATCCCAAGGTAGGTGCAAGGTAATTTAGATAATTGGAATCCTAGAATATTAATAATTCTCTTTTGTAGACTTGATTTGATATGAAATTTATATATCTTTGATTTGTCTACATTTATTTTCTACCCAAACACGTGTGAATATTTATCTAATACACACTTGATTTGAGTTGCACCAAATAATAGTGTGTCATCAACATACAAGGAGTGAGTCATTAAAAAAAAAGTAAAAGGGATTTCCATACATTTCCATTTCCCCTGAGAATGAAACTGTTTGACTGTTCTTCTAAGGGCTTCACCTAAAATTATGAATAAAAAAGGCAATAAAGGATCACCTTGCCTAAATCCTTTAGTGGAACTAAAGAAACCTGAAGATGTGCCAATAATTAATACTAAAAACTTAGCACCCTTTAAACAAGATAGAACCCATTTACACCATTTATCTGTGAACCAAATTTTCTTACCACTTGCATCAAAAAAGATCAATCCACTTTATCATAAGCTTTCATCATGTCAAGCTTTATGAAAAAAGAAATAATTCTGTTCAAGGAGATAGAATGTAAAATTTCATGAGCTACTATTGCACCCTTAGATGTCTCCCTTCCTGGGACAAAACCACCTTGTTCTTGTGATATTAATTTTGGAATGAGGGGAACCAAATGAAGGTAAATCTCTTTGGTAAAAATCTTATAAATTGTGTTGCAAAGAGATATAGGCTTAAATTCTGAGAAATATTTTGAGTCCTTTACCTTCAGAATTAAAGCTATGTGAGTAACATTGAATTGTTTGAGAATGCAACAAGATGTTTGGGACTCCTCCAAAGCTTTGAGCAAACCATTTCCTATGAAGTCCCAACTTTATTGAAATAATAAAGTTGCAAATCCATCAGGTCCTGGAGCCTTATCTTATTTTAGAGAGAAAAAAACCACCTTCACTTCATCTAGAGTAAAAGGTTTATTGAGTTTTATATTGTCAAGTTTAGTGACTAAAGTGCGGATTGCTTGTAACATTTCCTCTCTATCACCATCATATTGATTTGTTTTCTATGTTGGTACAAATAAGAATTTTTAAAAGAATTTAACCCCTTCATTTTGAATGTCACCTTCATTTTTTAACCACTTTCCCATTGAACTTTCCTAAATGTGAAACATTGTTTTCTTATCTTTTTTAATTTGAGCTAACATATGGAAATATTTACTATTTTTATCACCTTATTTAAGCCACATCTCACGTGACTTATGTCATCAATACACCTCCTCACACAACACTAACTCTTCCCAATCTGCTTGTAAGCTCTTTTGAAGCTCAAAATTTTGTGTACTTTACCCTTGATTTATATTTATCTCATTCACTATAGAAATTTTTTTTGCAACTAATTATTTTTGATGGAATATATTCTTGAACACATGTTTATTCCACTGTTTTATTTTTCCCTTCAAGAATTACATTTTTAAACAATATCTATACATAATGGATCCAAACTCATATTGTGCTTGCATAAACCATATTATTAATAGAGACAAGAAATCATTATGTCTAAACCACATTGATTCAAATTTAAAAGAAGAAATCCATCATTGAGGAGAAGAAGAAGCTTCAAGATTTAACAAGGTAGGGAAGTGATCAAATCTAGACCAAGGTAGAATCTTTGACATATATGCGAAATTATCTACTACCCAAGTTGAGGAGACTAATATTTTTCTTGGTGGTGAACCCTTCAAATCCTAAATAACCTCACCAAGTCTTCCTTGTTGAGAATCGACTAAGTTTTGTGTTGATAGTAAATCCAATTTGGGATCTTAGGGCCTCCTCTTTAAATGATAATGGGAGAAAAGTGGTGTTTTATGACCTAGGTTATAAAGCACCCCCATTTTCCCTATTGTTCATTTTGGTGAAATTTACATTTTGTACATTCATTTTTTGGATTTGGAGTTCATTAAGGTCCTATATCTAGTTTATATTCATTCTTGCATCATACCTTGCATTAGTGATAGAGTATCCAGGGTTTCACATATTTGCATTAGTGAAAGTGCATATAGACTACATAATTCATGCTTTCTTGCATCATTTTATTACATTGAAAAATTGATAAGTGCATTTTTAATCATCCTAATTGCATTTAGGAATATTTTTATTACATTCAAAATTGAAAAAAATTGCATTCAACTTTGCATTTAATTTCTTGTCATTAGTCACTTCTTCGTGCATTCATTTGCACACTTCTTTGTTTCTAAACATCATGTACTTTGGTGGGAAACCTGGGAACACTATTATCAACTAAGATTTTGTTGTTATTTTGGAAAAAAGACTTTACTAAGACTAAAATGCTCTTCTTGGCATCTTAGTCCCTCTATGGGTTTCTTCCTCACAACCTTGTCTATTTTGTTTACTTTTTTTTCTATTTTATCGAACCTAAAAATTTAATCAATAGGACCAAGAAACCCTTGTTGGCATCCTAGTACCTATGAATTTTGAGGTTGTAGTCTTCAAGGTTAAACAATGAATTTTTTTTCTTCTATTTTTCGTAGTTACTTTGCTATTTTAGTCTGCCAATTTATGGTTGCATGCATTTTCATAGTTCATGTTTACAATTGATTCATAAAGATAGATTATTACAGTTTAATTTTGTTAGACGTAGACTTCATTTTACATTTATTACAAAACCAAAACACAAAAACCAAAAACATTAAATTTAAACAAGCATACATTTATGGTTACCATGTCAAAACTCTTTTTCCAAGATAGCCTAACCCTCAAGCCTTTTAGTAGTGATGAATTTGATATGTTAGATGAAGGCCTTTAGGATTTCATCTTACAAGGTTCATCCACTAAGGCTTGTTCAAACAAACCTAGTCAAAGAAAAGTAAATTCCATTCATACTCAAATTATCCTCTATCAACCTTCAAAGAAACCTCAACCTACAAACAAACCTTTCCTTATCCTTGAATGACCTAACGAAAATGTGTCACAACAATTCAGTTATAATACTATTTCTCATACACATAACACAACCTAATCTCATACATATAATACCTCAACCTAATCCCATTTTGTTACCATTTCCTAATCATTTATTTCTAAGTGCTCCTCTTTTACCATCGCATGGTGGCAAGGAGTATGATCTTGTTGAAAAATTTAAGAATACTCCCACTAAGATCTCCTTATGGGATCTTTTTTAAACTTTACCTAGTTACCACACTATGCTTTAAACAACTTTAAAACAAATTTTGATTTATCCTAGTAAAAATGCAAATGACATGGTGGCTCTAATACAAGGAATGAATATATATAATATAGACATTACCTTTAACCAAAATGAGCTCCCTCCCTTGGAGATGAGAAAGAAATATGATGCATTCATGATAATAGCCAGATACAACAACACGAGAAAAAAAAGGACCCTTGTTGATAATGGCTTAGCTCTTAATGTGTGCAATGTGAACCTTTTAGATAAGTTGGGAATGGATGAATAAAAAATGAAACTTGATTCCTTATCAATTTGAGGACTGGAAAATGTAGGAAAGCAACCTCTCAGTGTGATTACTTCACCTATTCTGGTCGAAAAGGATACCTTACAAACTCCCTTTCATGTTATGCCTCATGAACTTTCATACAGTATTCTTTTAGGAAGGTCATGGATTCACGAGATGCATGGGGTGCTTTCGACTCTTCATTGTATCATGAAGTATATTTATTACAACAAGTTATACAAAATTGAAATGGAACCCAAGATTGAAAGTTGTTTACAAATTGAGAAATGAACCACCAATCCTCTTTAAATATTAATTCCAACATCAAAATTAGAACATATGAAAGAGAAAACACAAGAAATGGAGATAGTTTCAAAATTATCAGATGATGATTGGGGTTCCTCGAAATTCATACCTTCATTTATGGGAGAATATATAATCACAATAAAAGAGGATGAAAAATAAAAGCAACCAATGGTTATTTCAACACAAAACTCAAAAGAAAAATCACAAGCATATATCTCACCTACTCTTGAAGAAGATACAAAATACACAACAAACTTTGATGAGATAGATTGTAAAGGACCAAACTCGAAAGAAATGGAAAGAATTTATGGGAGAGGTTATTATCCTATGAAGCAATTGGGTTATAGTGGAGAATAATGTGGAAAGAAAGATCAAGGAATTCAAACCTAACATGCAATAAACAAAAAATGGTTTGGGGTACTGTCCTTCTAAGATAAGACAGGAAAATAAAATACCTTCATTAAACATCAACACCATTATGTGTAAAATAAAAATTAATCTTACCTTGAAGCACCTAGAATTGCTTGATATGACTTTTGAACCATCATGGTAATACATTGAAGATGAAGAAGCCTTGAAACAAATGTTAGGATTTTATGATAAATCATCTACTCCTCGTCAAAAGAAAAACATTACATGTACTATGATTAGCACCAAACAAAAATATGGAGAAAATAAGAATGATGAGGTAGACATGAATGATGAAGAATAAAATCCTGAATTTTTGAAATCAAACACACTTTTGGGTATGTGTAGGATCATCATGGAAAAAATAGGCCTTCAAGTGGCAATAAAATTTAGAAAATCAGAGTTTGGAAACTTGACGTAAAAATTTGAATAAGTTATCTATATTATTTCAAAAATATGTATGAATAGAATCTGTAGAAAATTGAATTTAGTTTCTAAACTACAAGATTTATTTATTTATTTTAAAAATCTATTTGGTGAAAATTTGAAATTTCAATAGAGTAGTACTTAAATTTCAAGGAAAAAATAAGAAGTAGGTGTCTGTCTAACCACCCTAACCATGATAAAATGATAATATATTTTTTATAATATTTTAGATAAAAGTAGGGGACTCATGTCCCGATGTGATGCATATAAGTAGGGGATTTAAAAAATGCGATACCATTTGAAAGCTATAGATGTTTTTCAATCAGCCTATCACTCAAGAATTTAGTCATAATTGAAATAGAAAATGAATCATAATTATTTATTAAATTCAAAGTAAAGCATAATTTAATTGTTGGAAATATGAGAATCTCCTTTAAAAACCCTTTTCGTTTCATCAATTTTGGGTAAAAAAAAATTTGTCAGCCACATGGGTCATCAACACTTAGATATCGCCACTTTTTGGCCCATCATGATCCTACACATACCTTTCCTTTAGTCGATACTATGGATATAGCAATGAACATCAATGATAAAGAGAAAGTGATTAAGATAGGAAAAATCCTTGATGATGGAGAACAAGAGGATACTACAACTTTGTTTGATGACTTTCCCAAATATTTCTCTTGGACTTATTTAGATATGTCAGGAATTGATCCTAAGATTGTAACAAAAAATATATTCCTTGCTGAAAATGCTAAGCCTGTCAGATAAAAGGTTCAAAAACTGAACCCTAAAACAACCTTGCTAATTAAGGAAGAAATTGAAAAACTTTGTGTGGCTTGTTTCATAGGACCTATAGATTATTCTGCTTGGATCTAAAACATTGTCCTAATCAAAAAACTTCAAAATCATACTAGGATGTGTATGGATTTTCGTGATTTGAATAAATCATCTTTAAAAGATAAATTCCCCTTTCTTAATATTGACATTCAATAATAGACTTGACTACGGGACATGCTTTGTTGTCATTAATGGACAATTTTTCTAGATACAATCAAATTTTCATCAACCCTCAAGATCAGTCCAAAACAACATTCACAACTATTTGGGGAACATTTTGTTGGGTTATGATGCCTCTTGGATTGAAGAATGTGGGTGCAACATATCAACGAGCTTTGACACTTATATTTCACAATTACATACATAATATTTTGGAAGTTTATGTTGATGATATTATAGCTAAATATTTAACAAGACAAGACAATGTGAATTTTATTCAAATTATTTTTGCGTGAATTCAAAAATACAACATGAGATTGAATCCAAAAAAAAATTCTTTGGCGTAGATAGTGGAATTTTTATAGGTTTCATCGTATCTCATAGAGGCATCGAGGTGGAAAAAAAGAAAATTGATGCTATAGTTATCATTCCACCTCTTAGAAATATCTCTCAATTGCATACCTTACAAGGAATAATTCAAGCCATTCATCATTTCGTAGTATCCTTAAAAAATTGAACATTACCATTTACATATCTCCTCAAGAAAGGTGAACATTTTGATTGGAGCGAATATTATAAACAAACCTTTGAAAGTTTTAAATATTATCTTGTCACTCCACCTATTTTAAAACCTACCATACAAAATAAACCATTCATCCTTTATACATCAGCATCAACCCATGCTCTTGCAACATTTTTGGCTCAATAAGACAAAAGGGGTAAAGAAATTCCTATTTATTACATTAGTCGAGCATTGATTTCTTATGAGAAATGATACACAACCATAGAAAAATAGTGTTTGGCTCTTGTATTTGCTACCAATAAGTTATGAAATTACTTATTGAATACTGAAATACAAGTGATGACAAATTTTGATGCTTTAACACACCTTTTCATTAAAATAGACTTATCAAGATGGTTAGCTAAGTGGGTAATGTTCTTAACTGAGATTGACCTTAAATTTGTTTCACAAAAAATAATTAAGTGTTAAGCCTTAATTGACTAGTTGGTTGATGCTCTTTCTCCTTTAGCGTTACCTAGTAATGATTCATTTCGTAACAATAATGTGCTGAAAATCAAAGAAAATGTGTGGGAATTGTATTTTGACATATCTAAGTGCAAAACAGGCTTTAGTGCAAGAGTTGTAATAAAACCACCCACAAAAGATCCTATTCCCTTATCATATTGGTTAAACTTTGTATGTACAAACAACATGGTTGAGTATGAAGAATTACTTGATGGATTGTGTGGTGCTCTAGTTATGGGGGCTAGAGATATTAAGATATATGTTGATTAATAATTAGTCATAAAATAAATAAACGAAACATATCAAACAAAGCATGAAAAATTATCAAAATACAAGGATATCACAATGAATTTTTTAGAGATGTTTGAATCATTCACCATTGAAAACATCCCTCGAAAAGATAATCATCATAAAGATGCAATGGCAAGCATAACTTCTATTATATCCCCTCAAGATCCTTCAAAATACTTCAACTTGATCGTGTGTATACATTTATGAAACCATCAATCGGAGATAAAGTAGAAGTGATAGAAACAACAATTGAAGACTTGAGTTAATGGTATGATATGATATTCAATTATTTGAAAGATTGTATCTTTCCTTATCCAATAAATAAATAAAATCTTTCTTGTCCTTAAAAATTTGCATCTAGATAAATCATCCTGGCGATCATTTTATATAAAAGGTCCTTTGATGGCCTTTTAATTATGTGTCTTAAACAATCAAAAATCCCTATATCACTTCAACAAGCTCATGCAGGCGCTTGTTGGGGGCATTTTGGAGTAAGATCATTAGTTCAAAAGCTCATTCGCATAGGATATTATTACAAAAATATGGAATGAGATTGCTTCAAATATGTTAAGAAATGTCATAAATGTCAATAACATCAAAATTTAATTCATTCGCCTACCTCGAAGCTTCTTGCACAAGTTCTTATTCCACCATTCTTGGTATGGGGTTCAAATATTTTTAGAAAAATATCTCCACCTTCATCTATTGGACATACATTTATAATCATGAAGATAGATTATTTCATGAAATGGGTTGAAGCTATTCCATTGCGTTCAACAACCACCAATGTAATATGCCATTTTATATTGGAACACAAATTATTACTCACTTTGGAATTCCTTCCGCATTAGTTTAAGACAATGGGACACCATTTAGTAATAATGATGTGAAGAATTTCTTGGAAACATTTAATATACAACATCAATTTTCAAAGCCTTATTACCCATAATCTAAGGGTATGTGTAGGACCATCATGAAAAAATCAAGCCCTTAAGTGGCAAAAAAATTAGAAAAGTCAAAGTTCAGCAACTTGACATAAAAATTTGAATAAGTTATCTATATTATTTCAAAAATATTTAAGAATAGAATTTGTAGAAAATTGAATTTAGTCTCTAAATTACTAGGTTTATTTACAAAAAATTAAAATCTATTTGGTGAAAATTTGAAATTTCAATACATTGGTACTTAAATTCCAAGGAAAAAATAAGAAGTAGGTGTCTGTCTGACCACCCTAGCGACATTTAAATGATAATATTTTAGATAAAATTAGAGGACTCATGTTCCGATGTGATGCATTTTTTTTATAATTTTTTTCAAGTAAATAATTAATTATAATTTTTTTATGACAACTTTTAAAAAATATAAAGACTCGTATGTCTAACCACCTTAACTTGGTCAAAACTTCATGAAATTAATTTTTTAATTTTTTACTCTTATAATATGTGAAACATAGAATGTAACACATATTTTTGATTCAAAAAATATGATACCGTTTGAGAGCTATAGATGTTTTTCAATCAGCCTAAAAATTAGGACTTTTGTCGTAATTCAATAGAAAATGAATAATGATTATTTATTAAATTCAAAGTAAATCATAATTTATATTGGTGGAAAGGTGAGAATCTCCTTTCAAAACCCTTTTCGTTTCATCAATTTTGGGTTAAAAAAAGGTCATCAGCCACATACCCATCATATTGCCACTTTTTGGCCCATCATGATCCTGCACATACCCCTAATGGACAAGCTAAATCAACTCAGAAATCTTTTGAAAAAATTATAAGAAAAATAGTGAACAAACATAATAATGTCTACCATACACAATTAACATACATGTTATTGGATTATCATACTAGTATCATAACTTCAATAGGAAACACACCTTACAACCTTTCTTATGGTGTTGAGGCAATTATGCCCCTAGACTTAGAGATTCCCTCCTTGAGAATCACTCTTGAAGGGATAATTGATTATAATAAATATACAAAGCAATTATTACACCAACTTGAAATGCTCGATGAAAGGTGCATAAATGCCCTTGAACATCTTCCATCTTACCATAAGAAAATGCAACAAAGTTATAATGACCATGTCATCCCTCACTCATTCAACAAGGGTGATTTGGTGCTATACAAGAATCAACAAAATGCCACTGCTAACCCAACATAGAAAGGAAAGTTTAGCCCTAATTGGTAAGGACCTTATGTAGTTGAATAAAGCTATGGGTTTGGAGCATACCTAATATCCGAAATGGATGGTAAACCTCTTTGGGAACCTATCAATGTTGTGCATTTGTGTTGGTATTATACCTAGCCTTTCTAAATAGGTTGATTTTTTAAAGCAATGTTCTTAGAGTTAAAGGATAATATGTCATTCTCTCTCGCTTTTTCTTTGTTCCTAACACCTAGTTTTTGGTGTCTTGAATAATGGACTAGTGGGTCAAATTTGGTTTTGCATTCTTACTTTAGGTATCATGCTATTCAAACCTTATGGTGTATGTTATGTTAAATTAAATCCTTATTTGCATTTAATTTTCTACAATTAAATCATGAGTGCATTTAATTTAGCATAACATACTACATCATAGATATAAGAAAGCTTAAGAAAACACATGTTAGATCATGGAGATATTTATTGAATACTCCAACAAATATTATTTAATAAATCACAATTCCATCTAACATATAAATATAAAATCCAAATATGCTCATATATATATCATAAAGTTTTAGTACATCTAATCAATAGTAAAGTGTCACTATGGCCTATGACTATTGGATCCCTTGATATCTGGTATTCACACCCATCAAGAGATGATGGTGTTTGATTAGAATATACTCATGGTAGCCATCTCATGCATAGTCTGGAGTGCCCCATGTTCTTCACCCTTTCATATCAGTGCATCCACACGCTCTCACTCTATGTGGTCTCTATCAACCTAGATTCTAGCATTATCTCTCTATAGCCGCTCAACCTCTAAGTATAAGATAACCTCTCTCTTAGATATTTGAGCTAATCAAGCCTCGTGTAACTCAACCTCCAGTGCTAATACCCAACCCTCAACTCAATAAGCGTGCCTAGATACACAACAAAAGTCTCCTCTAAGCCTCACATACAGATTAGATTGGTCCATGCATTGTGTCACCAAATGTGGGGGCATGCACTCCATGGTATTAGCATCATCTATACGAAAGGGTGGAACTATATTGGTAGCCACACGTCAAAAGAGGTCATCAAGATCTATCAAAGGCCCTATGAGATAGAAATCATAAGAATAATAAATATAAATCATCATAATATACATATACATGAGCACTATATACATAACAACATAAAGCATAATAATAAATATCATCACCTGGGTCTACAGTGTGATCCATAGGAATCTGAAACACCCTATTTTTCTCCCTATGCTCTTAGACATTAGCATGTGCAAATTGTGACCTCGCAACCCATGTGGGAATTGCATCTCTCCACTTGAGTCTAAGAGTCTGACTAGCCTCACCTTAGTCATTTTCCTCACTCGTAGGTTGTCTACACATCCTCTATCTCCTCATCATCCTCCTCTCCCACATAGTTTTCCTCCTCTAACTGCTCATCCCCATGTGGAAATAGGTCTACTAGATCTATTCCACTACCTATCTCTTTGTCCTCCTCCCCTGAATCTGGTAAAGCTCTTATAAATCCCATAGGGTAGCCCATATGAAAGGTAGGTCCTAGAAAAACTACCTCCCACCACTCATTGTACTCCTATGTCATACCGACGTAGTTAGCATCAAAGACTAGGGGCACATCTATATCCTCCTCTACATCGCTTCGAACAACATCATCCACTCTCAAATTTTTAAGGTCCCCAATTCTATGGGAACTCTGTACTGACCATTTGTATGAGGACATAAGTATTGGTTGTCTCGATACCTCCCTAAACTATCTCATGACACGATCATAGTAGAGGGGTCTCACTATGTGATCACGTCATCCCAACAAAATTCTATCCCTCTGCATCTACCTCATTTGTCTTGTAGGTTTTGGCCAAAAAAGCTCAATCGAATAAGGTCTCCATACAATATCCTCCCTCAACCTATCAAATATGACCCTCCAAAATAATACATCACCACATTTCCACACTTGTCTAAGTGGATATTGAAGGGCCTATGGGTATCCCACCATGATGGAAATCGAAAATCCTCTTGGTTTGGTATAGGTAATGTGCTCTAGGCACCAAGTCTATAGTAAAGTGTAGTGAAGCATATTGTTCACGTCTATATAGGTAAACTGACCCAAGTCATAATATAGGTGCACCAATATGCTCTGAACTCATGCAAATATGACACACTAGTGGTCCATGTCTTGGATCATATGCACTAGTCCCCCCTCTAGATGTGCCCCATGGCCATTAGGAACTAGTACCAGTGGTATTGTAAAGATCATGAAATGTCTGAGGAGTGGTGATTGTGCATGTAGAAGCCATGCAAGCTCGATGCGCTATCCTATGATTCTATGAAAAATAGGTCTCCCTAGGCAATACTTGGTTTTAGAGCATATGCCCTCAAAGCTCCTGATGTGTGCTAGAAAATCCTCTCACCTTGTATATACACTCGTAGTATCTAGTGCACAACCTCCAATATGATAGTCATCTCTCCTATCAGTAAAATAAATGTGCAAGTATCCACGTCCCATCTCTTTATTAGAACCATCAAAATGGCATCATGATATCACGTCAGTAGGGAGAGATAGGCCCTGTAGAGGCTTGTCTCCTAGAGGACCTACACATCCTCCTCAGGTAGTTGATCGACTAGCTATCGTAGATGGCTAAACGTTTGGCCACCCAAGTGCTAGAACAATAGAGGTTGCAATCTAACATAGAAAAGAAGAAAAATGTCATTTAAAACATCTTAAAAACTTAAATTTGTGCTTTAATGGTAAAAAAGTGTGCTAAATTTTCTATAGAATATCTTAATTAAGGGTTCTAGATACTTTATTCCTTAACTGGGACACTTTGTAACAAAGTGGGACACTTTCAACAAAGCGGGACACTTTGTAATAATCTAGAAAAATGAAAGAAAATCACTCCCCATACTCTAAATTCATCTAAAAATTTCATAAAACCATAAAAAAATTATTAAATCAAAGTAGAAAGAAGGAAAAATTCACTCACTATAGGTTGTAGCTTGTCCTGTGCAACTGCCTCCCATAAAATATTGATTCGTGGATGTGTGGATAAGCATCTACTCGACATCATGGCTCACTCTATAAAAAATGTAAAAGATAAAATAAATATGAATTACCTTCCCTTTTATCTTTATATACATACATTATTATGTCATTTTTTCTTAAAAAGAAAATAAATCCTTTTTATTTAAACTAACATATGAGGAGCTAGTGAACTCCATTTTTAATTTTTTCTATTGTGTTATGCTCTCATTCTCATCAAATTTATATCATTAGGTGGCATGGTACTTGGAAATTCCCTATGACGGACTTGTACAGTTCAATGTAGTTGGACTGCTACCCTGATTCCACCTCCATAAAGCAAGTAGAATCAAGGAGGGTATACATCCACGCACAAATTCAATTTACTAGGCAAGCTAGATGAGATGATTATTTTGAGCTACTAATGAATCTATGATGCAAGATAGAGTTCCTAACATTGATTTTTTTTAGGTAACTATAGTGGGGGCTTCATTCTCCCTAATGAATCCATATGATTATCCTTTTATAAAGTTAATTTTCGAGGTGGTTTAGCTTGCATATGCACGTAGTGTCATATGGGCGCTAAAGTGAGTGCTAAATTTTGTGTAGAAAAATGCATACCTTTTCATTTTCACACTTAATTTCAACCTATTTTAGCACCCCTTGCATTAAATTCCCTTTAGGTCACTTATTATGGATCCCTAAGACCCCTTTTTGTGCATCTTGAGTTATACTTCAAATGGAAATACAACCAAAATCCATAAATGACCTTTAATCTTGGCAACCCACCTTTTACAAATGGAAAAGTAATCCTTGTGGGACCAAGACTCCCTTGGTGGCGTCTTAGTCCCCCTTAGTGGGACCAAGACACCACCTAGGCCATCTTAGTCTCAAGGGCCTTATTTTTGGGAATTAAGAGTGGGAAATAAAAAAAAATTGATTTAATTTGGCATTACTTTGGGATCTAATCATTGGCCTATTATATAGGAATGAATATAAAAGTAAGATTCACAACTATTTTCACCTAATTCTTAAAGTAAGTTTGAAGAGAGAAGAATTAATAAGAAAAAGAGTTTCAAGAAACAAGCAATTGAAATCTTGGAGCAACCTTCTATTGTGTTTTAACAAGTTTTTCAAGTCCATTTTCAAGTCAATATCTAGTATTGCCAAAGACTAATAAGGGATTCCTATGGAGGATCATGAGAGATTCTAGGTTGAGAGATGAAACTATCAATACTTTCAAGCTTAGGGACTTGTTTCTTGAGTGATTCCATCTTCCGTTCTTGTTCCACTTTCTACCTAAGTAAGGTACATTTCATGCTTATGACTTATTAGGGTGATTACAGATCTCCTTTGTAGGTAATTTTTATTTGCATCTTAGGAATTCTATTTTAACACATTTGAATAGGGTTTCTCCATGTTCTAGTTTTCATATTCTTAGACACACTTAATATTTGAAATCACCCACATTTCCATTTTCAAATCTATAAATTTTTATCAAGGTTTAATTACCAAACAAGGGGTTTGACCAAGGAAAACCCCCATAAACAATCAATCAAATTTTCTTTATTTTACAGGTTATTTACCAGTTCAGATCTAAAGATTCAATGAAGAAGGAAGTGCAAACATTGAATCTTAGGATCACCTTCAAAATTTTTAGAAATTGAAGATGGGACTAAGACAATATTAAGGGCTTCTTAGTCCTGGAAAGGGTATTTTGTAGAGATTATTTCAGATTTAGTTTTGACATTTGAAGATTCTTCATTTGCCTAAAAAAAAAACAATGAGACTAAGAACAATAAGAGAATCTTAGTCCTACCTAGCATATTTTGACCAAAAAAATTCATTTCTAGAATCCTCATCACATTTCCAAACTTCCAAGGTACATACATCCTAACTTATTGTTACTTAATTTTATCATTTGCACTCATTGTTTGGCTTGCATTACTAGGTTTTATGAGTTGAATGTTAAGCTATATTTTCCAAGATTTTGCTTGGTGGTGAACCGTTCAAAGCCTAAATAACCCCCTTATGTATTCCTTGTTGAGAATTTACTCACCTTTGTGTTCATAGTCAATCCAATTGTGGATCCTAGGGCCTCCACTTTGAATATTTGATAATGGGAGAAAAGTGGTGTTCTATGGCCTAGATTATAAAGCACCCCATTTTCCCTATTGTTCGATAACCTAAAACTTAATGTAAGAAAATATGACTACAATTTAATTTAAATTCACTACCTAAATATATTCATAAAATCATGCATTTAAATGAAATTATAGAGTTTCAATTCATATCCTAAAATAGATTGCAGGCACCAAAATTTCTACTATAACTAGTCTCACTTATCCATTCACATAACTCCAATTAATAACTCAAATTACTACCCTTAGTAATTGGATTTATGTGAATATATAAGTAAAATTAGTTATAGTAGAAATTTTGCTACTTAGAAAAATGTATTTTAGGACATGACTTACAACTTAATGTAAGAAAGTACGATTACAATTTCATTTAAATGCACCATCGAAATATATTTTAAAAATCATGCATTTAAATGAATTTATAGAGTTGTAAGTCATATCGTAAAATACATTGTAGGCGCCAATTTTTTTACTATAACTAGTTTCACTTATCCATTCACATAACTCCAATTACTACTTTTAGTGATTGGAGTTATGTGAATGGATAAGTGAAACTAGTTATAGTGGAAATCTTGGTGCCTATCACAATGTATTTTAGGATATGAATTAACTTAATGGAAGAATGTATGACTATAATTTTATTTAAATTTACTACCTAAATATATTCATAAAATATGCATTTGAATGAAATTAGATAGTTTTAAGTCATATCCTAAAATACATTGTAGGAACCCAAATTTCTACTATAACTAGTTACACCTATCCATTCACATAACTCCAATTAATGCCCTTCCAAGATTTTTTCAATAAAGTATTTGATTGATCATTTATTGTTATTTAATATTATTTTGTATTTGCTTGATCACTTATTGTATTGAATGTACAACATCATGAAGAATCTTATTAACATTCACTTAGTGAGGCATCCAAAAAGGCCTAGATGTGTGCAATGAAAAAAGGATAAGAACTTAAGACCTCATTCATAATAGAATATATCCTTCTCTAACATAAAGTATGTTGATTTATTTGTGCTCTTTCTTTTAATCTAAACTCCACAATTTTACTAATACTTTCATGGAAACATTTACCAAAAGAATTAACATTATTGTATTAATGTTGGTATCAATAATTTATTCTCCTCCCCTAAAAATGTTACACATCAGGTATAGATAGGGGAATGTCCCTTAGAACCACCTACACCATTCATATTATCATGCATTATAATTTTAAATATAAGTTACTTGTATCTTAAAATACATCATGTCCTCTAAATACAAGTTATGTATGATTATCTCTAAACCCTTAGTTATATGTGTGTGTGTCAAGCATAGGTATAACATATATCTTTGTTTCTACATAATATATATCATATTTTGAGTTTTTACTGATTTATAAATAATAACATGGATTTGTATTTGATTTCTTATGCTTATGTAGTGTAAATATTATAATTCTTAACTCATTATTATAATCCTTTCCATATATTTATCAAAATTTTATGATGTCTATTTTATATTTAAATTTATAATCATTTATCTTATGCCTAGTTTGAACCTACATTCCTATTCTTGTTGCTTATATATTGTTATGGTGTGTTCCCTTTTATTTCTCTATCATAATTTTAGATCTCTATCTTTAATTTTAGGATTAAATACATTAGTTGTACAAATGCCATTATTTTACCACACGCATTATAACATGCCTAGAGAAAAAATAGGTAAATTCATACTTCCTATATTATACACACTTGCATGATTGTTATTTGGAATTTAGAGATACCTTGAATTTTTTTATTTTTCTATACTTAAGAAAAATGTATACACCTTGAAAATTTGATATAGTCTATATTCTTTCTCAATATTATTATTTGATATGTTTTTCCTTCTTACCACATGATGGTACATATGAAAAATTATTTAAATACATTATTTGTGTATTTATATGCTTCCATTACGTTTACATGCAAATTTTTCATTAGGATATTTATTACCATTTTTTTATAGGTAAAATTTCATAATCCTACTCTCTCCCTTTCTCCCTCTTTTTCATAGATAGTTGAATTAACTTAAAATTGTTATTATTTTTACATGATTATGAAATATACTCATTTCACATATTTCCTATACTTTTTAATTTCCAATGGATTATCTTACTAGAGGGTGTTGCCACAATAGTGGTTTACACTTTCTGGGAGATCCATTTTTTTGCTAAAATCACATATTTTTAGAACATATAATGATTTAAGCCTTGAAAAGTTCCATTTAAAGGATTCCAACTGAAGAGGGTTTGATCAAACCACCTTAGACCAAGCCCCCTTGTATAGAACCCCACTAGTTTTAAACCATACCTATAACGGAGTCTCCTTTACACTTATCAAAATGCTAATAAAAAACCACTTTTGATTTACCCTTTTGGGGATCAAATGAGTTCATTTAAAATTTATTTTTTGTAAGTATTTAGTCCTTACTATAAGATTCCAAAAAAGTATAATTTTAATTAAATTAAATTTGATTATTATATTTATTTTTTATTTCTTGTGAATGTAGGTTTTTCACTAAAAATCAAGCTCTTTGTTTTGCACATGTGGAAAAATAGTAGATTATCAAAATAAAATTTTGAAAAATATATTCAGGGTGGGCATTGATTTCCTTGATCCATGAAAACAAAAATGAATTTTGATACATACAATTTTTTTTATGTTGTATATAGCCTGCCAATGTCTAAACTGTAATTGGTTTGACTTCAAAACTTGATTAAGGAAAAAAAATTAATAAAACACTATGAAACCAAATGGATTAGTTAAATATCATAGTTACAAATCTAAATTAAAAAAAAAAAAAAAAATTGTCCTTCATACAAAAAAAATTATGTTGTATACATTGAGCATCACTCCTTAAAAATATTGTTTACTGATAAAAACTAGTTTTCGAAGGAGATGAAAATAAAAGAGCAGTTTGATTCCAAAAAATTTAAAAAAAATATATTTAGAATCTATAGACAAAACTTCACAAATCACTAGTTTGTATAATCTTCAAATTCCTCGTGGTTTAGCTGCTATAGGATTCTGAAAGTGAAGATTTAGTTTAAAAAATCACTTAAGTGTCGAGTTTTCCCAAAAATTGTAAACCAGTATTGTGGGATCACCGTAGAAAAGTTTTTATATATTTTTATTTCCATGCCTAAATTAGCTTCTATATTGAAATTTTTTTATAGATATTCATTAATTAGCATATCCAAATCATTAATTATCCATCATTTTCACCATACATCTGAATTTTGTGTACTTGAATCGTATTTGATACCTAATTCATCTTATATATATAATTTTCACTATTTAGCATTTTTTTAAAGATTATTGAGAATCACCAAAATAAATCATGGAAATAATTTATGTCTAGGATACAGCATGTATATAATTAAAATAAATTCATCCTTCTTCCTACATATTAGTATCTAGAATGGGAATTCATGTTGCAAACACTTTTACTGTTGTTTCTTTTGAATGAGAGATTTTTTTTTCAATATTCATGCATAAAATTTATCCTCTAGTGTTGAGCATATACTAGTAGTACATCCATCATTTTGAAGCGAGGGGGCATGGTTTATCTTCTCATCTCTTTTTTGGGAGGAATAATTTCTTTCCATGGAGTTCATTCCTTCCCAATTTTTTTAGGGGGTCATATAGACTTTCACTCTTTTCTCTCCTATGGATGGGAACATTTGTTTTACATTACTAATTCTTAGGAGGTAATCATGATTTCTCATTATATCTTCTATATTCTTCACTTGTAATTTCACTTTGTATTCTTTGTCTTTTTAGAGGATTTTTATTTCCCATTAGGTTTACTCCTTTACTCTATTTGTGAGAAAATTATACATGGGTACCTAACTTAGCCTCATAGTTGAGAATCATCACCATCATCTTATTTCACACATTACTCCCTAACTTTTACTTAAAGGGTGATGTTATTGTAGAGAGTGGAATTATCAAAATGCATAACTTTTAGCCTACCTATGATAATTATATTCACACTAATTAATTCTCCTTTCACTGTTTTATCTCACCTCACATGGTTGAGACACATGTATTCACCTTATGAAACACCTATATCATGTGTATATACCACTTTTATCATACCTATCTCATTTACACTACAGATTTTTGACACATGTTCTATAGTCATGGAAGAGTGTAGACTGCATAACTATTTGATCATATTAACCATTTTCTATATATTGAAGGGGATAATATGTAATTACTTTCTTTTGATATTCAAACATATTATATTAATATATTGCACAATTTTTCCTATTTGAAATCTCTTTTAGAAGGGTTGTCATTAATTCATAAAATCTATTTGGAAATGACAATTAAATTTCTAACTCTAATATCGTATGAAATCCATGATTACTATTGCAATAATGAAGGCGTTGTCATTGATGTAAACTGGTTAACTAGTTATCAACTAGTTGATATTGTCATTAATTTCATGGTTGTAGGTATGGGCTATATATGTTGAGGATATTAAGAAAATTGTAATGAACAAAGGTTTTAGGTGTTTTAGTGGTTGTTTTGGGTTTTTCTCCAATATTTTCTCCTATGTTCATGTTTTTTAGATATGTTGATCAAGCCTCTTGGAAGATGATATATCTATATTTTTAGTCTTAGATTCATTGTATAGTGTGAGTTATGTTCACTAGTTGTGAACTGTTGTTTTCTATGTATCTCGCTAAGGTGTAGGAGAAATTTTATTGGTCTAAATTTCTTGTTGGTTGAGTCTTACGACTTATGGTGCTAGAGTTTAGCTATTATGATTATGTTGAAGACAATTTTTTTGTCTGGAAGGATTTGATCATGTCAAGGGTTGTGTCTGCCTAATTGTTTTATGTGTTTTACGCTGGTTTATCCAAACTTGTGTTGAACACTAATTTTGAAGTTGAGGAAGCATGTTGGGACCTATTTGGGTCCTCATCAAACATGTTTTTGGGTCACCCTCACTCTGATTCCACCGTAAGATTTTTTGGCATCGACCTAATTTGAATTTAATAATAGATGGCTGACTTTGTATATGTTTCAAACTTGAATATGGTATAAATATAGGATGAGTTAGTGGTGAAATATGTACAAATATATAGGTGTAAAGAAATAAAGAATATACATGTGAAATAGATATGAAATAGTGTGTGTATGTGACAAGAGTTTGGTAGATCAGTGTGAAGTCTAATTGTTGAGTTTCTAAATGTAGTCACTGAAGGCGTACTCTATCATTCATGCATGTCTAAAAGTGGTTGAGTGAATTATAGTGGAAATATCTATTGCATGATATTTTCTTCTCTTTTTAACATATTTGTTCTATCTTCTTTGTATTTATGTTGTAGTGATCCCTTCGAGTGGTTAACCCTTGTTGGACAATGAGTCCTAATCCAGATAGTGAGTCCTTGTTTTGGTAGTGAGCCTTTGCAATTGGTTTTGATATTCTCTATAGTGTGAGCTAATCCTCACCATGGATTTTCCCTTATTGGGTTTTCCACACAAATCTAGTATGACTGTGTATGTGTGATGCTTTTTCAGTTTTTGACTTTGCATTGAGTGTTTAATCATTTAGGAGAGTAATGATTTATGAAATATCTCCAGTGGAAGTTTTAAGAGATAAAAATGTTACAACTGATTCATCCCCCCCTCTCAATTATCTTCCTCAAAAATTGGTATTAGAGCTTGGTTCCTTGGAGAGGATATTAACCACTTAAGGAAGGTCTCAGATGGCTAGAAAAGTTACTTATGAGTATCCAAAGTTCAATGGAACTAATTATGCTATCTAGAAAATACTAATGGATGAATATCTAGAGTGTTATGGATATGATACAGAGAAATATTACAAGACTCCTTACACTCCTCCTCCTCCTAATGGTATACGTATAGTTGATGAGATCAAGGCACATGAAGTGAACAATAAGGAAAAGTTAATTTTGAGGAATAGTCTTATACATTCAAAGTTGATTAAAGTTTGAAACTTGAAGACTACTAAAGAAGTTTGGGATACTTTAGAAAAATTTGCATGAAGGTGATGAAAGCGTCAAAGATTAAAATTTTCAAAATTTGGACATTGTTTGAGCTCTTGCATATGTCTGAATATGGGAATGTTAAATCCTATGTACATAGATTGGATGAGGTAGTAGCTGGAATGTGAGAACTTGGTGCTAGAGTAGATGAATCCAAGATTGTAAAGAAGATTCTTAGGACTCTCCCTAATGCCTACAGTGAAAATTTGTGTGCTATTGAAGAAAATCTAGACCACGAGACTTACACTGAAGATTATTTATTGGGAACTCTGACATCTTATGAGATGATAAATCTAAACTTGAGAAATGGATCCAAATCAAAAACTGCTTTTAAGGCTACAAAAGTCAAAGATTTGGATGAAAACAATCTTGATGAAGTAGAATCTACTTTTGTGAGAAGGAATGAAGAAAGGATTTGGTAAGTATGAAGGTATGATACCCTTTAAATGCTTTAGTTGTGGAGGAATATGTCATTATGCTTCGAGCTGTCCGAAAATAGCTAAGAGGAATAAACAAAGATATGAGAAAGAAAATAAAGGTAAGAAGATCAACAAAGCATATTATGTGGATGAGGATGCAAGTATATCTGATGAGGAATCTGATTATAGAGATCCTAATGAAAATGAATGTTTTTTTTTGCTAGAAAAGAGGAACTACTTCTACTAATTCTGAAAAATAGGTGAAGGAATTCCCTCCGAAGAAGGAGAAAAGTTAAGGTATTGTAATCACTGGCCTATATGCTAAACATACAGAACTATTGGTTTGTTGACATTGGTTGTTCACATCACATGACCAATGATAAGAGTAACTTTGTTAAACTTGAAAAAGATGATGGAGGCTTAGTTATGTTTGGAGATGATACTGGTGCTAAGATTTGTGGGATAGGTTCAATAAGTTGTGATGGTAAGCATAATACTAACAATTTCTACTATGTTAAGGTCTTAAGGCATAATATTTTGAGTGTTGGATAGATGTGTAGTAAAGGATCTATAATTTTGTATTTAAGGATGAAAGATGTGAGATTAGGAAATATTCTGGAACAATAATTGTTGTAGGAAAGAAATGTGAAGGAAATATCTTTCAACTTAAGGGTGTTGATGGAAAATTCTTTATGAATCATATTAATGGTAGCTGGTTATAGCCTCAAATAATGTTTCATATGAATTTTGATAAATTGGTGAGGAGTAGTGCAATGCAAGCTATGAGAGATTTACCAAGGATTACAAATATTTTTAATGCTATTTGCAATAATTTTTAGTTTTGAAAGCAAGCAAAAACCCATTTTAGATCAAAGGAACAATCTACTACTAGAGTATTAGATTTAATTCATATAGATCTTTGTGGTCCTACAAGAGTGAGAAGTCTACAAGGTGAAAGGTACTTTATGATTTTGATTGATGATTACTCTAGGTATACATGGGTTACATTTCTTAGAAAAAGGTATAATGTATTAGATAGATTCAAGACATTTAAAGCTATGGTTGAGAATGGAGTAAATTTGACAATAAAATGTTTAAGTTTTGATAGTGGTGGTGAATTCATGTCCCATGAGTTTAATATGTTTTATGAAATTCATGGAATCAAAAGATAGCTATCTTCTCCAAGAAATCCTCAACAGAATGGGGTTGTTGAAAGGAAGAATAGAACAATTCAATAGGATTCTAGATCAATGATTACTAAGGTTGGTGTATTGGAAGTTTATTGGAGAGAAGCTATTCAAACTGTTGTTTATGTATTCAATCAAATTCAAGCAAGAGAAAATAATACAAAGACTCCTTATGAGATATGGTGTGGAATAAATCCTACTATTAAGTATTTCAAGATATTTGGAAGAAAATGTTATATCAGAAGGGATGAACAAAATTTAGGAATCTTTGATGCAAGAAGTGATGAAGGTATTATTTTTGGATATTCTACTAAAAAAAAAGCCTACAGATGTTTCAATAAAAGACCGAGGAAGATTGTAGAACACTCAAATGTCAAGGTTGGTGAAAAAATGAAGAAGTCAATTGATGTTGATGGATATGTATCTGGTGAACCTGATTGTATAAGGAATGAATAAATTGTTGAAGAATATGAGAATAATGATGAAGAGAAGCAAAATGAAGAAGAGGAAGGAGAAGCTCTAGTGGTGTCCCCTAAGACACCTAAGTATGTGCAGAAAAATCATTCAAAAAATTAGATCATTAGAGATAAGACAAGAGTATTGAAAAGAAGAAGAGCTACTAATGTTGAGATAAATCTTTGTTTACTTCCTGAGATTGAACCGAAGATAATAAGTTAATAATGTAAAGATGAGCCTTGGATGGAAGCTATGAAAGGGGAAATTATGCAGAGTGAGAAGAATCAAAATTGGGAATTGGTCCCAAGACTATTAGATAGAAAAATTATTAGATCAAAGTGGTTTTTCAAAAATAAGTTGAATGAGAATGGAGAAGTGGTCAGAAATAAAATAAGGGTTACAGTATGTAAGGGCTAATCAAAAGTAGAAGGAATATATTTTTAGGAGACTTTTTCTCTATTGGAAAGAATGGAAGCTATCAGAATGTTCTTAGTGTTTGCTGCTCATAAAGATTTCAAGGTCTATCAAATGGATTTCAAGTCTACATTTTTGAATGGTGAGCTGGAAGAACAGGTCTACATGGTAAAACTAAAAGGATTTCAGTCTTTAGATGAACTGGATATGATTTGTAGATTGAAGAAATCTTTATATGGATTGAATCAAGCTTGTAGAGCTTGGTATGAAAGGTTATACAGGTACTTGATTCAACAAGGTTTCAAAAAAGGTACAACAAATACTAATCTATATTTTAAAATTAAAACTGATTAAATCTTGATTGTGGTTCTATATGTTGATGACATTATGTTTGGCATAAATGAAACTATATTTAAAATTTTTGTGAGAGAAATACAAAAAAAAATGATATGTCTAAGTTTGGAGAGATGAATTTCTTTCTTGGGATACAAATTAATCAACTAGAGAAAGGTATTTTTATTTCACAATCTAAGTATATGAAAGAGATGATGAATAAGTTTGGGATGGATGGTTCCAAATGGAATTGCACTCCTATGGTGACTAGTTGAAAATTAGGTAAAGATGATGATTCACCTAAGGCTGATCAGAGAAAATATAGATATATTGTTGGTGGCCTATTGTATTTGACTTCTACTATACTAGATATTATATATGCTATCTATCTTGTGGCTATATTTCAATAATATCCTAAAGAAACACATGTTGCTTTTGTTAAAAAAATATTCTAAAGATATTTCAATGTTACTCTAGATTATTGCTTATAGTATCCTAGGGATACTGATTTTACACTAAGTGCTTATATAGATGTAGATTGGGTTGAATGTGTAGGTGATAGAAACAATACAAGTAGTTGAATGCATTCTTTTTTTGTTGTAGATTGGTGGCATGGTTGATTAAAAAGAAACATTTAGTTCCCTTATCTACTACTAAATCTGAGTATATTGATGTTTCATCTTGTTGTACACAACTTTTATGGATGAAACATACATTAAAAGATATCAAAGTTTTGTATGATGATCCCATTTCTATCTTATGTGATAATACAATAAAAATTAATATTTCAAAGAATCCAGTGATGCGCTCAAGGATAAATCATATATCTATCAGGTATCATTTCTTGAGAGAGAAGGTTTTGGAGAATGAACTAGAGCTTGAGTATGTACCTACGAAGGATCAGATTGCTAATATATTTACAAAGGCTCTTCCAAAACATACTTTTGAGTATCTCTGGGAGAAGTTAGAGGTCATTTCCCCTTCTTTCTTGGACTAGACGCATATGGATATGCATCAATCTAGTGGGTGTATGGATCTATCTTTCTTATGTACTAATGTTTTGGTGGCTACCTCTCAATGGTAGTAGGTACTGTCATGTGTTGTGATTGAAAGAGTATTCAATTTTTAATTTCAAAGGGGAAATCCATGTAAAATATATTTTTCCTTTTCCATTGATTTCAAAGGGGGATATGAGGAATGAGGAAGATGTGAAAAAAATGAATATCTACTAAGGGGAAGAAACAAAAAGAAAAATCAAGAAAACTGTGTTTAGAGCTACTGTGTTGTCTTTCATGGTTTTTCACATCATGTGTTGTTATCAATGAAAAAGGGGGAGCTTTTTGCAAGAATGAAGGTGTTTTCATTGACATCAACTTGTTAACTTATTATCAACTAGTTTTTATTGTCATTAATGTCATGGATTTAGGTTATGGGTTGTATATGTCAAGGATATTAAGAAAATTGCAATGAAGAAAGGTTGCAGGTGTTTCAGTGGTTGCTCTAAGATTTTCTCTAATATTTTCTCCTATGTCCGTTTGGTTCATATATGTTGATTAATGCTATTGAAGCTGATATATCCAAGTTTTTGGTCTATGATTCATTCTACAGTGCCAATTATGTTCATTGGTTGTGAACTGTGGTTTGTTTTGTATCTAGTTGAGGTTTGGAAAAAATGTTATTGGTTTGTATTTCTCTTTAGTTGAGTCTTATGACTTGTGGTTCTAGAGTTAAGCTATTATGATCGTGTTGAAGACAATTTTCTTGATTGGAAGGATTTGATTGTGTCAAGGGTTGTGTGTGCTTACTTGTTCTATTTTTTTTACACTAGTTTGCCTGACCTTATGTTGAACCCTACTTTCAAAGTCAATGAACCATTTTGGTACCTATTTGGGTCCTAATCAAGCATGTTTTTAGGTTGCCCTCATTCTAATTCCACCCTAACATGTTTTGGCACTAACATAATTTGAATTTAATAAGGATGGCCGATTTTGGATATCTTTCAAAGTTGAAGATGGTATAGATATAGGATGAGTTAGTGGTGAAAGATGCACAAATAGATAAGTGCAAAGAAATAGACCAGATAGGTGTGAAACATATGCAAAATAGCATGTGTATGTGATGTGAGTGTGATAGATCATTGTGAAGTCTAATTCTTTTATTTCATGATGTAGTGAGGTGAAGGTTTACTCTATCATTCATGCATGTCTGCAAGTGGTTGAGTGAATTGTGGTGGAAATATCTGGTGCATTGATATTTTCTTATCTTTGTAACATATCTCTTCTATTTTCTTTGTATCTCTATGGGAATGAGCCCTTTGACTAGTTAACCATTGTTGGATACTGTGAGTCCTTATTCAGATAGTGAGTCCTTGTTTTGGTAGTGAGCCTTTGTGATCAATTTTGATATTCTCTATAATGTGAGCTAATCCTCATCATTTTTTTTATCTTATTGGTTTTTTCACATAAATCTGGTGTTATTGTGTATGTGGGTATGAGTAGGATCATCATAGAAAAAATAGGCCCTTAAGTGGCAATGAAAATTCATAAAATTAAAGCTAGGCAACTTGACGTAAAAATTTGAATAAGTTACCTATATTATTTCCAAAATATCTAAGAATAGAGTCTGTAGCAAATTGAAATTAGTTTCTAAACTACTAGGTTTATTATTTTAAAAAATCTATTTGGTGAAACTTTGAAATTTCAATGGAGTAGTATTAAATTTCAGGGAAAAATAAGAAGTAGGTATTTGTTTGACCACTCTAACCATAATACAATGATAATTATTTTTTATAATATTTTAGATATAAGAAGAGGAGTCATGTCCCGATGTGATGCATATGTTTTTCTAATTTTTTTAAAGTAAATAATTGATTATGATTTTTTTATTACAACTTTTAAAAAATATAAAAACTTGTATGTCTGACCACCTTAACTTGGTCAAAACTTCATGAAATTCATTTTTTCTTTTTTTAATCTTACATTATGTGAAGCATAGAATGTGACACATGTTTTGGATTCAAAAAATGCGATACCATTTGAAAGCTATAGATTTTTTTTCAATCAGACTATCAATCAAGACTTTAGTCGTAATTCAAATAGAAAATGAATAATAATAATTTCTTAAATTCAAAGTAAAGCATAATTGATATTGGTGGAAATTTGAGAATCTCCTTTAAAAACCATTTTCGTTTCATCAATTTCCGGTAAAAAAAAAAGTTGTCAGCCACATGGGCTATCATATCACTTACATATCACCACTTTTTGGCCCATCATGATCTTGCACATACCCATGTCTGAATTTTTTGTTTTCTTTCTTTCCATTGAACACTTAATCATTTATTAGAGTAATTATTTGTAACTGATCTCTGGTGAAATTTTAAAGAGATTTTTTTTACGATGCTGGGGCCCTAGCTCAGTTGGCTCAATATTTCCTATTACAGGAGGTTGTTCATGAGGTCTAGTCTCGCCCACCCCCGTGGTACCAAAGGGCATGTTGCGCCAGTGCCACCAGTCACATTAAAAGTTTTACCAGGTGCACTGTAGTTTTTAGAGGGTTGTGCTACCTGATTCCTGTAGTCTAAAAATATATATTTTTCTTACAATTGATTCACCTTCCCTCTCAATTTTCTTTTTCAGTAGTTACATGTTCCATCCCACATGAAGGTGACCCAAAAAAGTATTTGTATCATTGCAATGCCATCAAGACAAATTGACTATGGCATTGATTCTAGAATAGTTAAGAAATGAAGAAATACCTTTCATTTTATCAAATTATATAAACTTTGAATGTTTATAGATTATTTTTTACCCTTGTGTACCTAGTGATATTATAAAAATATATGTACAATAGAAAAAATTGAAGAGAAAAGACAATTCCTTTATGTATTATGAAAATCCCTTTATCCATCTACTAATTTTTTGTCAAATTATTTTTGCACTTTAGGTGATTTATCACTAGTTTAGGGTAACTTTTTGGTGGTCAAAATTATCTTTTTTCTTTAGATATTCAAGGGTTTTTTTTGCATTATATCTATTAGCAATTGCTTTTCATGCGATATTTTATACTTAAGTCTTTTGTAACCTATAATCACCCCTCTATACCAATGATCTTCCATGCTCAGATAGAGGTTTATTTTATAGTTGTTATAGTTTCTATCTTATCATAATAATATATTGTCAAAAGGATCAATTTCACTCTATTTATTCAGGTCAACATGTGTTTAAATATTCAAGACCTCATAATATCTCCTACATTTATTTTTCTTAAGTGTCAAATATGAAAATTATTTGATCAAGGAAATAAAATTAACCATAGGGGCAATGTATTCTATTTCAACCTCCTCTTTATATTTGGTTATCCTAAAATTATACCACCTTTGACTACCTAGTATTGAATGTGAGGATTTACCATAGGTTATAAAGACCTTATGCTTTGAATTTGATGGCCCATTTATTTATTTTCATGGCTCCTACCTATATTTTCTTTTCTTCTAGTGTTTTCTATTTGTAATTACTATTTATTTGGGTGAAATTGGGTTTTCAAAAAGTCCTCAATAATTGCCTCATCACTACAATCCATATAATTATCAATTGTGTTGCATTCTTACTCTAAAAATGGCCTCCCTATTCACCAAAAGAACATGTTTTATTCCACTTCCTTTATATGGTAGGTTTGAGAGTTTAAGAAATGTCATTGGTTAAAGAGAGTGGCGACATTTTTAGATTATTGCTTTAGTTTTGACCTTTCAATTGAGGGTCCACATAGTGCATCATATTTTCCTTGAAGATGACCCTTTGACTCTGGCATTTTAAAGCATAGTTCTTTCATGTTTGCTAACATTAAATTGTAAGTACTATGAGACTTTAAAAATAAATTAGGGGATATTAACAGTATTATATGTTTGACAATGTTAGCATGAAATAATTCTAAAGATCACTCATCCAACCAAATTTGTACACTCTTTAACCACTGACCTTTTCATTTTCTAACATCAACTTTTGAGTCCCATATCTAGGCCTTTTTAAATGATGTTTTCAACTGATTTTATTTCTTTTGGGTATTATTTTGTGCATTGCTTAGTGATATTAGTATTTTATAATTTTGACTTATGAATTCCTTAGAATGATATATTTTGAAAGGTTAGATAGTTATATTTACATTTTCAGAACACTTGAGGGCTAATTCAAGCACATATAAACCTTTTTTGTAGTTCTATGTTTAAACTTCAAAAAAATTATCTCTACATAGGGTTACATTATTAGATTTTGTTCATAATATCTCCATATTTTAGTATCAACACATATTATAATCTAAAACTATGTAAACATAAGCAATCAAAAGGGTAAGTGCAAGAAGAATGGTCCCCAAAATGTTCAAAATACAAGTATTTTTCTTGATTTTTAGAAGTTTTCATTGTTGGACTAAAAATTTGAAGCAGTTACACAGAAATCTTTAAAACATTCAATAATATGAAATTGATTATTTTTGTGTCGAGCTTTTAAATTATTTTTAATAGGTGTGTATGAAAACCACTTTTGAAATGTCACTTTTTCAGGGCCATACCATGCACATGTATGAAAACCATAATTTCACCTAAATTAAAGTACTTTTGTAATTCAGTTTGGGCACATATATCTAATAAACTAAGAATTTATGAGGATGTTACTTTTTTAACTTTTTTCTAATTTTTTGTCAATTAATTTTTTATTAGCTCTAATTGCTATTTTTGAAAATAGTCATTTTTTGAATTTTTCATTATGTAATGATTTTGTTGTAGATTGATGTGATATAATTTTTTTGAAAAAATAACAACTTAAAAATTATTTAAAAATATGAAAACCTAACATTTCAAGTGTATGAACTTGTTTTGTTAGAAATAATTAAAACAAGAAAAAATATCTAATCACAGGAAAAATTACATATTTAAAAACTAGACATTGTGATCTATAGTGGGTTTTAATTTCATATAACAATTTTAAAAGTAATTATCATCCATATTGCCAAAATTTTCTATTTCTCTAGATGCTGCCATAAACTTGTACTTGTAGGTCCAAGGATAGGGGTTATTTTACGATGCCTTTCCTAAGCCTCAAACAAAATAAAAAATTGGATCAATATTTCAAATATTTTAGAATGGTTACCTTCTTTAGAAAGGGTGTGCATTCTAAAAATAGAACAAGAACCCACATTAAAATGAGTATATTTTATATCTTTATAATGGTTACCCTATTTAAAATAGGTACTCATTCTATTTTTAGAATAGTTACTTTATCTAAAAAGAGTGTATGATGTATTTTTAGAATGGATGGCCATTTTAAAGCATTTAGGATAGGATCATAATATGAGGCTTTGGTCCTCATTCTTAAATAGGTAACCATTTCTTTTAAAAAGGGTACCCACTCCTCTCGACATTTATTCTTTGTATGTAACTTCCCCTCTTTGTGGATCCATCTTCTTGCACTTACCCAAATCTAACCAGAGAAATTTTCCATGCACTAGAAGTAAAGCACCAAGTGAATAAAAAATTCTTGGTTTGATCTCCTATTTAATTAGGGGTATAATCTATTTTTCTAGTTTTATATTTATTTGTTCATGTGACCATTTCTCTCAAAATCAATCCATTATATTTGTGTGTTATCTATAATTTGCATAATAAGTTAAAAAATCATGCATAGATATTCTAGGAAGAAAATTCCTTAAAAATAGATTGTATCCTTTAGTAAAATTATGAAAAAAAACAGTTCATAGTATTTCCTTATCTAATCATCTTGTTTCAACACATCAAAAAGCATCATTTTGTCTCATTCAAAAATATTATGAGATATAAGAAAAATTTGGCGATTAATATAATAGTCTCATGGTTTACATTGATGTCTCATTTCTCACATCACCTATTACTACATCTAAATCAAGAAATTATATCTCCATGGATACCAAAAACTCTATGTATCAAGATATCAATATCAATTTTCTTGATCCACCACATTGTGATGTATGTTTACCAAACATACCATCCTTGTTTCTAGGGTCGTGTATTACACATTTGGAAGACTCAAGTAAGGATATTATTCCTCTATTTCAAGATAGTCACATCAACATTATTGTCAACCCATCTTTAAATATTTCTCTTCCATTTCATGTATTAGCTTTTCCAATTACAAATTTTTCATTTGTTCATGTGTTTATATATTCATCCTAATCATCATCTATTTTGTAATCATCAATAGTAGTATTAGATAGGTCTAACTATTACCACATTTCTTATTCATGTGTAGTGTAGGAAAATGCATACCCTTTCACTTTCACACTTGTTTAGGCTTGTCTTGCTTTATTTATCCTTCTTTTTGTATTATTTGGTCCCATTTTTCATCCACAAGCCTAATAAACTATATATTTTTATGGTATATCCTAACAAAAATAAAAAGATAAGTGATTATTGAATGATTATGTCCATGTGTCCCTAATTTGTATACTATGACTAAAACACCACCTAGGGCATCTTTGTCGTCCATGGGTCTTGGGACCTTGATTTTTAATGTACCTAAAAAGGCCTCTTTTTGGAGTTTGTGCCCCAATATTTGAGCCTTGTGACTAAGATGCTACCTAGGGCATCTTAGAAATCCTTAGCTTATTTTTGGGATTCAATTTGAAATTTTGATAGGATTTTT
This sequence comes from Sequoiadendron giganteum, assembly GCA_007115665.2. Classification (NCBI taxonomy): domain Eukaryota; kingdom Viridiplantae; phylum Streptophyta; class Pinopsida; order Cupressales; family Cupressaceae; genus Sequoiadendron; species Sequoiadendron giganteum. The sequence goes on along the minus strand of CM021100.1, from coordinate 521,671,661 downwards.
CCTCCTTTAATTAATGATTCCCTTTGTTAGCTTTTTGTGGTGTAATTTTAGGATATTAATCATGAATAAGTATAAATAAATGGTTCATCCACTCATTTACATAACAAGCATTCAAGAATTCATTCCAAAGGAAATTTTATGCATTCAAGAGCATTTCATCAACCTTTTAGAGCAATCATAAAGATTGAAGAATCATATATGAAAGGCTATTCTTGCATCTATGTCGCCAAAAAGTGTATACATTGACACTTTTCGCTCATTTGGACCTTTTCCTATGGATTTTGGATTATTTTCAGTCTATTTCTACCAATTTCCAAGCTTTGTGATGAAGTGTTGTAAAACATTTTCACACTCTCCTAGGCTTGTCATCACCAAATTAACCCCTTCTTATGCAAAAATGACCCCTTAATACACTTATAGGTCCAACTTTAGTGTGTTTTATGAAGACAATTCTGAAAAACATAAATAATAATTATTTAGTCACCAAAAAACAAAGTAGTTTTCCCAAGTGGACTAGGTCGCCACCTTGGGTGACCTAGTCCCATGTGGCATACATTGCAATTTTAAGTTAAATTCTTTCAAGATTTTGGTCTATAAAACCCTAAGGTCAACCAATATGGTGTTATTTCTCACAAATTAGGGCACAACTTGTATAAATAAGCTCCAAAACCACAATTTCTCATTAGGTACCCTCATTATGTACCATCCATTTTTCTTCTCCACCGCTCTCTCTCACCACTTCTCCTCCTCAAGAAAAATAGGGTTTCACATTCCAAGTCAACAAGACACCATTTTTGAAGCATTCAAGGGTTTAATGCTGCAACAACATAGGATCAATCATCAAAGGCAACGTAAAATCCATCACTCCATTGTTCTATGCTTCATTACATCATTTCTACTTTCATTTGGTTTGATTATTAAAAGGGGGTTTGACCAAGGAAAACCCCGAATCTCTAACCCTAACCCTTGTCTATTCCTTGTATGTGTGATTTGTAGGTTTTTTTATGCAAGTTTGTGAAGAAGAAAAGTTTTGGGAAGGTGTACTCAATCCATCAAAGGCACTCAAGTAAACCAAACCCTAGTTCTATCTTGGAGGCCTCTTTCTACCCATTTTTAGTAGAATCTGAACTAGATATCTATTGGAATCCAAAGTGCAGATGAAGGACTCTAATCTCTTTCAGATTCTTGAAAACCTAGAAGAGGACTAGGTAACCCATAATGGCTACCTAATCCCTTTGAGCTTGTGTTTCGGGGATTTTCACATTTTTGAGTACCCATTTGGCAGAAACTAGTTCCGACCAAGTTTCTTGACAAGAAGACTAGGTCGTCCAACTTGGCAAGAATGTCCCTATGAAGATTTCAGACATTTTGTAGAGGATTTTAGGGCCTTTTATCTGCAAGTTTCGATTTCTAGGTGCACAAGTTTCTATCTTTCCCATTTCCTTTCTATTTGCAAGCATTTAGGTCATTTTTGCTTAGGTCATTTACTTCACATTATATATAGTTTAGATTTACATTTGATTTATGTTTCATAGTTAATTAGATTCATTGTTTTACATAATTCAAGCACACCATACACACACATATCACAAACCCCTTCTTTGAATGAACACCCAAAAACACAAAATCATTATTGTGAAGGAGAGACATTCATCCAAAATTTAGCTTCTAGGGTGAAAAATCGTAGAGGCTCACTGGGGAATCCTCTTTCCCTTCTTGTGTGTATGTATTTCATGGTTCATTTTGGTGAACCCGACATTCCTATACCTTCCTTTTCTGATTTGGACCTCTTCCTCCTCTTAGGATTGCATTAGGAATTTTTCAAAATTGCATTCTAGGATTTTCAAATTTGCATTAGTGAAAATTGCATGTAGGTTGCATTTTTGCACTTAAATAGTTACAAATTGTGTGAAATTTTGCTTTTTTATTTTAGTTCTACACTATACAACAACAAAACCATCTATATCAATCCAGAAGTCTTGAAAATTATCAAAAAACTCATTAGGACAACTAGGTCGCCATCCTCCCTTTAAGGTTCTGAAACTGCCCTTTACAGAACTAAAAACCCTGTTTTCCAGCCTCCATTTTGTGCCAATACCTACTTATAACAAATGGTTGTGTTTTTGTCACATGTATATTATTAAAACTAGCTTCAATTAGCCCACTTCATGGATTGTTTAGTTCCAGTTTTGCATATCCTAGATTTCTTTTTTAGATTGTTACATAGTGTAATCAGAAAATTACCTTGTTTTACATCTAAAAATTTGCATTTCAACATTTTAATTTAAATAATTGTATTGCAATCTCTTCCCTCTCTCCTCAATACACACTTTTCTTTTACCAGATGTGGCTTTGATTTGGTTTCAAATGGATTGTATAAATGTAATATTCCTTCTTGTGAGTTCAATGTAGATTATAATAATGAATTCATTAGAGAACATGTTAATAACAAAAAAATTGACACTATTCTTAACATTGCATTACCCCTTGATGAGGACATTTGTGTTGATAATCATTACAATCATATTTGTGCTTCTCCCTATACCTCTCCTATTAGTGATGAAGATATATTGGTGCAAGAAGACACAAGCGTTGAGGGTCTTGATTATCCCTCTCCTCATCCCCCTTTGCCCAACCTTAAACAACAAACATTCCTTGGCATCACCTTACCTCGTCTCTCTAACCATGATACTCAAACTTGTGCTTCTTCTAACATCCCTCCTCGATACAAAGGGGATAGTTTGGTGTTAGAAGATACCCCTAGTATGAGTCATGAAACTATTGAACCTCCCTTTCCTAATGCCCCTCCCCTTTGGGGTAATCTATTTGACAATAATAGTAGATCTTCTCTTGATGCCCCCCTCCCTTGTGATGAAGCATGTGATGAACCTCTTACATGCTCTCCTACTAGGGTAGGTGGTATGGAGCAAGAGAATGAGACTCTATACAATCAAATATACTCCCCTCCTACCCATCCCCCTCCTCCCTATCCCATCATTAATCATTACCCTACTAGTGATGAAGTTATTTTAGAAGAAACACTCCTTGAATGTCACACATATGAGGGTTGCAGTTCTTCTAAAATTTCTCCTCCTAGGAATGATATCATGATGCAAACCAAGGATAACATTAAATCTCTTCCAAAGGGGATGTTAATATTATTAAACCTCAACTCATCCTTTCTCCACCTTCTAAACCTGAATTCCCTCTCTCCCCACCTAAGCCTAATGTGTTGGAGAAATTGAGTCAATACCATTTCTCATATGCATTACACTTGCAACAATTCATGATCCTAGTCATCAACCTCAACACCCTCACCTTCATCCCCTCCCATTCTTCCTATTGCCCCTAGTTTCAATTCCTTCCGTAGGGAGTATGACCTTGTTGACCAACTAAGGAATACTCCCACAAGAATATCTTTATGGGACCTTATCCAAGCCTCCCCTCACTATCACAATATGATGGAAGATGCCTTACAACAAATTCCTATCCCTCCTCATGTGAAAAAAAATGACATTGCAGCTATGATCCAAGGCTTAAATGATGACATTGTTTTCCAAGAAAGTGAGCTCCCTCCTTTGGAAGTGCACCAAAAAGTTGAAGCCTTCATGATCATATCTCAATACAAAAGCATAGGTATCAATATAAACCTTGTTGATAATGGCTCCATTGTTGATGTATGTGGTGTCAATCTCTTGGATAGGCTCCATATCAATAAATCAACCATTCAACCTTCCTCCTTATCTATTCATGGATTTGACAGTGTAGGAAAAAATCCAATTGGCATGATCACTTTTCCTCTCACTATTGGACTGGCCACATTAGACACAATGATCCATGTTATGCCAAATGATGTCTCATCTAAGCTCATTTTGGGTAGGCCATGGATTCATGCAATGAATGGTGTGCCTTCCATAGTTCATCGAAAGATTAAGTACATCTACAAAAAAAAAAAAAATCATTCTTGATGTTGATCCTAGGCATTATAGTGTCTAACACCTTGAGCAAACCAAATCTAGACCCTTCACCACTTCTACACCAACCAAACCAGTGGAACTCATACAAAAAAAGTCCCTTGACGATGGTTGGAGTTCCTTAAACTTCACCCCTCCTTTACTAGGAGATTCCAAGACCAACATCAAAGACTCTCTAAGGGACAATGTAGCCTTGTTAACACAAGATGTAGCCGATCCTTCAATAGCATCAACCTCAAATCCTTCAGCCACCAATACAAACAATGAACCCTCACCCGATCCAAAAAAGTTGAAAAATATTTATAGAAAAGGTTATGAGATCATGAAGCAACTTTGATATAGTGGAAAAGGTTGTGCTGCTCAAGAACAAGGAATCCACAACCCTATCGAGCCTCATACACAAATATCCAACCATGGTATTGGATTTTTCCCTTTCATCAAAATCATCAGGCCTTCCTCCAACATCAACACCATCCCAATTCACCCTTCCAACCCTACCTTCAATAGTGATCCTTTGAAACCAAGAAAGGACTCTTTGCTTAAAGCCCATGTCATCTGACAACCTCCTCTTGATTCAGATGTTACACATTCCTCTAAGAAACTATATAATATTGCACAATATATAGAGCCTTGCGTAGGTATGCCATCCTATACTAAGCAAGACCATTCATTGTTGAAAACTAAAGGATCCCTTTCTACCCTTGATCAAGAAGGAATCTTGTTGAGACTCCTGCAAGATCACTTGATATCCCTTCCTCCTTGCACTCAAAATAAATTTTATAACAAATATTCCTTTTGTGATTACCATTGAGTTCATGCCAACTCCACTAATGAATGTAAGGCCTTGAGTAGTAAACTCCAACATCTTTGGGAATTTTGTGTTCTTCCATCCATGGGGGCACCTCATTCCTCTAATTGCTACTGATTTTCACTCTCCCTTATATTCCCTTAATCCTTTCAGCTCACTCTTGTCCTACACTAAGTGGGGGCAAGAGGTTAGTTAGCCTTTTCCCTAGTATGTCACTTGTCATTGTCTCTTTCGACTACTCATTAACCTTTCATGGACATATAATAGCAAGCTTGGGATGTGGATGAAATGTCTTAAGTTGACACGCATGTGGCATACACCTCTTCTTCATGACATAGCTTATCAGAACCATATGACCAAACATAGGGATTTTTGAACAAGCTCTCATGTCGCTTTCCTCTTCTACTTTAAAGAAATTGTTCATAGTACGGTTTTTCGAAATTCCTTCAAAGTTGGGGCATACATCACCACTCACATTTCATTGTGCGATATTCTTTTTCTTGTGATTCCTCCTCTTAAAAATATTACACACAATATTGTTTAGGATTAATACATCTACAATTTTCCTCTTTTGCATACAAGATGAGCCCTTGCCTCTCTTGCATACAAGATGAGTACACTTGCACTTTGCCTCTCTTGGAAACATTACGTATAATGTTCCTTAAGATGAGACATCGCATCAACAAAATAAAAATCCCTTTGAAACACAATCATTACAAACATCCCTTTCTTTTGTGGTGCCTTATCAAAGTTACCGTCAGGTATAACTTTGGTATGGTTTAAGCAGGAAGCCCAACAAGTAGCATGATTGTACCTATAGCCACCTTTATGAGTACATACCAACCGCGCATATGTTTCTCACCTTCTTTGGGACTACTCACCCCATGCATGACTTGATATTATGTTGCACCATAGTGAGCACATATTTTTCACCCTTTCCATTCTCTTTTTAGTTCAAACCTTTTCATTGCATGATCATGTATTGCGTCTTGTTGTAATGCATTCACTCTTGAATGCATTTTGCATTGATGTCTCGTTGAATTAGAATCTTGAATCCTTTGGGGCTTGACTACCTCCTTCATGCTTCATGTTCTTCTTCTTTCCCACTCTTCATTATCTCCATCAGGCTACTTTAGTGTGAGTTTGAAGCAAGTCCATCCTCTCACTAAAGTGCAGGCTAAATGTGTCACCAAAAAGTGTATACCTTGACACTTTTTGCACATTTGGACCTTTTCCTATAGATTTTTGACCATTTTCAGACTATTTTTACACCTTTCCAAGCCTTGTGACGAAGTGTTGTAAGGTGTTGTAAAACATTTTCACACTCTCCTAGGCTTGTCATCACCAAATTAACCCCTTGTTATGCCAAAATGACCCCTTAATACACTTATAGGTCCAACTTTAGTGTGTTTTATGAAGACAATCCTGACAAACATAAATAATTACATTTTAATTACTAAAAAACACTATAATTTTCCTAAGTGGACTAGGTCACCACCTTGGGTGACATAGTCCCATGTGGCATAAATTGTAATTTTAAGTTAAATTCTTTCGGGATTTTGGTCTCTAAAACCCTAAGGTCAGCCAGTATGATATTATTTCGGAAAAATTAGGGCACAACTTGTATAAATAATCTCCAAAATGATAATTTCTCATTAGGTATGCTCATTATGCACCATCCATTTTTCTTCTCCACATCTCTCACTCATCACTTCTCCTCCTCAAGAAAACTAGGGTTTCACATTCCAAGTCAACAAGACACCATTTCTAAAGCATTCAAGGGTTGATTGTTGCAACAACACAAGATTAATCATCACAGGCAACGTAAACTACATCACTCCATTATTATATGCTTCATTACTTCATTTCTACTTTCATTTGGTTTGATTACTCAAAAGGGGTTTGACCAAGGCAAACCCCTAATTTCTAACCCTAACCCTTGTCTATTCCTTGCATGTGTGATTTGCAGGTTTTTGTATGTAGGTTTGTGAAGAAGAAAGATGTTGGGAAGGTGTACAAAATCCATCAAAGGCATTCAAGTCAACCAAACCCTAGTTCTATCTTGGAGGCCTCTTTGTACCTATTTTTAGCAGAATTTGAACTAGATATCTATTGGAATCTAGATTGCAGACCGAGGACTCCAATCTCCTCTTTCAATTTCCCAAAAACCTAGAAGAGGACTAGGTCGCCCATAATAGTGACCCAGTCCCTCTAAGATTTTGTGTAAAAGGATTTTCACATTTTTGAGTACCCATTTGGCAGAAACCTATTGCAACCAAGTTTCCTAACAAGAGGACTAGGTCGCCCAACTTGGTTGGAATGTCCCTATGAAGATTTTAGACATTCTCTAGAGGATTTCAAGGCCTTTCATCTACAAGTTTCAATTTCAAGGTGCACAGGTTACTATCTTTCTCGTTTCTTTTATGTTTGCAAGCATTTAGGTCATTTTTTCTTAGGTCATTTACTTCACATTGTATATAGTTTAGATTTACATTTTCTTCATGTTGCATAGTTAGTTGGATTCATTCTTTTATAGAATTCAACCACACCAAACACATAGATATCACATACCCCTTCTTTGAATGAACACCAAAAAACACAAAACCATTAGTTGGAAAGAGATCGATTAATCTAAAAGTTAGCTTCTAGGGTGAAGTACCCTAGAGGCTCATTGATGAATCCTCTTTCCCTTCTTGTGTTTACGTTTTTGGTGGTTCAACATCATGTGTGTTTTTGTGCGAACATTTGTGATGTAGGGTTTTGACTCAAGAAATCAATTCAAGCAAGATCTATCAAAGCATTCTATTAATTGAAGATCTACATTCAAGCTAGCCACTTCACACAAGTTTGTAGATTTCACAAGGGTTTGGTGAGTTACAATGTACCATTTTGTTCACTTGTCATTTCCCTCCTTTATTTCATTTCATTTCAAGGTCTAAGTACCAACAAGGTGTTTGACAAATGAAAACCATCATTTACTAATATTCAACAAGTTTTTCTATCTCTTTCATGTTTATGATTATAGATTTAAGTTGAAGACTTGAAGATCATTTGGAGTGAAAGATTGCAAAGTTGCAAAGTTGCATGAAAAAGTTCTCATATTCACGAAAATTCACATATAGGCTATATCTTGAAGATTCGAGACGTCAAATTTGAGAAGAATCAAGTGTAGACCTTGGAGCTCAGAACCACATTTAGAGTTTTTAGAAATCTAAAATGGAAGTAATACGCCACCTAGGGTTTCTTAGTCCTCTCAAAGGTATTTTTCAAAAATTCCTTTGGATCTGGTTCCAACATCCAAAGATTTTATAACTACCTCAAAAAATAGTAACGGGACTAAGAAAATAGTAAGGCCATCTTAATCCTTCATAAGATGTTTTGATAGCTAATTTGCATTTTCAGAATCCTTATTATATCTCCAAAATTCCCAAGTACATACCCCCCAACTTGCTATTCTATAATTTTCTCATTTGTTCTCCTTATTTGACTTATATTGCTTGATTTTGTGGGTCGAATGTTCAACTGTCTTTTTCCAAGATTTTTCTTGGTGGTGAACCCTTCATTGATTCATACCTTAGGACAAGCCCCTAGTAGATATCTTTCCTTTATTCTATTCTTGGGGTGAAGATCTCTAGCGTATCCTTGAATGATTAATTTAAGATATGTGATGTCCTAGGTCCTAAATCCTAGAGCATCCTATTTTTCTTCTAATCATCATGTACTTGAATCTTCAATTATACCAAATTTATCCTATTAACATTTGTCATATTTTTGCATTGGCTTAGAGATCATTGTGCATCATTCAAGGATATCATCATGGGAACCATCTAAGTCTTTAGATCATGTGTATAATTTAGAGAAATTTATTCTTTTTCCTACATATTCCTATCAAGAATATAAATTTATCTTGCACACATTTTTTGTGGTGTTTCTTCCCAAAGGGTTAATTTTTTCAGTATTAATGGATCATCTTCAACATCAAACGTCAAGAATCTACCAACACTACAAACATCATTTTTAGGATACATTTCATGGTTTTTCTTCTCATCTCAATTTTTAAAGGGATCATTTTCTTAGATGGATTTCTTTCATTCTCACTCTTTTGTGGGGCCACATAGACATTATCTCATTTTTCTGATAGATAAGGGGAATATTCATTGTATATTTTACTAGAAGTAGTTATGGAGGATAATCATGATTCCTCCTTCTATCTCTATCTTCTTCACTTGTACATTATTTTTATATCATTTCTCTTTTTAAGAGGATTTTTATTTCCCATTAGATTTTATGCTTTACTCTAGTTATTAGAAATTATTATAGAGTTAACATGACATAGTAGTTGGTACCCATCATCATCATCATATTTAGCTAAATTTCTCCCTAAGTTGGACTTAAGGGGGATGTTAGTCTAAATATGGTCATTTCATATCTAGTTACTATATCACCCTTTCTAGGTTGACCTATCCACACTAGTTAATTCTCCACTTAAGTAATTTTCTCTATTTATCACACTTCATATTGTTGAGACACCTATTACTTGAACACATTAGACATACTCAGAAACATGTCACTTAAGCTTGTTGTGTTTAAAATTTGGAGGGGTACCTAGTCATTCAATCCCACCTTCCTACTTTATCTACCTTACCTAAATATTCAAGGATCTCATCACATATTTTCATACTCTTCATATTATATGATACAAATCCTATTGTGTCTATTTTATTTCACTAGTGAAAGGTTAGTTTGCTGCATTTAGATCTTGAATTCTCTAATATCCTTAATGTCTAAATTTTAATAGTGCAATAGTTAATGTAAAATGATCATGTTTAAAAATACATATTTATCTCTAATAACTCCTTCACATCCGCATTTGATATGATTAGCACTCTAATTTTTGGCATAAACATTAATATGCAACTTTACGATAGCATATTCATGTTGAAGCCATCCATTATGTTGTCTCCTACTTCATGTTTTAGGCATAATATAGTTTCAGTGTCTTTATGAGCCTCATATTCAACACTAATCTAATGAAATTAGTAAGTAAAGATGTACAGGTCAAGTTTGGACCTCATATTTTAGTGATTGGTTATATTTAGAACCTCCTCAATTTTGTTGACCACTTATAACTGTAATTTCAATATGATACCTAGGGATTATTTGATGCCATAAGTTTGAAGCTCAAGTACAAATATGCAACCATGAATTTGTTAGACTAAAATCTCAATACAGACTTTCAAGTAGCTTAGTAATATACAAGTGTTGTCTCCTAGTCTAATATCAAACAAATTCTACAATGTCATCAATTTAGTTCTATTTCTTTGATTATTGCTAATTAAATATCATTCTCTACCTTATTAAATTTTGAATGTGAATTATCTAATTTACATCACTTGACTATATTCACACCATATTTTCTTAAACTTAGAATGATTGCACTTATTTAATTGCATTTACTTAACTGATCTTAATTAACCTACTAAAATGATGCTATTTTCCATTTGAATTTTGTGAAAAAAACCATTATTTAAATACTTTCCCACCCTCTAAATCACATCAACCCCCAAATAATATTATTATTCTTTGCACAAGTAGTGACATTTCAATATCTAAAACGAAATAAAAGGAAAATCGTATACCCAATAACTAATGAATTAGATGGTGGTCCCCCTAAACATTCCTCTTTACACACGCATGGGCATATCGTCAGCCATAGACAAATAATGAAGCTGCTTAACTGAAAAGAAAAACAATAAATATGGACACCTGGTAGCGCGCTTAGCTTCAAATCCAGTGCTGGGAGACCGATTGGTTAGGTAGCAGCACATCGATGCTGGGCAATTGAGGTCGAAGGATTGGGATATTGGACGAATAAAAGTTTACAAATTAAGAGAACAAGATAATTGAATAATCGCTCATGGATTCGAAAACAACAATCCTGAACTTGCAGAGAATGTTTTACAATTATCTCTGATTGCAAATGCAAAATGTAAATCCAAGAATAATTTATAGCAGCCATAGAAAATAAACCCTCTTCACTCAGGCAGGTTGAGAAACAAAAAGAATCGCATAACTGTTATTAACCAGAAAATTCCATGTAAAATATCATAAGTTCATAACTTCTGAATGCATTGTTTTCTGAGATTTTATACTGAGCACAGGAAAGACAACGATATATAGTATTCTGGATAATCTTACAAAGAAATCCCCATCTATGAATAAATAATCATGCAGTGTCTTACATGAGAAACAGAACACGTGCTGTGCCAAGAATGACCACCCCATAATATTTGTCAGTCATAAAGATGATATGGGCAAGTCATTCTTGGCAGAGTAACAACTTCTGCCTCCTAATGCAAGACGCCTTCATGAATTTTTGATTCCCCAAACGCATAACGATTGGATTACCCAAAAACTCCATCGAACAGAGACATGAGGCAAATGGAGATTGACGATGGTACATGAACGCTTGCAGTAGCTTCTTATAAATGCAGTGAATAGACAAAGTGAATATATTCAAAGAAAAGGCTTTTTGGAAGCGTGCATTGTGTGAATAGACAGAGTGAATATATCCAACTTGGCCTCACATATTGGCATGACGATTGAACAATAAGATTCGACCTTTTGACTCGCCTGTTTCGGCTCGATATCTATTCACCTATACACGTGTATATGCTTCTAAGATAAGTTTTGTCCATATTATTTGACTGACTTTCAAACTACAAATACCGTCGGCTTAAAGTTTGGTCGGAAAGGAAACGATATCAAGTCGCCACATGAAAAAATATGATCGAAAAACGTTGGGGAATCTGACGAATGCTTATCCAGATCACTAATAATTCACGCATTTCTGCTATCCGTAAAGTATGTTTTCGATTCCTTCGTTGAGTTATTGGCATGGATCATCCATGATTGAGAATGGAAAACAACTGCTCGCTTGTTTGAACGAATGGTTTTCAACAAATACGACCTAAAACAAAAACGTTTAACACATTTTTACTAGAGATAAATATATAGATGTGGGGCCGAAAAAATTAACTTCGATGTAGTTTCTTGTTTAATTTTGGGTAATTTAAAATAACTGTTTATATAGTTAAAAATGTCATATTTATTTATTTTTGAATTTGTATTATTTAATTTTGTTTAAAGTTAGTTTTGGTTGATTGCTTATTCAAATATAATTGGTTTATTTGTTTGATTTTAATTATTATTCAATTGAATCTATTTGTTTTATGTAGGTTGTATTTATTGTAATTGCTTCAAATTATATAGACATACATGATAGTTCAATGATGAGCTAATGACTCAACTCATAACTTTCATCGCATGAAAACACTCTATTAAGTTTTCCAGCTAGAATTGAAGTTTCTACTTAGGTCCTACGATCTATCCTTGCTTTAGTCTTTGCTTTCGTGATCCTTCTCCTAGCACACATACCCCTGTCCTAGTTCAAAACTACAATTTGCCCTTTCAACTAGTGGGGGTTGCCTTACCTTTCCTAGGGCCACCTAGGAAATTTTAGAGTTGCCCAAGCACTCATTGATCTCACGAGTGACCTACCTTGATAGTACAAGTGACCTACCTAACATATTGGAGACTCTTATAGTAAATTTAGTGATGGTAATAGAAATTAGTGCATGAGAACTCCTAATTGCTTTTGTTTCTCCTTCATTTTCACTTATGATTGAGAGGCTATTTGATTCTTGATTGTACCTACCTCCTATTGTTGTTGATTTCTCCAAACCACTTGTTGACACCTATAATTTTAATGAATTTATATTGTTTTGTGCCACCGGCTTGTGATTCCCATCAGTTATAATCAATTTGAAAAATAATAATGGTGTATCACTGTAAATTCCCTCTGGTAGTTGCATTACTCCTTTGATAGACTACGGTCAAAAAATCATTTGCAAGAAATCCAAAATGACTATTTTGAGTTTTTTAAACATTCAAACTTCCAGGTGTTTGCATACTTACAGCCCTTCTCTATCGCTCTCGATCTTCTTGATCGTTTCCCCTTCTTTCCACCTCTTTCCTAAAAATTTTGGTTTTCGACAATTGGCCTTATCCCTTATCCTCTGCCACCTTGCTTTGGTAAACCTTAGCTCTTTTCCTCGATCACTAAAGTTCTGATAAATCCATTTAAAATGACTAAGTGTCCATGCTTAAGACTTCAAGGATCGACCTTCTTCCTTACCTCTTACCATCTTTTCATCATAAGCATCAAGCCTTCCTCTCAATCCTTGATCCTCGATGTGTCATTTTCGGCTTTGGGCAATCGACCTTTCTTATTATCTTTTATCAAATTTTGTGATAAGGTATTAATCAATCCTCTCGATCCTCGATACTCGACATCTTCGGCTTTCAACATTTAGGCCTTCCCCTTACCTTTGGTCTTAATATCTTCACGATAAGACACAAAGTTAATTCCAACCTTAGTCTCGATGTCTTACTTTCTGACACTGAGTATCGAGTATTCTTCTTAATCTTTATTACATTTTGTGATATGGCATAATTCTTGTTCGCAACTCCCGACTCCTGAATTTTATCTTTCCTCTGCACGTCTCTAACCTTCCACCAAACTTCAAGCCTTATGCCATTCTTCCTTCCCTTCTTTCAGCAAATGTTAGGCCGAACAACTGATAGATGTCTTCCTAGCCATAAAATCCATTAATGCTATAGCTACTTTCTCAACTACTACATTTTATCTTTAGAGCTACAATGGTGATCTTAAATGCATTTCTCAACTGTTACATGTGGGACAAGTGGCACCTTACTCTCTCATTACCTACAAGTGTCTTTTGATGTGCATTTCGCAGAACTATGGCACATGACATTATTTCATGCATTCTCTTCTTTTTTTCAAGTGTCTTTCCTTTTGTTTTTGTTTCCCCCATGAACATGCGATTTCTTGCCATGTATCAACAATTTTAGCAACCTCTATGCTTAAGGTAAATCAACATTCAATTTTCTCATGCAGTTATGATGGCAACACTACAAATTATGTTTTCAACTGCTTCCACCACTGTCATCGATTTTTCCATGATCCCAAGGTAACTATGCAGCGAAATTAAATAATGGTACCCTATAGGTGTCCTCCAAGGTGCATTTTGAGGAGGTTCCTTTTCTCTAGCTGCAAAGAGTAAATGTTAACCGTAATTTGATTTGGGATATGTTTGAACTCGTCTAAGTTATGGTTAAACTATAAACCTGCAAGTGTTGTATTCATTTCAAAGGGTTCTGAGATTTTTGAAGGCTTAAATTTGTGTAGGATAATTATTGAATACCAAGTGTAAAGCCCTTATATTATAAGTCCTCATACTATAATGCTCTTGTAACTTGATTGCAGAAATATGAATATATGTTGATATTAATTTTGTCTCCAATTTAAAGATGAAAGACCTTTTGAATTGACATAACAAGGTTATTGAGGTGCTTAAAGCACATTTGTATATAGATTTATCTATCTATTTTCTATCCATTCAATGAGTGGAGTAAATTTTTGCTTGTAGATAGTGAGGGTATTGTATTTTTAGATCGATTGTTAAGTAGAATTTCACAACAGACTTAAGATGATTTTTTTGTCATAAGGTGATATATGTTAGTAGGTCATCAAGATTATGTTATAGTATTATGGTATGAAGTTCATGATATGTCACCCTGTTGACCCTTACAGAAACCAGTCTTGCATTGTTTTCTTCCCCATCCTTGGAAACAAATCTAAATTTGAGAAACCCTTTTATGCTTTAAGTTTTATTTTTACTTTTCTATTTCACCTTCATGCCTAGATTGAAATTAGAACAAGGGATTTACCATTTATGGATGTAGCCATACAATCCCTTATTATTTAGTGTGAATTTTATTTGTTGGACACTATGTTGCACCACTAGATGAATATCTTCATCTAATGTCATTTAGTGTCACACCCCTAGGTTTTGCAAAGCACTTTTTTTCTCTTAGCCATAACTTAGACATATGTTGTCATTTTTTGGCAAACAAGATATCATCAGAAAGTTGATTATGCTAGCTTTCCAATGGTGTGGATTTGGTCACCTATTTTTGTTGTTAGTACACTCCACAACCTATTGAAGGCAGAGGTGTTGTTTTCAGTCCCGAACTTGTAACTTTTGACCAAGTTCTCTATTTTCATAATTGTAGCAAAAATTGAACTATATTTTAGATCTCTTCACAACCATCAATGCAATTTTTCCATATTTCTCTCTATGTATATTTTATTCATTTTTTTAATTGTTTCACACTCTAGTGAATTACTTGGACATCTTAGCTCCTTGAAACTTTTTATTTGTGTAGGATGACTCATTTTTTACTATTTTCTTAGATTTATAGTATTATATCTTATTTGGACATTCTAGATATCTTTTCATGCACATTCTCTTTTGTAGATGTGCTAAGATAAAGTGCCATCTCATGTATGCCTTTTGGGGATTTTGCACATCCTATTATGCCTTTCATAATTCCACTATGATAGAAAGTGTCATGGGGGGGTGATGTTTTCCATTTTTTTTCCATCACACCTTTGTCAAGTGAGTGTCTCTTCCATGATAGTAGTGAGTCCTAGTGATTCTTGCCTCATCTGTGTGTCCTTTAGTTTGGAAACCCTTTTATTTGCAAGTTGTTTCGCCTTCATACACTTATTGGTTTCACATAGTTTTAGTGTACCTATTTGTAAGAGAGGGATACCAACCATGTCAAGGCCCCAAGTCATGGAGGGTTGAGAGCAGGAGGCTACCCTATCTTACATCAGTTTAAGGGAGTGTTAGGAAATACAGGATGAGAATGATGAGGACTATAGGGTTCTTCAACCACTCTACAAACCCGAGACTCGAAATGGGGCTAGGCGAGTCAGTTTTTCAAGATCAACACTGTGTCTCAGAAGGTTCTCTATTCAAGTATGAAATTGTAGCTCTAGGATGACAACGTGGCATGTTGGCATCTCTCAGGTGAGCTGGAATCCATACAACCAGAGGACTAATGAAACAAGGTTGGACTCAAGAAAATTGACTAATGGCCTAGCTAGCTACGTTCAAAAGGCCAAAACAAGACTATGACATAAATTACATATGCACGAATATGATCAAGCAAATAAACAAGAGTAAGGATAGCGAAGATGATCTCACAAAGATGCTTGTTCGCTAGCTAGCTCCAAGAATGCTTCCACGTGTACACAAGTGAGAGGAAATTTTTTGGGGGGCTGTATAGGGGTCTTCTTTAGTCAAACCTCTGTTTTGGTGTTTCCACCTCCATGGAAAGCCAAGATAATGATAATGGAGAAGAAATATGATAAAGTGAGAAATGAAACAAAGAGCACAAAAGCACTGCAAAGTAGTGTAATGCTACTCAACTGAATCGTAGAGGAGAGGAGTAGAAAGCTTACCGCCTTCACAAAGAGCTCACTAGCTAATGTAGGAGAAAATGAAAGGACTCAAGCCTTTGTTGCAATGGTCTTGGTTCCACACTTGCTCTACGGATTTGACAAAGTGTTGATGTTGTTGTTATGGAGCACCAAAATGTTGCTTGAGAGCGATTCAATGCTTGGAGATTGAGCAAATTATGAAGAAGTTGCTTACTGATTATGGAAGAAATCATGAAGAAAATGAAATGAATGAAGAAGACGTGAATTTGAAGTAGAGATGAAGGAAAATGACCAATTCCAGGTCGGTTTGTCGAAGGGGGCATTACAATTCGATTTCCAATGGGAAGTGTAAAGCCTATGTAGGCTCTAGATGCAAGAATCTGCTAGGGACTTAAGTGTTCTGCATGGAAATCTCTGCACTGCATGGGCATCCCTAAAATTTATTCCTCTACCGACACACAAAATGGATGCCAAGTGGAATGAAGGCAGTGGGCTTATGTGGAATTTCGCCTTCAGATTTGGTTTTCAAAGGTGAGGATGTGTAAAATGGGAATTTGTTTAAGGGGTGCAAATTCCCTCCTATACATTTTCCCCCACTTTAGCAAGCATGAATACTGATGAGTGCTTCAGTAAATTAGATCAAAGAAGTAGTAAAGTTGGAAATGTATACCCGAATTTTTGATGAAGCAAACCGTGATCTGGAAAACCCAAGAGTGTGGGATAGAAAAAAGGACTTCATAGCCCCATAGAACTATGAAGTTGAATAAAGAAAGTGTTTTACAGAACCAAAGACTTGCAAGGAGGAAATGCCCAAGATCTCTTGCATGAAGGAAGCCCCAAGAAGTAAGCACCTTATAGGCATGCATACATGCAAGGAAGGTGTCCTCCAAGATTTCTTGGATGAAGTAAACTGAGAAAAGAAGACTCCATATAGTCAAAAAGTTGATTCACAAGTGCACTTGTAAAGCGACATGTTTACCTATGAATAGAACATGTTAAGAAGTGGCCACATAGGCAAGTGAGTAGACAGTCATGCAGACCATCAAAAAGTTGGAAGACTTTCAAAGGGGTCCCTTGGGAACCCTTGAAAAGAAGGTTGGGTCCACTCAAGGGATGCACTATTTGAAAAGTGAGGTCTAGTCAAGCCGCCCCCAAGCTAAATGTAAAGGTACAAAATAGGTCTAGTCGGGTTGCCCCCAAGCTAGATGCATAGATGTGAAATATGTCTAGTTGAGCTACCCCCAAGCTAGATGCCATGGAATTCATTTGAGATAAGAAAATTCAAATGGGTCCCTGGGTAACTTGGTGTGAAAAATGGGGGTCCACTGAAGGGATGAGCCATTCAAAAGATGGTGTCTTCTTTCTCGAATCGATTCATCATCAAGGAATCCTTCTAAAAGGCATTCACTTCATCAAAGAATTTGAAATTAAGATTATGACCCCACATGAGGGGAACATCAAAGTTGTTCCCACTTTAGAGGAAGGTTCTCAAGTTATTTCTTTATGAACCCATGATGAAGGAAACATGTTTTGTTAGGGTTTCAAGTTGAGAATGCAATTCTTACAAAGAGGTGTGTGAAGATTTTTTAGAAAAGATTTGTTGGAAAAAAATGCATTTTCTGAAGATCAAAGTGATGTAGGGGTAGAATTGTCACACATGAGAGGGAAAACTCAAGGAAAGAAGAGAGAAAGATAAAGGATAAGTAAAAAAGGAAAGAGAACACAAACAAAGGGCATAGGAGTAGTCTGATATTTCGGGGTCAGAACTGCTCATAAATATATATAATTATAATAATAGTATATAAATGAACTTTCAACAACCCCCTACTATATCAGGCCATGTGAAGAATACACAAGAAGACAAAGTAAAAATAAATTAAATTTGGTCAACATGGAAGGGAAGCCTAAATGCTCCCAATGCTTTGCATCATCTTGAATTTGCTAGGTCAATCACAAACATGGAAGAATGGTGATACAAATAGAAGAAGGTTTACAACACAGGAACCACACTTGTATCCAAGCACTAATAGGGGTGACAAGGGTCATCTAGGCACAAAAAGCATGATTACGGGGGAGCACATCACAATACACACACACACCTGATCTAAAGATAAAGAAGAGATCTCCCCCTAACACTGATCGACCAAGAGGTCATCGAATTCCCACTCTAGGTCATCGTAGGGGGAAGAAGGACGAGCCTGGAGTGGTGAAATGTTAAGGGGAGGAGCTTTCAACTCTCCCACAACAAGGGCTAAGGAAGAAGGGCCCGCAAGGTCTCCTTCACTCCACTCTTGTGGGTCTAAGGTCAACAACTTTGTGAAGATGTTTGACAAGGTCGAAACTTCATCCACTGAGTTAAACATGCACTTAACAAGAGTGCCATGTTTCACTTCGACTGATGGAAGAGGTTGCACCCAAGGTTCACCACTAAGCTCACCAAGCGATTTAGGAGAGGTGAGAAACTCAAGAGAAGCTGGGACTGGTTTCGTTACTAGGATAGAACAAGTCAGCGTGGGGTCACCTTTTGGAGAAGGTGGAATCCTCTTATGACCATGCTCTACCTTCTTCTTTGTTAGGGGAGGTAAACTCCCCATAGATGAGGCAAGAAGGGTGGAGGAAGACGAGGGAAGAATCATAGTAGATATGACTGACATGTTAGTCATATCTATGGGCTTCTAGAAAGGTAGGACATCTAGAATAGATGTCAATAAAGGTAGCTCCGTCGAATGAGCAATGAACACTTGCACTTTTTTGGAGTCAGGCGGATTTGCACTCATAGCAGAAGCGAAAAGTGATACAAATATGGTTTGAATGGAATAAAAGGGGAGGGGAGAGGAGGCCATGACAAGAGGCCCTAATACAAGGGTGGTCATCTCCTCTTCCTTCCTTTGTAAGGTGGCCTTCTTAGCCAAGGTATCCTTTTGTTAGCGCTTGCGCTAACAAACAAGGGTTGCAAAGGAATGAAAGGATCCTGCTTAGCCATGGGACTATCATCTATAACGATTTCCAGTGGAGGGACAAACTCTTGAACGGGAGTAGGAGGGATAGGTTCAAAAATGGTGGGGGAGTTAGTGCTAATGCCTCAAAAACAAGCCTCTCCCCATTCACTGCCTTAGGAGTAGAAACAGTAGGAGGCCACGAAGGTCGAGACATAGAGGATTCCCCATGGGGGGCTTTTTGTCTACTATACCAAATCGGCCTAGGCTCTGTGGGTATGACAGGAAGCTCGAATGCAGGACACATGGATCTTTTCCAAGTGGGCACCATGACTATTCTTTTGCAAACATGAGGTGGAAGTGTTTGATGCAATAGCAGAGCGAGAGGAAGCATCAGGTTGAACAACGAAAGAGGAAGAAGGAGGATCTTGGGACCGCTTCTCTTCTTCTCTTCTACGTGCCTTGGTGACATCACTGTCGACTTTCAAGAAAGCCTTATGAGAAACAACACAAGGTGAAGGAGAGTACCTCACTTTCAACCTGGAATGTCCTTTATTATAGTTTTAATATGTATGATACAGGAGGTCCTTCCTGGGTGGGAGAGGACCAACAGATGAAGGCCAAAAGTAATCTAAGAAGTAACTAGCTATAGAGAAGGGGAATTCACTACTCATGAGTTCTCCTCATTCAAAGAGCCTTAGGGGGTGAACTGCCCTAAAATACCTCAAAGGATAGTGGGGAGAGTTCTAGAATCAGAAACAACAAGTCTCAAAGATTCTTTGGACAAACCAACAAGCTCTTGGCCAAAGGACTTCAACGCAGAATGCAGAAGACAACGCGGTGTGTTGGCATCTCCAAGGTGCATTGGAATCTCGTATGAACCAGAGAGTGATAATGTCATAGAAAATAGTAAGGTGAATGCTTCTACTCTAATTGTTGAGAACTTCTAGAAAGTTATAGAGTAACAAAATGTGATAAAGCTAAAATATATTGAAATAGAAATGATGAAGATAAGGAGAAGAAGGGAAAGGAAATTCTTACAACCGTGCGAGTGATGAAGCCTTCAAATCATGAATGTATTAAATACCTACACACAAGAGAGAGAGAGAGAGAGAGAGAGAGAGAGAGAGAGAAAGTGTTGGGGCTGTAGAGGGGTTTGCCTCAATCAAACCCCTGTTTTGGTGTTCCCACCTCCATGAACAACTAGATAGATAGAGAGAAAAGTATGAAATGAAGTAGAGTACAAAAACACACTACAAAACAGTGTTATTCTAATCAACCAAATAATAGAGGAGAGGATTGAAAGCTTAACACCTTCGCCCAAAGCACTCAAGGCTAGTGGGGGAGAAAATGAGAGGAAATCAAGCCTCTACTACCATGGTGTTTCACTCCACACTTGTTGTTTTGAAGTGATGGAGTGTTGATGTTGTTGTTGTGAAGTGTAAAGTGTTGCTTGAGATTGAAGAGATGGTGAAGAACATACTTGGAGCTTGTGAAGATATTGTGGAAGGACTCAGAGAGTCTAGAGATCCTGAAGGGATAGGAGATAGCCAAAGGAATGAAGGAGAGGTGAATTTGAAGGGAAGAGTGAAGAAAATGGCCATATTCAGGTCAGTCATCCTAAGAGGTTGTTACAAGTCGACTCCCAATGGGAAATGTAATACCTCTATATGATCCAACCATAGGAATATGTTAGGGGTCACATAAGTGTGTCACGTGGAATTCTGTGCGTCGTATGGACATCTACACACCATGCAAGCGTCCTCGACAGTAACTCCTCTGCTGAAACACAAAATAGGTGCCAAGTGGAACAAAGGAAGCAGGCTTAAGTGGAATTAAGCCTTTGAATTTGGTTTTCTAAGGTTATGGAAGGTTAAAGGGGAATTTTCCTAAGGGGTGCGAATTTGCTCCTATACACTACCACATGCAACCAACAGTCTATAGCCAGTGTCATGGATCCCATGCATGAAACCCTCATGAGTGAATTTCAAACACTTATGCACAATGAAGGGAACTACATTCATAGCTACCAATGAGGGGATAACCAACTTCAATCTAAAGAGTTCAAACTCTGGGATAATGTCAAACATAAGGTTCATGGACTTAGTTTCAATGAGAACTGACAGGAAAATACTACCTATAGGAGGTATTGAAAGTCCATTCTATGTGTGGATGGTACTCACAGGTGCATCGTATCCATGCTTATATAGGAAGTTGATTAACATGATCTCCTTAATTATAATGTTTACTTGAGATGTCAGATCAATGAGAACACTTGCTACGATATTCCCATTTATCCTTGTAAGAATGTATGAAGGAGATGGTTCTCTGTTAAAGCCCATCAGTAGGTCCTATGAAGTGAAGGCTTTACCAGTACCACTACTGATAGGCTACATAGAGGGAATAGGTTGATGCATAAAAGAGACCATTACACACACTAAACGACCCTTTCAGAGAGCCTCCTAAAAGGTTACAGGACAAGGTAGTAACCCAATTAAGGTTTCATTACACAATACCCTTGTAACCTTCTATCTATGCCTACTAGGGGTCACAAGTTGGGACGTAAATCAGAAGCCTCATAACACAGTCACCTATAATGCTATTAGAATACGAGGAAAGGAGCTTTCAGTATCACAAAA
This sequence comes from Sequoiadendron giganteum, assembly GCA_007115665.2. Classification (NCBI taxonomy): domain Eukaryota; kingdom Viridiplantae; phylum Streptophyta; class Pinopsida; order Cupressales; family Cupressaceae; genus Sequoiadendron; species Sequoiadendron giganteum. The sequence goes on along the minus strand of CM021100.1, from coordinate 521,649,930 downwards.
CAAAACCAAAATGGTTAACGTAGGGTTCACCAAAAATGTAAGAGAGGGGGACCAACCACATCATGGAGGGCCAAGAGCAGGAGGCTACCCTAACTTACCTCAGATTAAGGGAGTGTTAGGAAATGCGAGAGGAGAATGATGAGGACTATAGGGTCCTTCGACCACTCTACATACATGAGACCCAAAATGGCGCTAGGTGAGTCAGTTTTCAAGATCAACACTATGTCACAAAAGGTTATTTGTTCAAGGATGAAAGTGTGGCTCTGGGATGATAGCACGGTGCACTAGCATCTCTAAGGTGCATTGGTGTCTGTACGACTAGAGGACTAAAGAGACAAGGTTGAACTTGAGAAAACTGACTAATGACCTAGCTAGCTATATTCAAAAGGACAAAACAACACTGACATAAATTACATATGCACAAATATGATAAAGAAAATAAACAAGAGTAAGGATGGTGAGGATGATCTCACAAAGATGTTCATTTGCCAGCTAGCTCCAAGAATACTTCTACCTACACACAAGAGAGAGGAAAATTGTTGGGGGGCTGTATAGGGGTATGCCTCAGTCAGCCCCCTATTGTGGTGTTTCCACCTCCATGGACAAAAAAGGTAATGATAATGGAGAATAAATATGATAAAGCAAGAAATGAAACAAAGAGCACAAAAGCACTACAAAGCAGTGTTATGGTACTCAACAAAATTGTAAAATAGAGGCTCGTATAAAGCTTACTGCCTCCACCAGGAGCTCACTAGCTAATGGAGGAGAAAATGAGAGGACTCAAGCCTATGCTATAATGGTGTTGGTTCCACACTTTCTCTAAGGAGTTGGTGGAGTGTTGATTTTGTTGTTATGGAGCTCACCAAAATGTTTCTTGAGAGTGATTCAATGCTTGGAGATTGAGGAAATTGTGAAGAAGCTTCTTAGTGATTGCAAAAGAAATTGTGAAGAAGATCAAATGAATGAAGAAGAGGGGAATTTGAAGTAGAGATGATGGAAAATGGCCATATTTCGAGTCGGTTCATCAAAAGGGGTGCTACATTTCGACTTCCAATGGGAAGTGTTATGCCTTTGTAGGCTCTAGATGTGGAATCTACCAGGGACGTAAGTGTGTCGTGCAGGCATCCCCGAGAGTTATTCCTTTGTTGACACACAAAACAGATGCCAAGTGAAACAAAGGCAGCGGGCTTATGTGGAATTTCACCTTCGGATTTGGTTTTCTAAGGTGAGGATGTGTAAAAGGGGAATTTACGTAAGGGGTGAAAATTTGCTCCTATACACTATCATGGCTCTGCCTTTTCAACATTATGGGGGGGTTTCTACTGTTGGTGCTAATGCTTCCTTAGCTTCACGTTTAGTTGATCTACATATCTAGTTCTTGGTCCTATGTTCTTTCAGAGGCAATGTATATCAGTGGTTGGTTACATGTATTTCAATGAGATGGATCATTTACCATATGGACACTCTTATATTCCAATTTTAGGAGGTTGTTCATTTCAACACTATAGTATTCATCATTAGATAGTAGTCTACAATTACTTCATGTTTTAGAAATGTTCTATATGTTCCTCTTGTTTTTAGGACATTGTTTTGGTTGGAGGCTTCTTAGTCCTTCACACCCTAATTTGGAGTCTTTTTTAGTCCTTCATTCACCTCTCTCTTTTGGAGAGAAGTTTTTCCCATGTGGTTTTTTCCTTTTCTATAGTTTTCAGAGATATTATGTTTGTACATGGGTACCTCACCAGGCCATGTTTGTCGAGACCCATCATGCATTCTATTTTTAGGTTTTTTAGCTACTCCCTAAGTTCATCTTAATGGGATGTTAGAGTAATCATGCACTAACTCATAATTAATGAATCTTTAATTAATTATTAGTCTAATTTATTCTCATGCACTTAAGCTAAACTTATGATTTTTTTATTAAGTTAACTAAGATCTTTTCTATGTTAAATGAAGTGAGCTATTATTAGATCATTTGGTCTCATCGTATGTGATGTTTATGGTTTCCGTAATCTAATTACTTTATTATTTAGGTTTTCTCTTATATACCACTACATCCTCATTGTATTATCTCTAGAGATGTCACTTCTTATCTATAACTCTCAACCTTTGAGGACTCTTTTTTTTCCTTGTAGATTCTTGAGGTTCATTCTGTAGCTTTTTCTTATTGAGGAATATTGCACATATTATTTTCCATTCTCTTGCATGGAAGGTGTATTTTCTCATTGTTTGATCTTGCGGCTTGTGTTTTTTACAATTTTATCAAGATAAATCTCTCATTCATTAGCCACTAATCTTGAAGTCCTTGAGCATAAGAGCTCACTATCCTTTAGAGGATTTTTCAAGGTTCATTTTCAAAAATAACCAACATGACTCATGATACCAATTGCAAATCTCCTCTCCTAGTCATTATTGTGATAGGTATTTACAAGCTTACAAAATTAGCTTCACATCACTTCCTAAATGGTCTTTGTATTTTCATTTTTTCCTTTTGTGTAAATTTATTTTTTGTCTATTTTCCTATAGCTATTTATATAGGATACTAATTAAATTCTTAGGCATCAAATTTGGATTCCATTTCATAGAGCATTAGATAGTCCTAGCAAGCCTCTTTGACTCTTTATTATTGAAGCTTCAAAATCCTTCCATTGCCACTATTACAATAATGTACTACTCATTACTTACACTTAGTTCTCTCACCCTTATTTTATCACTTGGAGTACCCCAAATTTGATATTACTAATCATTTATTATCTAATAATTAATTAATATTTAATTGATTATTGGGCTAATTTAACTTTCAGCACATAAGTTAAATTTAAGAGTATTTTTTTCACTAGTTTGAGCTATTATTAGATCACTGTATCTCACCACATGTAATGTTGATATTTTTCATGATCTAGTCCCTTCCTCTTTTAGGTTTTTCTCTTATAACTCCTTCAATGTATTGTCTCTCTTAAGTTTCATTGCTTAAGTTCTTTCTTTTCTAGCAAATAGAAAATCATTATTTTTAACTCTCATGCATGGAAGGAATTCTTTTTTGTTGTTTGATCTTTCTTTGTGTGTTTTCTTCACAAATATATCATGACATCATATTGTGGATTTAATAAAAACCCTCTTTAATTTTAGTGTTTTTTCTCAACTAGGGCCCTACAAAATCAAAACCAGGGATTTCCATTTTTTTGGGAGATTTGGATTTAGGTTTTTTTTGGGCATTTTGGAGCTAAAAGGAGATCATTTTTGTGCACAAGAGGTTGAATAGATGAATTTTGATATAAAAATTTCTCTATTAGCATTAAGAGTCCAAAACATATTTTTTTTACACAAGTGCTTATACGACCGATATATGACCCTATATTGCTATACATGTAATGGATCTGGTGATTTACAAAAAAACATTTAAAAAAAAAACTTTTTTTGGTTTCAAGAAAAATAAAATAATAGCAACAAAATATAAAGCAAGCCAGCATAGGATTACCTATGTTGGTTTACCTATCAAGATTCCTGCATTAGGTGAGCCCCACTAGTGGGTACACAACCCCATTAGTAGCCCTTACATTACTACCCATTGGATTTTACACCATCAGTGGTGAACTCAAGACCAATAGTTAGTTCATCTCAATTTACAACCTCTTTTTTTTTGGCACTATGTGCACTTTGTTGGTGATGTCACACCTTTCCAGTAGTTTGATATTTTTGGAAAAGCATCATGGGGATGATTCTGAAATTTTTTATTTTCTAGTTGACTTGTTTTTTTCTCAACAAGTAGGCAATATTTTTGGAATATTTAACATGAAAATAGAAATAAAAATTCCCCAAGGACCTTCTCCAAACACCCTTTGTGCTTTTAATTATTATTTTTTTCTTTTGGCCATAACTTGGGCGTACAGTATTGAAATTATTCAAATGAGATATCATCAAAAAGCTACCATTCTCTTTTGTAGAGTCACATATTCAACATTTGGAAGATTCTATTAAGGATATTTTTCTTCTATTTGATGATAGTCGCATCAGCATTATGGTTACTCAATCTTTATATATATCTCTCCCCTTTCATACTTTAGCTTTTATAGTGACAAATTTTATACATATTCATGTGTTTGCATATCCAACTGAAACATCATCTATTTTGAAATCATCTATAGTAGAATTAGATCGGTGTAGGTGTCGCCATATATCCATTAATAATATACTTGAATCAACTATTTTACCTATTTCATCCTATCAACATTTGTCAAAGTTTAGCATCGACTAAGAGATCATTGTGCATCATTCAAAGATATCATTATGGGAAGCATTTGGTTTTATGGATGATGTGTATAATTTAGAGAGATTTATATTTTTCCTTGTATATTCCTATGAAGAATGTAAATTCATCTTGTACACATTTATGGTGGTGTTTCTTCCAAAGGGGATAATTTTTCTTTATCATTAATCCGGGATCATCTTCAACATCGAGTGTTGAGAATCTACCAAAACTACACACATCATTTTCAGGGGACATTTCATGGTTTCTCTTCTCATCTCAATTTTAGAAGGGAATAGTTTCTTACATGGATTTATTTCCATCTCACTCTTTTGTGGGGTCACATAAATATTATCTCCTTTCTCTCATAGATATGGGGAGTATTCATTGTATATCGTACTATCACGATTCCTCTTTCTATCTCTATCTTCTTCACTTGTACATTCTTTTTGTAGCATTTCTCTTTTCAAGAGGATTTCTATTTATAATGGGGTTTTCACCTTTACTCTTGTTATTACAAATGTATATATGAGTATCATGACCTAGTATTTTGGACTCACTATAACCATCACATTTGTATACATCACTCCCTAAATTGTACTTAAGGTGGTTGTTAATGTAAATAGGGTAATTTCATATCTATTTGGTATACCACCCCTTCTAGGTTGATCTATTAACACTAATTAATTCACCACTTAGGTAATTTTTCCTATTTATCTCACTTCATGTGTTTGAGACACATGTAGTCATCTTCAAGTCAACTTTTTCATGCACACTTTACACATGCTCAAAGACTTGTCACCTAAGCTTGTTGTGTTGAAAATTTGGAGGGTTAATTCAATCCTACATTCCTACTTTATCTATCATACCTAAATATTCAAGGCTCGTACTGTAGATTTACACACTCTTCCTATTATACTAAAGACATCCTATTGAAACTATTTTATTTCACTAGTGAAATATTATTATGTTGTATTTAGAATTTTTCTTCTCAAACATCCTCAATGTCTAATTTTTTGTAGGAAAATAATTAAATTAAAATTTTCATGTTTAGAAGGACATATGTATCTCTCATAACTCCTTCACATCCATATTTGATATGAATAGCACTGTAATTTTTGGAATAAAAAATAATATACAACTTTAGGATAGCTTATTCATGATGAGGGCATCATTTAGGCCACTTCCTATTTCATGTTTAGGTATAATATGGTTTCATTATCTTTATGAGCCTCATGTCAAACCCTAATCTATTAAAATTGGTAAGTAAAGATATACAAGTCAATTTTGGACCTCATATTTTAGTGATTATTTATCTTTAGGACCTCTTCAATCTTGTTGACCACTTATAACTTTAATTTCAATAGGATACCTATCGATTCTTTGATGGCATGAATTTGAAACTCAAGGAAAAATTATACATCATGAATTTGTTATAGTTTCATAAAAATATAGTTTGATAGAGTAAAATCTCAATAGAGACTTTGGAGTAGCTTAGTAATATACAAGTGTTGTCTCAGAGTCTAATCGGAGATGAATTCTAGAATGTCACTAATTTAGCTCAATTTATTTGATTATTTCTAAGTAAATATCATTCCCCACCTTATTAAACTTTCAATATAAATTATCTAATTTACATCACTCAATTATATTCAAACCATATTTCTGTAAAATTAGACTATTTGTACTTATTTAGTTTCAAATACTTAATTGAACTAAATTAACCTATTAAAAATATGTTATTTTCCATTTGAATTTTATAAATATGAAACATTATTTAAATACTATCCTGCCCTCTAAATCACATCAACCCTCAAATAATATTATTGTTCTTTATACAAATAAGGGAGATGTCCTGATTACAACCTACCATCCAATTACCACTCACTCCATGCTCACTTAACCCCCCCCCCCACTCCCACCCAAAAAAAAAAAAAATTAACTTTGACCCACTAACAAACTTTATTTAATCAAATAAAAAGTTGCAAAAGTACTAATACATGTTCATAACACAATGTGTAACAAACCAGTGTAGGTAGTTAACTACACATGCATTTGTATTTATAATACATGTCTAGTTGCACACAAAAAATATCATTTATAATTTATAAAAAACTTTTATTGTTACAAATACCCCTACTTCCAAAAAATTCCACCCTCAATACATATTATATTACTAAATACATATGCACACTTAATGGGGCTTCGCATGACATAATCAAAAACTCCTATCAACTCTATGAGATGTTAAATGCACATTCTTCAACACTCTCTCTATCAACTACATGTATTATCTCCATTCCTTGTAGGTACCTACATAATTATATACTTGTGTAAGGCTCCCCAAATAAACATAAAATGTAAATATAATGCAGAATTCAGTCAATTCATCTTTAAAAACCTATGTAATTGGAAGCTACAAATTCAAATGGTAAAAAAAAATCAAATTTGGAAAACAACAACCAAATTGAATGCGTTGAATTGTTTGATTTGAATAACAAAATAAAAGGGAAAGCAGCTAGAAAAATTCACAATTTCTTGAGTGAAGAAATATTCTCTACAAACTACAAAGCAATGATAGGAATCCTTTGCACATTTCTCCAATATCCATAGTTTATCAAGTTGGTATATTCTACATTCTACTTATAGTTATTTTCATGAATTTTGCATTTAATAGTTATATTTATGTAGAATATTTTTATATGTTATAAGTAAATGAGGCTCTTTTTTGGTAATGGTTAGTCCTTAAAAACCCCATTTAAAAAATCAATTAACTATGTGTTCATTTACTATTTTTGGTTCTTTCGCAGGATTTATATTTGTTATTTATTTCATAAAAGGATCCTTTGTATTTTGTGTCTCTCATTATTTAGAAAATCAATATAAGCATGTTGAATCAGCCATTAGACTCCTTTATATTCAAAACAAGTGTACACATTATCTTACATTTACATTATATATGTATATTCCTATATATATATATTATTTTTTTGTATATAAATGTATATATATTTATATTTATGTATATATGTATATTAATATATATGTGTATTATGTACGTAAAAAAATATATACAAATTATAAGGTAGGGGGACCAACCACACCAAGGCTCAAGGTCACTGAGACCTGAGAGAAGAGGGTTTCCCTCACTTACCTTAAACTAAGTGGGTGTTTAAGTTAAGGATAAAGAATGAAGAGCACTCTCAAGTGCTTTTATCACTCTATTGATCTGAATACTTGAACGGGACTAGACGAGCTGGTTTTTGGAATCCAAAATTCACCTTAGATAGTTCTCTACTTGAGGACATCAATGTGAGTCAAGGATGACAACATGACACGCTAGGATGTCTCTAGGGAAGTGGCATCCATATGGCTAGAAAGTGGAAAACTATAGTCTCGACTACCAAAAAGCCTACTTACGGTCTAGCTAATAAACTTTAACAAAATAAAGAGAATAGTGAAGTAAAATAAACAAGTATAGAAATGATAAAGGAGATAGAGAAAATGAAGGTGACAAGGATCAACTCACTGAAATTCCAGCTCGCTAGCAAGCTCCATAGACACATACACCTACACATAGAAAATAGAGGACAAATGTTGGGGTTGTATAGGGATTTGCTTCAATCAAACCCCCGTTTTGGTGTTTCCACCTCCACAAACAACCAAGAAATTCATGAGATAGAAAATACAATAGAGGAAATATAAATAAAGATTATGAAAACTATGAAAGACACAATGCTACTCTATCAAACCACAATGAAAGAATGATAGTGAAGAAATACCACCTCCACCCAAATTAACTCAAGGCTAGTTTAGGTAGAATTCAAGACTACGATCTTAGGAAAGCCGACACAACCGTAGAAGTGATGAGGGAGGTCTTGTAGGACACCAAAATCATAGTTTCTATGGTAGCACAACACATCCTTAGTGTAGTTGATGGAGAAACAAGATGCTAAGTAATACTCAAGAGATGCAAAAAGAATGTAAGAGAGATCAAGTGAATGTCTAGAATTGTGAAGAAGATGAAATGGATATGAAAAATATGTATTTGAAGAGAGATTAGGAAGGAAACAACCATTTTTGGGTTGGTTGGTCGATACAGAGGCATTACACTTCATGCCCAATGGAGAACGTAACATCCCTGCCAACTCTAGGGGTAGGAATTTCTTAGGGATGATAGCACATTGCACAAACATCTGCCTGACATGCTCACATTGCCTAAAAACTTCCCCCATCAACACAAATGACAACCTCCAAGTGAATGCATTACAAATGAGTGATGTGCAATTTCATATTTGGGTTTGATTTTCTAAGGTGGATGGATGCAAAAGGGAAATTTACAACATGGGTGAAATTTCACTCCTATACACAAATATATATACATGTATATACATATACATACATATATATAAATACATATATACATACATATACATATGTATATACATACACACATATACAACTATATATTTTCATACATACATCTGAATGCAACTATCTTCTTTGGTGTGATTAAGGAATTATTCTTGTGAATGTCTTGGTTTTTTTGGCATATATTTGAAAACCCAAGTTTGTATTTGTTTTACATCTATTTAAATTTATATCCTTTGGCTATCCAATACAACATAGTAGCACTGTGTTGGTTTACTATAAAATATATTACTAATTTTCTACTTTCTATTGCACATATAGTAGGCCACCATACATATATTTGTCATTTATTTCATAAAAGGCTCCTTTATATTTTTTGCCTCTTGTTCATTCAATAAATTGATATATATGTGTGTATATCCTTTTGTTGTCTAATACATTTCAGTAGAATTCATTTATTGTAAAATGTGTTGCTAATTATTGTTAATTATTTTACCTGTGTTGAAATCTCAATACTTAATATCATATATTCTTTACTTCACACCTTATGTGTTCATTGTACTCTTATATGTTCACACAATGATATACATCTATACATATATACATGTATACATATAAATATTATATATGTATATATATGTGTGGGGGGGATTATAATCATAGCATAGGTTAGATGCACCAAATCCTAATGAATTTAAGCATTATTTAACACCCTAAGCTACAATCCCAGTGAGATGTTCAAAACCTTCAAAAACTAAGAAACCACTAAACTAAGCATGAAATAAACATGAAAGGTTAAAAGAAACCTAATCTAGAACTCCAAACCCTATCCCATTGGGGGACTGGTGTCCTATTGATATGGAATAACAACCCTTTCCCAATACATTTGATGAAATGAGTGTTTAACCAAACTCCATTGTTGGAAACTAAGATACAATTGATAAAATGATGCTATGGGTAGATGAAAAGGATGAAAAAGGTTGTTAATGGTGCAAACTTATGAATAGAGATAGTATTCAAATGGGAAGCATAAATTATCTTTGATGGAAGTGGACCCCTTTCTCTACAAATGGTGAATTATTTATAGGATAGCAAATGAAGAATCAAGGGTTGAGATCGATTCGATCAATTAATGGTCAAGATAGAATTAAGGGCGTAGGCATGGATTAAGGATTCTCATCAATTGATGAGTATCAAAGATCGCATGGATCAAACAAAATGTCAATGGATCACAATAATTGAAGCAAACACACTTTGTAACAACTTTAAAAGTTTGTTACAAATTTTTTTAGGAAAGAATATTCAATTTTTTGAAGCCAAATAGGAGAAAATTCCTTTGAAATATTTCCTCTGTAAGTGGATGGGTGAGGAAAATTAGTAATTAGAAATTAAAACTATTTTTAAATAATGCAATGTGAGGAATGTGAGGATGTACATTAAATAATTTATTTATTTAATGAGAAGTAGAAGCAAATGAAATTTAATTAAATAATTTAGGATTATTTAATTAAATGAGGACTTAGGGGGTTTAAATTAAATAATTTGATTTATTCAATTAAATAGGATGAGGGGTGAAGGTCAAAGGGGGTGATTTAACCTAATTAAGTCAATTAGATCAATAAATGAAAATGATACATTTAATTACATAACTAGCCTTATTTAATTAAACAAGCAAAAAGAAGATGAATTTTAGGATAAAACAATGTTAGTGATCAAATTCAAGTGTGTAATACCATTCAAGACAATTTTAAGTGTATATTTTCCCCTCTTTGAAGTGAGGTAAATGCTATGTTGGTTCAAAGATTGATTCTTTTCAGATTAATGTTGCTACTCAGATAAAAAATTAAAAAAATTCTAATTTTTTGGATGCCCCAATATTGCCCCGGTGAAAGGAGTTAAGTTGGTACCTTGCCCCATCAAGAGATTAGGTGAAATTTTGAAATTTGGGGTTGATGTCTATACAAAGATGGAAAATTGATGGAGGTGCAAAAATAATGCTCCAACAAGCGAAAACAAGCTTAGAAATGCAAAAAAAAATTCAAAATATGCCCCATAGCTCATAAATTGGTGAAACATGCTAAAAACCTAGCTTTCTACTCAAATTGGGGTAAAAAACATAAACTTTTAGGCATAGATAGATGTTAAACGGTCACTTTCAATTCATTTGCACTCTTAACTTCTATCGATTTTTTTCTCATAAGCTCTAACACCTTGATTACATGGTGTGATGTGAGCTTCCCACACAACTTTCCAATTGAGTTTCAGAGTTCCAGCATCAAGCAAACTTAGGACCTTGGGTAAGTGATTTCAAACTTTTATCAATTTACGTATTTTGTGCATTTATTAGGGTTTAAATTTAGGTCATTTAATGTGTTGTTGTTTTGTGAGGAATTTTGAATGGTTAGTGTTGCTATTGATTTTATAGCAACACACTTTTATTTGAGTAGCACGTTAGATAATTTTGGTTTGGTGACACTTAAGTTCAGACGGTGCATGTTGGTTGTGAATAGCAATACATTGGGGGTTTTTGGTTTAGTAACGACATGGAGAAATGTTGACACACTTACAAAACAATGATGTGCCTATCATTTTTAGTATAGTGATGCATCAAAATACTAACACACTATTGTGTTATAGTGTTGCATGTTGCAAAACAACAATGCACTCCTAAAAAGAATATAGTGTCACACCTTGGAAAGATTGACGCTATTGATGTCCTAGGATTTGGACACTTAGAATATAATTAGTTTCCATATTTTAGGAAAATTAACATTGTTTGCATGATACATCTAGGAGGATATTCAACCTCTCATGTCCCAAGAGAATTGGTCTAGCCTTCTATTAGTGACGCACAATTTTGATGTGGAGCAACAAGAGTATGTGGGAGCTCTTGGGTTGAGATTCATTACTTATATGAATGAGATACACACTCACATAGAAATGTTGATGGAGTTGGTGGAGCACTAGCATAGAAAGACATCATCCTTCCACCTTCCCATCAACGAGGCTACAATGACACTTGAGGACATGTGGAGGATACTATGGCTTCCCATTCATGGGGAGCACGTCAACTATGATATAGATACTAGGAGGGATGCATGTTGCAAGCTCTTGTAGTTAGACAAGATCATTCTAGTGAGCTCTAAAATCGACTTGGATTTGTACCAAGGATGAGTTCCCATTTTTAAATTGGTCATGGCTACCTTTAGTTTTCATGTGATAGCCCGATATCAAAGGCGTAGAGGTGTTAGTCTTAGTTAAGGACTAGTATGGCATGGCATGATTTATAGGATGGTTTAGTTTGCATGGGGTCTAGTCATGTTGGCGTCATTATATCATGATATGCATCAGGTAGTTTACTACCAATGGAGAGGAATTGTAGCTGGTATTACTCTTCTACACATCTAGGAATATGAGAAAATTGTAGTGCTGAGACATGTTGTGGTCTTAGCCAACATAGATTAGGATTAGCCCATTGCTTTCTAATATTGAGTGGTGATGAAATTACAACACACGGGGCCTATAGGGATCCCTTATTGGAGGAGGGTCATAAATTATATGACTATTTTTAGATGGAGGCCATGGCTCCAAGTACCACCATGGTATGACAATCAAAAACAACTCTTCTATTCTAGACGTACCCGATATCTCTAAGGTCAAGAGAACACTATGATCGAGCAATATCTACTAGAGCGCATAGCTTGATAGTTTGGGGAGGTACAGGAAATACTCCAGGATGACTATAGAGATTTTTTGGCATGGTCACAAAGAGAGGTAGCTTGGGGGCCTTATATTTTTCTATAGGTGGCAATAGATGATTTTTGACATTGGTTTCTCAACCATGGGCATATGATCAGGGCCCACTAGATGCGTGGACCACCTTGGAATATGATGCATGGTGGACATCTCCTACTCGATTGATAGACCCAATGGTGATATCCTTGAGGTAAAGGTATAGGTCAAGGTAGAGGTGTAGGAGGAGGGTGACAACAACCCCCTCAAGATCATAGTCATAAGGATGATGACCACTACGAGCATAGATAATAGGATTAGGGGTACCAAGACTAGGGGCACAAGGATCATCAATAGGTACAGCAGTAGCCATAGCAACCACTAGGGCTAGATCCTCAAGATGGGAAATTTTTGGTTCTTATAGGTGAGGGAGACTAGTTGTGGTAGAAGTTATAGAATATTACTACTGATAGAGATTACGACTGATAGCTGCAACAAAACTAGACTTACAATTGGCCCAAGAGATTGGTAGGTTACAACAGTTGGAGGCTATCATAGTGGTGGCAAAGGGACAGGTTGTTTTTGTATGGATGTATAGGGATGTTGTATCAGAGGAATCATATTATCAGACTTTGTACCATAGAGATGTCCCACAGGAGCTTCGATAGCTAGATTACTCCCAGAGGAGTGGTGTTGTGCCTCAGGGTTTCAATAGAAAACCATCAATTAGACAACCTAGAGAGGGGAGTCAAAGACAACCACCTAGTGGCCAACACGACCCTTCTTGAAATGATGATCAATAGAGTAGGGGATAATCCAAGCTCATTTTGTGGACATGAATTTGAAATAAATCCTGATTTATGCATGTTTACACATTCATCGGCTCAGTTTTGGTAGCCTCTTGTATTTCTACTTTTGATGATAGTTAAACTTTGACTCTAATGTTTGTACCATGGCATTCATTTGTAATATATATATATATATATATATGAGATGAATTGATTTGATTTATGATGTGATGCATTTATTGTATGTGTTATTATTATGTATTGATGCAATGAATGTGAATGTTTATGTTATGGATGCACTTCTTTATTTATGCCATGTGATATGAGATGTTCTACGATGCATGCAATGCAAGGGATATTTATTCTTCTTTTTTAGTATCTTTCTATGACATGCAATGAGATGGATATGATTTTCTTTCAGTAATTTGCTATATGATGACATTACTCTTTATGATATGATATGAGCATGTTATGATTATGCACGATGTATGCATGCTAATGGTTTGTGGATGTAGGAAGGATGCACTTATGATTTTTGTTGACTATCATGATACCATGTTAGCATGAAAAAGAAAATAGAAGAATAAGATGAATGGATTGATCATTGATTTTGAGATTGATTCAGAAGTCCAAGAAGTCCATGAGTCATTGAGACATTATTAGATTATGTTGATGATATTTGATGATTTTCTCATTTCTAAGATTAGGACTCTCTGTCATTCCTTAATTTTGATATAAAACATAGACACGATGCATCATGGTATGGATAACCAGGATGGCATTGTATCTAGCATGATGGACTTTGACTCTACCAACATGTAGGATAGTCCTTGTTTACACCTTAACATATGGAAATTTCATTGGAATGTAGATTAGAAGTTTAGAATATTTCAAACCAAAGCATACACAATAGTCAACAATCTACTCCAAAAGACCTCTCTAAACACAACTAAGGAAATATGTGCTAAGACTATTTTACAAGAATACCGAGCCACAAGCAGAAAAAATGAAAGATAATGATCAATGGCCCATTCCTTTCTCTCTAAATCATTTATACATGATTTAGAGGTCATTGGAATGGGTCAACAAGACAAATCATAAGAAAAGATCAAAAATAAATAGTCAATGATTTCTATATCCCTTACCAATGTAACATAGCTAAGGTGATTTATGATGTTGATTCCCATTGTAGGAAGGATGCATCCTAGGACATGTTTATTATATGTTTTCACTAATACTAAGTGTTTTATAGGCCATTGATAGAAATGCTCCAGACTCATTTACCTATGATCTAGAATTTTAGGTTTTGGCATTCAGGTTCAAACTTCATGACTTAGGACACTTTGTTTTCTACTTGTTTTACTAATATTTGAAGATGATGAATGGATTATTATGGATGAAGGTTTCCTAAAGGTGAAAATGAAATGGGATGGACAGCTTTGGAATTTTCTACAATATTTCAATATTTTTGGTATTTTGAAAATATTTTGAGGTTGTTTTTGGTCTTTTTGAAAGTTTATGTGAATGTTTTGGTTTTCATTTATTTGAGGTTGTTAAGGGTTTTTTGAACTTTTTTTCCATGTTTTGGGTTTTCAATTTTCAAATATTTCTAGGGTTTTTTGAGTTTTGACCAAGACCTAAAGAGGACTAACCTAGGGCCTTAGGGTCCTATAAAAGATGAGCCTTGCCTACGTTATATATTTAGAGACCACACAGTTCAATTGAATTTGACTAGTTTATTGATGAGAGATGAACACTTCATGAATTGCTAGTTTATTATGACAAACTTCTAAAGGATTAACCTAGGGTGTCTTAGGGGCACATCAATGATGGCCTTGCCTACGTTCAAGCTCAGAGACAATGTAGTTCGACAAGATAATGTATTTGATTTGGTTTTTTGATGTTTTTACATGTTTAGGGATTTTTATATGTTTTGGATGTTTTTCGATTTTCACTTTACATTTTTTGAATGATTCTAGATTTTTGGCTATACAAGATTTTGATTTTTTGGGATTTTTTTATTTTGCAAGTATTTTTGGATTTTGATGATTTTCAAATGTTTTTGGGATTTTCGAGAGATTTCGAATAACCTTAAGATATAGAAGAACCCAATCTGATGCATAAAAAAATTCTTGTAGTGTGATGTGATAGACTAACTTTATATAGGCAGGACAAACTAACCTTACGAATGTGCCACATAGTACTTAGGAGAATACAATACTTTACAATATCAAGCTATGATATGGATGTGGATGGGTGATGGAATAAATAGGACTAGTGAGGTGATGGGTGGATGTGATGCAAAGCATGATAAGCTATAAGAGACAAAGATGGATGGAAACGCTTATTTAAACACATCACTTGTTTGTCAAGTTTTCACTAAGGTACTTTCCCAAAGTGCCACCAAAATGGTTTTCACTAGAGCACAATTTTTTTCTTTACTATTTTCAATCCATTTTCTTATTTTTTTGGGATTTTGTTATTTTTTTTATTATTTTGATTTTTTTCAGATTTACACACTTTATGCCTATACATAAAACTTTTTGAGATGTAGACTATTAATTGGCTCCTGCAACGGTTCTCCTTTAGGAATTCACAATTGGTAAGCTCTTGATCAATAGCTTGTTGTGACAACAAATGGGCCCAACCAATTAGGCTCAAATTTTCCTTCATTATCCTGATCTAAAACATTATTTTGATTCATCTTGAGGACAAGATCCCTACCTAGAAGGATTGAATCTTGAACTTGTTGTTGTAGCTTTGTTTTACTATGTTTTGGTAATGCTTGTAAATTATTTAGAGCATCAAGATGATTCTCTTCCAAGAATTCTAACTCACTCAACCAAGATACCCTATATTCTTCTTTGGAGATCAGATTCTGTAGTGACACTCACAACGAGGGAAGGTCAACCTGAATAGGTAGGATGGTTTTTGATCTATAAACCAAAGAGAAAGGGTTTGCACCTATAGGCATGCAGATAGTGGTTTTATAAAGCCATAGGATGGGGTTTAATTGTAGATGGTAGTCATGGCTAGCTTCATTGACTGTCTTCTTTAAGATTTTTAGAATGGTCTTATTTGTAGCCTCATCCTGACCATTACCTTGTGGGTAATAGGGGATAGAGATTCGACGTTGCATGTTAAATAATTGGAATAGCTCTCTTACATCTTGATTCTTGAAGGGTGTTCCATTATCTAAGATAAGGTCCTATAGAACATCATAGTGGAAAATAAGGTAATTCAGGATAAACTTGGAGATTGTTTCCCCATTATATAAGTCATGGGAATAGCTTCCACCTACTTGGTAAACTATTCAATGGTCGTGATAATGAATTTGTGGCCATTAGATGAAGTGGGGGTAATATTTCCTATGAGGTCAAGCCCCCTCTATGAGAAAGTCCATGGTGCAACCATAGGTTGTAATTCCTAAGTTGGACCATGGATAAGGTTTGCATGTTTTTGACACTAGATACATTTTTGTACATACTGGTGAGCCTCTCTTTCAATGATTGGCCAATAATACCTTGTCCTCAATAGTTTTTTTGATAAGGTCATACCACTAGAATGGGAACCACAAATGCCTTCATGTACTTTTGTTAAGGTGGTTAAGGCTTCCTCTTGGTTGAGACATCATAGTAATGTCCCCTCAATTCTTCTACGGTATAGGGTATCACCTAAGATAATGAATCGAGATGCCTTTTTAAAGAAGGTTTTCTTTAGGTTAGAGGTGATATCATATGGGATAGTACCTCTACTAAGATAGGTGAATATATAATGATACCATGGGGAACCAGGACCAATGATTACAAACAAATTAAGATTTAGGGATTCAAAAACTAGTACAAGAAGTTGTTCTACCAAGAATTCAGATTGAAGGACATGTGGCATGTCTAAAAAAAACCCAATTGTCACCATGGCATCTGCTACTCAATTTTTTACACGAGGTATCTAGTCAATGGTTACATCAATGAAAAAGTCCTTAAGACTTTATACCATCTTCTTATAAGGAGTGAGTTTATCATCCTTGTTTTGGTAGTCATCGTTGACTTCGTTAACAATCAGTTATGAGTCCCCATAGATGTTTAACTCATGTATTGGCCACTGGATTGCTATTCTTAACCCCGTTATTAGAGCTTCATACTCAACAATATTATTTGTACATGGGAATGATAGTCGATATGACTTCAGAGTACAATCACCTTGAGGGGTGATAAAGATGATGCCTGCCCCTAATCCATGTTAGGTATATGATCTATAAAAGTACATTTTCCATTGATTAGTTGCATAAAGGAAAAACATTAATTCATCGAGAAACTTAGATATCAATGGATTCTCCACATAAATGGGTTCTTCTCATAGTTAATCTACAATTACTTTCCCTTTGATATCCTTGTGCTCCACATATTCTATTTCAAACTCTATTAAGATCATTAGCCATCTATCCATTCACCTAGTGAGAGTTGCTTTAGATAACAATTATTTTAATGGGTCGATCTTAGCAATGAGCTTTATTTGGTGTGAAAGCATGTAATTTCTAAATTTTTGTGAAGCAAAGACCACTTCTAAGCATGCCTTCTCAATGGATGAGTAATTCATTTCATATCCTACCATGGTGCTGCTAATATAATAGATGTGTCTTTCCTTTCCTATTTCATCATGTTGGGCTAGAAGAGCACCTAGTGTTGTTGAAGTAGCTGAGATGTATAGGATTAATGGTTTGTTTGGTATCGATGACATGAAAACTATAGGTGATAAGATGTATTGCTTGATTTTCTGAAAGGACTTATCGCATTTATCATCACACTTATGTGTTATTCCTTTATGGAGAAGATGTGAGAAATGATGGATCTCACTTGATAGTTTCACTATGAATATCCTAATAGATTGTAACCTTCCTTGTAGCCCTCTCATTTGTTTCAATGTTTGTGGTGACTCCATGTCTAATATTACTTTCACCTTAGTTGGATATATATCTATCCCTCTTTGTGATGCTATGTAGCCTGATGGAACTTGAAATTTTTCTCTTTGTGTTCCATTTTTGTCTTGCTTTTGTTCTGGTCTTTCATATTGTTTGGGAAAGCCTAAGGTTGGGTTTTTACTTTTGTCTTCATGAAAAACCCTAGTTTTTTATCTTACACCTTGGGTGGGATCTATAAGGCTGTTACTTTTTGGGAGGTTCTAAAATGACTTATGTCCTATCACTTCATCTTGCTTGGGCCCCTTTTGATTTATTGTTTTATTTCCTTCGCCTGACTTTATTATTTCCTAAGTCTAGGTTGGCCCCATGCTCCCACATTTTAAAAGCAACTTAAGTCATTGTTTTTCGTCGTCCTAGTGATGTCCCCTCAAGCTTTCAATAAATGTTTTATATTTTCCATGGGGACAAATTTACGTGACCGTAGATCAATTATCATTTAATCCTAGTCATTC
Organism: Sequoiadendron giganteum; assembly: GCA_007115665.2. NCBI lineage: Eukaryota > Viridiplantae > Streptophyta > Pinopsida > Cupressales > Cupressaceae > Sequoiadendron > Sequoiadendron giganteum. Next base: position 521,631,363 of record CM021100.1, on the reverse strand, counting down.
CCCACAATCTCATGTTGACCCCACCACACTGTTTCGATTGATCACAATATCATGAACGAGCACCACATGTCACATTTGGTGAAGCCAAAGAGATGATAGAAATACTTTAATAAATATATGTTGTTTTAATACATTATGTAGTGGGTTACTAAACTAGTCATGAGATGCATGTGCTTCAAATCAACAAAGATGTTATAATTTTGGTAGGAGAGCTGCTCGATGATTAGTGCCAAAGTTGGCGACTATGTTGAACGAATAGGATTGTTGATGGTTGAGATCTACGATTTCCCTCCATCGCATGATTAGAAGTTGTGAGGTCTTTATTGATCATGATATCACAAGCGAGAACCACATGGATTTCCTTAGTGATGCATAATATGGTGGGCCCTTATTGCCATGATGGAGATCGTGTTAGCCTATTTTTAAGGTAGTCATTTGATGATCTGACCAAAGTAAGGGATCGATGACTGCTATTTTAATTTGCATCAAATGCGATTGAAGTCATTGGTCTAGCATGCGAGTAAGCTTTAATGGCGGATGAGACATCTATTGGCATGATTTGATCAAAATAAAATGACTATTCTCCTGCCTTATTGTGTCACAAAGCATTCAAACATCTTTATGGAGTAGTCTCAGGACAGAGGATGAAGTTATGAGTTGTTATAGCAAAGATTTGGGTTTCTACAAGCACAAATCCATGAGTTAATTTTTGTATCTCCTAATTAATTTGAATTTGAATTTGGGGAAATTCATTGTGTGCTTGTCAAAGGGCTTATTGATAAAAGAATTTAGGGCTATAGGTTAGTTTAATTGTGGGAAATTGTAGGGTTCTATTCATTAATTTTGTATTCCTTTTTAGCCCTAGTTTGTTTGAAGTTTGAAATAGCAAGGAAGCCCTAGTTTACCCAAGATGCACTGTCAAAGCAACATTTTCTCCAGATTGATTATTTACATAGAAATTTATATAACGACTTCCTGGATTAATTGCCATTGTCAACTAATGATAGGAAGAAGGGGTTGGTCTTGATGTGAGGAAAAACCCTAAGAGAGGGATTGGTATATAATTGTTCCAACATTACTGATGCTAGGGTTCCCAATATAGGTCTGGAGATGTTTAGGTTGTGGTATGGATAGAGGAATTTGCCCCATCCTTCCTCGAATGGTTGGATGTATGATATGGGGAAGTTGGTTGTACCGAATGTGTTCCTTGATGTGGATTTGCTTAGGGTCATGGCTGCATGATTTGACCCTATTACACAGGTGATTAGAGATAATGATAGAGGGGTTATGCTGAGCATTAACAACAAAGAGTTTCAATAGGTTTTTGATTTGAGTGAGTCCAGTTCCTATTGATCTTGAGGAGATGAAACTGGAGTATGGGAGGTTGAAGTCACCTTTCAGAGTTAAGTTGCCCCCACCTCATTTGGCTAGGGTAGGAGGTTTGAAATTCTATATCAGCCCTAATGACCAAGAACCTTTCAGATTGAACTATTTTGCAAATCATTTCTTGGCCACCTTTTACTCATTGTGCCAGATTTTGGGTTTTAGCCCCAACACGGTGATGCCTATTGCTTGCATGTTCATGGGGGTGCAAATACAACACCCTATTTTCTCAATGATTTATGATTTTGCCTCCTTTTTGGCCGAAAAGATACATGAAGGGTTGTTGAAGTTGCAGCAAAATGATGCACGGACTCCATTCTTCTTGTATTCCATGCTAATGTTTATGTTTTTGTATAATAATGTTAAATTCTTCTTTGAGAAGATGGAGTTAAAATAGTTTGTTAATGGAGAAAGATTGCCAGTACAAGCATGGACTGCATATTTATCATATAACAGGGAGAGTGCCAGTTATGTGTAGTTTGAAAACTATTTTGCTTCTAGATTGAGGGCCCTGCTAATGGTAAATGTCCCTAGAATACCTAAGGAGTTGCATGATTTTCTCAGATTGAAGGGGAGGAAGCCAAAGTTGAAAGTTTTCACAACTAGGGTGACATTATACCATACCCAATCAACACTATCTTTAGGGTGTATGGTTTCCAAGGGACCCCACATATACTACCATACAATGTGCCACCAAGAGTGGGATTTTGATAAGTTATGTGGTAGATTGGTTGTATCCATGAGGACAACCTTACAGGGAAAGGTAAAGGAACTTTTTTTGCAGATTATACTGTGGTGTTAGATTTTGTATTTTCAAAAGGAGGTTGGGTCCACTTTGGGAAATTTTTTGATGAGTACCATTTGAGGTGTGGTCCCAAGCGGCTGCATGATCTTGAGGGTTTCTTTTCCCTTTTCAGACAATGGATAAAAGGTCATAAATTTGTGCATGAGTTCAACTTTCCTCGGGACCTGATTAGAAATGAGTTTGATCTAAATAAGCAAGAATTGAGCAAGGAGAAATGGATAGATTTTGACAAGCTATTGGTCATTGTGCACAAAATGGATCCTAAGTATGATCCATTAATGGATTTTAGTCCATATCATAAGAAAATTGATTTTTTGATGGACAACTTCAAGGATATCATGGGCATCTTAATGACCAAGAAGATAAACCTCAAATTAGATCTAGGCATACAAGAGAAAGATGCTAGTCCAATTGAAATGAGGCCAATATACCAACGTACAGAGAAGTGGTCTATCTACAAAAGGAAAATAAATGATAGTAGTGATGAGGAAGAAGAGGATAGGAAATGAAAACAAATAATGAAATTTCCAACACAACTAGGTCCAAAGTTCAAAACACTTGGGGAAATCAAGATTATTGATTTGGAATTATCACCTAAGAATAGCCCTTCACCACCACCATCAGAACCAAGCCCTAAGAGGAAAAATATTGAGTAATTACAAGAGGATATTGTGGATGAAATTATTATCACTGACCAAGACATGCAGGTGGGTATGCCTTCTCCTCCCAGGCTAGCTGATTTGGTCTTGTCAAATTTGGATATGAAAGGGAAATGTGTGAAAGATGCAAGGATGGATGCATGTAAGGAATTTCTAGATGATGATGCATTTTTCAAAACTCTATTCTTCTTGCAACTAGTATGTAGAATGAAACTGGAAGAGTATCAAGATAAGTTCAAGAGGAGAAGAGAATTGAAACGTGACAGGTCAGACTAGGAGAATGATGATGAGGTGAAAGCTGAATTGATGGAAGAATTCAAGAGCATCACTCCTGAGGAGGGGAGAATACTAGTAAAGAAAGCTAGTGTCTTGATTTTTCTTGAGTGGGACATTACAGATGAAATAGCTTTCAATGCTATTCTGAAGTCCAAGCACCACCTGCAAGATTTTGAAGAAGAGGTCAAGACAACATTCCAAGATTCTGCCTTCAGTGAATAATATGAGACCTTAGCAATTTGGGTTTTGGCCCCTCAAGGGAGAAAGCCCAATGTGACTGATATTAAGCCAAACCTAAGAGGAGGGTTGATAATAACAAGAGCCTCAGAGACCTCTACCACATAGACCACTAATTTGACCGTGAATGTGACCAAATTGGCTCAAAAACCTGTTGAAAGAGAAGAGGCTGGAAAGAAAATCCTAATGGAGAAGTATAATATTATAATTGGAGAGTATAGAAAGGTGCATCAGAGGAATGTTGAGATATAAACCGAGGTGGATAGGTTAAAATACAAGAAAATTGAGGAGACATCAAGTGCTCCAGGGATTAGAACATTGCCTTCCACATCAGGATCAGTGCCTCCTCCTTCTCCTATTGTTTCTATACTAGGGTCCCCCAGCTACACTCCTTCCCTTAGTCCTACTTTAGATCCAAATGAGGAAGAAATATAATTCTCTGTTGATCCTACAAAGAAGCAACTAATGCATAAAATTGTATATTTATAGGCATCCTTGAAGGTAAGTGAGGAGGGAGCACTTTTTAAGAAGGGGGGGTTGTTAATACTATTTTGAGATATTTAAATGAGAAGGTTGATGATAGATTGTCATATGTGTATTCTTTATATTCTTTATTATTGGATGAAATAAAGAGGATTAATAGGCATCAGGAGGTAGTAATACCATTAATTGAAAAACGGATCCCTAAGGCCAATGATTTAGACATAATGTATAAAGCCTCAAGGTTTGATAAAAATAATAGGCCCCAATCATTAAGGCCTAATCAAGTGTTATTTAAGTCATTACAAGGTTTTTAGGCCTTACTAGATGACTTGAGTAGGAAGATTAGAGAGTTGGTGAAGAATTTTGCTAATTTGAGTGACACGTTGTTACCTAACATAATTGATGAGCAGGGAAGTATTAGGTCATTCCAACAGTAGTAGGATCGAGTGAATGAGGTCATCAATGCACAAATTACATTGATTTGTGATGACTCAGATTATGACTTGTTGGTGAGTTGTATGGACAAGATTATTAGTACCAATTCATTTTTGGAATCTTTTGAAAGAAAAGAAAATCAGATGGTGGTTAAGTACATACCTTATAGTGTCAAGGTGAATGAGGTAGTTAGTTTTGATTGGTCAGCCGATGAAGAATACTAGAGATGGGTAAATTTATTCTTAACTAAGCAAGAGTTAAATAGAGTAGGTTGTTAATGGTTAACAAATCAGCTATTGTAGTTACAACAAATTCTATTTTTTTTTTTGGTGTCAGTCTTGGTGTAGAATTCTAGAAGTCTTTTTGTTGCATCAACCATCCTGAGTGGGAAAGATTGACAAGAAGACTCTTCAAGGATTAGCTATTGTAACAAATTTTTTAAATATCACAAGGCATTCCAAGTGGCTGATGACATGTGTTCTTTCTGGCCTGATGCTTGTTTTCTCCTTCATTTTCTATAAGAAGGATTTGAAGGCCAAAAGTACGGGTTAGCAAGTTGGATTTTTTTGGTCGAGTCTAGGTGAAGTTGCAAAGAAAATTGTAAAGTCTGATGGTTTTAGGGAAATACAATTTAGGTTCTGAGTCATTCTATAGTAGGTTTTAAACTTATGGGGATTTTATGTTTTATGACGGTAATGGCATTTGAATTGAAATCATTAATTCAAATTCATGTCTCTCCATTGTATAAGCATATCTGAGTTTTGAATAAAATGATCAAGGGTTGTTTCATTTATCTCACTATTGTGGTGTGTATGATTCTTCTTTTAGCTTTAATTGAAGAAATTAATTAAAATTCTTGAATGGGATTGTAGGTAGATATATTTTGTATAAGGATTTGATAAGTAGTATTGGGTTAGAATATATGTTGATGAGATTGTAAAGCAATGTTATCAAGGATCTTATATGTTATGTGTTAAATTTGTCATAAACCCTAAGATGCTTATGAATTAGACTCCTCCAATGGATATATGGAACTAATCTAAGTTATACTTATTCGTATGGTTCAATATTTGTTTGTCTTTACCTAGAGCTTGCTAAAAACTATAAATCAATGACTATCTTATACTATGAAATGTTGTTGTAGCTATCTCATGCTCCAAATAGTTGATATTATTGATGAACAACCAATTCTATTCAACATTATGCTATTATATTGAGATATTAAATGAGATTATCTATTGTTGTTAATGTTGTTTATGATAATGGTGTAGAGGTTGTAAACGCATTAAGGGATCACCCTCCTGGGTCTTGCAAAGCCCAAAGTGTAGGTTGTATTTAAAATTCTCATTAGTTGGTCCAAGTCCTTCAAGCTACCTTTGATTGGAATTGGAAATTCCATAGTAAGAATAGAAGATCAACCTGGTTATAGTAAAAACAACTAACATAGCCAAGAATCTTTCCTGATGTTACCAAAGACACACTTTTTGGGATTCAGTCACACCTTAAACTCTTTGAGCTTGTCAAATATTGGTCTTGATGCCTCTATGTGCTCCTTCCTTGTCTTTGATTTGGAAAAAATATCATCGAGATAATCCTCGACTATTTTATGGATCATATCATGAAATATTAGGGTCATTTCCTTTGATAAGTCGCTCAAGCATTCTTTAGGCTCCGAAATGACATCATATTCCAACAATATGTTTCCCATCATGGAAAAGTGAATATTGTTTTATGTTGATCCTCCTTAGAGATCATGATTTGGTTATTGCCTAAAAATCCATCCACGAGTGATATCATTTCATGTCTTGCAGTTAAATTGATAATATTGTCGATGTTGAGAAGAGGGAAAGCATCCTCTGGACATGCTTTATTCAAGCCCCTAATTTTTTTGCATATTATAATACCCCAAGTGAGTTTGAAGACTAGTACCAGATTGGAAACCCACTCACAATAGTCAATTGGTCTAATAAATGCGATGTCAAGAAGCTTCTGTAGCTCTAGTTTAAATAGGAGTGTTATTTGAGGGTGCATCTTTCTTAACTTTTGTTTCACTGGTTTTGCTTCAAGATAGACTACTAAGTGATGTACTACCACCTTAGGATCGAGTTCAGTCATGTCTTTGTAGGACCATGCAAATTTTTCCTTTCTCTCTTTCAAGAATGCTACTATTTTTTTCTATTCTTCATCCAACAATGATTTGCCGTAGAAGGTTATCCTAGGTGCCTCTTTTGTTCCTACATTCAATGTAGTAGCCTTCTCTGCTAGTGTTGCTTATTTTTTTGGATACATTGCACTAAGGGAGAGATTGAATCCCTCATCCTTGGGTGCCTTAGGGAGGTTTTCACCTTTAGATATCTCCTTTCTTTTTACTATTTTTTGATCTAAAAGTTTCATGGTGTGGTTTTCACTTAAATATCTACATGTTATTCTTATGTCATCAATTTTGTGACTGAATGAATCAATCATCTCCCCATAGTACACCTATGTGTCTAGCTCTATATCAAATCCTCCTTTGTGATCCCCACATGGTAAGTTGTCATGGAGTCCCATGAAATCTGAGATTGCTTCATCAATTTCAAATATATCTAGAATTGGCAGTCTCGGTTGGTCCTAGTCAATGAGTTGGGGGTATATTAGGCATAATTTGATGGTTTGGCTATTTTGGATGAAGGATTTTATGGATATCATAAAGAGAGAGGTGTCCTCAAATAAGTCATCAACATTGATCCCCGAAAGTCTTCTAGGGTAGTATCTCATGATCTTGGTAACCAAGAGCAAGCCTCAATCCATTTATTAGAAATTCCTTTTCCAACAAGGGTAACATTTCTAGTAGTATATCCTAAGCCAAGATTCTTTGGGCATTTATTAGGTTTGATAGGTTCTAACAAACTGTTGTCATTTTGTCCCAACTTTTCATTGTTGTTGTAACCCCATCTCATCATTAATTGTAAACCTTTATTATCATCTTCCATGGGAATAATGAACATGGGTAGGTTGTCTTGATAGATAAGTTTAGATACATATTCCTCATTAACATCCTCTTTGTTCAAGTATCCCCACTTAGTGAAGGTGGTAGATTCTAGTTTCAATGTTTCATCCACTTTGTTGATAGGTTGGGGTTTTCCATGAGATTTTGGGGAAAGAGATAGTTCTCCCAACACAAAAGTATCCTTCTTTATTTTATAATCCCCAGATCCATCATTCTTGATTACTGCCTTGATGTCAGGTATGTTTTGCATAATGGGTGTTCTCGATATTGAGGTAGATGCAAGGGAAGATGGGTCAACAAATGAGATGGAGGATGTAGGCCATTCATCATTTTTAGGTATTTTGGGATTCTATAGAACTTAGCCTCAACATTATTGGAATAGTATAAAGGCTTAGGATCTCCATGGATAGTAACTTCTTTATCCTTAAAATGAAACTTGATACATTGGTGATAGGTAGAAGCTACAGCTTGCATGGCATGAATCCATGGTCTACCAAGCAATATTTTGTAGGGGAGGTCAAGATTCAGCACTTGGAATGTGGTCTCAATAATGATGATTCCCACTTGGATGGGTAGCTTGATGATGCCTTGTGACACTCATTCTTGATTCTCATGTGCCCTTATGGTTTTACTCTGAGTATTTTCTATAGCATCTTGTGAGTAACCCAAGTTTTTGACTAACTGAAGGGTGTAAATGTTTAGAACAACACCTCCATCTACTAATACTCTTTTAACTTTATTCTTATGAACAATGACCTCAAGGTGAAAAGCGTAATTGTGGGATGGTTGTGTTCAGAGGTCTTGTTTTGAGAAAGTGAGAAGATGTGGCTAGTGATATTCCCTATCATAGCTTGAAATTGTTTGGTATCAATATTATAAAGTATAGAGGAAAGTGATAAATATTTTTCTAATATATCCCTATCTGCAAGGGATAGCTTCAATAGTTCTAGAATAGAAATTTGTGTGAGGGTCTTCTTTAGCTGATCTAAGATACTCTAGTTACTAGGGTTTGATGTTGATTGTGTAGGTTGTTCCCTAGGTTGTGATGAAGCTCCTTGGATTGTAACATTTCCATGCCATGTGGTGATTCCCCACTCTGCACTAGGTCCTTTAATGGTGATGACTATTACAAAATTTTCACAAGAGGTGACCACATTGGAACATGCATGCCCAATGTTATTGTGTTTTTCCCTTTTCCATTGTTGTTCTGTTTGTTATGATCTAGTAGGGGTTCTTGTATATTTTGAAGTCCTGGTTACCTACTAGTAGTTCGATAGTTATGATTCCATTTTTTATGAGGTCTTGGATAACATTCTTCAATTTCATATAGTTTGATGTTTTATGTCCTTTGATCTTGTGAAACTCACAATGGTCCTTTTCCTTATACCAAGGTGGTTTAACTTGAGGTTCTTGATAATTCTAGAAATTGGGGAGCATAATCAAGTTGGACTATACCAATTTCCGCTTGATGAATTCAATAAGTTCCCCCAATGGTGTGTATTTAAGTTTAAGGTAGTTATTCCTATTTGGGGGGGTCCTCTTTGTTGGGTGTCAGTGTTATTCGTTTGATTATTATATGGTGGTGGAATGGTTTATTGTACAGTTGGTTGGCCATTGGTTGGGTTACTTGTGTTTTTCCTAGGATCACTTATGACTACTTTAGTATCAACAACGCCATAATTTATCACATTCTTATTCTTATCCCATATGCAAGGCTTTTCATTTGAATTGGTATATGGGAGGTTATATTTATATGCTTGTGTGTTTCCCTGTAAGATTATAGATGTCTTGATGTTGATGGCCTAGGGATAATCTCATTATAAGTGGTGACACATTGCATCTTTAGGTGGAAGGATAGCATTGGATCAACATTTTATATGATAATCCCCACTTGTTGCTCTTCAAGAATGGGACACTTTCTTTTACTAGCTCTTTGCATCCACCTTTGTAAAAAATTAGTGAAGGATTCTCCTTTGTTTTTCTTGAGTGTGTAAAACTCTTCTAAGCTTACATCCATGTCAATATTGAAGCACAAATTATCTATGAACCTATCGATTATTTTCTTGAAAGTTCTTAATCCATAGAGGCAAATTTGAAAACCAATTGATTGTCGGGCCTGCCAAACTTCACATAAAGAGGCATATCAAGTGGGAATCATTGTAGGCAACCTCCATACACATGAAATGGAATTCTTTGATGTTATACATAGGATCTACCCTCCCTTTGTATTTATCAAACTTAGGGACCTCAAAATCAGGAGGGAAAGGTACCATTGTGATGTTTCTATTCAGTGGGTATGGACACAAGTTTTGTTGTGTATGTGGCTTATTTTTTTTGCCTATTTGAATGTCTTGGATCTATTACATTAGCGCCTTGAGCTGCGATGGCACATCATTTTATGGATTTGATTAGGGAGAATATTTTGTGTATTATGGGATGGCAGATGAGTTGTAAGTGTTATTTTGATATAATGGGGTATTATATGGTGTGTATGATGGATTCTGATATTTTGAAGGTGAGGGTGATAGAGGTGGTGGTTTATATGCTCCTTGTACAATTGGATTGAAGATGCTTTATTGGGTGTTATAGTACAAACCTTGTTGTTCTTGTTGAGGAATAATTTGTTGTTGTTGGGTGTATTGTTGTGCTAGCAATGCTTTTTTTTGAGCTTCTTGTTTTCATTGCACAATCAAGGATTTTTCTTGAGCTTCTTGTTGTTGTTGTGTGACTAAGGCTTTTTGTTGATCTTGTTTCTATTGCAAGGCTTGCGCTTGGGATTATTTTTGTTGTAATGCTTGTTGATAAGCTTGTCATTATTGGAAATCTTGAGCTTGCGCTTGTTGTTCTTGTAGGGCTTGATCTTGAGCTTGACCTTGTTGCTATTGCAATGCTTGTTGGCAAGCCTATTGTGCCTGTTTCAAAGCTAGAGCATGAGCTTGTTGTGCCTACAATTTGGAAGTGTTTTGTTGTTGGTACATGTGAGATGATTTTTGAGTGATCATGGTATGAATGGGTTGTGGGTTTATTTGGGATGGTTGTGATGTGGTGAGTGTTTGGGGGTTGTTTTTTCCTACCATTCCTGGTAAGATTGTCGATTGAGATGGAGGAATGTAAGTTTGGGGCCCCATTTGATTTTGCATGGCTTAGGGAACCAATGGTAAAGATGATGATGGTGCCATTTGGTATTGTGATGTCAATGACACAATAGGACCCTGTGCCAATTGATTGGAAGGGTTCCCTTGTTGTGTTTGGTGTGGGACCAAGGTATTACCTTGGTTCATGGGATTTGTGATCAATGTGTTGCTTTGATTTGGATAGATGATAGATGGGGTTGTTGTGTTTTGTGAAACAGATGGATTTGATGAGCCAACTAGGTGGTTGGATTAAGATGTGCCTTATTTTGTTAAGGGTTGATTTTTGTAAGGGTGTTAACTTTTCCTTGTTTTTCTATTTTAGACATATGGTTCATATTACCTTGTGTAAGGCTAGGCACACTTGTGGTACTTGTGGTGATGGATGAAGATGGCTGTGCTCAAAATGTTGAGGTTGTGCTATTATGGAATGTAATTGGTTTGTGTAGATGTAGAGGATTCTTAGGAATGGTAGTGGTAGAATGTGATGAGGCACCGAATGTTGGTGTCAAGCTTGTGTTTTGGGGAAGATTGTTATGTTGTGTGCCCACAAGTGTCTTGCATTCTAAATGAAGAGTGTGACTAGCATCGGTGGAAGTCCTAGTTGCAAGACTAGAAGTTAATGTTTCACATGGCACAAGGGATGGAGTTAGTTTATTTGTATATTGGTTCAATCCTTGTGTCAAGGTTTTTTCTAAAAAAGTTGGGGAAATTGAAGCCACAGTCTCTAAGGAATTTTCCTTAATTTTAACAGAGTCAAATTTAGAGCGCATTTTAGCCTCTTCTTTTGCTAAACTCATCATATATTGGGTAGGGATATTCTTCATAAAATTGTTAACAATGTGGCTTATCTTAGGATCTTGTTGATATTCAAGGATTTCTTCCTTAGTGAGTGCAAGGGGGTTATTTTTGATGTCTTCTACCTCATACCCTAGATTTGGTGGTTGTTGTAAAGGTGTAGAATGGCTCCTTAGATCAAATTCTTGTGGGTTTGGATCACTTGTGGTAGATGTGTTTTTGGTTTGTTCCATGATTCTCTTATGTTGTGAAAATTTTGTAACCATAAATTGTGGGTCACCTATGGAAGAGGTATGTTGAGATTTATAGTGTTGATACTCTAGTTGACTCAAATTTTCATAAAAGGAACCCTATAAATTGTTTTGGACAAATGATGTGAATAGAAGATTAAAAAGGGTGAATGATATGGGGGATGATATTTCTAAAGTTTTGGACAACACTCTTGACTATAGGTTTTATTTTTTTGATGTTATGGATAAAGGTGTCAATGAACTTGTAAATCTGTAAGGTAGATTTGTGACCTCTAAAATAACTACTCCAAATATATGATAACTAACTCAACTAATTGTATGGAAAATAATTCATTTCACAGACAAGGTAGCTAAGCTAGGGGATTGGTTTGATAAATGACTATGTCAAAAGTGTTGATGTGTCCAAAACTTTGTAAAGTTTTTGGTGAAGTGGAATGCAAAATATGATGAAGGTGGATGAAATGTTTCAACCCAAAATATGTTGAACCTAAAAGGGAAATTTTTTTTTCAAGACCGAGATGGTGGGAAACATGCTATACTTTCCTTGTCTCAATTTGTTGGTGTTGGGGAGTCAATGTGTGGTGTATTCATTTTTATTTTAAATTTCATAAAGTTAGATTATTTAATTACCACATCAATAAAGTCTTAATTAATTTCAAACTAAAAATGTATAGCTAAGAATCCTTCATTCCATAAAGTCCAGTATGTGAAAATGAAGAAGCTAAGGCCATAGTTCCCTATGTTAAATTTGGAAAGTATGGATTTAGATATAATTCAAATTATTTAGAAGCCAATAAAGATAAAATCCTTAGGTACAAGCAACAATATTATGAATTTTCAAAGGTACCCACACTTAATCCAAAGCATTTGAAATTTGATGAATCATGTTGATGTGTGTTTTAGATGTTTTGGAACCAAGCAATGTGCCAAATTGACTCACAAGAAATATATCATTCCTAGCTCAAGTGATTATGTATCTTCTTGGTGGTCATATCTCATGCCTTGAAGGGATGATTTTGCATGCAACTTGTCGAGGGTTCAAAAGAAAAAGAGTCCATTCTCATTAAGCCTTTTATGCCTTAACCCACAAATTGGACTTGGTAAGTAACTTATTGGAAGTAAATTCCAATGCACCACTTTAAAGAATGCATCTGAATTGGACTTGGTTAGCTACCACAAGAAGGTTATTAGTGACAAAAAATAGTGAATAGTAAATCAATGCACCCACTTGAAAAATTAAGGCTCTTTAACCGTTCCCTTTCAACTTAAGGTGTTGGATTAGGTGTAGTGTGTTGTCAAGATGGATTCAAGATACTTTCTCATGATTTCACAACCTTTAATATAACCCACAGTTAAACGTTCTTGCAAGAACTTTCCTATGAGTTCTCCATTATGGGATGTATCTCATAGTGAGCCCTCTCTTAAAGGTGACTCAAAGCAAGAAAGTACACTTGAGTGTTTCTCTTCATCCAATATCACACAATGTCTAAGGGGAGTGGATATAAACTAAAAGTTTATACAAGAAAATAAATCACATCAAACACTCATTCATTTTAACTTAATATAGAAAAATTACTTCATTTGAAGCACGAATGGAAGTGTTTATTTGTTTTGTCCAATTTTAACCAATATTGCAAAATGAGGTTATATGGGTTCAATTTTAACCAACTTTGAAAGTGAAATTTAAGCCCAATGGAAATTTAGTGGTCCTAAAACCTAAATTAAAGAAATATATGATGGGTTATAACTATTCCATAAGTGTAAAAACCCTTTTTCTAATGTATGGAAAAATGATATTATGATACTTTACTTCAAGCATTTTCAAATCTGCAAAACCAGTTAGCCACACAAAACAAAACCAGATGGTAGTAAAATATCAAAGAGTACATGAAGCTAAAAATTTGAAACACACATGAAAATTAGCTCTCTATTTTTTACAAGTAAAAAGTGTCACTAAAATCAATTGCGTCATTGAAGCCTTCAAATGCATTGCTAAATCCAAGGTGCTTCACTTTGGTGAATTTTGTGTGTGTCACTTTGCACCAAAAGAGGGACATCAACTGTGCCGCTATAATGAGCTCAATGACATATTCAAATTTACAATAAAATAAAAAAGATAAATGTGTCACTATATTAAATATGTGTCATAGTATTAATTATGCATTGCTATTTTTTAATTGAAGTGTGTCACTTTATAGCGACGCATCTTGAATGTGTCTTTGTAGCCATCAATAGCATCACCATAAAACTTGAACTTGCAACTCACATAATTTTAAGAGAAATTCATCAAAAAAAGTTACTATAGCACTCCTTATAGTGCCAAATGTGATTTTAATCATAGCATAGGTTAAATGCACCTGATCCCAATGAATTTAAGCATTATTTAACCACCTAAGCTACAATCCCAATGAGATGTTCAAAAGCTTCAAAAACTAAGAAACCATTAAATTGAACATGAAATAAACATGAAAGATTAAAAGAAACCTTATCCCATTGGGGGAGTGGTGTCATATTGATATGGAATAATTATCCTAATCCCTTCAATGAAATGATAATTTAACCAAACTACATTGCTAGAAACTAAGATAGAATTGATAAAACAATGCTATGGGTGGATGAAAAGGATGAAAAAGCTTGATAATGGTACAAGTATGAATAGAGAGAGTATTCAAATTGGAAGTGTAACTTTTTCTGATGAAATTGGATCCCTTTCTTTCCAAATGGTGATGTATTTATAGGAGAGAAAATGAGGAATCGAGGATTGAGATCTATTTGACCAATCAATGGTCAAGATGGAATTAAGGGTGAATGAATGGATCAAGGATTCTCATCAATGGATGAGAACCAAAGATCACATGGATCAAAGAAATCATAAATGGAACACAATGATTCAAACAAACACACCTTGTAACAACTTTCAAAGTTTATTACAAATTTTGTTAGGAAAGAATATTCCTTTTTTTGGAGCCAAACATGAGAATATTTCTTTCAAATATTGTTAAATATTCAGGATACTGAGAGGGGGGTGAATCAGTATCTTCTATAATCTATTAAACAAACACATTTCATTTATTTACTGCATAACACAAACAAGAGAAAGAACAGAATATGAAATTCTAGAACACAAGTACACCAGATTTCTATGTGGAAAACCCAATGAGGGAAAAACCACAGTGAGGATTAGCTCACAATATATAGTTATATCAATACTGGTTACAAAAGGAGGCTCACTACCCAAATACAAAAGCTCACCATTTACAAGGACTTACTATACAGACAATGAGGCTCACTGTCTATAGATATTATATAGATAAAAATGGCTAACTGCCAAAATTGAACTAATGAAGATACACCACAAGTGAAGATTTAGTTTTGTTGATGCACAAAGTATTCATTCATATAAAAAACTACTAATCTTCATTCTTTAATTTGAAAACTTCTCTTATGAACACATGCATGCTCACACACCTTTCTTTCTTCTTCTTTTTCGCACTTCACACACTTCCACTTTTAAAATAATCTTGTATATATACCTGATATATTTGCTTCCAGAAGTAATTCAACCATGTGATGCAATATTATGTTGGTTGGGACCAAATCTAGGTCACACATATAATCACAATATAGTTACCTGATTATTAGGTCGACCATGATTAACCTAATAACAAAATGCAATCATAAAAGATGATGCCAAGACATCATCCAAACATATGAATATCCTAGAATAGATATATAGCTGCTTCCAATGATCATAATTATTTTTCAAAAACCTTAAACCACAATGATTACTGAAGAGAATATGTGGACCAAAACACTGGATCACATACCAGATGAGATAAGCTTGTTCTACACACTGGCTCAAGGTACCGAACCAACATGGTGACATTATTGACAACATAAGAATAATCTTCTCCATACTTCCAAAAGTCTCCCCCTTTGGCATTGATGGCAACATGTGCAAAAACATAATTAAAAAAATCTCCTTGAATTTCTCATTCCCTATGTCTCCCTCAACATTCCATATATCTCCCTCAAAATTCCCTATCTCTCCATATCTCTCCCTATCTCTCCCTATCTCTCCCCGTTTAACATCAATGGAAAAGGGTACAAAAAAAAATGTAAACATGGTGACATTCCAAATTTCAAAAGGGTTCCAATTCATCCAAGAATTCCCAAAGTCTTTTTAGTCATCAAAATCTCAAAACTTCGAAGGTTTAATTCAATCTTTCAAAAAATACTTCAAACAAGAATAATACTTTTAACCTAAAATAATTTCTTGTACCTTTCATTGAAGACAGGATATAATTTATCTCATTCAAGCACTACATAATCTATTCTTGTGCTTATGCTTTCTAGTATGGCCAACAATGTGAAAGAGGACGACCAATCAGTGGATGAGAATTGTCTTTCATCGTCTTCTACATCAAAGAGTATTCCAAAAAGATGATCTAACCTAACCTCAATAATTTCCTTAAGAAGCCAAAGGTCTTCACTACATAATCCCGTTGTCTTTGCACATAAATTAGTTCAGATTGTAGTTAACCAGCTCTAAGCCTTTGCTTCCCATCTTTGTCCTCAAAGATATCAAAGTTCTTCCCAATACTGTTCACTTCAGATTCTATTGTTTGAATCCTGCTTCTAAAATTATCAACTGCACTAGGCCACCAGAGGTAATACTTGTAAATATTTGACATTTAATTTATGCTCTTCTTTGTCTCCATGATAAGTTCAGATAACTTCTTCTTGGCTTTAGAACATCTCTTTTCAACTAAATCTTCCAACTTGTGTCCTTCTAGACCTTCAAGCAACATTCTCTCTTCAACTACCTCAACTAAAATTTTCGGCAAGGAATCATAAATGATTGAAATATCAATACCTTTATGAAGAAGATACTCAACTAGAGCATCATCAATTTTAAGTCTGTCAATAAGAGAGGAAAAACTCCACAACTCACCAATTTTCTTCATTTTCCCTTTAACTAGCATATTTTGAATGTCATCAGGATCAGAAGATTCAGATCTCAATAGAGATTATTCTCCTTCTTCCTTCTCTTTAGGAATAACAATGATATTTTTAGAGATTGCTTTTCTTTTCTTCAATTCTAGAGGGGAATTGCTAGTAGAAACTTCTAATTATTTTGTCCCAGAGGAAGAACCTTCGACAAATTGACTAGACATAACTTTAGTGAAGCTCATTTCTTTTTTTCAAAGATAAGAAAAAGTTTTACACACACTCATTTTATCTTCTTGGCCTTCCAAGTATCTATATATCTATCTTGCCATAGGAATCCCAAATTCCCACTTAACATCTTTCTTCCCTAGTAATGAGTCCAAAGAATAGAGTACCTAACACATAAGAAAGGACCCAAAACGAAAAGGGTTATCCTTCTACCAGTTTTATTTCTATGTTTTCGACAATATTTTCAAGGATTAATCCACATAAATCAAACTATTTGTTTTCTTTCACCATTTCATGCACCAAAAACACAACAATCGCCGAAGTGGAGTCATCTCAATTTATGAAAAATATTTTATAAGAAATGCCATACGCGACATACCTAATGGAGGAATCAACAATAGTATCAACGAATAGTGCTTGATGATCCTTGTCCACTCTTGTTAGCTCTCCTCTAGTTCCTTGCATTTTACAATCTTCTTTCCAGGAAGATCTCTAACACTGCATAATCCGGTAACAACTTTGATTGCTTCCTTTGTAATGGGATAAAATCTATCCAATACAATGTTTTCGTCCTTGAATTTTCTCAAAAGGAACACAATAAACTCTCTATCAGCAATCCAGGGGAATTCTCCCCACAAATCAAAACCTAGGGTTTGTAAATTTTGTAATTCACTCAATTCTAACCCCAACCCCATCTTCTTTATTTTCTAATGATAAAATTAATCCAACTCGATTCCTTTTTACTTCAAAGGTATATTTCCACTTGATCTTCTATCAAACGTTTCCATTGTACCACTAAAACTTTTCAAATTCAACAAAAAATTCTTCAATTACCTTCCTCTATGACTGTGTGAGGAAACTTCCACTACTTGCTTTCGAATGCACAAATATTTCTCCAAAATGCTTTAGAATGTTCCAAGATAGTTCTGATTCACTCCCACAATTCCTCCAAATGCTTTGGATGATCAAAATTATTTGCAAATTTTATTTTATACATCATCAATTTTACCTAAATCACGTTAATTACAAAAAGCTGACAAAACTTTCCTTCCACTCTACTGAGAAACCCTAAATCACTACGCAGAAGAACATGTTGGATCTTTTTTTTCTGATTTCTTTTGCATTAGCTCTACCTAGACATTCCTTACAATATATCCACATGCCAGCATTTGACACATCGTAATTTTAGGGGGTTTAGACAATCTTCTGATAAGGTTCCCCCTAAGACCATGCTAGGCCTAGTTCCCAGAGGATTCATCTGCACTAGATAAGGGTACATATGCATCAGTAGTCTCTGATTGTTCCTTTTTCTTCCATATCTTACTTGTTTCCTACTTAAATTCTTCCTTGTTAATGTTTTTTACTGGTTCATCATCATCCATTAGAGCAGACTGCTTTCCCTTTTTACTTCTGCACACTTTCGAAATATGTCCTAGTTTTTTGCAACTATAGAAAACAACACTTCTTTGTTTTGTTTGATTTTCATTTGTCCCTATTTTGCATTGATTCACTTTATGTACAAAAATCTTACAGGTATAACAATAGCCATCAAAAGATTGTTTTATTCTTCCTCTACTAAATTTGTTCATCATCACTCTACTGACCATCCTTACTTGTGATTCGCATTCAGTAGTTGTATGTCCTATCTTCTTGCATATATAGCATTATCCGGAGAAGGAACCAGAAAGTTGAATCAACCTACTCCTACAGCCAGTTTCCTTATGACCAAATTTATTACATGAAAAAAAAACACCATTGAATGATGAGTACCTTTGTGCATTTTGTTTTCTGATGGGTGGTTTCCTTCCTAAGTTTCTTTTTTGCTTTCCTTTCTCATGAGTTTTCTGATTAACTACTAGATCTGAGTTCTACATATTTCCATTAACTTCATTTTCTAATCCACCTTTTTCTTTAGAATGCTTTTGTCCTGCTATCAATTCATCAAGCTTAGTGTATCTTGTCCTAAAATAATCTTCACAGAGTTTTGCTTTATCTAGTTCTACTTTCAGATTCATTACTTCTTGTTCAAGTCTAGAGCAAACATCAACCTTTCTTTGTATCACTATTTTTAGACACTCCTCAACACTTTTCTTTTCATCTACTTTCGACTTTAGTCTAATATTTTCTTTAGTTTTTTGTTTCAATTGATCAATCACTTCTTTGTATCTTTCTTTGAATTTCTTTAACTGCTCTTTGAAATTTTGGATACATTCATTTGCTTCATCTAGATTTTCCTTCATATCTCTATTTTCAATTTCAGCCTTGTCAAGATCTTCAAGGGTAGTCCAGAGCTCCTCTTTATCCATTTTTCAATCTACGGGATCTCCCTCAAGCTGTTAGACTTCACCAAAGGAACCATTTCTCTGATACCAATTGTTAAATATTCAAGACACTAAGAGGGCAGGGTGAATTAGTATCTTCTAAAATATATTGAACAAACACTTTTCATTTCTTTACTGCATAACATAGACAAGCACAAGAAAAAAACATAAATTCCACAACAGAAGAACACCATTTTTTATGTGTAAAACCCAATGAGGGAAAACCATGGTGAGGATTAGCTCACAATATGGGTATGTGCAGGATCATCATGGAAAAATTAGGCCCTTAAGTGGCAATAAAATTCAGAAAATCAGAGTTAGGAAACTTGACGTAAAAATTTGAATAAGTTATCTATATTATTTCAAAAATATGTAATAATATAATCTGTAGAAAATTTAATGTAGTTTCAAAACTAGTAGTTTTATTTAAAAAAAGAAAAAATCTATTTGGTGAGAATTTGAAATTTCAATGCAGTAGTACTTCAATTTCAGGGAAAAGATAAGAAGTAGGTGTCTGTCTGACCAACCTAACAACAATAAAATAACACTATTTTTTAATAAGATTTTAGATTTAAGTAGGGGACTCATTTTCTGATGTGATGCATATTTTTTTTTAATTTTTTTCCAAGTAAATAATTAATTTTGAATTTTTTATTACAAACTTTAAAAAATATAAAAACTTGTATGTCTAACCACCTTAACTTGGTCAAAACTTCATGAAATTCAATGTTTTTTTTTTTAATCCTATAATATGTGAAGCATATAATGTGACACATGTTTCAAACTCAAAAAATGTGATATTGTTTGAAAGCTATAGATGTTTTGCAATCAGCCTATCAATTAGGACTTTAGTCGTAATTCAAATAGAAAATGAATAATAATTATTTATTAAATTCGAAGTAAAGCATAATTTCTATTGGTGGAAAGCTAAGAATCTCATTTAAAAACCCTTTTCATTTCATCAATTTTGGGTAAAAAAAAAGTTGTCAGTCACATGGGCCATCATATAACTGAGATATCACCACTTTTTGGCCCATCATGATCCCGCACATACCCATATATAGTTATATCAATAACGATTACAAAAGGAGGATCACTACCTAGATACAAAAGCTCACTACTTACAAGGAATTATTGTCTAGACAAGGAGGCTCACTACTTATAGAGATTATATAAACAAAAATGGCTAACCTCCAGAATTGAACTGGTGAAGATACACAAGTGTACATTTATTTTCGTTGATGCACATAGTATTCATTCATATGACAACAAACTAATTTTCGTTCTTTAATCCACACACTTTGCTTATCGACACATGGGTATGTGTAGGATCATCATGGAAAAAATAGGCCCTTAAGTGGCAATAAAAAGATAGAAAATCAGAGTTAGACAACTTGATGTAAAAATTTGAATACGTTCTCTATATTATTTCAAAAGAATGTAAAAATAGAATTTTTAGCAAATTGAATGCAGTTTCTAAACTACTAGAACGTTATTTTTAAAAAATAAATCTATTTGGTGAAAAATTGAAATTTCAATGCAGTAGTATTTAAATTTCAGGGTAAAAATAAGAAGTAGGTGTCTGTTTGACCACCCTAACCACAATAAAATGATAATATTTTTTTATAATATTTTAGATATAAGTAGAGGACTCATGTACCAATGTGATGTATATTTTTTTATAATTTGTTTCCAAGTAAATAATTAATTATGAATTTTTTATTACAACTTTTATAAAATATAAAAGTTCGTCTGTCTAACCACCTTAAATTGGTCAAAACTTCATGAAATTCAATTTTTTTTTTTAATCCTATAATATGAAAAGCATAGAATGTGATGCATGTTTTGGATTCAAAAAATGTGATACCGTTTGAAAGTAATAGATTTTTTTCAATCAACCTATCAATCAAGACTTTATTCGTGATTCTAATAGAAAATGAATAATAATTATTTATGAAATTCAAAGTAAAGAATAATTTATATTGGTGGAAATCCGAGAATCTCCTCTAAAAACCCTTTTCATTTCATCAATTTTGGGTTAAAAAAATTTCGTCAGCCACATGGGCCATCATATGGCTTACATATCGCCACTTTTTGGCCCATTATGATCCTGCACATACCCACATACTTTCTTGCACACCTTTCTTTCTTCTTCTTTTTTGCACTTCACACACTTTCGATTTCCAAATCATCTTGTATATATACGTGATATTTTTGCACCCAAAATGAATTTAACCGTTTCAGGTAATATTATGTTGGATGTGACCAAAGCTAGGCCAAACATATAACCAGAATATAGTTATCTGATTATTAGGTCAGCCACGATTAACCTAATAACAAAATGCAATTGTAAAATTCGATGCCAACACATCATCCCAACATATGAATATCTGAGAATACATATA
Organism: Sequoiadendron giganteum; assembly: GCA_007115665.2. Taxonomy (NCBI): domain Eukaryota; kingdom Viridiplantae; phylum Streptophyta; class Pinopsida; order Cupressales; family Cupressaceae; genus Sequoiadendron; species Sequoiadendron giganteum. The sequence goes on along the minus strand of CM021100.1, from coordinate 521,610,012 downwards.
TACCTACTTCCAATGATCATAAGCCTTTTCCCAAAACCTTAAACCACAATGATTACCAAAGAGAATATGCAAAACAAAACACCAAATCAAATACTGAATGAGATAAGGTTGTTCTACACACTGGTTCAAGGTACCAGACCAACATGGTGACATATCAACATGGTGACATATCAATGACAATGTAAGACTAATCTTCTCCATAATTCCAACAATATCCCTATGAAAGAGGATGGGTGAGGAAAATTCGTAATTAGTAATTAAAACAATTTTTTAATTCTGCAAGGTGAGGAATTTTAGGATATCCATTAAATAATTATTTTTTTTAATGAGAAGGAGATGCAAATGAAATTTAATTAAATGAAAGGACTTAGGGGGTTTAAATTAAATAATTTGATTTATTCAATTAAACAGGATGAGGGGTGAAAGTGAAAGGGGGTGAATTAACCTAATTAAGTCAATTCAAGTAATAAATGAAAATGATGCATTTAATTAAATAACTAGTATTGTTTAATTAAACAAGAGAAAAGAGGATGAATTTTAGGATGAAATGATGTTAGTGATCAAATTCAAGTGTGTAATACAATTCAGGAAAAATTTAAGTGTCTATAATATGTATACATACATATACATATAGATGTATGTATATGTATGTATACATATAATTACACACATATATGTATACATATATAAATATTTGTACATATATATTAATATGTATACATACATATATTTATGCATATATAGATATATATTTATATGTATAGATATATGTATACACACATATACAAATAGATATATGTGTATATATATGTAAAACATTGACAATTTTTTGTTGTCTTCTCTCCATGGTGTGAGGTAACGATGAACATCATTCTCCTTTCAAAATGAAAATAATGGTACTCCTGAATAATTTTCTTTCGAATTTTTGTGGACCTGTGAAGGCTTTCTTGACTGATTGCATAATGATTGCTTCTTGTTTTTACCGATTTCATCATTGTCTATCTGAGATTTTTTATCTTATGATTTTGTTGCTTGCAAAGAAAATAGATGTCTTTTCTTACTTATTCAATTAGAATATAGTTTTAGTGATAATCATGGCACGAGGGTAGAAGAGGAAAATATTTAGTGGGATGTGCTTAATTAGAGTACCTCACATAGTGAGGTTCAATGTTCTGGATCTTGCTAAGGAAGAGCCAATAGTCAACATCAATGAGGATTTTATTTCTAAAAATGCAGATTAGTCAAGAGAACATTCAAGTTCCAAACCTAGTGTTCAAAATACTAAAGTAGGATTGGAACCACCTATTCCTGTTCAAGAATTAGTTGTTGACATGGTGACATCCCTAGATCTGTCCATGAGAAAGTGGACTATGCATCACATGGAGAGGGTAGTTATAGATGTTAAGGATAATCATATGTCAATCAGAGGTGTAGTGATGAAGTGGGGAATCCCACCCAATAGTTTGAGGGCATGGCATAATGGTGTGACAAACACAAAAAATAAGAGGTCAAGAGCAATCCTATTAGATGAAGAAGTTGAAATAGTGCAGTGGTGTAAGGATATGGACAATATTGGACATGGACTTCAAGTATCACAAATTAAATCAACTATGGAAAAGTAATCTTGATCTGATAATTCAAACACCATCAGGAGTAGACACATACAGAGCTATAATGTTGCACCCCTACATAGTTTCTTCCTTTTATGACAACTTAGTGGATTTGGACAACAAAAATAATTAGGGCCCTAGTAGAATATGGAACTACAATGAAATAGGTGTGTATGCTGGTAGAAACTATACAATGAAAGTTATTGCAAAGATGGGGACCACATGCATTCCACAATTAATCTAAAAAATTAGAGAATGGATCACTATTTTAGCTTCTATTAGTGCAATAGGTCAAGCTATACGAGGTTATTATTTGTTCAATTCAAAGAGACACATTAAGGACTATATTATTAACTATGAGCCAAGGGAATGCATGGAAATCCAATAGCATGCTTGCATGACAAAATGATTATTTTTCGAATGATTAAAACACCGTGCTTCAAATTTCCTAGGTGAGGTGTCACCAACAAATAGACTTCTCGTATTTTATGATCATGGCAGGCATGTGGCATTCAAGACAATCGAAGAAACAAAGTATAGGAATATATTTTCTCATACTTCTAACACATACCAGCCACAAATTACAACCCATTGATGTCAATGTGTTCTCACTATTTAAAAATTACCTCAAATAGAAAAGGAGTGTATGGGTCATTACACATCCTCAACTTTACATAGGAAGGGAACAATTGGAAACTCTTGACAAAAAAAAATTTCCACAATCTTTGATGTGTAATAATATTGTAATTGGTTTTAGAAGAATGGGAATTTTGTCATTAGATCAACATGCACTTGACTGGGATATGGGGCCAAGTGAATCTTTCATAGTTGAAGATGAAGGAACCACTATGGGAGTAGAAACAAAGGCCACAATAATTGAGGATGACGTACAGTCCATGGTAAAAGACAATTTTTTTGAGGCTATCAAGTTGGAATGAAGATCAAATTGGAGAGTTTTTGAAAATGTTCAATGGAAGTAATGCCCCAAATCCAACAAACGAAGTAGAATGAAATTGCACAGAGAATAATCAAGCAAAAAAAATTAAAGAAATCCTTGCAATTTAAACAACATGTAATGAGGTAACAAAAATTGAAGAACTCTTTATAGTTTAGAAAAAATGCAATGAGGAAACAAAAATTGAAGAAAGTCACAATATGCCATCAAATATAGGATATTCAAGGTGGTTTCAAGATGCAACTTTAAATCTAGGGGTGAATCTAAATTTTAGTCAAATGGATGGATGAATATCCATGCCATCACCACCACATGCTGATATTGAAGAGGTCATCCATTACTTCACCACTGGGAGAAATTAGGATGCAAATGATGAAGTGGAAGGTAATGATATAAGAGACCAAGAATTTGAGTATGTTCCATGCACACAAGTCAAAGAGCAACAACAAGTAGGTAGAAGAAGCATTTTTTTATAAATTCCAACATAAAGGTTGCACCAATTATCAAATCGAGGTTGCAATGGGCTGCTACACTGAAGTAGAAAATATTAAATTTTGACTTTCGATGATTTTTATGATTTGGTGAATGAAAAAGAGGCACAAAAATGAAAAAACTAGGAATTGGAACAAAGGAAAATAGAGAGAATTAGAGAAAAGAAGGCAATAAGAGAAGAAAACCTTATGGAGAGGGAGGGGAAGATATTGGAGCATACTACATAAAAAGAGTAAATTGGAGAGTAAAAGCTCATGCAACAACAATAGAGGGAGATTGAAAGGGAGCAAACAAAGATTTCTCAACAGTTGAAGGAAACCTAAAAGTAGGTGGATAGAGAAGAAACAAATAGAACTAAGAGTACTCTTAAAACTCCTCTCCCATCACGACATCTAATTTTAAGGGAAATGACTAATATTTTGTCTCCAATCTTTGTTTCTATTAGTAGCCTACAAAATAGGTCTTTTGCAAGTTGCTCTAAACAATTACAACTCAGTCTAGAAGAAAATCAAGGATTGATTGCTTGTATAACAAGTGCCATGAAAAACAATCCACAATCATTAACATCGTCTCCAGTTGATGTTGAATCAGTTGATACCCAAGGAAATGCCACTTCTTAATTAGATCTATAGATGTTTGATTAGGATGCTTTCTCTAAACTTTGTGACTTCATTGTGTGCTACTATCTTTTTTTGTAAACCTTAAGAATCATTCTGTGCTATGGTCTTTTTTATAACTTTTTTTAATCAATTTTTTCCAATTTTATAGTATTGGAATTTCACAACTTTCAATATATATTTCAAGTTTGTTGCTATCATGTTATTTCAATATATATATTTCAGGTTTTATGTGTTATTTTGTAATGTAGTTTCATGCAAACATGGTGAAGAAGAGATAGTACATAGAGTACGAATTAGGTCGAATTCATAGTGGTGTTCAGTGTTAAACCTTGGTGATTAATGTGTAGTTCTAGATTATTATGACTACTAACCTAAACCTCCAATATTAACCCTTGAATTTTACCCATTCACTATTGGGTTTTTATGAATAAAAACATTGTTATAACTACACCAAAATAATGAAATATATAAATTTTTATGTATGTATGTATCTATATATATGTATATATTTTTATATAGATACTCACACACATAGATATATAGATACAAACATACATATATATCTACATGTGATGTTTCAAGTGGTCAGGTCTGGTGGTGGATTATTTCCCATGATTTTTTGGTGTAAAATGATTAATTCCCACTCTCCATTTCACCATACACTCAGTCTAGTAAACCTCCACAATTTCATGATTTTGTGTAAAAATAATGAGGCATCTCATCAGTTTGACAATATATCTACAAAAACTAATGTATGTATCTCATTTGACCTTTTTTGTAATAACCCATGTGTATTTTTATGTATTCATATAATTTTATACTTGGACCTATTGATTTTATTCATTCATATAATTGTATTCTTAATGTATCACAAGTGTGTTTCTAGTTGAATACAATATAATACATCTTATGTTTGGATCTACTCTTGATATGTATCTATATGTATCTATATGTATCTATATATATATATATATATATAATATATATATAAACATATACATATATATGTATATATATATACATATATATGCATCTCTACATGAAAAAATGTATAGTGTGTATGAATGTGTTCATATATGCCAACTATTTATAGTAGAAAGCATCTTCAATTTAGAGCTATTCTTCATATGTATCCATCCATATACATGCATACATACATACATACATATATATACACATACATATATATATACATATACATACTGTTGAATCCCTCTTGTGCTATTTTGTCCTTGATGACAATTTATATTACTCTAGCATCTTGGTGGTTACTGATTTAGTTGTTCTTCTTGTCTATTTGGCACATTAACTTCATTATTTATATTATCTTGGTGGCACTAATCATTTAACTCCATGTGCAGATCTCAGTTAAGGCATACTGGTTACTAGCTCTTTGTTTCATTGACCAGGTGATATGTTTTTGGTTTAACACTTGTGTTTTAGTACTTCACTTGATTACAAGTGATTGGCATGATCAGTTCTTTTATAGGTTGATTACTTCTACTTGATTAGTTACAAGCATCTTGATATTCGTCAAGGTATACTTCTCTTTCTTCAGTCAGTGGCATGAGTTTGACGAACAATCTTGTTAATGTTTTGAGCACTCAATTTTCATCTCTTGGAAAATTTGCTTTAATGAATTTACTTATTGTTTTTGGTATGGGAGAATGGCATTAAGAATCTTTCATAATATCTAGATTTTATTACTCTTCTTAAGGCATTGGATATTATATTGTTATTGGGATTTGAAAATGAGATTCACTTAGTCCATTCCTATGCATATGGTATTCTGAATTCATCATGCAATTCAGTCTTCACTACCTCATAAGTCTTTTGACATCACTTGGAAATGGCACATTACATAGCATTGCATATTTCAAGGTGGCATTCAACCTTGGATAATGGTATTCTATTTGGTCTCCTTTTTGCATCTGAATCGGGTCTAAAGGTTTAATTTTTAAATTGAGTCCTTAAGGTTGACAATAGTTAATGGGTTTGATTAAGACTTGTCACATTGAAAGTGACTTTTCCTTGGCTACATGGGAACATAAAGTCTTATGTATTTTATCCTTCACATGAAATAATGCTTGTCATTATTTGAATCAGCATTATACATGCTTTGTCATTTATTCGAGCAATGATTTGGTTGGCATGACTTTGGATAGCTTTGGCCACGGATTTCAATTAGAATTATGAGTTATTTCATTATCTTTTTGTCCACTCGGACTCCAAATGTTATCTTCATTTGCAAAGGAATTTGTTTTTGCTTGCTTCAGAAAATTAGGAAAAATAGTATTTTGAATCTCACTATTCATGTTTTTTTTGGAACCCTCCTGGCTGCCATCATTGAGTTGGGTATCTCTCAACCGTTTCAATGTTCTTTTTGGTGCATCACTAATATTTTCTAGCATGTGAGGGAGATGAGAGGATCAACACTATGGTAGTTCCATTTGTTTGCTTCCAGCCACTGGGTGAAGGCACGTTTTTGGAAGATGTCTTCGTCGCTTCATCCACATGCAGATCTGGTAATCCATTCTTTGACAACAACTTCACTGGTCAGGTATTTATCTTTGGAATTCTCTCCAGATCAATTACTTTGCAGACAAGGTTATTTCGAGCCATTTTATTTCTCTTTTGCACAAAATGAAAAATGAAAAAGCTGAAAAGTTTACTCAAATTCTTGATGGCATTTTTTTTAGAGGTTATCATATCAGCCTCTTGAAACATTTCTTTATGTTTGTGGGTCATCTTGAAAGCTAAGATTCTCTTATGTTCCTTTCCTAGAATCGTGGGTAACTATTATTTAGTGCATGATTACTAGTTTTCGGTTACATGTTGTTTGGGGTTTCAGTTACTTCATTTTCATAGCAGCTTCATTATCTACTTTTCTTATGAAATATGTATTCTTCAATACTAATTCTGGGTATATTCTGGATGAGGTTTCAATTGCTAAAAATATACTTCAGTTGCATTGTTGGTTCTATCAAGGTAAAATGGTTATCATTTTTGTTTGTAAAAGATGAGTTCTCACTGCTTTTGTGTAAGCACTGCATGTGCAAGCCGCTTGTGAAGAAAAGTTTTGTCATACCTCTATTTTTGGATACTGCTATTCTATCCTTGACAGAGATAAATAATCCTTCTCTTATGATCACTGCAACATTAGGACTATTACTTGACAGTTCTTTTGTAACCTTAAGACAACCTTGTATAATTTATGGAAAGTGAAATTCGAGATATAGTTGTAATACTTCCTAAATATAATGATGTTTTCTATAAAAAGACAAAAATAGAGAGATTAGGGCTCTATCATGACAAAAAAACAAAATTTGAAACAAGGGCATTACTATAAACACATGAAAAAGTCCATTCTGTGTTTTAATGCTGAAAATTTGGAAAACATGGTGTGTAGTCAGTTTGTGTAGTTTATGTATGAGAAAAAGTTGAAAATCAAACAGTGAGAAAAGAAAGAAAAGATATTTTCAAATGTAATACAGTTTGTGATGAAAAATTGTATTGACACAATAACCAGATCTTTTTCCTCAAGCTGTATTAAGATTCGATAATGGATGGAATCCTAAAGTGTCATTTTTGACTCTTTAGAATTCTATCCATTGTCTATCAAGAGGCACTTGACATAAAAAGGAGAAACATAGAGATTCTCTATACTATTGTACATTCTATTGAATAACAAGAAAGGCATTGGTGCTCCTTGAGATTGGTGTCTCTAAAATAGAGGGGTTGGTGCTCCTTGAGTCGGTGCTCAAAAATCAGCCTTTGAGGCATTGTCAAAATAATTATTTGAAATGAAAGCCTAAAAAAGGTAGCAGGTTCAGGAGTGGTTTTTCTACCCTAGGAGGGTTTTCGACTCGGTATATCTTGTGTCTATGTGTGTCTCTATAATTCATTTTCTTTAGTACTTTACTTCTTTATAATGCAATGTAACACTACTCATTTTAGTTTATATGATTGCATTCGAATTCATGAATAATACTATCATTGATAAATGAGAACATATGAATGGTTCTTTTCAATTTCAGTTAAATTTTTCAAAGAAGTTATAAACGCTGATTCACCCACCCCCCTCTCAGTGTATTTTCACTCCAACACATACATATATATATATAAGTATACATCTATATATGTAAATGTGTTCAGTGTGTGAATGTCTGAAGTTTCACTTGACAATAATGGAAATTAATAAATTAATATGATTAAAATTGTAAATTCTTTAGCAAATATAATTAAAGAATATCCATAAATTAATGTAATTGAAATTGTAAATTATTCAACACATATAATATAAAATCAATAAAATACTAAATTCTAAATATAAGTGTAAAACAAATAAGAATAATGAACATTATAAGAGAACACAATTTCTACTTGGTAATTTCCAAAGTAAATTCTTGAAAGACTTTACTTGAATTTTCAGCTTACAAATTGACATGTTCTACAAACCTCCCAGCCATTTGACATGCCTACCATAGCAAAAATATATAATAGAATAAAAATAAATGAACAATAGTTAATGAAATAACTAAAAATACATATTGGTGACTGAAGGAACTAGTGCATTATTAAATTGAAAGTTAGAACCACATGAACAAAAAATCCTCAATTATGTGGTATGTTGACAAACACATTGAAAAAATTACCCACCATGAACATTCTTGCACTGCCTCTCCTTATTCTCCCATTCCTATAAGAAAATGTTTACAACTCAGGGTAGTAATTAATAAACATCATAGGACCTTTGCAATAAAAAATTTACAACAACACATAATTAAACAAGTTCAACATCTTAATATTTCCATATGGAAAACACAAACATATGTATATATATATATATATATAGCATTTTATTACAAGATATATTCAAGTTATATTTAACAATTCTCATCATCTTTGGATATATGAGCAATGTGCAAAGGATTTCAATCAATGATCTATAGTATGGAGAGGATATTAGCAAAGGAGAATAATTGTTAATGTCATTGGCTACTTTCCCTCTTAGTTAGTAGTTCTAATATGACAATTCAATGCATTCAATTTGTTTGTTGTGTTTAAAATTTGAATTTTTAGTTGCCATTTACGTAGGGTTTTGAATGGTGAATTGACTGAGTTCTACATTATATTTGTATTCGATGTTTATTAGGGGAGCCTTATATAAGTGATATTTTTTGCATGTTTGTATGCATGCATATATTCATATAAACATAAGGATACATGCATACATTCATAAAAAAACAAGCATACATGCATACATTCATAGAAAGATATACATAAATATAGTTTGCAAAACATAAAAGAGCTAATAGCCTTTCCCTATAACCATCGATTAATATTTTAAAAAGGCCCTAATTGTATCAATATTAGGGTGCAATTATAACAATTTCATCATTCATATATGCTTAAAAGTGAATGGGTAAAATTCATGGCTTAACATTGGAGGTTTACTAATGCAATATAGGGGTGTTAGGACCTTTTAAAATGTCAATACAATGAGCTTCAAATAGTTTCAAAAGACAAATCCCTTAGACCCTTCAATCAGCAACACCTGCTCAGGCTTGTCCTTATAGCCATGAAAACCCGGTTTAGTGGGTTTTTCAACCAAATTTCCCAAATAACTTGCCAAAAAAAAGATGGATTAGGATACCCTTTTACGGTCTACACAACATATCAGAAACCAACAACGACTTCTATGGACCAACACCAACTTTTAGTACACTAACCCTGCAAAAGGCTACTAAATTAGCCTACTTTTACAAAGGAAGTCTTACACAACCACTTGCTCTCTGTAAAAACTCTTCAAATAGTCAACTAACATGTGACAAAACTATTAGAGTAATAAGTTATTACACTTAATTAATTATATAATATTGGTTAATTAATTAAGTCACTTATTCCTTTAGTTACTTGAGCTAAACTTAGGCACATTAATAATTGATTAATTATTAAGTGTGCACACTAGGGTTTCCCTTTTAGGATTACTTTAGGGTTTCTTGATTTCCTTCATAAGGATTGATCTCTTTGTAATAATTGATTCTCAATAATGCATTTTTACTTTGAGGTTTACAAAACATATTCTTTGGTTTTGAATGTCTTTTGTATGTGATAGGTATTTGCATGTAGGTGATTCTTGGGGACTATGAAGTTGGATTTCTCAACTTCTACATGGTATCACAGCTCGAGACTTGCAGTTTCTTGTTTATCTTCTAAAGATATGGCCTTTCACTGAGTTTCACATACAAGGGTTTCCACAAGCATATTTTTTGCAAGATCTGGGGGTAGGTAATTTTTTGAGACACTTTGGGCTTAAATGGAGGTCACCATCATGTTCGCAGTGGCCCAAAACCCTAGGAACACCTGTCAAATCATCGATTTTGGAGCAGTTGGTTTCTGACGAAAAACATTTTTGCGAGGAAAGTCGTATGGCCTCCCCAACACGTATTCTAAGGCTCCAAAATTTAAAAAACAAATTAAAAAATTAAAGTTTTTTGTGATGCCCACATAGAAGAAGGCGCCACTGGATGGCCACTAGGCAACCACCAGGTGGCCGTCAGTCCACCGCCGCCACCAATGGCTCTACCATCCCACCATCGACCAGTCAGCCCTTGCGGGCCCCTTTGCAGCTTCACCCCGATCAAATGGAGGACTGGGGGCCATCTACTAGCCCTTGAGGGCTTCATCTTTGTGGCCGATGGTTCTATGGAGGACTAGGGCCTTCACCCAAACCCCCTGCCTTGCGCCTTTGGTCAGATCGGTGACTAGGGGCCACATATTTTTTGCAAGGGGGTCAATTTTTTATGGTGACAACTAGATGGCTATCAAATTTAAGCTCGGTAAGTACAGACGTCAATGGTCGTATGGCCCCTCTTTGCCCCCTCCTAACCCCAGTTTTCCCTAAAGGAGCAATTTTTTTCTTTTTGGCATAACTTGGGCATACAATATCTAAATTGGGAAAATGAGATATCATCAGAAAGCGGGTTCCGAGCACTATCCTATAGTGTAGTTAATTTTTCAATATTTTTCTATTTAGCTGCATTTGTTGCTATTTGAAGTCAGATATTTATTTTTGCTTCTGAGCTCATAATGTTTTGCCACTATCTTTGATTTTCTATATCTTTGTGACATTGGAAAGGTATTGAGGAGCTCTACGTTGATATCCATACAATTTTTTTGTATCTATCCCAGGTTAGTTTCTTAGTCCATATTTGGACCGATTGGTTGTTTGGAGATTACTTGAATATTTTGGTAGTTGGAAGGGTGAAACTTGAATCTTTGCACTTCATTTTCAGAAATACATCATTCAGTAATCAACTTTTGGTTCATAGATTCTAAAGTTGTTCCCGTTTGGAGTTTTCGAGTGTTCTGTGCCATCGGGTCTATTGTTTCTTTTTCATGATTCCTTGAGTCAATCAGTTACTCTCATCTAGTTTTAGTAGTAAACAAAAGTATCTTTCTTTGATTGCCGAATTTTGGATTCTAGTGTTACTCCAAAGTGTTTTTCTAGTGAATCTTTGCAGCATGTCATCTCATTGTAAGGGGGTTTTGTCCCACTAGGTTTTTCTTCTCTACCTCTTTCTTGCATTTGTAAATGGGTACTTGATCAGGCCTAGTTGTTGGGACCCATATTTTCTTTCATTCATCTTTTTTCTAGTGTTTTAGCTACTTCCTGAGTTCATCTTAATGGGGGTGTTAGAGTAATAGGTTATTACACTTAATTAGTTATATCATATTGGTTAATTAATTAATTCACTTATTCCTTTAGTTACTTAAGCTAAACTTAGGCACATTAATAATTGATTAATTATTAAGTGTGCACACTAGGGTTTCCATTTTAGGATTATTTTAGGGTTTCTTGATTTCCTTCATAAGGATTGATCTCTTTGTAATAATTGATTCTCAATAATGAATTTTTACTTTGAGGTTTACAAAACATCTCCTTTGGTTATGAATGTCTTTTGTATGTGATAGTTATTTGCATGCAGGTGATTCTTAGGGACTGTGAAGTTGGATTTCTCAACTTATACAAAAGCACCAAATTCTCCAAAAACAAATTTATACAATGCCTTTAAATCACTGATCATCGGAACCCTCACTTACAAGAAAAATCACAAGGGTTTTCATGGAAATCCTACCTCTAGGGCACATGAAACACAACCAACACTTCAAAAACTACACATATAGCCTGCACATACTTCTCAATCCCTCACTTAATCCATTCAATCAAAAATTCCTCAAAACCATGCTTTAGCTACTCAATTTCATACTAAAATAACTTTTCCCAGCCCCGGACATCACCTCCAAGCCACCAAATTGTTTTGTGGTGTCTCCAAACCTATTAGAATGACTAATATAACATATTAAATTCCATTCCTCAAAGATACATGAGGCAACAGTAGGAGACATGGATTTACATTAATTAATTTGCAGACTGAGACCTTATTGGCCTGTCATAGTCAGTCACAGAATTTAAATGAGATCTTCCTCTAAAATTAAATTAAGACCCTCAAACCAATGGGAATAGAAGATTAGAACATGTTACCACATCATTACACAAGTTTCAGACCAATGGAAACCTATACAGAACCATACACAGTAAGGGAAGATGGAGAACATAGTAAATCTACTCATAAACATTGATATTCTTTCAGAATTCTTTCAAAAAAATGTTTGGACTACTTCCATTCGAGCCTTCAAGAGGCTTTTAATCATTTACAATTCAAAAACTACCCCTTAACCGACCACAACTGACTCTAGAACTTCAATGACCTTTCATATTCCCAAAATTTCATTTTAATAGCTTTTCCTTGTTTGACAACATTGCAATAATTTGCAATTTTTAAATTTTGAACTCCAATGACTCATAGACCCCTAAATACATGAAAAAATGGTCTTTATAGACCTTATTAAAAATGAAAATAACTTTAAATATCCTAGACTTATTCAAACTTCATCTAGACACATGATCATTAAACCCAATTTTTCTTTGTGGTTGTAGGTGCCCCTGCACCATTTACATTATAAGTCATAATAGTCTACACCCACACATTAATTCCCAATCGTTAACACCAGACACAACTACTTATTCACTCCAATTAATCGGCATGTCGAGTCTGGTGGTGGATTAGTTGTCATTTGAAACTTCATGTATTCATAAACATCTAGACAAATTCATCTGCATATGTATACATACATACATACATATATCTATATATATTTATATATATGTATGTATATATATACATACTTAAACATAGAAAAATGGGTTGGGGTTCAATCCATATGGGGTTTTATACTAAATTTAGAATATTTCACCAAAATTACTATAATTAGAAAGGGGAAAATGAGTGTAATGAACTCCCCTATTCTTTTATTTCATTGACGAAATGAGATCCCTCAAGTTAAAATACACTTTCAACCCTTAGGTGATTAAATTCTTTGAGGAATCTTGTAATTTCCCTTTTTGTGTCAGGTCAAGGGTCTAGGTCAAATAGCACTTTTGGGAGAAAGATTAAAAATAGAAAATCAACTCCAAGTTGAAATGTATAAAGTGGACTCAAAATATTTAGCATAACATTGATGGAACCTATAGTCTTTTTGAATAATTTGGAATAATAAATATTTCGTACCTCTCACAAAAGGTGTTTTCACAAGCTATTTGAGGACTCATTTTCCCTATGGTGAATGGGTCTGGGGTAGGGCTCTCCAAAATCTATTTTTGGGTTCTCTACTCTTGTGTCTGCACTTCCAAATTCCTAATTTTCACCATCAGACAATCGACAATAAATCTAAGATCTGAGTTTCCGTGAGATGACAACTTTGACGAGTTTTAAATTTTGCAACTTTATATCTTTAACTTTTCTTGAACCTACAAATTAGTAAAATGGAAAGAGAAGGGAAAAATGTTTGTTTTTGGTGAATGGGGGTTTGCCTTGGTTAAAACCCATTTTGGTAATTAAACCTTAAAAATAATAAAAATAGCATGAAATGAATGATGAATGAACAAAGAAATGTCACAACTCACCAAACCCTTGAATGAAGATCTGTAAATAGCATGAAATGGCTTCAATGGATTTGGATCTTGATATTGAAACTTGATTTAAAATAATGCCTTGAATTTTTGAATGGATATTGAGCACTACATCAACAAATTAGCACAAATAACATGCATGATGCAAGAAGACTTTGACATGATAATAGGATCTTTATTTCTTCAATAATTCTTCAATAAATATTCCCTTGAATGCCTTGAAATGTTGCTATAATGCTCTCTTGAAAATTCTTAGCTTGCTTGAAAATCTTATTATATGAAACTTAGTGAAAATACCTTATATTTATAGGTATCTAACATAAATTTCATGAAATTCAAATAAAACAAGCCAATATATGAATATACATATGAAATCATTAAAGTACCACAAAAAAATAATAAAAATATAGGTCCTACATCTAAGTGAGGACCCATTCACCCTTGGGTGAATGGGTCCTATGTCACTCACCTAGGACACACATTCTCCAATGATAAGTGTTATGTTATCACATTTATGAATGATAGGTTTTCCTCTTCAAAAATTGTAATTAATTAGGCTTTGATTTGAATTAAAGGGGACAATTAAGGCATAATTAACCTCAATTAATTAAGAAAGGCCTAGATGAGCGTGAAAGTGTAAAAACACACTTTACAATACCAAAAATAAGGAACAATTGAGTCCAATATTTTATTTAATAGGGCCCTAAATTTAATGTGAATGTGTAAAATACATATTAAAATAGTAAATAAAGGCATAATTTAGTTCATTTTATTAATATTAATTCCCAAATTAAATGTGAAAAAGGGATACTTTTTCCTACACTACATTAAACCCCCACTTTAGTGAGAGGATTATCCCATGTCAAACTCACACTAAAGTAAACATTCAAGACATATATGTATGCAACAGTGACAAGGATACTCAATCATACGACATCAAAGGTAAGGAGAATGGGGGGTGAATCAAGCTTGAAATGTCTAATGTGATGTGGAACATGTTTCCACTATTTATCCAACAAGGTGGATTGAGCTTCGACTATCCAATGCAATTTGGAACACATCTAGGCTTTTTGTCCAACACGATCACAAGTAGAACTTGATGTCCACTATCCAAATGACACACATGCTCACACAGGCTAATGGAACCTCAGACCATCCACTAGGTGAGCCCCCAACGGGTGGAAAATGAGAGAATCTTATTAGGCTCCCATACCATATCAAATCTATCCTCCTCTCAAATTCAATAAGGAACCACAATACAAAACTTCAAGCTTCACAAGGCCTAAGAAGCTATGTTATTCTATACACATTAATAATATGCATACACACACACACAAATATATATATATATATATATATATATATATATATATGTATGTATGTATGTATATATAAAGGTTTGGTTCAAAGGGATCTTTCTTAGTTTGTGTAAGGTCTCTCCTTAGGGATCATCGTGCCTAATGTCTACAAGAGAAGATAAATAAAGAGTAAGAGAATCACAACTTAGGGAGTGTAATGCGTAGAATCACCACTAAGAGGAAAGTCATACTATAAGAAATATCACACTCTTAGAGGACATAAAACCAATTGAAACCACCAAGAAAAGGACACATCACAAGAAGAAATAAAATAACACAAAGAAACATGAGTGTAAATGTATGCCTCCAATTTAAAGAAATTGCTACACCATTTTTGTGAGCAATTTCTTTAAATTAGTCGATGAATAAGACATGAGATCTTATTCCGAAAGCCCTATGAAAAGTCATATGTTCCCAAATGAAGCTACATCATGAATGAGGGGTTTCCCCCAAAATTCAATGCTAAAGATAACATAGAAATAAAAGTACAGCACATGCGAGCCAACTTAAGGCATGTTGTCAACTTCCAAAGCTTGCTCTTATATATACATGGAAGATTTGAACTAGCCAAAAGAGACAACAAAAATTTTCATACGAGGACAAGACTATCTAACCCACCTATCCCCACTTAGTTCAAGATAAGGGTGATCCAAGATGATTGATGAGAAACATGAAAATTAGTATCAATTAGAGGAACTAAGTGCTTCAATGCAAGAAAGAGTACTAAAACTTTTAAGATATTGAATTTTATCACTTAAAGGCTTACATTCATTAGTTGAATGACCATGAACTCTATGATATGCACAAAATGAACTCTTTTTAAAATTTATTTCATGTTCTTGGAGGGAGAGATATCAAGTGATCTTTGAAGAGTCTCGATGATACTCTCTTGATTAATAGTAGAAGATGTTCCTTTAGTTTGAGAAAAAATATATCTCTTGCTTAGTACAAGGTGTCATACTTACACAAGAATCTTTAGTTTGTGAGATTTTGTACTCTCCTTTAAGGGAGGGTTTAGAATATAAAAAACTACAATCATTACTAAGACATGTCCTAGGAGTGTTTTGTGTGATGACATTGATTTTAAGTGAAGGTTTCTTTTATTTTTTCATTTATTTCAAAGGAAAATAGCCAAGACCACTAGTTTCTATTAGTTTAGGATGAACCAAGGTTAAAGTTGGCTTGGAAGAATGTTTTGTAATAGTGTTTCTATTAAGGGAAGGATTTTTTATGCTTTTTCTTCTTTCGAAGGATAATAACCAAGGCCACTAGTCATTTCTTATGTGTTAGGCTCTATAGGGACACAAATACCTTGTTCTCTAGCACCACATCCTTTTTTACTATAACCAATTTGTTTCAAAATCTCATAACCTCTTCCATAAAGCTTTTCCATTTCTTGTGGATTCAATGGATAATATTTTTCAATGTAGCTTTCCCAACTATAACAGGTAATGTGATCATGCCAAGTGCTTATTTTCTTATGTTATCAAATAAATGAATAGACAACGAGTTAGGTTCATCATTAAAATTTTCAGTTCCAAGATTATCCAAAAGGTTCACACTACACAAACTAAGGGCTCAACCATTATCTACAATGGTTCTCTTTATTTATTTCCTATTAATAATGGCTATGATCATGAAAGCTTCATATTGTTTTCGGACATCCAAAGGAGGGAGCTCACTTATATGTAAAACAATGTCCACATTCATTCCCTAGATTAGGGAGGTTATATCATCTAGTTGCACATTAGGAGGGATAGGAACTTGTTGTAAATAACTTTGAATAATGTTATGATAATGAGGGGAGGCTTGAATAAGATCCCATAAGGATATCTTAGTAGGAGTATTCTTAAGTTTTTCAACAAGATCATACTCCTTTCCACTTTTTAAAGGAAAATGAGGAGCACTAGGAAAGATATGTTGAGGTAATGGTAATGAAAGGGGAGTGCCTTTTTGTTTCCTATTGTTCCTTGTATTATATGTGTGAGCAGCAGTATTTTAAATTGGTTGTTGTGAAACATTGTGTTGTGGTGGTCTTAGGATAAGCACAGGTTTCTTTTGAACTTATGGTTGTTGGAAGGGTGGATAGATATGAGTTGAGGCTTAGGTGGTTCAATAACTAAAGGATTTTTAAGAGGTCTAATAATTAGAGGACTCAAGGGAGTTCTAATATTCACAACCTCAAAAAACTTTTCCTTAAATTTTCATGATCTCTTATTGAAGGGGAGTCTAATGTCACTTCATCATCTTCATCTAAGGAAGCCACACTACTATTGTTTGCAAGACATTTTTCAATGTTTTCCTTTTGTAATGCCCCACCATGCAAACCTAGAGGAAATTGCAATTAACTACTCAAACGAACTATTTTTTTTTTTTTTTGTATAACTAACATGCAAGTTCACTACCCATTGCAACAACCTCTAAGGCTATGAGACAAAGATTACTTATTAACCCATGAAAAAAATTAATGAATTGAAACCATAATAGTTAATTACTTAAGAAATTAATCACATACATTACATGCAAGATAAATTCACCAAAGAAAATAGAGATACCAAAGATCTCTTTTAACAATAAGATTACAACTCTCATTCCCCGAATGAGGTAGATCCAATAAGCATTATTACAAATTACAACTTCCACCTAGATAACAGATGAGGGGTGATAAATAACAAGAGCAATTGAAATGAATAAAGCATAAAAAGTAACTGGATCCCATGAGCTCTCCAACTGGAAATCTCATCAACATGAACAAGAAGGAAGCCCGACGGAGTAAGGTGCATGTCACCCAACCAAGTGGAACACAAAGGCCCACCCCCCATGCTTGAAGATAGTAACAAGGAATCCTAGCCAAGGCCATCTACCTCTAGACACAGACTAGAACATAACTGAACCAAACTGACACAACCAATCACATGCACCACACAAGCACAACACAAGTATAACTCTAACATGGTCACATTTCTTCTAGAAATAAACAGATCAGGTATGTTAAGAAAACCATACACATAACAATCAAGTACCAACTACAAGTACACCATCCAAACACCAAGGGTACCAAAGTGCAAACAAACAAGATATCATGACCACCCCTTTCTCAAGAGGCGACATAAGTCAAAACCCTCTCCAAAAACTGGAGGTAACAAAGATAACAATGCCACTCCTTATAAGGAGCCACAAATCACATAAACCCCTCCTTCCATAGGAGGCACAAAACATCCCCATTCATGGAAACTGGGTAATAAAATTGACATAACTTCATACACTACCCAAGGGAATAAAAAAAAATAGTTGACATCACAAAATGACAACCCCCCCATACTCTGAAGATCCTCTGGAAGACTTACATATTACTAACTTTCACTTTACCCATTTCCCCAAATAAAACATAGAAGAAATATTCACAGAAGCAATTGCGAGGAAATAACTAATTTTGGATACACTAAATCCATTTCCCTTTAATATTCATTTCACAGTAAAGAAAAACAATTGCCTTAACAAAATAATAAAATAAAATAATTCATTTCCTTTCTAATTACTAAGAAGGGGAAACTGATTTTAATAAACAATTCAAATCCATGATTACTTTTACAAACAACATAAATCCACTGCCATTCATAAAATTCAATAGTTTATTGTCTCAATTAGACTAATTTAAAAATATCTCGTTTAGACCAAGGATAAAATTTAAACCAAATATCTAGTCCTTAATTACTTTTAAAGTAATAATAAACTAAAGCAGTTACTTTATTAATTCAAAACATATCTTTTTAAAATAATTATTTCTCCTTTGCAAAACAAGTCATTTTGAAATCAATTAATCTCTCTATTAAACACATTACTTATAAATCCAATCTTTGTTCTTTCAAATATATTATTAAGGAATAAAATTGATAATTTGACTATGAACACAATAATTTAAATTCTTCAATTACCTTTGAATCATGCCATTTTTAAATCGACTGATTAATGTATATATTTGAATATTTAAATCATTGTTTAAATATTTATATATATATTTAAATATTTAAATCATTATTTAAAACACTTAACTTTTCTCATTTACCTTTAAATATACCATCATTTAAAACAACCATTATATATATATATAAATAATATACTTACATATATACATCTAATATATAAATTCATATTATATATATGTAAATTATTTATGTAATATATATATATATATACATATATTTTAATTAATATATTAATATTTTAATATTATATACATATAATATTAAATATTAAATATATATTTTAATGATTTATATATATTAGTATTTAATATTATATATATATAATATTTTATATTTTATATTTTTATTTTTTCACACAAAAAATGAAATACCAAAATGTCAAAGGGCGCGCGCCAAGGGTTTGGAGCCGACTATGTATTACACAAAGTCAAATCCCATTTCATGTGGTGGCTATGTGTAATAGATAGCCGAGCCCCATCCTTTGGGCACGACTCCCCCCCACTTGCCTCCCATGGGGGATGTTGTGGGGGTGAGCCCCCAATAACCCCCAAACCTTGTGATTTTGTTTTTTTTTTTTTTTCAAAAAAAAATTATTTGCAAATCCTACGGATTATAAAATCCAAAAATCATTTTTTTTTAAACAAGTTTTTTTTTTTGGATGTTTTCAATCCACACTAAAACAAAATATTTATATATATCTATGTATATATATATATATATATATATATATAAATATTACAATATATATACATACATTTATACACATTTAATAATTTTATTAATTCAGTTGAGCAAATAAAAACTCAAAATGATCGTATACAACCTTTATGCAATTTTTCTTGGAAGACCAACATTTCCAAAAAGAGGTTTTAAATTTTTTTTAAACAACATAATGAAATCTTGAAACTTTCAAAATGAAAAACTAATTGAAAGAATCTGGTTCCAAAAGCTTTATAACTGATAATGGAGTAAATCCTTCTCCTCAATTTCAATATCCTTCCCAACAGTCCAATTGAGCTTCACCAGAAAACACCAAATGCAAAACCCACAACCAACAATAATCTTCTTCCCTTCTCTATTTTTCCAATTTTTCATCCCCTCTCAAAAACTCATGAAAAATCCATAATAATCAAAAATATCCAAAAATATCTCATTCAACCACCATAATCAATTTTCCAAAATAAAACAAAAAATATCTTAAATTTATTTTTCATTCAATTTTTCTGAAAACAATTGCAAATTAAAACATTTTTCCAATTTTCCAATTTCAAAAAAATATCTATTTATTTCAAAATGAATATCTTAATTCAATCTAATTTATTTATTTAATTCAATACAATGAATCTAATCCAAGATTAAATTATTTTATTTATTAAATTAAATTAATTAATTAATTAAATAGCATTTCCAACCTAAAACTAGATAAATTTAATAAACAACTTAAATACATAAAGCCAATATTTACCTTTTTCTAACTTACAATTTAAATAAAATTGAGACAAATAAAACCATATTAAAGCAACTTAACCCAACTAAACCCAATGACACACTATGACTAAGGTAATGACTTGGCACAAAAAACCTAGCTACTATCTCCCAATCAAATGTCGTTGGCAATGGACACGCTCAGACCTGTGAAACTAGGTGGAGTCGATGTCCTGTACCTGTCAACCTGCGAACAAAGAGTATATCCACATGCATATATATGTCATAATTAAAACACATCGTGAAGAGGAAATCAAGGGATCGCAGGGTGCTCACAAGTGAGTGATGTGATACCATCCCCTTCACCAATACAATATTACTAACTGATGAATCTAACATCAATAGTTTAATGAACAACATAAAACATCATTAATTCGAATATCCACTTATGCTAATTAAAAACATGCCATAATGATAACATCTAAATGAAATACCATCACATACAAATATCACATTCACATCACTTTACAAATAGTGATCTAATAATAACTGAGTACCAAAGTCAAAGTACTAATAGAAAATAAGAAATGACCAAACAGAATATTGTTCGATCAAAAGAGAAAAATGGAGGGGTATTACATCCTCCCCCCCTATGGTTAGGCTTACTCCTAGAAGCCTGCAACTACCCCTAGTGCAAACTCCATACAATCACACATAGCCAAGGGTTCCAAACTGAACCACTCCATGCCTCATCATAAAAACAGCAGTAACCCATGCCATATACAACTCAACCAAGTACATTGTCAATCTAATCAAGACAACATGGTGAAGCAACCACCAACCAAGTCACAAAAAAAACAACCATGGATTAACACACATAATACACATATTGTAACACCCCTCCATTTTGCTTTATGGACTGGACAGTGTGTCCTTGTTTTTCTTTGATTTATGTCTCAGGATATTGAGATACTCTATCTTGTGTGTGTATTTGATCGCTATTTATAGAGCGACGACCTATTTTATATGATGTGATTTGGTTTATTTGATGATTTGTTTTACATGCTTTAATGGTGTAATGATGATAGTTGATGTAACATGTTAGTGCATATGAGAATATTGGATGTATTATGGAAGTGTCAATTTTGATGAGTGTATTGGCAAAGGGGACAGGTTCGCATCACTCACTTGCGAGTGCCCTGCGATTCTGCGATTTCCTCCTGATGGTGTGTATTTTATGGTGTTGGTTACTATGTTTTGAGGATTGCAGGTACATGACATCGACTCCACCTGGTTTCATAGGTTTTAGCGTGTCGATCCAATGGTTAAGTTGAGGGGTGATAGTAGCTAGGTAACTTGTGTCAAGTCTACACCCTAGCCTTAGTGTCTCGTCAGTCATGTGTGTCGAGTCATTGTTTTCCATGTTTTAATGTTATTTATTTATGGAGGAATTCTTGATTTATAAATAATTATTTAGAATTATTGCATTAAATCACATTGATGGTTATTTAATTTAAATTATGCAATGTGGATAGAAGTTTATATTTATACTAATTAATTAAATTTAATTTATTTAATTAATTAAATTTAATCCACGGGATGAATTTACTTATTAAATTATTAAATTAATTAATTAAATGTGATGTTAAGAAAATTAAATGAAAGAAAATAATTTAATTGATTTTGGAATTTTATTTCAATTAAGTGGGAATTAAATTAGAATTTGGAATTAAATTTGTATTTGGGAAATTAGTTTTCAATTTTTTGAATTGATTTATTATTTGGAATTAATAAATTAAAGAATATTAGATTTGGTTGTTGAAGATATTTTCAATTATGCCAACATGTGTAAGTTTAATTAATTAGAAAAGTTTGTTGTAAATTCATTCACAGAGAGAATTTTGGAGAGAAAAAAGCTTCTTCAGGTGTGTGAGGATATTTTTGGAAAAATTACACAGAGGATTGTTTTGGAAAATTCTTGGCTATGGAGTTACATTGGAATTGTTCTGGTAAATCTTGTTGTGTTTCTTGGTTGCCTTCTTGGTTGAAATCACTGGATTGTTGGATAGAAGCTGTGGAAGCTTTGGAGGAGGCTCTGCATCAAAATTTTCATTTCCTAAAGCTTTTAGACTTAGGTTTTCTTCTGTGGTTTTTGTATTGCTCTTTGTTGGTTTCAAAATTGTAGTGATTAAAGAATTGGTTGTTAAATCTATTTTAGAAAAGAATTTTTTATTAGAAGAAGAAAATAAATAAATAAATTTAAAGCTTTTGTTATTAGAGAAATTATGAAACCTCTGTTGAATTTAGTTTATTTGAAGAAAATGTTAGGTTCTTATTAAATCAAACTTATGGGTAAAACAACACTTAGATTTTTTTTAGAAAATTTCAATCATTGTACCAAAAAAAATGAATTTATTTCCAAAAACCTCTGTAGAAATTGGGTGGAGAAAACTAGAGGATTTTAAAGCTTCTGGGAGTAACTTAGTTTTCTTTTAAGTTTTATTGTTCTTTTATTGTTTAAGAATTCAAGAAAATGGATTAAAAGAATCAACGTTGATGCTCTGTGAAAAATTTGCATAATTTCACCTGTAGGTAAATATTTTCACAAAATTTCTCCAATTTGTTTGTTATATTAAATCCGTTTATATATATATAATAAATATATATATAGAATTGATTTGTATTTATAAAATACAGATTTAATCTATATTTATGCTATTCGTACAACATCCATGGTTAAAAGTATGAAATTTTATAGAATTTTGTTTATTTGCTTAAATTGTCGTACGACGAATTTCTTGAGTCACTGTTGGGAACAGCGAATGTCTGTATTATTACCACGGACCTTGCATTGTATGATGGATGGGGAGGGACTGCCTCCCCACCGCCGCTCCCCATAAGGGAGGGGCGGTGTGGAGGGAGACCCTCCACATCCTCCCTTTGCTCAACACATGGGAAAGGGGTGGCCATGTATACCCACAATGCCTCTTCCCATTACCAAGTGCGTACCTTGTTTTTTTTTAGAACAACGAACCTTGACTTCGTCTACCCCCTCTCCTCTCAACATTTGGATGGAATTTACTTTATTCCGTTTATTTTTATTTATTTGATTTGTGATTAACATTATTAGGAATTCGTTGGAAAGTTTCAATAAAATATGCATATATTATGTGAATGTTATATATACAATATGTATATATGGTATGTATACATATGTAGAGGTAATATGTATCTGTAGTATGTATATATATAAGTTGGGGTTAAATTTTCATATGGTTATATATTTAATTTGTAGATATATGGGATGTGCATGATTATATATGTTTAAATATATAAATTATGTATATATATTTTGTAGATTATTAATTAAGTGTATTTATTATGGTGTTTTGTAAATAATAGTAGATATATTTAATGTATATATATAATGTATATATAGTTAAATATATTATTATATATTTAATGTATATATTATATGAGTACTTCCTAATAGGAGTATATTCAATATTTATTTTGTTTTATTTAAGTGCATGTAATTTAGTTTTGCATGGATTTTTTAAGAAGATGAGATTTCATTGCATGATCAAATAGATAAGGAAAATATATTTTATAAATGACATGTTTTAAATAGGAAAATTGGAAGAGATATAAAATGTGGTTAGAAAATTGAAAAGATTTAATTGCATGGATTTATGTTGTTTTTAAAAGTAAATTTAGGAATTGATTATATTGAAGAGGCAATTAGTTATTTTAATTTATTTAATTTCTATTAGAGAAATTATATTATTTTGAGTAGCATATGAAAGAGATATGGATTAAAATATCCAAAATAGTAATTTCCTCATGATTGCCTTAAATGTTTTATTTTCTCCGCATTTCATAAAGGGAAGTGAGTTTAATTGTTTTATATTTCCAATAATGGAAGAGGAAATAGGGTTATATGATAATTTGAGTTAACCAGTTATTGTGTCTTTGACTTTGTCAATGTTACCTATTGATTGAGGATGGATTTAACAAATCCAAATATTAGATTTGATTAATGACTTGAATGCTTTAATAGCTATTTCGTCAAGTTGTTTTTTGGGATATGGGATTAAGTTTTAGTCCAATATTATAAGTCTTCCAAAGGATCTTAGATGATGAAGGTTGTGGATTCATTATGTCAACTAGTTGTTTTTCCCTTGGGTAGTGCATGCTGTCTTTTTAGTAACTTACTCGGTTTCCACGAATGGGAAATGTTTTGTGCCTCCTATGATAGGAGTGGACTATGTGTTTTATTGCCTCCATTTTTTGGAGTGAGTTCTATTATTTGTCTCCCTTGAGATGGAGTGGTTTTGATACCTAGGTTGTATGCACTTGTGAGTCCCTTGGTGATTAGTTTGTTTGTGTGTTGTCAAATAGAAGAGTGGCTTCCAGTAGGGGCCAGAGCCCATAAGAGGTAAGATTTGGGTAACCTTTGGAAGTAGTTTAATCAAGTGATAACTAAAATTTTAATGAAAATTTGGGGAGTACTACACACTAAAAAGATAAGTTTTAGCCTCACTCATAGTCACAAGTGCTAGTTAAGGCTTGGAGTGAGTGGGAAGGCTTGAAATGGCAACGTCGTCTATCTTGTCAGTATGAGAGGTATTTGATTTTAAACTAGTAAGTAAGAGGGCTGAAGATCAGTAGAGATCACCAGGAACACCGGAGCCTAGGAAGATCCGCAGAGCATAACTTATTATGAGTTGTGCGATGACACTCTATCTAGGACAACAGTTGGTATTTGTTATGTGTATGGTTCTCTAAACATACTTGATCTATTTTATGTCTGGAAGCAATGTGACCTATGTCAATGATGTGTGAGTTGTACTTGTGTCGTACTTGTTTAGTTCTTGTGTTTGGTTGTGTCAATATGAGTCAGTATGAGTCTGCCTATGGTTAGAGGCTGTCGATCTTTGTCCATGTTATATGGTTACTATCTCCTAGCATGGCGGGTGGGCCTTCAGGTACCACTTGGTTGGGTGGAACATGCACCATACACTGTTAGGTCCCCATTTATCTTCAGTACTTGGTGGTGAGACATCCAAATGGACAGATCGCGGTTCTTATGTTTAATTCAAGCATTGTAAAATTTCATTTTGTATAAGTTATTTATCCCTCTTATGTTTATGAGGTGGAATTCTGTAATTGTAACTCATATGTACTATTTCCTCATTCTGAGAATGAGTGATGTAACTATTTGATTAAATTGTATATTATAATCTTGGATGTTTATCACATTATGTATGTTATACTTTTTTGATGATTTAATACTCATTACTAAAAGTAATTTAATGTTATGGTTGTATGTAAGATGTATGTGTGGGTTTAAGTAATCCCAACCTTGTAGCCTTAAAGGTCATATTTTTTAGTAAGTGAATGTGTATGTTAATTACACTTTATTAAAACAAAATTGGTTCTCTTAAGTCATTAATTACAACTTCCTATAGGGTTATTTGGTGGGGCATTACACATATGCACCAATACACATCATCGAGAATCATCACAAGGCTATAAAAGGGTCCATCTAGACATCGGTAAGCAGCATTCTAATCCATGATACATAATCTATAAGCAGAAAACCAATATCCATCTCACATAATCCATACCTCACACTCAGTGGTTTGATGGTGTTAGGCCACACACATATGGTGAGATCATCCAAACAAGACCACAATGACATATCTCTTGTTGTACAAGGCGGTTAACCTCTAAGAGGTAGTCATCTCACATAGGTGATTAGTGGGTCCTGGCTGTATAACAACCTCACATACCCCCATCCTCTACATTTCCTACATCTACTTCCTTGTACACACTCACCAAGTCTGTCTCATACATCCTTGGAGAGGAATCACAATATAACAAATAGCCGACATTGAAAGCAACAAGTAGAAAACTAGTTTAGCCACCAAAGATCATAAATAAATATCAAATAAAGATTCAATTTCAGCAATAAAGTAAGAAATGCAAAAAATTTCAACACTGAATCAAATGTAACCACAAGAGTTACATAAAAATGAAGATCATAAGTGTGGCTAAACCATCACAATCAAATATAATAAAGTGTCGACCCTCACAATCAACTGCAAAATCATCAATAACCAAAAGAAAGTTCACAATCTTTAAAATTGCACTGTACAACACTATGTGACTAGATACTAGCCACCAAATGAGGAAGGAGGAAGCAATGTCTAACTATCACGACAGCTCCTCATGTGGTGCAGAGTGAAAATTCCAACCACATGGCATACAATGTACTCCTCAGCTACACCCTGCATCACATCATCACATGGCATGGGAATACGCTAGTCGGAGAAGGCACGTACTGGTCATATGCCCCATGGAAGAGTGTGTGTGGCTCTATGGAAGTAGGCATGCGTAGAACACTCCCCGCATAGGGATACCTCATGGAGAAGGCACACACAGGTACTCACTGAAGTCAGAGGTATACATGGCTAGGATCTACCCATATGCTACTCGACCAACATGGTCAAGGCAACCATGAGTATCCCTATACAAGTGTTTAAGGCCCCATAATGCTCATCACACAAGTAGGCTAACAAAGAAAATATCATAATGCACTTCATGTTTCTACACACGTGGCATCGTGTAACACAGCATCACCACCAACACTATGTCAGAACACAAGTTGGGTGTGGCATTGTATCTTGGGCATCATGTCAGAATACAAGCAGATAGGGTATATAAACATAATGCAATATGATAATATCACTATGGGGCTACCGAGTCTCACGTCTCATAAAGATGAGGTTTACTTGCTATCATAGATCAATGCCTCTACGGACGTCCAGGCATAGCTAACATACCTATGTTATTGTACTCAAATATGTGGGGATTAGGTTAACACTTATGGATCAAGTATCTTGATCCATCATAAAGGAAATTAGTGGTTATGTTTCCCCAGGATTGGTTGAGCTAAGATGCTTTATGTTGCAATATGCGTACACTACACACTCCACCCAAGGAACTTGTGACTGCTACTATCCCTTCATGGATTGAGGGTCTAGAGAACCAAAAGAAAAAGAACTACTTTTGGTTACTCTTATATATAAGTTTCGACAACACATGGGTTGGCCCTGAATTAGGTAACAAACATGCACACACACATAATGGTATGGTGAATCCCACATCAAAGTGTAACTTTTTATTCAAGGATGGGTACCAAGTATCACCATCACCTGGATACACAAAGCAAGTACGAGGTATTCACAACTCTCTAACAAGATACAATTACTAGTTTCTTACATTTACAGGGGTACAACTACATACATAATCCCATAGGAATATCCAATTCTATAACCCATGGGCTACGTATCATAACTTTCCAACCATAACCTTTTATTAGGTTTCTTGCATGCTAATCTTTTCCACAGAGTATGTCATGCTAACGTAAAATCCATGATCACGTGATCACTTAACAATTCCACTAACAGATTCACAGGGAAAACGTAATGGGAAAAAATGTACCTAGAGAACCCATTGTATGAACCTGAGGCTCTAATACCATGTGTAATGCCCTACCACGCAACCCTAGAGGAAGTTGCAATTAACTACTCAAATGAACTAATTTTATTTTTTTGTATAATTAACATGCAAGTTCACTACCCATTGCAACAACCTCTAAACTTATGAGACTGAGATTACTTATTAACCCACGAACAACATCAATGAATTGAAACCATAACATTTAATTACTTATGAAATTAATAACGCATACATTCCTTATAAGATAAATTCATCAAAAAAAATAGAGATATCAAAGATCTATTTTAACAATAATATTACAACTCTCATTCTTTGAATGAGGTAAATCCAATAAGCATTATTACAAATTAAAACTTCCACCTGGATAACAGATGAGGGGTAATAAATAACAAGAGCAATTGAAATGAATAAAGCATAAAAAGTAACTGGATCCCATGAGCTCTCCAACTGGAAATCTCGTCAACATGAACAAGAAGGAAGCCCGACGGAGTAAGGTGCATGTCACCCAACCAAGTGGAACACAAAGTCCCACCCCCCATGCTTGAAGATAGTAACAAGGAATCCTAGCCAAGGCCATCTACCTCTAGACACAGACTAGAACATAACTGAACCAAACTGACACAACCAATCACATGCACCACACAAGCACAACACAAGTATAACTCTAACATGGTCACATTTCTTCTAGAAATAAACAGATCAGGTATGTTAAGAAAACCATACACATAACAATCAAGTACCAACTACAAGTACACCATCCAAACATCAAGGGTACCAAAGTGGAAACAAACAAGATATAGTGACCACCCCTTTCTCAGGAGGCGACATGTCAAAACCCTCTCCAAACACTAGAGGTAACAAAGATAACAATGCCACTCCCTACAAGGAGCCACAAATCACATAAACCCCTCCTTCCATAGGAGGCACAAAACATCCTTGTTCGTGGAAACCGGATAATAACATTGACATAACCTCATACACTACCCAAGGGAATCAAAACAAATGGTTGACATCACAAAACAACAACCCCCCCATACTCTAAAGATCCTCTGGAAGACTCACATATTACTGACTTTCACTTAACCCATTTCCCCAAATAAAACACAGAAGAAATAGTCACAAAAATAATTGCGAGGAAATAACTAATTTTTGATACACTAAATCCATTTCCCTTTAATATTCATTTCACAGTAAAGAAAATAGCTGCCTTAACAAAATAATTAAATAAAAATAATTCATTGCCTTTTTAATTACTGAGAAGGGGAAACTAATTCTAATAAACAATTCAAATCCATGATTACTTTTACAAACAACATAAATCCACTGGCCTTCATAAAATTCAATAGTTTATTATCTAAATTAGACTAATTTAACAATATCTCCTTTAGACCAAGGATAAAATTTAAACCAGATATCTAGTCCTTAATTACTTGTAAAGGAATAATAAACTAAAAGAGTTACTTTATTAATTGAAAACATATCATTTCTCCTTTGCAAAACAAATCATTTTGAAATCAATTAATCTCTCTATTAAACACATTACTTATAAATCCAATCTTTGTTTTTCCAAATATATTATTAAGTAATAAAATCGATAATTTGACTATGAACACAATAATTTAAATTCTTCAATTACCTTTGAATCATGCCATTTTTAAATCGACTGATTAATGTATATATTTGAATATTTAAATCATCATTTAAATATTTAAATTATTGTTTAAAGCACTTAACTTTTCTCATTTACCTTTAAATATACCATCATTTAAAACAACGGTTAAATATATATATATATAAATAACATACTTACATATATACATCTAATATATAAATTCATATTATATGTATAGATATGTAAATTATTTATATAATATATATATATTTTATCAAATATATATATTAATATTTTAATATTATATACATATAATATTAAATATCAAATATATATTTTAATGATTTATACATATTAGTATTTAATATTATATATATATATAATATTCAATATTAAACGTATATTTTATATTTTATTATTTTTTATATTTTTTATTTTTTTTCACATAAAAAACAAAATACCAAAATGTCAAAGGGTGTGCACCAAGGGTTTGGGGCCGACTGTGTATTACACACAAGTGAATCCCACTTCATGGGGCGGTTGTGTGTAACACATAGCCGAGCCCCATCTTTTGGGCATGGCTGGTTGAGGTGTATGGGAGTGGGCAGCGCACTAGGCATGGGTCCCCCCCACTTGCCTCCCATGGGGGGTGCGATGGGGGTGAGCCCCGAGCGACCCCCAAACCCTTCAATTTTTGTTTTCTTTTTCTTTTTCAAAAAAAAAAAATATTTGCAAATCTTAGGATTATAAAATCTGAAAATCTTTTTTTTTTTTTAAATAGGGTTTTTTTTCAATGTTTTCAATCCATAATAAAAAGAATATTTATATATATGTATGTATATATATATATATATATATATATATATATATATATATATATATATATATATATATATATATATATATATATATATATATATATTTGAGGATACATATATATATATATATATACACAGATTTAATAATTTTATTAATTTAGTTGAGCAAATAAAATCTCAAAATGATCATAGACAACCTTTATGCAATTTTTCTTGGAAGAGAAACATTCCAAACAGAGGTTTTAAATTTTTTTTAAACACCATAATGAAATCTTGAAACTTTCAAAATGAAAAACTAATTGAAAGAACCTGGTTCCAAAAGCTTGATAACTGATAATGGTGCAAAGCCTTCTCCTCAATTTCAATATCCTTCCTAGCAGTCCAATTGAGCTTCACTAGAAAACACCAAATCCAAAACCCACAACCAGCAATAATCTTCTTCCCTTCTCTATTTTTCCAATTTTTCATCCGCTCTCAAACACTCATGAAAAATCCATAATAATCAAAAATATCCAAAAATATCTCATTCAACCACCATAATCAATTTTCCAAAGCAAAACAAAAAATATCTCAAATTTATTTTTCATTCAATTTTTCTCAAAACAATTGCAAATTAAAACATTTCCAAATTTCCAATTTCAACAAAATATCTATTTATTTCAAAATGAATATCTTAATTCAATCTAATTAATTTATTTAATTCAATAAAATGAATCTAATCCAAGATTAAATTATTTTATTTGTTAAATTAAATTAACTAATTAATTAAATAACATTTCCAACCTAAAACTAGATAAATTTAATAAACAACTTAAATACATAAAGCCAATATTTACCTTTTCTAACTTGCAATTTAAATAAAATCGAGGCAAATAAAACCATATTAAAGAAACTTAACCCGACTAAACCCGATGACACACTATGACCAGGGTAATGACTTGGCACGGAAAACCTAGCTACTATTTCCCAATCAAATGTCATTGGCAATGGACACGCTCAAACTTGTGAAACCAGGTGGAGTCGTTGTCCTGTACCTGTCAACCTGCGAACAAAGAGTATATCCACATGCATATATATGTCATAATTAAAACACACCGTGAAGAGGAAATCATGAAATTGCAGGGTGCTCGCAAGTGAGTGATGTGATACCGTACCCTTCACCAATACAGTATTACTAACTGACGAATCTAACATCAATAGTTTAATCAACAACATAAAGCATCACTAATTCGAATATCCACTTATACTAATTCAAAACATGCCATAATGATAACATCTGAATAAAATACCATCACATCAAAATATCACATTCACATCGCTTTACAAATAGTGATCTAATAGTAACTGAGTACCAAAGTCAAAGTACTAACAAAAAATAAGACATAACCAAACAGAATACTATTCAATCAAAAGAGAAAAAGGGAGGGGTATTACACCTTTTCTTTCACCATGATATCTTCCCCACTAGGAGAGTGTTTAGGAGAAAAACAAACTAGATTTTCATGAAATTCAATTGTTGGTTCTTATAAAATGACTTCAAGTAATGTCTATATATTTATGTAGGCAATATTTTACTTGATTTGGTGTAGTATATAGTGAGTTTCATTTGTTAGTATGCAAATAAATTTTTCTAGTTATTCTAAGATGAAGTATTTATATGATGCAATCTTGGATGAAGTTTTTGATGAATCTTAAGTAGCTCATGGATTATTCTATATCATGCTCAAGTGAATTATGTTATTTGAAAGTCATGGATTGATTTAAGGAAGTGTGTACTTAATGATTATGGTGTTTCAACACTGTTGTTGGCCGACCATAAGTTTAGCACTGCATGTGAGCTTATGAAATAAAGTTAAGGTGTGTCGGGATCTATTTGGGTCCTAATTAAGGATAGATGTAGGTCACCTTTGTTCTTATCCACCATTGGAATGTTTAGGTGCCGACCTATTTTTGAATTTTTAAGTGTAATAGATAGTTGTTGATATTGGAGAAGGTTTTTGAGGATGAGGTTGATATAAATATGTGTAATGGTGTTTTTATTGCAAGAGATAAACAAGATAGATGTGAGATCGATGCGAGTGATGTGTGTGATGCGAATTTGAGAAGAGTAGTGTGAATTTCAGTGTTAGGCTTCCTAAAGGTAGTGAGTTTAAGGAATCCAAAATCTATTATGGAAGACTATGAAAGTGTGAGAAATTGTGGTGAATTCCTTGTTGCATTGAGAAGTATTCTTTTTGTAACATTTCTCTTATATCCTCCTGTATTCTTTCTATGGCAGTCAGCCTTGGCTATGAGCCTTTCTGGATAGTGTGTCCTATTCTAGAAGTGAGCCCTTTTGTAGTGTTTTTTTATTACTTATATTGTGAGATAATATTCACCATGAATTTTCCCTCATTGGGTTTTCCATGTAAATCTGGTTTTCTCTTGTGTTGATGTTGTGATTTTTAAGTTTTTGTTATCTACATTTCATGTTTAATCACACTAATAGAATAAGGGTTTGATGAATGCATGTGGATCTTATTATTGTTGAGGGTTTTGGCATTTTAATTTACTACAACTGATTCACCATGCCCCTCTCAATTGTCTTGTCTATTAAACAAGAAATGATAGAATTCAAATTCAAATAATCATAGAAAAATGACAAATTCATATATGTATTTATAGATACATACACACATACATACATATATATGTAGCACAAGGAAAAATCTAGGTTAGAAATATAAAGCATAAACAATCAAAACCCTTAGCTAATAATGAAGAACAATGGAATATAAAGCATAAAAAAATGAAAGATCTTACCAAACCCTTATGCATTCCATGAATCAACTTCATTACACTCCTCCATTTTGTTGTAATACAATAAATTCCCTTATATTTTTATTGAGTATGCAAGTATGACCTAAAGACAATGGAAATAGAAAAATATTGAATATTTCTACAATGTCTAAAACTTCTAAGATTTTTCTCAGATCTAGAAATGACAACAATAAAGCCTTTTTATAGGAAAAAATGATTTTGAATGAAAGGTTGAGATTGAAAGACAATTAATTAGTGGTTGAGATTAAAAGATAATACATGGAATGGGGTTAGTGCTAAATTAGAAACTATGAATGGCTGAGATTAAATTAAAAAATAATTGAATCAATGGTGGAGATTAGTCGAGACAAAGAGGGATAAGGATGGGATGTAGAAGATAAGATCGATATAGAAAAAAACATTGAGTTGGAGAGAAAATAAAATATTTTTCCATTTAAGTGGCCAATGAATAATTAGATAGTAAAAATATTATCTAATTATGGAAGATTTTGATAAGGAGGAAAAATCATCAATTTGAATTAAATAATGATTTTAATTCAAAATCAAGATATGGAATCTAATTAAATAAATAAAGATTTATTTAATTAAAAAGAGGAAAAAGCTAGTGAATAATTAAATAATTATTTAATTATAGTGGAAAGTGGCATAGAAATTAAATAAATTAACATTTATTTAATTTTAGAAAGAAGATAAGTTTAATTAGTGACGTAATTAAATGTCATTTATTTAATTAATTGAAGAGGAACAAAGATAAGAATGAATTAATTAAATAATTAAAATTATTTAATTAATAGAGGACATATGACTTTAGGAAATAATTAAATAATTATTTAATTATGAAGAATGAAGGTGAAAGAATTATGCGGAAATTAAGAGTCACAGGCCTAGGATAGTTTTTAGTGTCTAAATTTTCCCCCTCTTTGATACAATGTCATATATCACATTGTGTCAAATAAATTTGAGTCAAACGTGCCCCAGTGTAATCAAGGTAGCCTCATGTCCCCTAAAAAAAATTTCAAATTTTTCAAAAAAAATAAAAAAAATTTGAAAATTATTCTTAAAAGTCAAAATGATGAGAAGAAAAGTTTTGGTGATGAAAGAAATATTTTTTAGGACCCTCAGAGTCTACAAAATGTATTTTAAAGGCTCAGACAAAGTGTAGCCCACACAAACCCTAATAAAACCCTAATTTTGCGTGGGTATAAATAAGAAATTGGAAAATCAAAGCTCATTTTGCACTTTTGAACTTTGAAGATTAGGAGCTTTGAGTGAAGATGGAGTGAGTTCCCCACAACGAGTAAAGGGTTTACAGAGTTTGGACATTCAGATGGCCAGAGAGTGTAGGAGATTTGGTAAGGCTCTACAAACTAGCTTTGTCAATTTTTAATTTCACGCATTTCTAGGTAGGAAATAAATTTGGTAGTCAATTGCATCATTTCATGATAGGCGTAAATGCTATCACGTTCGATGCAATTGGCTGCAAAATTTTGCAATTTTCTAGAACACGCTAGGCTAGGATAGGGTTTTTGAATTCTCGCAATGCAACTATTAGCATTTGACACATCCGTGGATTGATGACATGCATTTGCATATGTGTGACACATCTGACTGTGGTTGTGTGGAATCACTTTGGTATTAGCCATAATTACTTACGAATGACACAAATATAATGGTAGATCACAATTTATTTGGGGGTTTGACGCAATTGAGATCCTACAATGTATCCTCTAGGGAGTGACACAATTGACTCATTTCAAAGTTTCCTTGGATTAGGATTGAATTTATTTTATGATATATGCAAAATAGCTTGAGTTAGGTTGTTTCATTGACAGAATGGTTGCCATGTTGGTCACAGGTTCATATACATCTGATCTATACACAAGATTCTCGACTACCAGAGACTTATAGATTAAGGGACCAACTAACTAGCATTGAAAAGCATAGGTTATGGCACCTTGGTCTATTCCATGTTACATTCATGCCCATCATTAGGGAAAATAGGGGGATGTTGACTGCACTTTCCAAGCGGTGGAATTCAGAGACATGTTCCTTTTATTTGCCTACAAGAGAGGCTACGATCACCTTGGAGGATGTGTATAGGATCCTTCAACTACTAATTTTAGGGGAGAGAGTTAGATATGATCCAGGTTGAGGATATAAAGCCCTGACCACCTTCTATGTGTGTGATGATATATCACAACTAGGTGTCAATCGATATGATATTAGGTGGGAGACACTGGCTTCACGATATGAGAGATTGGATTGTGTAATGTGTAGTGTTATAGCTCGAGTAGT
Source organism: Sequoiadendron giganteum (assembly GCA_007115665.2). Lineage (NCBI taxonomy): Eukaryota > Viridiplantae > Streptophyta > Pinopsida > Cupressales > Cupressaceae > Sequoiadendron > Sequoiadendron giganteum. The sequence continues at coordinate 521,574,458 of CM021100.1, read as the reverse complement.
GATTCCACACCACCGAGGACACAGATTTCCTATCGGATGGGGGGAGATGCTTTTTAGTATGATGGCCAGTGAGACAGTGTATGAATGGTGGCTTGATTTGCTAGTGATGTTGTATTTTCTGTTACATGACATAGTATATTAGCGGGGACAGTCCATGAGTTGTAGAGTTACATTATTGATCGTCTGAGCATGGGAGCACATTGCGGTGTTTCTTCCACAATTGATCACCATTTGGAGACCACCATACCCTATGTATGTATGTATACAAAATGATTCACACAGACACATGTTAGAGACATTGGTTATTGGCATCTTGGACTAGATTCTTCACTGTGCTTCATATGGAGACCATATATGGATTGTCATCTATGGATAGATGAGGGTGAGCATATACCATGGTTTCAATAGGAGAGGTATATGATTGGGTGAACTGTCTAGTCAATACACATTATTGAGATTTATCTACTAGATCATGTGCTCTGAGAGTTTAGAGAGCAACAGGGGGAGCCACGGGGACTAGCAATATTTTCTCGATCATCTACAGAGGTGATGTCATGGGGTCCTATGATTTTAGTGGCCACACTAGAGTAACAGATAGATGGGCTACATGCACAATAGTGGGCATGGAGAGGGAGACCAACAGATGCAAGTACCACTCATGAGTATGATGTGTGGTGGAAGGTGCATAGACTGGTGCCATTAATAGATGTAGATCAGCTAGTGCTAGTGGAGGCAAGAGAGGTGGGGATAGAGGGAGAAGAGATGGAGGTAGAGGAGGTGGTGGTCAAGGTGATGATGGAAAAAATAGAGGAGATGGTGGCGATGGTGACAAGGGATGGAGAGGAGGGGATGGTAGGTGACATCGATGGAGGTTGAGGAGGAGGAGGAGTGAAGCACTCTCTCCTATCTGAGAGGATGGAGAGGAGGAGGAGAGAGGAGGAGAAGAAATAGGAGGAAGACATACCAAATGTGGAGATAGAAGCAGAGTATCTAGAGGGAGAGCAACTAGATATATTAGCGAGTGCAGCTTCTATGGAGGTGGAGGTAGAAGGGCAGAGGAGGATATGGGTGAGGAGGAGTAGATCCTCTTGAGAGGATTCTGCATGGGGAGGAGGGATATGAGGATGTTCCTATCAAAGGAGGGACAAGAGACAGGGATTAGGAGATGGAGAGTCTGCAATCCAAAGTGCAAGCACTAGAGGTTGAACTCCAGGCTCTACAGGTAGAGAGAGATGGTCTCTAGGTGGAGAGAGACATAGCTTTCATCAAAGCACAATAGGTAGAGAAGATGAGTCTATAATTTATTGCTACCTGAAGTGGATCCTCAATAGATATGGTCAAAGCGGTTTCAACTATTGGACATAAAGAGCAATATTATAGGCAACTCTATGAGGAGGCAATTCCACTAGAGCGGCGAGCACCTAGTGCATTAGAGGTTGTCAGTAGTGGGTGGTCTCACAACAGATGTTCTCACAATAGATTAAGTTGAGGAGAGAGCAACATCAACATGGGTTCATGATACCATGGCAGCACTAGCTAGACTTATGTTGACTCGTATATTTTTACACTTGTATTTTTTCTATCGAGCCTATGAGCTCTTATTTATTTTTGGGAGATACACTATGTCATTATACTATGACAAATTTTTTTGATATATATATACATCATTTTTGGCGGTGATTTATATGATATTTGATTCTTTATATGATATAAAATTCTCTATATGTATGTGTTATGGATGATGATGTATTTTTTATGATATTCATGCAGCCTATGATGATGTCTTAATTCTATATGATGATGTATGCATTTACTTTTATGTTGTTATATATGTCATGCATGGATATTATCCTAATGATTATGAGATGCAATGTGATTTTATGTGTTTGCAATGTAATTTGAATGTATTTAATGTGCTAATATGCTATGTGATTTATTATGGTTGTGAAATGGGATGATAATGAATGTATGCTATGAAATGGTTTCCTAAATGCAAGAGATATTTATATATATTTTTTTTCAAATACATCATATATGTATGAGCTAATATATATGTATGTATGACAATGCTTAAATGATGCTTCTAATATGAATGTATTTGAAATGATCCATTTTTTATGTGTCACAGAACGTCATCATAATGCAAGGAAGAAGTGTTAGTGTGGAATACATGGATGTTAATGTGACAAAAGAATCTTCAATATATTTCCAAATACATAATAGGGCTTGCATGAATCATCCTTCGGTGTTAAACTATGAAAAATGGACAACAAACACCTTGATATGAGATAGACCAAGGTGTACAAGGTCACCCACTTGCAAAATAAATAGTCATAGACAAGGAAATGTCCTAGCTCATACAAAAGGGAAAAGTTTCCCCAATCTTTTTGCCAAGACAATCTGCAAACAACAGTCAAAGAAAAGAGTCCTAAAACATCGTCACTCCTCTAAATAATTCATGGGACATCCTTAAGGAAGCTAGTAACTTGACTCAAATACAAATCCAATAGAAAACGAGAAGAAAAGATAAGCCATACTGTCAACAGTCGGTAAGAGTGTACCAAAATTTGGTTGTTTGATGTTGAAATGATGGGTTGATTGTTTGATGAAGCTTGGTTTTAGGAAAGGAACATATTGTATAAGGAATCTATTCTGGTTTCGATCATGTCACCACCTATATAAGGTAAATGGTGATGTTTGACTAAATGATGATGTTTGATTTCAGGAAGGACACATCTTGTATAAGACATTTGATCATTTTGATGATTTGACCATTTTGACAATTTGTTTGATTGGACTTAATGACTTTGTTGGCTATTTTGTCATGTTGAAGTGTGACTTTTCCTTGAGTTTTTAATGGTTTCTTGTGTGTTTGATGATAGTGTCAGAATTATTTTACTAAGGCAATGAACCCTAAAGGACTGACCTAATGTGGCCTCGACGGCTCATCGATAAATGGCCTTGCTTATGTAACAATGCATAGAGACCTCTTATTTCGACATGACCATTGACTTTGTTTTTGGGACAAAGAACCAAGTCATATATTTTATTCTTAGAAACCTAAGAGGACTAACCTAATACCTTAGGAGCGCATAAAGAGATGGCCTTGCCTATGTCTAGTCATAGAGGCAACATAGTTCAATGTGACAATGACTAACTGACACAACTGACTCTAACTCTTATTTTTGGAATTTGAACATTTGTGTGGATGGTTTTGAGTTTTGACATGTTTTTATTTTTTTTAATCTTTTTTAGGTTTTATGGTTTTTTTGGATTTTTTCAAGATATTTTACAATGTTTTTGGTTTTCTTCAAGATATTTTATGACATTAGAACAACAAGTGCAAGATCCAAATGGTGTAGGTCGAGTATCTACCCCCAATTGGGTATAAGACAAATTTATTAGGAATAGGATGGAATGGGGATGTAGATTGTACTTGATGTCAATCATTCCAAGTTATGGAAAGGAAACCATTTATTGTGGGTGATGAAAAGTATGTTAAATGATAAGGTGTGTGGATAAGAAAGATAAGTGATATGAAAGGGAAGTCAAATTGGAATAATGGTAGACGAAGGAGCAAAGTTGACTACACATGGCACCTATTTGCTGGGTTTTAACCATGGTACCTATCCAAAGTGCCACTGAAGTGGTTTTCACTATTGGATGAATTATTTCTCTCTTCTATTTTGTTGAATTTTCAATTTTTATGGTGTTAACAAGATGTCTGTTTGCCAGGTTTTCATCAAGGTAACGGTTTTTTTGACTTTTCTATTTTTTTAATATTTTTTCATGATTAAGACAAGGCTCTCAGAAGCTATGCATAAAATCTCTTCAGATGAAGACTGATGATTGGTGCTGACAATGGTTCTCCTTCAGGGGTAGAAAGTTGGTATGCTCCTAATCCAAAGACTTATATAACAATGTAAGGCCCCAACCAGTTTGGTTATAACTTTCCTAGCTTTTCTCTTTCTCCTTGAGTCTTTGGATTTTCCATTAAGACCAGGTCACCAATTTAGGCATGTTACTAGGTATGTCCAAGAGTGAACCAATGGTAGCCATAGCATCTACTGCTTTATTCTAAATGTGGGGTATCTGATGAAAAGTGATGTTGTCAAAATATTGCTTGAAGCTATCTATCATCTATTTGTATGGGGCTAGTTTTTCATATTTTATGTCATTGTCATCATTAACTTATCAGATTACTAGATGAGAATCTCCATAAACCTAGAGATGCTTGATCTTCTATTGGATTTCCATACATAATCTTGTTAAAAGAGCGTCATATTCTGTTATATTGTTTGTGCATGGAAAAGCAATTATGAATGACTTAGGAATGGTGTCGCTTTGTGGTATTCTAAATAATATGCCAACCCTTGAGCCATGATTTGCGTGGGATCCATCAGAGTATAACTTCCATGTCATTCTAGTGTCTAGAGTAAAGATAGATTTATCAAGAAAATCTATGACTAGAGGATGATTTGCCTTAGTTGGTTTGTCTGCTACTTGGCAGCAATAACTTGTCCTTTTATAGCCTTTCTTTTGACATATAGGATATCATATTCACTAAGTATCATGACCCATTTTGCTAGGTGTCCTATTAGTGCTGCTTTACTAAGAATATACTTCAACAAATATATCTTTGCGACCAAGATTGTTTGGTGATTTAACATGTCGTTCCTTAGTCATTCGGTAGCAAAAACTACCACAAGATAGGCATGTTCTATTGGACTACAATTTAACTCATATCTGACTAGTGTGCGACTGATATAATACATTTCCCTTTCATGACCCTTACTATCATTTTGTACAAGTAAGGCTCCTAGTGCTGATGTGGTCACTGAAATGTAGAGAATAAAAGGTTGTCCATCAATAGGCAGTACTAACACTGGTGGTGTGAGCAGGTAATCCTTGATTTGTTGAAAATCCTCTTGATACTTGTTTGTCCATTCAAATGGCTCCCCTTTTCTAAGTAGATGTTGGAAGGGATGTAGTTTATCTGCCAACTATGCTATGAATCAACTGACTAACTACAATATTCCTTGTAGTGTCTATAGTTGACTTATATTTTTTGGTGGAGGCATGTCTCTTATAGCTTTTACTTTTGTTGGGTCCACTTCGATGCCTCGCCTAGAAACAATGTATCCTAGGATTTTTCCTGATGTCACGTTGAATACACACTTTTTAGGATTGAGCCTCACCTTGTATTCCTCTAGTCTTTTAAAAAAAATTCTAGGACCTGTAAGTCATCAACCCTTATCAATTATTTAGGTAAAAAATCATCCACACAATCTTCAATGAGAGTGTGCATGAGATCATGAAAAATGGTTGTCATGGTGTGCTGATATGTGGCTCCGATATTTTTTAGTCCAAAGGGCATGATCTTCCAGTAGTAAGTTCACCATGGACAAGTAAAATTTGTTTTACGTTGGTCTTTAGGTGTGATTTTTATTTTATTATACCCTGAGAAACCATCCAAGAGGGATAACATTTCATATCATGCCCTTAGGTCCACAATCATGTTGATATTTGGTAAAGGGAAGACATATTTAGCACATGCTTTTTTAAGATCTCAGAAGTCTATGCAAATGCAGATCCCATATGTTGGTTTTGTTATTGGTTTTGCTATTTTAAATGAATTCATTTGATCCCCCAAAAGGTAAATCAAAAGTGTTTTTTTATCAGCATTTTGATAGGTGTAAAGGAGGCTCATTTATAGGTATGGTTTAGAAATAGCGAGGTTTTATCCAAGGGGGTTTGATCTAAGGTGGTTTGATCAAACCCTCTTCAATTGGAATCCTTAAAATGTAACTTTTTAAGGCTTAAATCATTATATTTTCTAAAAATATGTGATTTCAACAAAAATGAGTTCATCTTAGAAATTGTAAACCAACTTTGTGGGATCACCCAGTCTGTATAATCAATTGACCTAATAAAGCCAACATTTAATAGTTTCTTGAGCTTAGCTTTGACTAGTAAAGCAATTTGTCAATGCATTTTCCTTAATTTTTGTTAGACTAGTTTAGCACCTGGTTGTAATGGAAAATGATGTAATATCAAATCAGGATCTAATCTAGGCATGTTGGCATATGACCATGCAAATTTTATTTGTCTCTCTATAAATAAATTATGAAATTTAGGTTGCTCTATTTCCATCAAAGATGCTGTAAAATAGGTTGACCGAGGATTATCTTTGGTGCCAATGTTGACTTCCACAAATTTCTCAACCAATAGTGGTGACTTTTATTGAACAAAGGGGAGAACATTCAACCCTTCATTCTTGGGTGCTTTGGAGAGGTTTTCACCCTTGGATGCATCCTTTATTTTTAATTTTTCATTATCCAAAGGTGCCTTTCGGTTTTCACCTAGGGACTCATCATTTTTTTTTTTTCAATTTTTCCTTTATTGTTTTTACTTTTGCGACTGGAGGCATGAATAGACTACCCAAAATAAGTTGTGTTATCCTAGTCTATGGTAAATCCAACATTATGGTCACCACTAGGCATTCCTTCTCATAATCCTAGGAACTCAGCTAATGCTTTATCATTCTCAAATGTATCCAAAGTAGGAGGTTCTTGTTGATCCCAATTGATAAGTTGGGGTTAAAATAGAGGTATTCCATAATCATAGGTGTTATTAAAGGATGGGGAAGCAACAGATATGGTAAAGATGGAAGAAGAATCATTAGGTTCCCAAGAGGTAGGATCAATGGATTCCAAAAAGTAACTTTTGATCCATTCTTCTTTTGTCAAAGGCATTTTTGGATAGGAATTAGGTGGATTTTGTGAGGAATTAAGCATTTGGTTAAATTCCACAAATAGTTTATTGAGGTCCATGAAAGTGGTGGAGGAGAGTGAATCCCATTCATATTCATTAGAGTAAGGGGAATTGTAGTAGCATTCGTTAGATGCCTCATTGGATGTCTCAATAACTTCAAAAGAACTTCCTCTTGTGATGGTGTCGAGATACTAGAAATGCTAATCTTAATTAGTTGAAAAAAAATCCCTAGGCCTTTCAGTTGTTTAGAGGCAATGATAGGTTCAGTCCTCCCATTTTGATGTAATCCCAACCTTCTATGTCCATCATATCCTTTGTCCTGCATTATTTTGAAACCTTTTCAATATTGTTCTGTAGGTATCTAAGTTGGTGGAGGAGATTCTTCACTGTCTTCCTTGTAAATCCATGAGGTCATATCTTCTTCATTTATATATTCTTTACTTAGTTCCCCCCATTTTGTGAAGGTATTTGAGGGAGGGAGGCACATAGTGACCTTGGATTGTCTCTTATTTTTTGTTGGTTGAACATATGATTTGGGAGAAATTAGTTGACTGATATAATAAGATGTTTTCATATGATACTCTCTACAATCCTTATCTTGGATCTCGATTTTAGGAGAAGTAGGTATTGTTTGTGAAGTATCTAGTTCAGAAAGGGTGGATGGGTTGATATACTAGGATGAAGTGGATAATGAAGCTTCCTGATTAGTAGGCACCTATCATTGGGGTATTAATCAAAGGTCGGTGCAATACTAGAAAGGATCAAGATCACTAGCTATCATGATCTCAGTCCCATTATATGGGAACTTAAGGCATTGATGATAGGTGGATGTGACATCCTTCATGGCATGTGTCCATTTTCTACCTAGTAGAAGATTATATGGGAGGACGATATCCAAGACTTGGAAAGTGGTATCCATATCTACAAGACCAATTTTGATAGGAAGTGTTATGACTACTTTAGATCTCTTTTCTTCACCATCATATGCTTTAATGAAAATACTCTTGGTAGTGTCTATACATGCTTCCAAGAATCCTAATGCCTTAATTAGTTGCAAGGTTCAAATGTTCAACCCTACTCCTTTGTCTACCAAGACTTGTCTAACTTTTTCTTTATGAACAAGAACTTTGAGGTGCAATGGGTCATTTAGGTCTGTCTTATTAGTTGAGTGATCTTGTTCAAAGAAAGTAGCATGATGGGAATTGGTTAGGTAGCCCACCATTTCCTAAAAAATATTGACATCAAGATCAAGGGGGACAGTCGTGCATTGTAAAGCTTTGTCTAGAACAACTCAATGATTAGGTGGTATACGCAATAGTTCCAAGATAGAAATTTGTGTTGGGGTCTTCCCCAACTATTCAAGTAAATTGTATTGAGGCTTGGAGGACTAATGTGGTTGTTGTGGCAGAGGACCTTGAATGGTTACCTTAGTTCATCATGTATTTATAGCACATTCATGAAGCTTCTTGATGGTAATGGTCTTGACATGTTCATCGACAACTCAGATGTGGTTTATGATGATACTGTGGTTGTAGTCATATTTGATATTAGCATAATTGGCCAAATTATCACTAGTCTTATTTCTTGAATTGGAGACTTTTCATTTTCCATGGTAATGTATTGGACCAAAAAAGACTTTGTGATCCCTGGTTGTTTTTTGTCCATTAACTTCAATAGTTCTATTTTCCATGAGATCTTGTATAGTTTTTTTCAATTGTCAACATTATGACTTTTATTTTTCTTGTGGGATGGAATATGAGATTCTTGTATAGAGTGGGAATGTGAGGTGTAATTGGATGGTTGAGATTTTTGTGATGTGGATTCTTCATTTGACTTGATTTCTTTTTACTTAGGTACCCAAACCATTTTTTTTAGACTTTTCTTTCGGAGGTATGGGCTTATATAGCTTTTTAGATGGATTTTTCTTTTATTCTTTTCTTTTATTTCCTAGGGCATGAGGACCCTTAGGATTTCTTTCTTTATAGGTAGAGGCATTGAAATTATTTCTTTTAAATCTCATGGGTATGGTGGAATGAGTGGAAGTGTCATGTTTAGCCAATTTATGGATAGATGGATAAGGGGATTGTATAATGGTGATATTAGGTGGTCGGAGTAACAGAGGTCTAGATGAAGGGATATTAGGAGTTGGAAGAAATGGTTTAAAATTTGATGGCGGAAGGTGTATGGTCAAATGATTTTGACATTTGTAAGATGATGAAGGAGAGATGGCAACATATATTTTAGGCGTATAATAGGATTTATGGTGGAAAGAGGACTTAGGTTGGATGGAGGAAGTACCGACATCTTTATCTTGTTTTCCTTAGGGTGGGTATCCGAGGCCAAATGAGTGTGGAGGGACTTTTACATGGATGGGCTCCAAAATACCTTATTCATGAAGGCCTCAACCTTTACCTTGGTAGTTTATGTTTTTGAGTATGCAATGGACAATGTGACTAGGTGTAGGTGGAACACTAGATATGAGATCCTTATTGGATGGAGATGGTGAAGTGGATAATGGTGGTTGTAGTTCTAAGGGGGAACATTCATGAATGAGGGTGGCAAGACCAGGTGGATATGATGGATGAATTGCAATGGGGTCGATAGTGGGTGATGGAGGATCATTAGGATCTTGATTAACATTGTGTTCACTTATATCCAAGGTATTTGTTTGATCTTTGATGTGTTCTTAGGAGGCATATGTATCATCAAGGGAAGTAGATGTTGATGGATCATGGATAGGACTAGGTGAAGGTGCATTTGGGATACCTTTTTCATGGATAGGTATAGGATCAAGTCTCTCATAGATAACTTCTTCATAGGTAATATCTTGATCATAGAAAATATATAGGTTATGGATAGGTTGGATGAAAGTGATTTGATCTTGATTAGGACTAGGACTTGATTTTTCCACATGCTTGGGAGTAGATTCTTGATGTAACTCTTGGGTTGCTTGAATGGAAGTGGAAGGGTATGACTCTTGAATAGACTTGACATGATCTACATGGTCAACAACATGGTGACATGATGGAGGTTTACATGGGCTCAATGGGGGAGACTCTTGAATAGGCTCAAGGGGGAGACTACAAGATAAGGTTGTAAGGATAGGCATGATGTTTGAAGACTCTTTGGTAGGTTCAAACATATTAGTTAGATGAAATGGTAATGTTTGATTCCTTTATAGTAGCCCTTGGGTCACATCCTTTGTAGGTGGATGAGTGGATTTGGGTAATTCCATAGGTTTACTTCGGAATTTTTTTAATTTAGGGCATAGATTTGATGGTGGGGGTAATGAAGAGTTTGATGGGTTAGAAGGTGGAGAGGCCAGGTGATTAGGGCTAAGATACGGTTGCTTAGGGATAGAAATTTTATTTGATGGTGGTATGATAAAGTTATAGGGTGCATGACCTAGATTAGTATTCCCCTTGTAAAATGTGGCATTAAGACTTAAAGGCTTTTGATCTTGTTGTGAAGGTGGACTTTGGATTACATGCATGATTTTTGTGGGATTAATTGATAGGTTGATGTAGGATTGACTTGAAAAGAGGTGGGATAAGGTGATATGAATTTTTTTTGATAGGTGGATGGATTAAATTGATATAGAATGGAGGGAGATGCCACATTGGAATGAGGTGGAATTGATTGGTGTTGAATGAATAGAGGATGATGTGCTTGTTGGGTTTGAAAAGTGGGTATGAGGTATTGTGCTTGTGCTATGAGATGTTGTATTTGAGGTGATTGGTTTGTTTGAAGTTGAGATTTTTGGATGAGGCCTTGGAACCTGTGTATAATTCGTTGGTCTAAGGGTTGTGGTGCTTGATAAAGTGATTAGAGGAGGTCCTGGAATTTGGGTACTAGGTCTTCTAATGTTTGCATGGTGTAAAATGATGTTGATTGGATTAAAGAGATGATGATGATTAGGATATGATTTGGGATGACCAGATTGGATGATTTGCATGATGTGGTGAGTGTTTACTAGAAGTTTGACTTGGGAAATATCAAACACAAGATCTCACATGTAAATGCATGAACACACACACCAAACACAATGATAAATGTGTCTTCCAATATTAAATGTTATGATTAAGAAAAAATTTTAAAAGACACATCACCAAGTCCTAGAAATAGTCAAGTGGGTATGGCCAATTATGTCTCAAGCTAGGATGCACAAGGTTGACTAGGGATGATTTACAAGCAAAATCCTACCACGCAATTGGGAGAAAGGGGTAATCTACCCTTCACCTTCACTTCCCAAAGGTATAAATTTCTTTGGGGCTTAGCCAAGAGTGACAAGATTTCAACTTCCAAAGAAGCATTTCTTTAGATTCAAACTTCAATTTGCGGTCATCCCTTGGAGTGGTGTGTGCTCCAAGCAGGCCTCCTAAGAAGGTTATGATGAAAGTGAGCCAAGTTAGTTTTTTTTATCAACACATGCACTTGATTCACACTCGTAGTTGTTAACTAACCCATATAAATTAAATGTGTGGAAGAAAACAATGGAAGCACTCATTCTTTTTAGATCCCAAATCAAGATGTGGTGGAAGACAATGGTTTATTTTAGACCAAATCCAAATGTGTGACAAACAAGATTGATTGATTAAATGAGAGATAAATATAATAGAATGATTCCACCTAGAAGTTTTTGCTTTCCAATCTACTATCAATGACTGATATTGCTGATACTACAACTCCTTATTATCACCCATACTAATTTTCTGACAGCTTTCCAAAAATGTAAAGAAGTCAGAAAAATTCCTTGTTTTGCACCCAGAAATGTGGATTTGTGAAAACCCTTGAGAAAACAAAGATCGTATTTTTTCACATTGTATTTGACCTCTAAATTAAATCTGTAAAACATAGACAACCATTAGCATTTCAAGATATTTCCAAAAATGCTTTTTTTAAAAAAAAATTCACCGATTTGCATCCAAAAAGTAAATTTTATGAAAAAACATAAAATCACAATAACTTCTACAAAAATGATGATTAAACCTCAATTGTTTTACTATAGCCTCTTGAGATGATTTTAAAAAAATTGTGAAAATATTGTATAAAAATTCACATCTTTGTAGAAGATATGAAGAAATTTGCAAAACCTCGGGTTTTATCCGAAAAATGGCAGATCTACAACATAAAGTCAATAAAAATTTCAAAAAGAAAGTTATATCAAAGGATTCACGTTAGTTTCACCAAAATTAATTAGGGGAAAATCAGATATTAAACTAAAATAACAATATATCAAATCCTAACTAGCATAATAGAGTATGAGCAAGCATGAAAACCAATATAATAGGAAAATGCAAACCCAAATCCATGTTAAACTCGATTTGTCTCCATTTAGCTTCTCAACCTCACATGAGAATGCAAGATTTTGAAGGATCGTTGATGGGGGAATGTTGGTTTCTCACTTCAGCAACATAACAATATAGCGAAGGTTCGAAGATGGTGAATGATTAATGAAATATGATGAAAGATTGTAGAGATATTTCAATAAAGTAATGGTACTCAAAATATCCTCCTCTAAATGGATTGTGAGAGGCCATATTTATAGAGTTTTGATGTGGACAAAGAAGAAGATTTGATAATATTTGATTTTTGCTTTATTTGATCAAAGAGGAAATAAAACAAGATAAGATAAGATTTGAAAATATAGAAAGATTTTTATTTTCTCTTCTAAAGAGAATAAATCTTGAAAAAGATGACAAGGATAATGAAATGATAAACTTATTAAATAATGATAAAGCATTATCTAATATAGGATAGGGGTGATGTGGAAAGATAATTAAATAATGTAAAATCATTATTTAATTATAGATGAAGGTGAAAAAGATAATTAAATAAATAAAGATTTATTTAATTATAGGAAAATAGTTAAATGACTAATTAAACAACTAAAATAAGTATTTAATTAGAGAGGATAAATGGTCATGAATAATTAAATAAAAAAATATTTATTTAATTATAGAAGAATAGATAAATGACTAATTAAATAATTTAAAAAATATTTAATTAGAGAGGATAAATGGTCATGAATAATTAAATAAATGAATATTTACTTAATTATAGAAGAATAGTTGATAAATGACTAATTAAGCAAGTAAAATAATTATTTAATTAGAGAGGATAAATGGCCATGAATAATTAAATAAATATATATCTATTTAATTATTGAAGAATAGATAAATGACTAATTAAACAATTAAAAAATGTATTTAATTAGAGAGAATAAATGGTCATGAATAATTAAATAAATAAATATTTATTTAATTATAGAAGAATAGATTATGGATAAATAGGGAATAAATGAAATTAGTCAAATAACTAAGATTTATTTAGCTAATTAGACAATGACATGGGTACCTAGGGAAAAACATGCTACAAGATGTCTAAATGATGTGATGTTGTGACAAGGTGTTGTAAAAAGACATTTTTGGGTGTCTACAATATAAATGTATGTATATATACATAAAAATATATTAATATGTGGTCATACATATGAAGATGAAAGGTTACCCATTTAAAAGGTATTGAAACATTCAAAGCTTAAGACTGATTACACACAATTTGAGGCCAACAGGAAGGTTTGTAGGTCTTATGATACATTCATCGATAATCAATCAGTGATTCTATTATTTCCTACATGATTTGCGGAAGACCTTTTCTAACAAGAAGAATCATCCTATTATGATGATACTGAAGAATTGGTAGACTGCCAAGCCTTTGCATTTGAATATGTGGTCATACATATGACTTGATGAAAGCTTACCCATTTCAAAGGTATCGAAGCATTCAAAGATTAAGACCAATTGTATGCAATTTGAGGCCAAGAGGAAGATTTGTGGGTCCTATGATATGTTGATGGATGATCGATCTATGATTCCATTATTGCCTACATAATTTGGGGAAGACCTCTTCTAAGAAGAAAAAGAAGAATCCTATTATGTTGATATCAAGGAATTGGAAGAATTTCAAGTCTTTACATTTGAAGATGTTGTGAGTGTATCAAAGAAATGACATAATGTAAAACATTATTTTGTGTTTAGTTTCCAATTTAAACTTCACATATTCATAGATAGTGGAAAGATTCATATATGTATGTATAGATACGTACGTACATACATACATACATATATATGTGTAGTGTCAAAAAATGTCGTCGGGGACATTTTCACACTTGTTTTGTGCCCTCCTTGCTGAATTGAGCCTAATATTTCCTTGATTTAGTGCTGTAATGTGGATGACACATTCACATTATGTCTTGGGCCCTTGTGAACTAGTGAATTTAAATGGTGCCTTTCTAAACATTTGTGAAGTGTTTTCACCCACTTTCACACTTTTCTAAGGTTATATTAATTAATTACACCTAATAAACCCCTTTTTAACCTTAATCTTGCTTTATTTGAAGTGTTGTAAAATTTTGTAACACACTTTCATGCTTTTCCAAGATTTCCATTAATAATTGGGATTATTTATGCTTTAATTGGCCCTATCTTGAATCCACAAGCCCCATTTAATGCATATTTTTGAAGATAATCCCGACACCAATCATTAGCCAATCATAATTCACACATTTCTAAGCACTTTTGGTTTTTGGTCCTATTCATTATTCCTGGTGAGACTCTTTTGCCACCTTGGGTGAATGAGTCTTGTGTGGCCCAAAATAAAAATTAATTCAAGTTTCTGGTAGGATTTTATTCTTCTAGATCTGATGTCGGCTTGTAATATTGCAATTTCATGAATTCTTGCATAATTGAGTATAAATACAATGTTATTTCAATCCTATTTTCACCTAGCAATCTAACGAGCAATCGAGAGCTCAAAAGAGTATTCAAGTATTCACAAGAAAATTCAAGGAAAAATTATCATGCATTTTAGAGCAACATTCAAGCATTAATCATCATGCCAAGAGTTTCATGCATCGTGTTTGTTATTGTGCTAACAATTATGATGTAGGGTTTATGATTCAAGCAAGTGTTTCATTCAAAATCAACATTATTCAAGAAAGCGTCAAGAACCACATCCATTGAAACCATCTAAAGAATATTTGCAACACCTTATTGCTAGGGTTTGGTGAGTTGAAACATTGTTATTTGTTCATTCATCATTATCCATTGCTATTTTCTTTCATTTCAAGGTTTAATTACCAACAAGGGGTTTGACCAAGGAAAACCCTTATCAACTAACCCAACAACATTTTTCCTTTTCCTTTGTGTGTGATTTGGAGGTCTCGATTATAGATTTCGTAAGGAGAAAGATTCGAGAAAAGTTGCAAATAATTCAAAGTTTTTAAAGTTATCATCAAGCCTTGGAGAACATTGGAGAAGACCTATAGGTTTCATAATGGAGATTCAGATCTAGAAACCAAACAGGAAGGATAGAGTAGATAGAGAAGAGTAGGATCAACCTTTGAAGCTTCAAGAAAGTCCAACTAGATTGATTTGCCACTTTTGGAGAATGAGTGTTAGTTCTAATTAATGTTCAGTATTTAGTAGATTTGGATACCCATTTGGTAGATTCCTATCCCTGCATGGTTTTCTAGAATCTAGACTCATTTGCCAAGCTGGGTGATTAGTCTAGGTTCAGATCAAGCTTCGACTGTTTTTCCAATGCAATGTGGATCAAATCTAGGTTGTTTGTCTAAAAAATGCATACTCACTCTGAGGCAACATAACTCCTGGTTGTCTGCTAGGTGAGAATTCCTCAAATGTGAGATACATACACTCATGGTTAGTATGTATTCACACACATGCAGGTGGCTATGGGGAAAGTCATGCCTCGATCAGGCTTCCCGCTCAAACCATACCAAATTTATACCTCCTGGTAACTTTTATAAGGTGCCACAAAAAGAAATGATTTTCCAGCTTCATGAGGCAAGAAAAACTTTGTATGCTTAGAGCTCATGAACAAACAATATGGCTCTATAGGCATGCAAGCTATGTTATGCAAGGTGGCGATATAACTACAAATGAAAAATGCAAAATAGGAAATATTCAAAGGAGTCTTGCTTAGTTCATGCAAGGTCTTTGACTTACAGAACATTATGCCTAATGTCTCCAAGAGAGGAGCAACCAAAGAATATAAAATTCACAATTTAGGGGATGCAGTGGGTCACATCAAGCCACTAAGAGAAATGTAATATGCTGAGAAAGATCATGCTCTTAAGGGACATCAAACCTAATGTCATCTAAAAAGAGAGAAACACATCGTATGAAATAAGAAAACTACAATATGAACCATAAAAAATAAAAATGCAAACAAATAATGCCAATGTATGCCCCCATCTTAAAATAATTTCTAAACACCATGTTGTGAGCAATTAATTGAAAGTATAAAATGATAAATTCTAACAATAGAGACATAAGAGCTATCTTGACAATCCCTATGCCAAGTCATATGTTTCCAAATAAAGCTATGTCATGTAAGAGAAATTTAAAAGGGGGGAGTTGCCCCCAAAATGAAAAAACCAAGAATATAAGGGATCCATGGATTTAGGGTTAGTATGTTCTTTCTACAATATTTATAGAGAGCTTGGAACTGTCATCGTCCCCCAAATAGACATAGAAATAGAAGAATGACACAAAGAAAGTGAAAACAAAGGAAAATATTTCAGGTCAACATGGAAGAAACATGAATGTTTTGACGCCTTGTGTCATCCCCAAAAGGAAAACACAAGACAAATGGAAAGATAAAAGAAAAGAAAATATTTTGGGTCAACATGAAAGAGACATGAATGTCTCGACACCTTACATCATCCCCAAAAGGAAAACACAAGACAAATGGAAAGATAAAAGAAAAGAAAATATTTTGGGTCAACATGAAAGAGACATGAATGTCTCGACACCTTACATCATCCCCAAAAGGAAAACACAAGACAAATGAAAAAGATAAAAATTGAAAAGATGTAGAGAAGAATGAAGGTACAAATAGAGGAATGTCACAAAGAGAGAGGGAACATGAAACATATTGTCAGGGGGGATCACATCATGCACATGCAATCACACAAAATAAAATAAAAAATAAAATAATGCAAAAGACTAGTAAGGCATAGGAAAGTCAACCTAAAGAAGGTCATCCACATCCTAATCATGTTCCTTGTATACCAAAGGTGGAAAAATAACCAAAGGGACAATAGAAAGTGTCGAACTAGGGTCAGTACTAATTTCAACACTCTTTCTAGGAGATTTTTCATCTAAGCTCATGGAAGAGCAAAAAAATGTATTAAATTCATTATGCACCTCTTCATTAATTTTAGCAACCTCATCATCATTTTCCAAGTTAATTGAAATAGGAGGTCAAAGGATAATGTCAATGGAATATTTCAACTCTTGTTGTGGTTGTTGTATTGGATTGTTTTGTTTCGGGAAAAGGGTAGAGTTATCATGCATTGCTTCAGTCAAGTTGGGGTTTTGTTTTTCTTTGTTTAATTCTTCATCTAACATGTGATCAATGGAATGACATCAAAACCTATGCTCTCTAGCACCTTTGTTTCTTTTAGTTTTGTTTTCAAGTTGTGTTTGAGTAGGAGCGGGTTGATCAACCATAGGTTTGTTTTCTTCCCTAAGGGGAGGAATGAAAGGAACCATGGGAGGTTGTTCAACCACTTTCTCTTTGAATTCATAAACTTTTTTTATTCTAGGAGTAATGATGGGGTGGTTTTAATTTTATATTAGTATTTTGTAGGAGGTGGGGAAAGGTTATGCCTTAGGTTGGGGGTGATCCCACAAAGTTGGTTTACAATTTTTGAGAGGAATTGATTTTTGCTGAAATCACATATTTTTGGAAAATATAATGATTTAAGCCTTTAAAAGTTCCATTTTAAGGATTCCAATTGAAGAGTGTTTGATCAAACCACCTTAGATCAAACCCCCTTGGATATAACCTCTCTAGTTTTAAACCATACCTATAAATGAGTCTCCTTTACACCTATCAAAATGTTGATAAAAATTACTTTTCATTTACCTTTTGGGGGATCAAATGAATTAATTTAAAATTTATTTCAAAGTATTATAGTAGTCCTTGGAATGAGCTATCCAAAAAATATAATTTTAATATATTTTGGTTTTATTATGTATTTGTTTTTTAATTTTTATTAAACATAGGTTTTTCATCAAAAATGAAGGTCTATGTTCTGCACATGTGGAAAAATAGTAGATTATTATTTATCTTTTTGGAAAATATGATTGCACTAGATATTGAAGTCCTTGATCCAACCAAAAAAAGAAAAATTGAATATCGATAAATACAAAAAACGTTACGTGTTATACGGTTGTGTTATGTCTGAATTGTAATTGGATTGAATTTGAAACTTGATTAAAGAAAAAATATTCAATAAAAAACTATCTAACCAAGTGGAAGCACTAGATATCAGATTTACATATCTAAATTTGAAAGAATTAGAATTTTATCCTTCATGGAAAAAAAGTTATGTGTTATATGGTGTGTGCCACTTTTTAAAAATGTTGGTTTCTAAAAAAACCAATTTTCATGGGAGATGGAAAAAGAAGTGCAATCTCATTCCAAAAATTTTGAAAAAAATATTTTTAGAATCTACTGACAAAATGTGATGAGACTCTAGTTTCCAT
Source organism: Sequoiadendron giganteum (assembly GCA_007115665.2). NCBI lineage: Eukaryota > Viridiplantae > Streptophyta > Pinopsida > Cupressales > Cupressaceae > Sequoiadendron > Sequoiadendron giganteum. The sequence goes on along the minus strand of CM021100.1, from coordinate 521,556,105 downwards.
CATCTTCAAATTCGTCACAGTTTAGCCGCTATAGGTGCTCGAATGTGAAGATTTAGTTAAAAATAATAATTTCAGTTTCCACTTTGGCCAAAAATTATAAACCACTATTGTGGGATCACCTTTGGTCTTGGTTGTTTGGAATTTCTTTGGATTCAAGCATGGTTTTTTCAAGGATGGTAGGTTCAGAGGTGGGTGGAGACATGTTTCAGAGGGATACTTTTGCTATTTGCTTTTCCTTGAACTTTTAGTAGGACACAAAAAAGACGTCTTCTCATGGTTTTATAGGTTCCACAGGCTCAGGTCAAAATAAATATAAGGAAAAAACTTCTTTGGAGGAAAAAGGGTTAAAGCCACTATGGTGAATAGTGAATACTTCATTATCAACTAGAAACTTTAGGCATTTATGTACAACTGAAGGGATAGCTTTCATCGAGTGAATCCATGGATAGCCTAGCTTCACATGAAATTGGTCTAACTGTGGGATGATGAAGAATGAGACATATATAATTTTTTTGGTCTTATTTGCAATGCTAAGGTGATTGATCCCATTGTAGGGAAATTAAAACCATTGTGTGTCTTGATCCATGCTTTTGGTTTATTGTATATGTCTTTATAGAGATCATGCAAAAGTAAGAATTCCTCGGTGGTCACATTCTCTCCCCAAGAGAGATCTATTAGTATCCCATTAGTGGGCTAGTCATAGATATAGTCGGCTATATAGAGAGGACCATCAGGTGCATGTTTAAGTATATCCTTAGAGGAGAAATAAATTTCAAAAGGATTATTAGTTCGGACCTTATGAGGAATGGCATCTATGACTCCTATCACTTCATCCATAGGTTAACTATTGATAGGATCATGTTGAATAGAACCATTGTTATCATCATCTGTGTCAAAATTCATCACATTATTCATTATAGTTTTGCTAGTTTTGACAAATTAAATCTTATGTTTTGGCATGGGGTTGGTAAAGATTTGCAAGTTTTTGTTAGGAGGGGTAACAGACTTTTTTCCTTGATCACTAACAGCTCCAACAGAAAGGTGACTAGAATCAATGAGGTCTTGCACAAGATGTTTAAGATGCTTGAAATATTTTGTGTCATGTCAATTTTGTCAGTGATAGTGGCAATAAGAATTTTATCTAAAGCTCGGGGTTAAAGGCTAATTAGTATCAGGTGCTTTGACGAGAGGCAAGGTGATCATTTGTTCTTCTAAAAGTTGTGGCATTATGTTATGAAGAGTATCGGGTAAGGGAGTGAATTGTCTTTTTGGGTTCCTATAGCTAAAGGGTATCATGGCTTTAATAATAACCACTTGGTTATTGGCATTTTGAGTTTTTTTTTTAGGAGGATTAAATTGAAGTAACCCTTTGTTCTATTTTCTAAAAGGTTGGGAATTGTTTTGGTTTTCAGGCTAAGATTTCTCAATTCGGCTAGAAGTAGATTTTGTATCTCGACTACTAACTAGAGTTTGATAATCATGGAGGGTGGTACACAAGTGCTTGAAGGAGGGAAATTTCATCATGGTAATCTTGTATTGTATCTTTCTTTGTAAATTTTCTATGAACATATTTTGAAGGTGAGGGTCGAGGACCTTGACATCAATTTGGGAATAAAGCGATTGACAGCATGAGATAAAGTCAATTACCTTTTCTTTTTCTTTTTTCTTGCATCTAATCAAATCAGCCAAGGTAATATTAGGAGTCATATGCACCTGGAAATGGTTTAAGAATGCCTCAAGAAGTTCATTGAATGAAAGAATTGAGTTATTTAGTAAAGAAGAAAACCATTCCAAGGTAGTATCTTTCAAGGATCTAAGAAAATCCTTAGCTAGGATTTTAGGATCATGGATGAAGTCACTACCTAAGGTATTATAAGAACTAACATGGTTAGAAGGATCTCCCTTCCCTCCATATTTTTCAAATCTAGGCAGCTCTACTTCGTATGACATCAATTTTCGCAATATCTCCTAGGAAAATGGACTGCTTTGGACATAATATGTAGGTGGGCCATTTTAATTTTAATTGATGGTGGAAATATATTTTGGAAGGGATGAAATAGTTTGGAAGAGTTGGGTTATGATAGGGTCATTGTTTGTGTTATGAGATGGAAGTGAAAATGGTGAGGGAGTTTATGTGTTTGAAGGACAAGTGAATGGGATGCTTATGGGTCGTAAAGTGGTAGGATATATGACATGCAATGTCACATAGGAACTAGGGATGCTAGTGGGAATACCCAAGGAAGGAATCACATTACTAACTTGTTGCATTGTTGGTGTGACTTAAGGATTGGTATAGGTAGGTATTGAGGCAATTATTGTGGGAGGAGGAAATTGAATTCCTCCTTGTCTTGTGACATTTCTTGTTGGTAAAGGACAACTAGTTGTTAAGGGGAGGTGTTTTCCAAATATTTGAACTATTTTTTTCACAAGGTCAAGCCCATCTTTACATTCATGCATGTGGTGAATGTTTTCTATAGTAGGGATGACAGTAGTTGAAATATTGTCATTTTGCACTTGATGTTGTAAGTTTTCTAGGTACTCATGAATTTGAATTATGTTCTCCTATGAGACACTATCATTCCTTCTTTCAACTTACATGCTACATGAAGGCAAAGAGTTTTTAAGGGTATTGTCCAATTTCTAGTGTACTAGTGTCAATACTATGAGTGAAAGAGCTAGCCAACCTAAGATCCACAACAATTGTGCTATCATGGGATGACATGATTCTCAAACATCGTCTCACTATAGTATTAGAAATAGGACACAAAATACTCATGCAAGTGCTACAAAATGCAAGGTGAATGAAAATGCAATATAAGCTAAGAACAAAGAAATGCTTATAACAAAAATTCTAGAAACTGAAACGGAAAGGAAATAATAGCAAACAAAAACTCAAAAATAGAAGTGTAAATTCTAGAAAATGCAATGTAGAATATGCAAAGGGACTGATTCGCCCAAGGTGGAGAATGAGTCCTAGGAAGGATTTTATTTTTTAAATTAAAAAAAAAAATTAATTGAATTTTATGTTTTCTATGTTGTATGATCCATATCTGAGATGTAAATGTAGATTTTGAATAATTTTGAGTGAAATTAGATGCAAAAATGCAAGCTATATGAGCTTTCACTAATACAAAATTTGAAGCCCTAGAATGCAAATTAATGAATGAAAACCCTAATGCAATGTTAATGCAAGCCAAATCTAGGATGAAAATGCACTCCAAATCAAAATTATGATGTTCTAAATGTAGAATATCTAGTGTTCTAGACCTCCATCCAACCATCTTTAGATTTATAGGTGCACACATTCTATTTTACAGCTTTTTGCTTCACTTCATTCACTTTTCTAGGCGATTTAGTGTTATTTTGCATTCAATTAGGTTTTTTCATTTTATATTGCATTTCATTATATTTTCCAAGTCCAAACTTGACGGTGAACCTTTTATTAGATCATATTTACCCCCTAGAACAACCCTCTTTCAAGATCTCTTTCTCTTTTGCATTGAGATCTCAAGGTTTTTTTCTTGAGTGAAACTTAGTGATAATTGTCCTCCTAGGTCCTAAACCCCCTAAGTGGGAAAGAATCCAATTTTCCACCTTTCAATATGTATATATATATATATATCTGTATGTATGTATGTATGTATACATACAAATATATTTATATGTGGTCATACATATGAAGACGAAAGCTTAACCATTTTAAAGATATTGAACCATTCAAAGCTTAAGACCGATTATATGCACACACACACATATATAGACACATATGTATTTATATATACATATGTATACATACATATATATAAATATGTATACATATGTATATATTTGTGTCTATACATACATGTATATATAAATGTGTATACATATATATAAAATTAAATTGCATGTTTAAGAATACACTTTTATGACATAAAAATACAGGGTTGGATTTTATGAATTAACAAAGATATATAAAAGGAGGCTTCCATCAATTAACCAAGAAATGTCTAAGAGTACAATGAAAATGTGAGTTGTTAAGTAAAGAATGTAGAATACAAATTTCAAACAGTACAATACAAATGTAAGATGATATATGTATGGTTTTCTATTGTATGCATACAAATATCAAATAGCCACGAAACCCTTCAGGGGTCCACACAAATGTTGAATAATAAGATTCAGGAGTACCATTGTTTTCATTTTGAAAGGAGAATGATGTTTGTTGTTACCTAAGATAATGGAGAGAAAACAAAAAAAAACCATCGAGGGTTTACATATATATGTACATAAATAGATATATATACACATATATGTATAGATATATGTATATGTGTGTGTGTAATTATATGTATACTTATATATACATAATAACAGACACACATATATAGACATATAAATACATACATATTTATATGTATTTAAATGCACTCATGTATATATGCATAGATATATCTTTGTGTGAACATCTCAGAGTACAATGAAAAAGTAAGTTGTTAAGTAATGAATATATGACACAAAGTATTGAGATTTCGACATAGGTAAAAAATTTAACAATAGTTACTAACAAATTTTATAGTAAATGAATGCTATTGAGTTGTATTGGACAACCAAAGGATACACACACACATATATATAGAATGAAAATGAAATCTAATTTGTACACTTATTTTTAATATAAAGGAGCTTGAAGAATAATTGTACTTGCTTATATCATTTTTTTGAATGAACAAGAGACAAAAAATATAAAGGAGACTTCTATGAAATAAATGACAAATATAAACCCTGGGAAATAACTAAAAATGAATATGTTTTCTACTTTATTTAGTTGGCATAGATAAACACATATGTACACTATACATTTTTACATGTATAGATGCATAAATATATGTATATGTATATATATATATATATATATATATCTATGTGTGTGTGTGTGTGTGTATAATATATAAATATATACATACATATAGATACATATCAAGAGTAGCTCCAAAATTAAGATGTATAATTCTATTGTATTTAGCTGGCAACACAATCTTGAGACATTAAGAATACAATTATATGAATGCATACAAATACACACGGGTTATTAAGAAAAAGGTAGAAGCAAACAAATACATTATTTTTGCATAAATATGGTATGATCATCTATTAGGTAGCAATCAAGGTGATAAAAGTTAATGACAAATATAAACCCTAAGAAATAACTTAGAAATAGTAAATGAACATAGTTTATTGAATTTGTAAATGTGGTTTGTAAGGAATAACTCATTGCTAAAAAAGACCTTCATTTACTTATAACATATAAAAAGACACTACATAAATATAATTGTTAAATGCACATTTCATGAAAATAAATATAAAAAGAATGTGGAATGCACAATTCATGAAAATGTAAGATGTGAAGTAAAGAATATATGCTACAAAGTATTGAGATTTCAACATAGGTACAATAATAACTAATACATTTAAGGAGGGTATGTGCAGGATCATCATGAAAAAAATAGGCCCTTAAGTGGCAAAAAATTTAGAAAAACTAGAGTTAGGCAACTTGACATAAAAATTTGAATAAGTTATCTATATTTTTTCAAAAATATGTAAGAATAGAATCTGTAGAAAATTCAATTTAGTTTCTAAACTACTAGGTTTATTTAAAAAAAAAAAACTATTTGGTGAAAATTTAAAATTTCAATGCAGTAGTACTTAAATTTCAAGGGAAAAATAAGAAGTAGGTGTTTGTCTAACCACCCTAACCATAATAAAATTATAATATTTTTTTATAAGTTCTTAGATACAATTAGAGGACTGATGTCCTGATGTGATGCATATTTTTTTGTAATTTTTATCCAAGTAAATAATTAATTATAAAAATATTATTACAAATTTTAAAAAATATAAAAACTCGTATGTTTGACCACCTTAACTTGGTCAAAACTTCATGAAATTAATATTTTTTTTTAATCATATATTATGAAAATCATAGAATGTGACACATGTTTTGGATTCAAAAAATGTGATACTGTTTAAAAGCTATACATGTTTTTCAATTAGCCTATCAATTAGGACTTTATTCGTAATTCAAATAGAAAATGAATAATAATTATTTACTAAAATCAAAGTAAAGCATAGTTTATATTTGTGGAAATCTGAGAATATCCTTTAAAAACCCATTTTGTTTCATCAATTTTGGGTAAAAATAAAGTCGCCAGCCACATACCCATCATATCGCCACTTTTCGGCCCATCATGATCCTACACATACCCAGGAAATAAACGACACTATGTTGTATTCGACAACCATGGGATATAAATTTCAACAAAGGTAAAATGAATACAGACTTGGGTTTTCAGATATATGCCCAAAAAAGTAAGCAATCGTTTCATGATAATAATTCCTTAGTCACACGAATACAAAAATGGGTTTTCAGATATATGTCAAAAAGACCAAGCAAGCATTTCATGAGATTAATTTTCTTCACCAAAATAATGTCAGTTATGTCTTCTCCATGAATTTTGATTCCATTCATAGCTTCATCTATTCATATAAAATATTTGGCTATATTCTCTTACTCCTTCATCTTTAGATTCTCAAATAGTGTTTGGTAAGATTGTAGTTTTTCTTGTTTCACACTATCATTCCCTTCATAGGGTTTTTTGAGCCTCTCCTAGATTCTCTTTGACAAATTCATAATTATCTAACCCACTTAGGATATATTTCTTTGCTTTAGCACTGTTCTCATGTGTTTGTTTTGTATTTGGATAAGTGAAAGGATGAGAAGGCTCAACATAATCATCTTTAGTAGCTCTCTAAAAACCATAACCAAGATATGTGAGATAGGAATCCATCCACATACTCCATAAGGCATAATTTTTTCCATAAAACTATGGTAGCTTAGAAAAGGATTCCTTTTCAATCATGTGTTCTAAACTAAGATCTACCTTTAGCAGTTAGGTTGTACCAAGGAACTCAGCTATGATATTTCAATTGTTAGAATGTATAGATATACTAAGAGGGGGGTGAATCAATATATCCCTCAAAAGAAATTAAAGTTCAACTTATCTAACTTATCAATTCAAATATGAAACTATTATAAATAGATAATATATGTAGTTACAAAATCATAAACATGCAACACCAAAATTTATGTTGAAACCAAACAAAGGAAAAACCACGATGAGAAAAGATGCCTTGAGCTACTATCCAAAACCAACCTAACAAATGAATCAAAAGTTAAAAAATATTTAAGGTATTCAACCTAAGGATGTTTACAACTCCCTACTCACTTGTAGAATGAGGCTACAATCTCTAAATAGAACTCTTCAAAGAATCAAATGACAAATTACCCTAAAAATAGTTCTAATTTCTTAGTCTCACTTCCTTCAACACTTCCATGTACTTATGTTTTCCTTTGGCTCATTTCCTCCACACCTCACACTTCAAATTTTTCCTTCAACTCATTGCCTCCAACTCTTTCTTACAGAATTTAGTTGACTCACTACCTTCTAAAAATTACTTAAACTCATATGCTTTTAGCACACTACCTCCAACATGGATTAAAAATATTTATAGAAATTCACACACATTACTCTCCTTTCAATGCACTACTATCAAAAAATTACACTAATTACACATTGAATACTTGTACTACTTGATCAAACACTTCATCACACATTTATACCATCCAAAAGAAACAAAATGGTTTATCCTTGTCAACCATCCTAAAATGCATGAGCATGAAACATGCAGCAACAATATTTGAGTCAACTTCAACACATCCATGGGAAGTGGGAATCAAATATGATCCAATCCATGAGATAAGTATGACCTATTTAAAACCTACATGCATCCCTATGATTTCACATGCTGCAAAAACTTGGTGCAAGAAACATAGAATACTAAGTGAACCTAGCAAAAACTCAACCCTTGAAATATTAATTTGTAGACAATAAGAGGTACTAGAAAATAATGTTAGCACAATTTTGATCACAATAAAACCATCATATGATATTCAAAAATATTCGCATACCCTTCTTTCAAAGCTTTATGCAACATGAAGTTGGCATAAGAAACCAGACACAAAACTAGTATCTATTGCAAACCCAAACAAAAAATTATGGAGATATAACATTCACAACTCACATTTTGGTACACCACATAAACTGAATCTCAAGAATAGAGAACAAATAAAAATTGAAAATACTTCCTCCGAACTACAAGACATCAACACCAGTTGTAGAGAATTATATAGCATTTCTCAGAACCTTCTTGTTGAACATACACCGAAATACTAAGAGAGGTGGTGAATCATTTTTTAGATAAATATCAAGCCCTCTAGAGCAATTTGAAACTCCATCTTTATATCATTAACATAAACATGAAAGATTAAAATAATCCATAACACCACATAACACAAGATATACATGGAAAACTGCAAAGGAGAAAAACCACAGTGAGAAAAGCTAGTAGGATCTCCTTTGCTTAACTAGCATCATATTTATGAATCATAGTTAAAACATTTTTTTAGGGACACAACCAAAGTAAGCCACAACTTCTTACAAAAAAAATTTTAGGGCTGCAACCTAAGGAACCAATTACTCTTTGAGATGAGAATAAACTTATAAAATATTACAACATGATAGTCCTTCTACTGTTTGAATCTAACAATGAAAACCAATCAATTTGATGATTACAATACTTGTTTTTCCATTCTCTTTTGATGATTACAATTATTGTTTGACAACTTATACAACTTCTTCAAATGTCTTCTCTACAACTTAATGTCTCACTACTTTCAACCTTCAATAATTTTTTCCTTTGGCTCATTGCCTCCAACAATCAGCTACATACACTCTTTGATTCCCTTATGCCATAAAAATGTCTTGAAGATGGATCCAGATAATATCTATAACTTTTGATATTTCTCTTTCAGTCACACATCATAATGTATTACACATCCTTTAATCACCTCTTACAATGGAATTTGCAACCAAATCTCACCTAGATCAATTATGTTTATAATATATGCATGAAATTACATTTATTAAATTACATTTCAACTACAAAAAACAATAATATTACAATTACAAGTCAGCCAAAGATCAAACAACAACATGAAATGTGTGCAAGGAAATTCCTAAAATAAACTGCATGCAGCACTAGGAACAAAACATGCCTTGTAGATTCCGAAACACACTTAACCTGGTCGTATATTAACTTCATACTATTAGCCTTCAAAGAGTAACATGTGTATGCTTCAAATATTTAAAATAGGTCAACCTTAAGGAAGAAGACATGAAGCTCGAAGCATGTCAACGGTTATAACTTGGTGGTACTCATGAAAGATGAAAAATTGCATGTGCTTCTCCTAGATGAGTTGACATAAACCATACAACATCTTAAAACACTTCTCAAACTCCACACAAACTTCAAATTGCAGCACACACCTTCAACATACCTTAGTTGGCTAGGAAAAACCATAACCTCGCAACACCTTCATTCCATACCATAGTTTATATTGGAGAAAATATAAAACATCTTATAGAGTAATAGGAAAAATCAAAATATTTATAAGAAAACTCTCCACCATCCAATTCACTACTCCATACAATAAGTTAGTGTAAGCGAATAACCACAATAATGGGTTACACTTTCTGAGACATCCTAATTTTTGTCTAAAATCACATATTTTTAGAAAATATAATTATTTAAGCCCAGAAAGGTTCCATTGAAAGGCTTTTAATTAAAGAGGGTTTGATCAAACCCCCTTGGATAGAACCTCACTACTTTTAAACCATACCTATAATGGAGTCTTCTCTATACCTATCAAAATGCTAATAAAAAACCACTTTTGATTTACTTTTTGGGGGATCAAATGAATTCATTTAAAATTTGTGTTTTGTAAGTATGCAACCCTTATTATAAGCTTCCCAAAATGTATAATTTTAAATATATTTAATTTGATTATTATATTTATTTTTTATTTCTTCCAAATGTAGGTTTTTTAATGAACATCAACGTCTTTGTTTCACACATATGAAAAAAATAGGAAAATAGAAAAGAAAATCTAAAAGATACATGTCCCCAAGGTATTGATTTTCCTTATTCCAGCAAAAAAAGAATAAGTTAATTCAAATGCATACAAAAATATGTATTCCATACACAATACACCTTTGTGCAAAATATAATTACTCTAAGTTAGGAAATTAATTTTAAAAAGCATGTGCAACAAAAAATTATGAAAAAATATCCATGCCCTAGATATTGGTGTTAAAAATATTTAATTTAAAAATTACAATTGTATCCTTTCTATAAAAAAAGGTTATGTGTTACAAAGTAAACATCGCTTTTAAAAAAATTATTTAGTAGAAAAAATAATGTATTAAAAAATACATAAAAGGATTCAAAATTTAATTTTATATTTTTTTAACAAAATATAATTATAATCTACACACAACATCTCAAAAATAACTAGTTTGCTTCATCTTCAAATTCTTAATTTTTTATCTGCTATAGGTGTGAGAAAATGAAGATCTAGTGAAAATACTAATTTCAATGTCAAGTTTGGGGAAAAAGTGTAACCTAGTATTGTGGGATCACGTTCAGACTACACTCTATCACTTACAACTTTCTTTAAATGGATGGACTAATGAAATGAATTTTTTTATGTAACACCTTCCTAACACCCTAAACTTAAATTTTGAACTACATGACCATATCTGCAAATGTGGAGGAATGCATAACCAAACTTTGCACCACTCTAAGCATCCTCACAAGAAACAACATTTTCTTTAAATTCACATTAGTAAAATACCTTTGATATAATCCAAACAACATGAAACTCTAATCACACTTGCCTTGACAACATATGAAGCTACATTCAAACTTGTAGGAGCAGAAAAACACTACCGAGGAAATACAAAGAATTTCTTAGAGACTCTGGAAACCAAATAGCCAAACTGTAATGCCCCGCCAAGTAATCTTAAAGGAAGTTGCAATTAATGTCTTAAGTGAACTAATTTTTTTTTTTATAAAATGCATTTAACATACACATTCACTTACTAATTAACAACAACCTCTAAGGCTACAAGGTTAGGATTACTTAAACCCACACATACATATTACATATAACCATAGCATTATAAACTTTATGCAATAAACATCATACATCAAAAGAATACCACATAACATAATAAGATAATCAGCCAAGATACAATCTCATAATCATTATCTTAATCCAATAGTTGCATCACTCATTCCTAGAATGAGACAATAGTACAAATGTAATATAATTACATAACTCCACCTCATAACAAAAGAGGGAAGAATAACTTATACATAATGAGATATTACAAGGCAAGAATAACATAAGAACTCAAACCATCCATCTGGATGTCTCGCCACCAAGTACTGAAGATCAAAGGGAACCCAAAGATCTACATGGACAAAGATCTACAACCACTAACCAAAGATAGAATCATACTAACTCATACTATTATAACCAACCAAATGAATTAACAAGTACAACTCAATCACCATACAAGTACAAATCAAGTGCAACTCCAACATCACTGACATGGTCACATTGCTTCCAGACATAAAATAGATCAAGTATGTTCAGAGAACCATACACATAAAACAATTAACAACAGTTGTCCTAGATAGAGTGTCATCGCATAGTAGTCATGAGATCTCCTCTGGGCATCCTTCATAGGCTCCAGAAATCCTGGTGGCCTCAACCGAATCCCGAACCTCATACTCACTCATGTGGTATCAAATACCTCTCGTACTAACAAGATAAATGGCTATGCCATTCCAGGCCTTCCCACTCATCCCAACTCTATACGAGCCCTTGTGTCTATGAGTAAGGATTAAATAATCTTGATTAATGTGGAAGACATCCTAATCATCTAAATACATTAATTTAATTATCACTTGATTAACTTACTTTTGAAGGTTACCCGGTTTACCACTTTAGGCTCCGGCCCCTAACAAAAGCCACTCTTCTATTCGACAACACACACCCAAACAATCCACCAAGGAAAACACAAGTGCATACAAACTAGGCATCAAAACCACTCCAACACAAGGAGGATACAAATAATAGAACTCACTCCAAACATCTTGGAGGCAACAAACACATAGTCCACTCCTTTCACAGGAGGCAACAAGCTGAAACCACATAACAAGGTCACTCCATACAAGGAGACACAGATCCCATAATCCGCTCCTAAACCAAGGAGGTGAAAACATCCTTGTTCATAAAAATCGGGTACTAACATAGACACAACCTCATGCACTACCAAGAGAATTCACAATAGGTTGACATCACAACGACAACCCTCACAAACAACAGACCATCTGGAAGACTTATAAACTAACAAGTATTCAACCCATTCTCAAAGCATAAACACGAAAGACATAATCACTGAAGGCAATAGAAGAAACTAAATTTGGATACTCTAAATCCATTTGTTATTTCATTATGTAATTCATTATATCGATAAAACTGAATTAAGAATTCATCTTTTCAGATAGGGGAGAAATTACACTAATATTTAATTCTCTAATTGCTCTTAATCAAAATAAATATTTTCAACTATAACTCAAAACATTTTGCTTTAAATTAAATAACCAATAGCCCTTGCAAATTAAGTCATTAATAAAATTAATCAAATTAACATTTGGTCTCTTCCATAACTTATTGTGTTAAAATAAGATCAAAATTTGGACTATAACCCAATATCATATATATATTTTTCCAATTAAATCAAATTAATAATTGGACCTTTTACAGATGAATTTAAATTCCACAATTAAATTTTAAATTATGCATTCTTTAAATCAAATATTTAACTCCTTCAATTAAACTTTAACATGCCATTTTAAAATAAACAATAATTTCCCCATACGTTTATAATTTTAATTCCACTAATCCAATATACAAATTTTATTTAAAATAATATAATACTTTAATATTATAAATTATAATATAAAATATTATTAAATAATATTTTAATATTGTAATAACAATACATAAAATATTAATATTTATAAATATCAATTTATTATTATTTTATTATCAGAGCAGCCATGGGAAAATAACTTAACAGCAGTCTTGTGTTTCAAGCATAACTCAAAAACTATGATTTGGGTATTTGCGATTTTTTGACAAGCATAAGAAAATTCCAAGGTGCAAAAACCCTTTAAATTTCTTGACAACCCAGTTTGCGTAAGTTGAGTTATATGCGATGCAACCAGACCATTTTACCATGAAAAATATAACTACCCTGCGGATTTTAAAATCCAATTTTTAATAATAAATAGAGGGTTTCATTTTCTAAAAAACAAAACATTCTAAATGCTTCGTTCAATCTCTATGTTTGATTCCAATAACAAAATAATCAATTTCTTCAAATAATTTAAATTCAACTAAGGTTTTCATAATTTTCACTCAAAAAATTTCACAAAGCAAAAGCTGTAAATTTATTTGGTTTTTTTCTTCTAATAATAAATTTATTTTCTAAAACAGATTTAACAAACAAATCTTTAATCACCACTATTTAAAAGTAACCAAGAACAATAAAACACAAAGAGGAAAACCTGGTTCAAGAAGCTACAGGAAAAGATTAATTTCTGAGGCAAGCCTCCTCCAAAGATTTCCTGAATTTTCTTCAATCATCCAACAAATCCAATCCAAAACCTAACAAATGCAAACAATCTTTCCTCCAATCAATACTACAATCAAACCTTCTTCAAACCCTTCTCTGCAATTTTTTCCAAAATTTTCTTCTCTGCTGTAAAAATGAATTTTCCTAAAAGACTTTTCTGCCCTAAAATTAAAACATCCATTCCTTATAAATCAAAAATACCTAATATAACCCTAATTCACATTACATGCAAATTAGATATTAATTTCAATTTCAATTTCAATTTCAATTCCAATTTTCGAAAACCCACTTTCAATTTAAAATGCAATTTCAAATAATAAATTAATTTCCAAAGTTAAAACTCATTTCCCAAATAAACATTTAATTACAATTTCTAATTTAATTCCCACAAGATGAAATTAAATTCCAAAATTAATTTTAATTCTTTTATTTCCTTTCATTTTCTTGCATCACGTTTAATTAATTAATTTAATTATTTAATAACTAAATTCAAACCCCTTGGATTAAATTTAATTAATTAAATAAATTTAATTTAATTAATTAAATAAATTTAATTTAATTAATTAAATAAACTAAATATAATTAATTAATTTAAATATAAACTTTTATCCACATTGCATTATTTAAATTAAATAACTATCAACATGATTTAAATGCAATTATTCTAAATATCTATTTCCAAATCAAGAATTCTTCAGAATTAAATAACATTCAAGCAAGACAGATAATGACTTGACACACATGACTGATGACACACTAAGGCGAGGGTGTAAACTTGACACATGTTACCTAGCTACTATCTCCCGTTCAACTTAACTGTTGGATCGACACGCTCGAACCTGTAAAACTAGGTGGAGTCGATGTCATGTACCTGCAATTCTGCAACCAAGTAAACAACATCATACAATATATTCAGCATATAATACACACCATGAAGAAGGAATTACGGATTTGCAGGGCGCTCGCAAGCGAGTGATGCGAACCTATCTTCTTCACCAATACACTCATCGAAACTGACACTTCCATCATAATTCCAATAATCTCATAATAACATCTCATGCTAACTCTACAACATCATTAATCTATAATGCAAGTGAAACAATAATTAGATAACCACATCCCACAATAATAGTTGTCGCTCAATAGTAGCGATCAAAACATCATAACAAAATGTATCCAGTATCAAAGTAACTGCAACCAAACATAGTATAAAACAAACCAAACAAGAAGCAAAATGGAGGGGTATTACACAAACTACAACATAGACATCCAAACTATAACCAGATCCAATTTTGTTTTGATAATAATGAAATCTAGACACACACTTTACTTGCACATTTGACATCAATGACAACTATATTGCAACATTCTCCCCCTTTGGCATTAATGGAAAAACTAATGCACTATTCACCCTTCTAACATCAAGGGTAGAGGGCAACTACTTCTCCCCCTTAGGGCACAAACTCTCCCCCTAAAGTGCACATATTCTCCATTTCAACCTTCTCCCCCTCTAATGTACATATATTCCTTCTTGAAAAAATATAATAGGATCCATTTATTAAAAAAAATACTAATTCATCACCCTAAGTGGTAGCCACCCTGAATCTAAGAAAAAGGATATAGCATGAATTAATCCTCTTTGATAGATGCACCAAATATGAATCTAGTAAGAATCAGGATATGAAATTACCCCTAGATTCTATCAGAGACACTCAAATGTGTCCTTTATAATTGCATTTTTTAAAATATCTACAATTTGATCCTTTGTAGAAACATATTCTAGCTTCACTTCTTTTTCTGCAACCTTCTCTCTAAAACATTGATACCTGATTGTATATGCTTGGTTCTAGAATGCATCACTAGGCTCTTGGAAATATTGATAGCACTTGTGTTATCACATAAAATAGGAATAGGCTCATCATATTTTATCTTGATATCCTTCAATATTTGCTTCATCCACAACACTTGTGTACAAAAAGATGTTGTAGAAGTATACTCTTTCTCTATAGTTGATGAATATATTGAATCTTGTATCTTACTGTTCCATGAAACTAATCTACTCCCTAAAAATAAAGCACCACCACATGTACTTCTATCATCCACACATCCAACCCAATGGGTATTTTTATAAGAAATCATATCAAGTTCAATAACTTTTGGATACCGTAGACCATAATCTAGAGTATTCTTCAAGTATCTAAAGATTATTTTATCTTCCTTCACATGATTTTATTTAGGATTAGCTTGAAATGTTGCAACTAAATATACCACATAAATAATTCCATGTCCTAAAGAAGTTAAATAAAATAGGCTTCAAATCGTAGATCTATATAGCTTCTTATCATCTAAGGGAGACTCATCATCTTTACTCAAATGAGAACCAATAACCATGGGAGTACAAGTTGGTTCAAGGTATTATATCCAAAACTTCTTCTTGGAATCTCCTTGATATACTTTCCTTGAGAAATAAAGATACCATCATTCAACTAAGAATTTTGAAGACCAAGAAAAAAGGATAACTCACGAATTATAGACATCTCAAATTCCTTTTGTATCTCTTTAGAAAAAAGGCTTGTACATCTCATTATTTCAGCCAAAGATAATTTCATCAACAAAAACAACAACTATCAAAATTCATCATCCTCAATCTTGAAGTAAATATTTCTATCTGTAGTACCTTTCTTGAATCATTGTTGAAGCAAGTACTTATCCAACCTTGCATACCAAGCTCTAGGAGATTTTTTGGGACCGGACAAAGCATTTTTGAATGTGCACACCATGTTTAGTTCTTATGACAAACAAAATCCATTATATTTCTCTATGATACTTCTTCAAAATCTCCATTTAGAAAATTTTCCTTGACATTCATTTGATAGACCTTGAAGTCCTTTTAGGAAGAAAAAGAAGGAAACATTCTCATAGCTTCCATTCTTGCTACTAGAGTAAAAGTCTACTCAAAATTAATAACTTCTACCTATGAATAGCCTTTAAAAATCAACCTTTCCTTAATTCTTACAACTTCACCATATTCATTTAACTTATTCTTGAATACCCACTTAGTTCCTATCATATTCTTATCCACGGGTCTTTGAACCGAATCACAAGTCTAATTCTTCTCAATATGATTCAACTGTTCTTCTATTTCTTGCAAGCATTCTTCATCCTTATTGGCATAAAAAGAAGTTTTAGGTTTTACTTTTGATAACAAACAAAGATAAACTTGTTTGCTTTCCTTTTCAAGCCTTGTTTTTATCAACACTCCATTCTTTTCACCAATGATCTAATCTTATGAATAATTTCATTGAACATAATTTGTAGGAGTTTCACTGAGATTTTATGTTGTCTCCTCTTTCTCTTTAAATTATTCTTCTTCATCATCATCTAAACAAGGAGGTGTATCAAATCTGCAATCCTCACCTTCATCCATATTTTGATGTAGATCTTCATCTACCTTCACATTAGTGATTTCAACTATTCTTCCGAATATTCTATTGTAGCATCTATATTATTTTCTTAGAGATGAGTATCCTAGAAAGATACCTTCACCAGAACTTCAATCAAACTTCCCCAAAACATCTTCATCTCTTATGATATATCATTTTCTTCCAAAAACTCAAAAAATACTTGACAGTTTAGGTCTTCCATACCCAATCTCATAAGGAGTCTTAGTGTTGTTTAACCTTGAAATAATCCTTTATTATAAACATATATTGTATTATTAACTATTTCTCTCCAATAAACATTGAGAATATTTTCTTCCATCAACATGGTCCTTTTCATCTCTTGAATATGATATTGCTATATAGATTGAACCATGTAGTTTTTCGAGTCAAACTCATTGACCCAAGTTTCATGAGTAGTGGTTCACAAAATCTCATCTCTCATGATAATTAATGGTCCACTTAGCACTCATTGCATCTAGGTGATGCTCATAGAGGTGAAGCACTAGTCCTTCCTGAGAAGTCAGCCATCCTAGTACTAGTCCAGCTCAAGAACACTTAACCATAGAGTTTTCCCTAAGGTTAAGCCCAGTGTTCTTGTAGACCTTTGGAGTTGGTACTAGTGGTTAAGTGTTCTTGAGCTAGACTAGTACTAGGATGGGTGACTTCTCAGGAAGTACTAGCAATTCACCTCTGTGAGCATCACCTAGATGCAATGAGTGCTAAGTGGACCATTCATTATCATGGGAGATGGGTTTTGGTGAACCACTACTCATGAAACATGGGTCAATGAGTTTGACTCAAAAAAATACATGGATGAATCCTAATAGAAATATCATAATTTGACACGCAATGGAAAATACCTCCTACTTATCAATCTCTTGAATAGTCATGTTCTTTCTTTCTATAACTCCATTCTGTTAAAGAATTCTTGTTGTAGATAAATGCATGTTTATCCCATATTTTTCACAAAAATCATCGAACTCATTTGAAGTGAACTCAAATGCTCTATCAAACCTCAAAATTTTTATCTTTGTCATTATTTCATTCTCAACCATAGATTTGAAAATCTTGAATCTACTAAAAGCATCAATTTTACCTTTCAAGAATGTAACCCATGTCATCCCAAAGAAATCATCAATAAAATGACTGAAGTACCTTTCTCCTTTCAAAAATTTTATTCTGGTAGGCCCGCACAAATTAGTGTTTACCAACTCCAAAGGTCTACAAGAAGAATATTATTTAGACTTGAAACTTACCCTTGTCTACTTTCCAAGTTGACATTCCTTGCACACTGCACTAGTAAGCTTGATTACTTTAGGCATATCTCTTACCACATGTAATGAGTTGATATTCACATGATTTTAAAATTTGATGTGTCACATTCCATTATGCCACATCCAACATTCATTTGCTTGTCCCATCATACAATTTGTTTCATTGACATCCCTTAGATTGTATATATCAAAATTTGTCTTGGATCCTTCAACAACTAATTTTCTAAACATTTATTTTCTAATTTCATGTCCACTTTTATTGAATAAGCTATTGTGTCTATTTATGTAAATCTGAGTCACACTAAGAAGATTATGCTTGAGGCCTTTGACATAAAGGGCATCTTTTCTTTTGATATTTCCATCAATATTGATAGAACCTTTTCCATAGATCTACACTGAAGTACCATCATGAAGATTGACTATGCCACCATTCCACTTCACAAGTTTGATATACTTTATTTTATCTCCTTTCATATGGTTGGAACAAACAGTGTCAATAACCATGAGTTTTCCTCATCCATTGCATGAAAATCAATACACACCATACCTAGATATTTAGCTTTATCTTTAGTCTTCTTGGTAGCCAAGAACAAGACTTCATCTTCACTATTTGGACCACTAGAGTCATCATCATTTGAAGAGAATGAATGTTCCATGGAGTAGAGACTCTTTTAAACCTTATTCCTTCTAGGCTCTTTATTTCTCTTATTATCAGAACCTTTCAAGGGACATTTTGAAGAAATGTTATCAACCTCTCCACACTTGAAACATTTGAAAGGTAGCTTACCTTTGTACTTATTGGTACATATTTTAAGCTTCCTTAAAAAAATTTCTTCCACTTAATCAATGTCCCTATCAAGATAAATTTTTATATGTTTCTTTCTTCCTAGCTTTGAATGATGCTTCCCTATTTGGACCTTCTTTATCAAATTATCTTATTTGAAATTAAATAACCACACCATATAATTGATCTTTTGAAATTTTATCTAGATCTCTAGCTTCCTTAATATCAGATACTTTAGAAATATAAGAATTAGGAAGAGATCCTAGTACCTTTTTTACCACCATAGATTATTCAATATCTTCACCAAGACCTCTGATTATATTCAACAATTCATCAACCTAGATAAAGTAACCTACAATATCTTCATCCTCTAACATCTTCAAGTTCTCAAACTTTCCATTGTATATATGCAACTTGGCTTGCTTTAATTTGACATCTCCTTCATAGATTCCACCTAGACTTTTTGTAACATCCTTTGTAGACTTGTAGTGCATCAAATTTTTCAGGTTAAAATTTGATAGCCCAAGAACAACATGAATATTACAATTACGAGTGTGCCAAATATAAAAAAAATTATGAAATGTGTAGAGGGAAGGCCCTAAAATGAACTACATGCAACACCAGGAAGATGAAAACTCCTTTTTGATTCCAAGACATGCTTAACATGTTCCTATACACACTTCATATCATTTTCCTTAAAAGAGTAACATATAAATACTTCACATATTTCAAATAGGTTGGTCTTAAGCAAGAAAACATGAAGCTTGAACTGCATTAGCCATTACAACTTGGTGGTACCTATAAAAGATTAAAATTACTTGCACTTCTCATATTTGAGTCACCCACACCCATACAACATCTTAAAACACTTCTTAGACTCCAAAAAAGATTCAAAGTTTATGGTGCACACCTTCAACATACCTAAGTTGGCCAGAAAAAAGTATAACCCAACAACACCTTCATTCTAGACCATAACTTGTTCTAGAAAAAAAAAAGCATCTTGTGGAGAAATATGAAATATCACAATATCTACAAGAAAAATCTCCACCATTCAACTCATCATTCCATATAGCAACGAGTTGCCACAAGCCAACAGACTAAAACTAGCCATCGGATAATATAGTCCTACACTCTATCACTTACAACTTTCTCTTTGAAATGAAAAATTACGTGAAACTTTCGATATAAAAAATTCTCAACACACTAAACTTAACTTCAGAAAACTACATGGCCATATCTCCAAATTGTGAGGAATGCATAGCCAAACTTTGCACCACTATGACCATCCTCACAAGAACAACACCGTCTTCAAACTTACATTATCAATACACCTTTCCAGTAATCCAAACAACATGAAACTTAGATTTGATATTGCTTGAAAACATATGATGCCAAATTCCAAACTCTAGGAGCACAACATCACCAATGGAGAAATGTGGAGCATTTCTTAGAGACTAGCAATTAATAAGATATATTGCAACACAAACAACTAAACTGCAACCAAAACTAGAAAAACTTGTGACAGTAATGATAGCTAGACACACACGTTACCTACAATTTGACATACATGACAACTAGACTACAACACTTTCATGACTGCAATAGTATAGTCACCACTTTTCTACGCAAGAACCTTCTGTGGTAAGATACATGATCTGAAAAATTGAAAATACATGCTTCATAATTCATTCTATCTACTATTCAAACCATAGGACCATATCCTAGGATGTGAAAGAATGCAGATAATTCTCTAAATCCTTTTCTAAGCACTTTTATAAGCCACTAATTATAAGGTTTTCTTCTATACAAGTTACAATAGTGAAATAGTGGATACAACATCAATAGAAACATATACACAGTCATGAGTAGCACAAAGTGACCCATGACATCCAACTTCATAATCATCTTGAGTTTAGAACACACAAAAAAACACACACTTCCAGTCATCATCAACAAACACCATATAGTTTGATATCATTGACAACACCTAGAATTAAAATGACAACCAACAAAATCCACACTATTAATAAAAATCCACATTGTTGACATCAATGACAACATCTGTAATACACTTTTAATAGTCGGATCCTTTTAACTCATAATATAATCATCTAGATAAGTTCATATACCCTTATTTTTAGTTTAATAGAACTATCTATCTTTGCCACGATATTAGGAACAAAGTATACATTTCCAAGTGTAGTTCACAAAAAATCTCCACCCATAAGCCTCACATTTAGATGGATCTCTCCTTTAACACATCACCCAATTTTTTGAATGTACGTTGAGTACATGGAGGCCTTAGAGCATGTAATGTTCACTTAATGTGATGTTTATTTATCCTATACATATACTATCTAAGTTGAAAGGGGTGGGAGAGTCTAAGTATCAAACCAAAACCTATACTGAAACTATTAAGGAAATCATTCCCTTGGATGAATTCATTGTAATAATCTTCCCATATAATTTCAACATTAAATTCATTGATTGGTATTTCAAGCTTCTTAAATCATACATCCATTCTTCATAACAACTCATCAATGAGGTTCTCACAATATTTCACATGATTCAGTTAGTAAAAATATGAATAAGAAATTCCCCAGGTATTATTTAAGAACATGTCAAGTCATCCAATGAATTCATTATGTGATAAATACATGTTAAGTATTTATCTTCAATAGCAAAATATTGATCACATGGAATATTTTGATATCTTCTTGCATTCCCTAAAGAGGGTGACATGGGAGGTGGTCTAAAATCTAACATATATATCTAACAAAAGTTTTATTTAGAGCACTCTCAACATAGACCATATTATAATAAATAATGGTATGAAATAATATGGTTTTAAAAGGAATATTTGTTATTAAATATACCAAAACTAATAGTGTTCTATGTACCCTAGAACCTATGAATCAAAAAATTACTCATTAATATAGGAAAAATAGTTACATTTATGAATCTTATTATTTAAACATGAGGAATAAAAATGTAAACACCATTCACTATGCCTTAAAGAATAATAAAGGTTAGTAATAAAGAAAACAACAAAATTAGTATACTTATGAAAAATAATATTATGCATATTAAAGACCTAAAAATTTTAAACATGAAAAATATTTCTCATGCTATATGTGAAGGGGCCATAAAACTAATCCATACTAGGAGTACCATCAATTAGTATTGCACCTATAGTCAATATGAGTTTTCCAAAGTCCATCAATAAGAATACTGAGTGCTATTGGTTTAAACTATGTATATATTTAGTTTGACATTTCAGATCACACTCAGTAATCCATCATTAGGAATAGGAGAAGTGCATAATGGAATGCATAATTAGACACAAAAGGCAAAAAGAGAAAATTGGGTAGAAGGAGAAAAATAATTGAAAAATCAAGCAAAAATAAATAACAAATTCTAAAAGAAAATAATATTTAAAAAAAAAGCATACTACATAAATATACAAAATTACAATACAAAAAATTAACTACAAATAATTTATAACTATATATCTACTAGAAAATAATAATATGAATGAGAAAAATATTTAAATATATATTTAGATTATAAAAGTTAATAAATGCAACAATAAAAATTAAACATTATAAAAGCATCTAAAAAAAGAGATTTCAACCCTATTCTAATAAATACAAAAAAGTTTATGGATATACAAAATATAAAAATAAGCTTATAATAAAATAAATTAAATAAGCATGCAAAGTAAAAGAACAAAATAAAAATTCAGAAAGAGAAACAAAAGCAAAATCTAAAAGGAATAGGACCAAAAGCAAGGTTAAGAAAAACAAAATAAACAAAAATCTTAATCAAAGAATATAAAAAACCAAATAAGAAGTATATAAAAATATACTTTATATAAATATAAAAATCTATTGCTAGTATATGTATTATATATATATAATATAAGTAATAAAATATGTATATATGAAAACCTAAGGAAAAAGGAAAAAGCTAATAAATAATAATAAGAATATAAATAGCAAATAAAATTAGAAAGGACAAAAATGGAAAAAAAAACTTAAAAATATATTAAGCTTATAAAATATTCGAAAGAGTAGAAAACGAAAGACAATAGGAAAAATTAGAAAAAGGAGGAAATAAGACATAAGAAAGCAGAAAAAATGGAAGGAAAAAGACAACATGATGAAAAATACAAAGAGCAACAACAAGGAAAGGAGAAAAGAAGAGATGGTTAAAAAAGACAATAAATAACAAATGAAACATTAAAAGAAATGAAGCGAGCTAAAGGGAGAACACAAAGACTAAAAAAGAGGTAGGACCAAGAGCTAAGTAAAATTAAGGAGTAAAGGAGGAGACTGCAAAATTGGGGGGAGAAGAAAGACTACCAAGTTGGGGGGAGTGGGAAGAGCCAAAGGGGAGGAGAGGGGAGGAGGGTGCGTTGAACAGGGGGGAAAATAGAGAAAAGGAGGAGAAGGAAAAAGACAAAAGGGGATAAAACATGAGAAAGAGGTTGAAGAGAAGGAGATAAATCAACAAGGAGGCAAGTGAGAGGTGAGGGAGTTAAGGAGAGGTTGTTAGGTAGGGCTAACATGCCAACCATCATCTCTACGGAGGTTGGTAACATGCTTCTTAATGAAGATGGACTCTTGGATTTTGTGCTTGAAGAAATTGTCTTCTTTGATGAGAACTTGGGTGGATTCAAGGCAGATGTGGTGTTTGGTGTTGGGTATGTGCAGGATCATGTTGGACCAAAAAGTGGCAATATGATGGGTATGTGGGTGATGACTTTTTTTTTACCCAAAATTGATGAAATGAAAATAGTTTTTAAAGGAGATTCTCAACTTTCCACCAATATAAATTATGCTCTACTTTGAATTTAATAAAAAAATATTATTCATTTTCTATTGAATTACGACTAAAGTCCTAATTTCTAGGCTGATTGAACAACATCTATAACTTTCAAAAGGTATTATATATTTTGAATCCAAAAAATGTGTCACATTCTATGCTTCACATACTATAAGATTAAAAAATAAAAAATAGAATTTCATGAAGTTTTGACCAAGTTAAGGTGGTCAGACATACGAGTCTTTATATTTTTTTAAAGTTGTCAAATCAAAATTATAATTAATTATTTACTTGGAAAAAAATTACAAAAAAATATGCATCACATCGGGACATGAGTCCTCTACTTATATCTAAAATCTTATAAAAAAAAAATTGTCATTTTAATGTGGTTAGGGTGGTCAGACAGACACCTACTTCTTATTTTTCCCTGAAATTTAAGTACTCCTATATTGAAATTTCAAATTTTCACCAAATAGATTTTTTTTTTTTGTAAATAAACCTAATAATTTAGAGACTACATTCAATTTGCTACAAATTCTATTCTTACATATTTTTGAAATGATATAGATAACTTATTCAAATTTTTATGTCAAGTTGCCTAACTCTGATTTTTCTGAATTTTTTTCCATTTAAGGGCTTGTTTTTTCCGTGATGATCCTGCACATACCCTCTTGTGGGAGTGTTTGACAAGGGAATATTTAAAGAAATGATTATCTCATGTCAACACTATGTTGTTTAATTCTAGTGTTGATAGATCTGCATGTTTCACGAATGTATGGGGTGCCACATGAGCAATCAATCTTGTAGACTCTAGACTAGTCGAGTGAAGGTAAGGTGCCCTTGGTGGAAGGGATGAGATTTATGGTGGTAGAGATAGGTTTGAAGGCATAATTAATTCCTTTTTTATGAAGGATTTTTGTAATCTTATTCGAGAGGCCTTCAACATAGGGAATGGTGGAAAATTGGGAGGCTTGAGAATTATGCTTCGATAGGGGATTAGCAAGAACTTTAGCATGGTTAAAAGCTCGGTGAATGCATTTAATATGGTAACCATTGAGCTTGAAAACATGGTAGAGGTGGGACAACTATTGCTCAAGGTGGTCATTATCACATATGCAATGGGCTCAAATTGCAAGGGTGTAAAGAATACTTTCTTTTTGAGTAGGGTGGTGGTGGGATGAGGCAAGAAAGTAGAGGTCCATGTGAGTGGGTTTTCTATAGACACAATGAGATAGGGTACAATCAAGTTTTCTAATAATGAGAACATCAAGGAAAGGAAATTGGTTGTTGGATTCAATTTCTTTGGTGAATTGAATGTACTTACCCAGGATATTTAAGTGCGAGTGGAAAAAATTGATTTGCTCAAGACCATGGGGCCAAAAAATGTTGTTGTCATCCACATAGAATTTCCACCAACAAGGCTTGAGGGGAAAAGTTCTCAACTTTCTCCATGTAGAGGCTGGCTATAACAGGGTATAAAGGGGAACCCATGTAGCAACTCCATCCACTTTCTCAGAAACCACATTTTGCAAAGTGAAGAAAGTGGAATGAAGGAATGGGTCAACAAGAGAAGTGATTTCAATGTTGGTTTTACGTTTGACCAACTCCACAGAGTCAGCAAGGCGGACTTTGGTTAATAAATAGACCACATCAAAGCTAACAAGGAAACCCCTATGGGAAATGAAAACACATTTCCAAAAAAAAATGAGGAAAACCCTGTGGGAAATGAAAACACGTCTCTAAAAAATAAATGACATAACAAAGAGAGACTATATATCCCCCCATAAGATGATGATGACTTCTCTAAATGTTGCTCAAATTCTCGATGTCAAGAGTTGATATAGAACAGGTACCAAAGAAGTGATGTGAACAATTTATGGATGGTCTTGATGAAATGTTTTTGAATTCTAATGCAAGAAGCAATGTTCTACTAAAAGGAATCTTTGGATGTTCTCAGTGAAGCATCTCTAAAACTCATGTAGAAGATGATGGTGGATGAGTTGATCATCTTTCAAATTATTCTTTTTAGTCATTCTCATAGTCTTTGAAGTGTCAAACTTAAAATCAAAGAAGAAATACAAAATAAATATAAAGTGTTCAAGGTAGAATGACAATAATAACCCCCTTGATTATTTTAATCCCCCCTAAGTTGACACTTTATAAGTTTTAGTGCATATAACAATTTCATTGGAATAAATAATGGCTCTGTAAAATTGAGTGTGATATAGTTTTCTTTGAAATGGGCAATTGATTTTCACTTTTACATGAGCTTGATTAAATGTGAGTAGCTAATCAAAATCTACAATAATCATTTATGCCTAATTTTGCACTAAGAAACTAAAAGTTATCTTTTATAGGAGACAAAATATGTCTTAAACAACACATTATTTCACATTATCTACCTGCTATTTTGTCTGTCTCAGAAATCTCTCAAAAAGAGCTTTTTGATGACTATTTGCAATCAAAATTTTGATTTTCTATTTGAAAGTTATGATAAAAAGAAAATGTACCCGCTTTTACTAGTACTTGACTGACGCTTGGTAGTTTATCTAGCAAAAAAAATGTCAATTTTGATAGTTAAATAAGTGCAAACTTTTGCATCTGTTGTTAGTGGTTAGACTTGTTTTGCAATCTTACAATAAATGTTACGAGTATAAAAAGCTTATCATACAACTTTGTCGACTATTTGACCAAGTCGAAGGGAGACGTGTGAGGGTTGACCGTTCTTTGGAGCTATTTTTGAAGATTTTTGTAGCCCACATGGAGAGTTGTGACACTTTTTTAAAGGTAAGATTTTAAAAAATTGAGAGTCCTGCATGGAACAAATTGATTGACCTGTTCTTATGGCTAGCTCAAGTTCCGTTGACAAATGCAAATCTTGGCATCCCTAACGAGGAGCCCAGTCGAACCATGCGCAATTTCTTGCTGGCTCAACGCTTATCCTTAATTCAATCGACAGGTACTAGCATGCAGGAAACTAAACTCCAGTTATCACGCTCGTCTCAGATTTAGTATGCTAAAAATCCAGCGACTTACAAACAACAATAGCTAAAAGAAATAATTAAAAAAAGAACGCGACTGGAATCCGCTCAGCAAAAATAACAATTGATTTATCTATGCGTGGAGAATGCTTTCTACTGGAGGTGGTGTGGACGTTTAATGCCCCGAAGGAAGCCGCCAATGGTAGAGCAATCTGCAATTTATTATAGACAACAGTAAACTTTCACTTCACTAGATGTTAGCGGAAGGCATCATTGAGTATGAATGCCGCTATAGCTGGATTGACTTTGTCATGGCACTACCCACGCTCTCAACATCTACCTGTGCTCTGATCCTCAATATCAATCAGCAGGCATAGGGCGACTTCTCCAGATGTGCACTGGGCTTCATAGGTCAAATCGTTTTATGGCACATGATGTCGACTGTTGGCATAAAGCTGGAGTCCACGTGACTGCTGGAAATCAAACTGGGGCTCATGACAGACTTTGACCTCTTTATCTCAAATTAGGACAAATAGAAAATGCCAAAATACAATTGCAATGTTGTGCAGGCCACTTTGTTGCAACAAGCCGCAACAGTGATATGTATGGTGGTCGCTGTGTATGTGGACAAATGTGATGGAGACGTGGCTTTAAATAATGCAACTGCCCATATACCAAGTGCGAAGTCGATGTGCATGCTTGCATTCATGGTGCGCGTAGCTCTCAAATAACTGCACCTCTGTCAATCCACAACTATTGCCTGCGCAGCGCTATGAATATCTATTTTGTCATGTGAGAGAGAGAGGCCATCTGGAGAAGAAGGCCAATGGAGCTGCTGTGAGCTAATAGAAGGCTTTGAGCCGGACTTCAGGCGCGTGTGGAAGGTGAATCCTGCCTTCACAAAAGAATTGTATGCTAGGAAACAATGCGAATCAGCTTGCAATGGAGGTGAGAACAGGTGATGGATCAGCCTCCAAATCTCACCAAACTACAAATGAGAAGAAATGATCGAATCAGTATTAAAATTTTGTGTGAGGAACTCTTGATTAGGTTAGATGTGAGATAATTGGAAGGGTCCTGCTAACATTGTTCTGATATCATGTTGTGATTTTCAAGATCATAAGAGCAAAAACATGAAACTTTTACAAAATACTTGCAGATTATTTCTAAGTGATATTATCAAGAGAATGATACAAGACTTGATATGAATGTACAATGTGATCATGTTTAAATAGGAAAGGTGGTGAGGGTAGTCAAGTCAAACACAATGACTGACTAACCCTTCAATAATGGAAAACTTGTTAACTCACATGGCAAGTGTTTTGTGAATGGCAAGTGACCATATAAAGAGGTGTCCCACAAAGTGAGAACACTTGTCTCAACCACATGAGGTGAGAAAAAAATTTAGAAGTACTTTAGTGGAGACTTAAGCAATGTGACTACGACTCTCCTAGTTAGCTTAATAGCTAACTAGTTTGATAAAGTTACTATTTACACCAACAATATATTTTCAATAGACATTTGGCAATGAGGGCTTTCTCAATGGTGACCCCCTTATCAATAATTTCATCAAAAGTGGATATGCAATTTGAACTTGTAACTTTTATGTGATTTTGAGAATAATCTTTGTCATTGAAAAGATGAATTAGTTACTTTTCTTGTATTCCCAAAGGAAAGTGGCTAGCCAAAATCATCCCTTGTTGAAGGAAGGAAGAAAACCATTCCCTATTTTTTTGTTTAGTGTATAGATATCTACCATAGTTAACTCATTCACAACATTATAGGACAAATGAATTACAAATTTATCAACCAACTTAACAAATATTTGTATGGATCCTTGAGGTAGGTGTAAGAACCAATCAAGTGCTTGTCCTTCTAAACTACGAGGAAAGAGGACTCTCTTAAGGTGTATGTTTCAATATTGAAAACTTTATTACATGTAATAATTTTTTTTTGAGATAGAGTCTCCTAACGCGTATTTCTAATGGGAGGGTGAGATGATCGACTATGAGGAAAGGGAGAAAATACCCTATCAAGTGTAGCATAATTATTGAATTTTTTGTTACTTAAATGTTTTGATTAACTAATCAATTTAGGTTCTTGTTGGATAAGGTAAATAAACATAAACCTATCAAAGCAAGTTAATAATTGGGCTCCTTCAAATAATTGTCCCAATATCTCTATCAAGGTTGATGAGACAATGTAGGTGGTTTTGTGTAGCGATATTGTTGTCAAATTGTATGAACTTGGGAGAATACTGAAATTGTCTAAAAAGGTTTTCTTTCTTGTCTATGGTCTAATGAAGCACTTGGAGTCTTGAGCTTTCCTTGGGTACAATGGCTATCATGACATACCATAGTATTATCTTTGTGTTGATGAATGTTCAACTTCACTTATAACCTAGTAATTCTGAAATGAAAATAAAGTCTATGTTTTGGTTGGGATTTTGATGACTTTTAAATTTTTTTAATTTTGGTACTTTTTCAATGTTATAATTCTTTTAGATTTCTTTTTCTTTATATTTTATGATATTTTTGGATTTTTTTTCCAACAAAAGTGGCAAGCCACTATAATATATTATTATATATATAAGTAATTTATACATAATCTTGGTTCAGAAGGCATACCGGCAAGAAAGAATGAGGAAGAAAATCTTTGACTATAGCCCAAATCAATACAAAATATATAGCCTGATTTCTTCCAAAAGATTACAAAATTGTCCCACGAAATGCTGCAAAATCATTCCCAAGTGAGGACCCATAGCAGATTTTCCAAAAAACTAGATAGCTATAATACCACCAACCTAGAAATTACCCAATTGAAATACCTGATACACAATTGATTCAAGAGTGAGGCATAATTTACATATATATGCAAATCCAACCTCAGAAAAATTGAATTTTTTTTCCAAAATTCCTTTTCAACAAAATTTAACATTTATCAAGTGGAAAAAAATATTATTCCTCCATACACTCTTCACAAATTATTCCTCCATACGCTCTGCACAAATTGAATTTTCATCTTTCGCTTTAGATTGACCAACCTGTGCTTGAGCATGACCGAGGAGAGAAAAATATTTAGCAAAGAAGTCATACCCATAAAATGGAGCCATCTCCTTTTCTCTTTGACCCACATTCTATTTACCAGCCCTTACAATTAAACCCTGGTTTGCAGCTTTTGAGCTTTCCATAAATGGTTGCCCATGATTTCCGCCTAACGCTTGAACACCTGGTTCATAATGGATTTTTTCCTTTGCTCCAGCAAGAGAGTTAGATGGCGGATGCAACACATGATCTCAAAGATGGGACACAACATAAAAATTTTCATTGATGTCAATATCCATGGACACACAAACCCTTTTGCAGTGTTTTTTAAGACTCTTAAAAGAAAATAATCATTCCTAAACTTGAGAGCCAATATGATGGATTCAAAGATTTCTTCAAACCCTAATCTCAATTTAACATATTCATGAGGAAACATACCTCCAATATATCCCTCCCCATTCAACAAATTATACTCTTGCACGATAGATAGTAAAGCATTTTTATCAAGAAACTAGGGATTCACAAATTTCTCTAT
Source organism: Sequoiadendron giganteum (assembly GCA_007115665.2). NCBI lineage: Eukaryota > Viridiplantae > Streptophyta > Pinopsida > Cupressales > Cupressaceae > Sequoiadendron > Sequoiadendron giganteum. The sequence continues at coordinate 521,525,568 of CM021100.1, read as the reverse complement.
AATTATCTCTAATTCCTTCAATGATTGAAGAAAATATATGACGTTGGATAAGAACATAGATAAAACCAAGGATGGAAATATTAGCTAGTGAGCTCTTGGAATAGTGACCTCCATGCTAAGCACTGACCTTACTGAGTCCTCAACCCTCAAAAATATACTTTAAATATCAGGTTGAGATCCTCTTGGGAAAGACTATTCTCAAACGATTGTTCCCAAGGCTCAACATGGCATTTAATTTTGAAGTTCCATGGGCATAGACCCATGTCACCTCTCAATAGCTCAGTAAAGGTCCAAAATGAAACACACTAGCAGACAACACTTACAGAAAAAGCTCAAAACTAAGTGAATGAAAATGAAATTAAAATGCACTTTTAAAGCCCAAAGAAATCAATAGTAATGATGCATATTTCTCACAAAAGCATAATGATAGTTGAAACAAACATGGCTAATTAATTGAAACAAATCCTTTGTAATATGTTGAATTGTGCGAAATTGCTCAATCTTCTGCAAGAGATAAATGTGAAGTACATCCACACATTTGGAAGTGCGTTGAAGCTCACCGTCATGGGAAGCTCCATTATTTGTTGGAAAGGTGGCAAAAATAGAAGTTTGCAATGTAATATACACCTATCCCATCACAAATCCATGAGTATTTCACATTTCCCACTAGAGCATATGACGATACCTTGGAGGTAATAATGAGGGCAGCACAAGTACCTCCATGTGAACAGAAAAATCATTACCTTTCAAAAGAATGGATTATGATAGCCTAGGTCATAGAAGTTACATGGCAAAACCAACTTCAACAACAAACCCAATTATTTAATTGCCCTTTCCTATTCAGCAAAATATTTGATTTCCCATCCATACTTAGCAATATAAATTCATTCCTTTAAGTCCTTTTGAAGCACCATCAAATTTCAACTTTATGAAACCAGCCTCGGGGGCCTTCCACTTTACATGCTTTCTATTACACTTCTCAAATTTTGACTGTAATAGGCTGCCTGGAAAAGGTAGTTTTACATACTTCCAATTCTGTGAGATATTATTATACCAGTTTGTAAAGGAATAAATTATATCTTTGATTTCTTGGACACTCGCATTTACTACCTTAGAGGCTGCATTCTCAATTATAGCATTCACAACATCATTTGAAGAGCATAGTTTCCTAAAAATTCTCAAATTTTTTTCCCACCAAAGGTTCCATATTACTAGAGCTAGCAGAACTCTTGATGTGCAAGAAAAAAATGAAGATTTTTAGAGAACTGGCCAGCTTTGGAACAAGTCCCTGAAAGAATTTGGTAAGGTAGTGTAAAAATTAAGCTTATTAAGAATAAACTCCTAGCTTTTTTGTGCAAACTTGCAACATATAAACAAATGATCAAAATCCTCAAATTCCTCATTTCACAAGGGACACAAAAAAGGATCCGCTATTTTTAACTTAGCTAGCTGATCAATGGTTAGGATAAGCTTCCTCAAAGCTAGCCATGGAAAACTTCCTACCTTGGGTAGGACTTTACTATCACAAAAAAATGAGTAAGCCCTTTGGGTAAGAAGGTGCCCTGAATTCTAATTTAAAGCCTTACAACCTTGACTTATCGTATAATTTTCATACCTTGAAGGAACCCATATCAATTTTTCTAACTTTGAGGAGAGATAAACCATTCTAGTTTCCAATATATTCTTTAGAGCATAGCACTGATGAGAATATAGGGAAGGATCTGATATTTTCTTCCACGTTATCTTAGTTGAGAATGGATCAACCGAATGAACATAATTCAGAAAGAATTCTCCCCAAAAAACCTTTAGAATTTCCATTACTAGAAGAAGATCTGAGTTATTTTGCAATGGGGGATTACCATTCCAAGAGTTCATCCAAAAATTAACACTTTGGCCATTATTTATTCTCCCACGAAATATATGAAGCTACTAATTTCCTACATGAAATCAGAAAGTTCCATATGGCTAACCCTTTTGGACGATTAGCAACCATAAAGATTCTTATGGGATCCATGTTGTCTAAATATTTTCATTGCATTATTTGACACTATTTGGCATGTGGGTTAACATATGTTTCCTAGGCTATCTTTGCACCAAAACCTTTATTCTACTTCGAGACGTTCATAATACCCACCCCTCCATGTTACCTTTCCAAAAGAGTTATTAGAGGCACCTTCTTTTGATCATCCATGTTACCTTTCCAAATGAAACTTATGATCACTCTCTCAATTTCTACAATAATGCACTTTCGAGGCTTTAAAACTGCAAGAAAAGAATTAGGAATTGAAGAAAACACAACTTAACTAATAAAATTTTTCTAGCTAGAGACAACCACCTAGCCTTCCATATCGATATCCTTGATTTAAGCCTTTCAATTACTTTAACCTAGTATGAAGCTTTATTTGGGTCTACAAAGAAAGGTAACCTTATGTATGAACATGAAAAAATTGCTTTTTGAAATCCCAAAATATTGAGTAACTTCTTCTCATTGACCTCACTTGTATTGAAGATGTGGATTTTTTATTTTGAGGCATTTATCTGCTGACCTAATGCTGAGGAATATTTATTTAAAACTTCGTTGATTTGATTTTCGTGTTCCAATGTTGCATGTTGCTTCCCTAAATAAATTTGTGTCATCTAGAAAATGAGAGTGAGTAACTGCTAAATTTTTGTTTTCAATTTGTATCCCTTTCCATAGACCAAGAGTATGCTTATTGATAATAAATTTGCTCAGTGCCTCTTCCATAATGATAAACAAGAAAGGGGAGAGAGGATCCCCTTACCTTACACCTTGAGAAGCACTGAAGAAACCTGTGGGGGAACCATTAAGAATTACTGAGAATTTAGCCCCTGAGAGGTATGCAATTATCCATCTACACCATCTCGCAGAAAATCCAAATTTTAACATTACTTTTCTCAAAAAGCTCCAATTAACCTTATCATACAATTTCATCATATCGATAGTTTGATGATGAATGAAGGTATTTTATTATCTATTATTGAATGCAAGGTCTCATGAGCCACAATAGCCCTTTCATACATTTATTTTCCCGCAACAAAACCCCCCTATTCTTGGGAATTTATTCTCGGGATAAGTGGTTGTAACCTCAAGTATATGGCCTTGGAAGAGATCTTATAGATTGTGTTACACAAGGATATTGGTTTGTATTCCATAAAGGAGGAGGGGTCACTCACTTTGGGAATAATGACTATATTGGTTACATTAAATTTTTTTAGCAAAGACCTTGTTCTTCTACATTCTTCAATTGCCCATAAGAGGTCATAACACAAAATTTCCAAACTTTTTTGGAAAAAAAGAGCAGTAAAACCATCAAGCCCAGGAGCTTTATCTGGCGGCAAAAAAAATTTACCTTTTTAATTTCCTCTATTGTTAATGGTTTTAATAACTCGTCATTCTCCTTTGCAGATATAAGTTTTAGAATTGAGCCTAATAATTCCTCCTCATCCTTTTCATTTTGCTCAGTTCTATCCTCAGGGGAGATAAGAGATCATAAAAAAATCTTACACTTTGTCTTCTTATGTCTTCCTCTTTGGAGAGCCAATTACCTGTAGGGATCTCCTTGACAATTTGGACAACCTTAGTTGTTCTTTTTATCTAGGTAGATGAGTTAAAATACTTAGTATTTTTATCACTCTCTCTTAACCACAATACTCATGATTTGTGTCTCTAGTAAGCTTCCTTTCTTTCGCATTGTTCCTCCCAGTCCACTTGCAACTTCTTTTGTTTCTCATATAGTGATTCATCTAAGCCGTGTTGGATAATTTGTGCATGACCATCTTCCAATTCTTTACAAATGATCTCTTTTTGTTGAAAAATGTTTTTAAAAGTCTCCTTGTTCCATTTCCTAAGTAGTTGTTTAATATACAACACATTTTTGCACAACTGAAACACCATTTTTCCTGATTCATATAGGACAAAAATCCACCATTGGTGAATCATTTCTATAAAATTAGGATACCTAAGCCACATACTTTCAAACTTAAATGATTATTTGAAAGAAGGGGAAGATATATTTGATATACTAAGGGAAATTGCATAATGATCAAAGTCAAGAAAAGGCAATATCTTAGATGTAAAATGGTGATTCAAATTAAACTAGTTTGATGAGAGGAGATATCTATCCAATCTTACTACAATCTGAAGGAAACCTTTTCTTCAGTTAGTCCATGTGTAATTTCCCTTCATTGGCATAATGTCCCTCAATGTCTTCATATTAATGAAAGAGCTAAAATAAACCATTACCTAGGGCGGGGGATTGATACCCCCAATATTGTCTTGGAGTGATGTTATGGCATTAAAATCTCCAACCAAAATAACTTTCACATCTCCTAGATTCGAGATAGCTTGGGTGAGGTGATCCCAAAGATGCTTTTTTTCTATTATGGATGAGGGGCCGTAAATGTTAAAAAGGAAATATTTGACATCAAATTTAGTCACTTCCAACAACTGCCAGTTATTTTCATTTCTAAGAAATACCATAGAAATTTGTGTTGTATTGCACAACGCTACTAAACCCCCCGAGGCCCCTTGAGTAGGGGAGTGCTCTAAATATCACCTATTTCATTTTTAAATCATCAATTTATATGTATTATCTGAGGTTTTAGTTTCCTGGAGTAAAACGGTGTCAGCTTCGCATCCATCAATTTGACGCTTGATGCAAGCTCACTTGTTAGGGGCATTAATGCCCCTCAAATTCCATGATAGAATCTTCATTGGACCCATGAAGAGTTACATGCTCTCAAATGCTTATTTGTTGAAGATACCATAGAATCATGTAAAGTAGTTTTCCGCCCTACTTCTATTTCCTCTTGCAATTTTGTGAGCTTTGACTTGCAACCTCTCTTACATGGAGATTTCTTCAAGGATGGATGATAAGGAGTTGGGGATATGGACAAAGATTGTGAATAATCAAATTCTGAAGAGTCTCTTATGTCTTCACATACTACTACCCTCTCAACTTGTGATTGTGAGTCTCTCAATACATTTTCCTTCTATGATATTAGCAGATTTTGGGACATATCCAAGGGCTATGAATCAAACATATCAATATCACTTACAACTAATCCCTCATTTTTCTGATCCTTTTGTTTGCAGCAAGTAGTTTCCTCTTTACCAACATTACTATCCCAATCCCGAAAGGAATCTTCCTTCAAAACTTCATCTGCTATTTCTTCAAATAAGTTTTGAGCCCACTGAAAATAATATCTTTTTTGCTAATAACTCTATGCATGCCTCTTCAATTTTGTTTTCTTTTGGGGACTGTAGCAAGCATTGTGCATCATCTAAGTAATCAGTTAATAAAGGTAAGCTTATATCATGCTTCATCAAATGTCTTGACAGAGTGAGCATATCAGACCCTTGGAACATTACCTTTCTAACTAGTTCATTTAGTTGATACTCATTAATTTGAAGCTCTGGGGAGTATATGTTTAGGCTTTGGTTGGTATTTCTTTTCCATGACCACTCATTAAAAAAATAAAAGTTCATAGATATTGAAGTTGTTTGACTTTCCTGAGGATGATTTCTCCCATTTAAGCCTTGATATACAAGAATCTTGACAGTCTGATTTTTATGCCCTTGTATGACTTTGTTGAACTTGGGACCTTGCTTACTCACATCTGTTTGTAACTAACCCTCATCTAAAGGTATATCTTTCTTTTCCTCTTCATTAACCTCAACTGGTTGCCTTATTCTTTGTAAATCTCGAGGATGAGATATATCCTAATCTTTATTTAACATGGAAGGAGTATGATTCTGCTTAATAGGTGGCATTGAGCAATCTCATACTGAATGACCAAGTGTGTGGCACTGAGGACATGTATCCTGCGAGGTCTCCCATATTATTTCTTGTAGCCAAGTGCCAGAATTAGTTTTTAACTCAATATGTGTTGGATGCTTTTTAGTTGCATCTTGTGAAACTAGCATCCTAACCGATTTAGTAGGGTTATTAAAAAACAAGAATTCACGCTTTTGAAAAATACCTATCTGATTAGCCATGATTTCCAGTAAATGTAGTTCCCTATATTCCAAAGGAAGGGCATGGAGTTGAAGCAAAAAAGGGGAAAAATGAACCACACTTGTTCGTTAGGCCTAAAGTTAGGTGTCCCTATATTTTTGGATTTTTTTTTTTGTAGGTTTCTTGGATTTTTTGGACTTTGTTTATTAATGATTAAGGCCTAAATTGGAAGATGGATGATGTTTGATTTACGTGTATGATTATTTTAAAAAAATATATTTAATGAAGGGTGAGGATGAAACAAACGATTGATGTGGAGGATAGATGACAAGTTTGTCTAATTCAAACGTACATTCTAAATGAAGAGATTGGATAAGTGATTTGATTTTTCCTACTTTACATACAAAAATTCTTATGTAAGATTGATTGGGATTCATAGAATAGTTAACTTATGATAGGTGATGTTCTTTAACTAAGTTTTGTAAGGTTTTAAAATTATTTATATTTATCAATGATCTTGCTAGTTCAAATAGGAACAACTCTTAAGGATATAAAGGTTGGGGATAAGATAGGATATTAAGTCTTGATTTTTAAAGATAACTTTTTGAATTAGATTGAAATGGATGATGTGTGTTTATTTGATATGTGTTTTGGATGAAATGGGTGAGGTTGTTTGAGGTTTATTTTTTGAAAGTTAAAGCAAGGAACATTTTATGAGGTATGATGATGTTAGGATAGGGATGTAAATGATGGTGTTAGTCCTAATTTTTGGGTAGGATGAGTTGATATTGGATTTGAAAGACAAGGTGACGTTATGGTAGGGTTGTAAATGATGGTGTTGTCCACCTAAGATTTAAGTAAGATAACTTGATGTTGGATTTGAAAGATAAGACGATGTTATGGTAGGGATGTAAGTGATGCAAAAAAAATTCACACCATTGAATTCATTCACATTATTTAAAAAAATTAAAAAAAGATCCTTACAAATTTAAAACCCAAAATTATCATCGGTTCTCCATTCTACTTCTGAAAAGAAAAAAAGTAACTATTGAAATTATTATCAAATCTCGCCAAATACGAACTTACTATTTTTAATAAGTTTGCATGCTTATTTGCATGGGTATGAAATTGACCATTTATTCAAAGCTAACAAAAGTAAGACTAATTGTTTGTTCTCTAATCTAAACACATGTGAAGTTTGAAACTAAATAAAAAGATCCAATCTTGGAAAAGATTTAAAAAATGTTAAGATCTGAATTTGAAGTCTTAGATGATTGAAAGCAACCCTAATTTTTTTCAAGAATTTCTCCAACTAAATAGGTTTTGTTGCACCATCATTAGTTTTTGAGATGCTTTTCCATGTAAATTTCAACTCAATCGGACTTTTGAAATTCCTTGCATTAGTAAATGATTGTGTTTTGGTTTATGAATGAAACCTAAAAAGAGAATTTGGATGTGATGGGATATGTTCTTTAAAATGTTAGGAAGGTGGGATAAGTGATATGTTAATAAATGAATTGTTAGGAGAGATTGCTATATCAGATCTAGGGTTATGATTTATGGCATAAAAATGGAATAAATTTATGGATACTCCAAAAAACATGACTATTAAATATAGATGTTAGCTTTGATAAAAAGATGTAGGATGGATTGGATGACCTTAGAGTGTAAAGGATTGTTATTATTAATAGCTATAGAATGAGTTTGATGAATGTAGATGATTATTGAATTTAAAACTTGACTTGAAGATGGTTGACACCATAACTTAAAAAGAGGGTAATCCTAATCTAAACAAACAAAAACAGATTTTTGTGTTTTTAAATTTTTATAGAAAAATTTATGAGGCTGGAAATGTGCACTTATTATTCACAATACACAACTTAAAAAGAACACTAAATTTTTTAAAATTATTCAATAAAAGATGTTTAGTTGACTATACGCCCACCAATACACCTTGTCCAAGCATGATATGTAAGTCCTCTATTGAAAAGAACTAACTATTTATCATCATCCAAGATCACTCATAATGTTACGAAGAAAGAGCATACACAACATATATATTTATTGTACCATGCGATGTGTATATACACTTGCAGTCTACTGATTACTCTAGTAAGCTTTAATCCCTTTCCTTTTGTTTTGCTCCATGTTAGAAACCATATATTCAAACAAGCTAAGCACTTTATTTTTATTTGGAATTGTGGACTCTATATGTCAATCATACATCGAAGGATAAAAAATGTATTTTATGGATCGTAGCAATCTGTGAATTGTTCAAAATCTGGATAATCATTCCTCGGATTCAGAACATTTTTAATCAATTTTTTTCATGTCGCGACTTGAGATCATTTTGCTTCCAACCAAGCTTTTAAGTCGACGGTATTTGTAGTTTCGACGTAACTCAAATAATACGGACAAAAATCCTCGTACAAAGATGCACATGTTCGTAGGGTCGAAACCAGAAAATCAAAGTGTCGAATCTTATTATATGCAATCGTCATGGCAATATGCAAGGCAAAGGTTGATTGGTACCAAGACTTTGCTTGTTTCTGAAACGCCTTTCTCTTTGAATATATGCACTTTGTCTATTCCCTGTGTTTTCAAGAAGGTACTAAAAGCGTCCATGTATTATCATCAATGTCCATTCGCCTCCTCTATGTGTCCAATGTATTATTGTTAGTGTAATTAATTAATTATTACACTAGCATAAGTTAACTTAGGTTTTAATTAATCATATTAGTCCTAAGTTGCATTTAATCATTTAATAAAGTTTTTGAGATAAGATTCCCTTCTAGAAGATGAGTTGTCTTTTGTAGAACTTATCTCCATCTTGTTATCATTCCCTAGGCAGTTGGTTAGGGTTTCTTATTGTCACATGAAGTGTGATTTGAACACTTGGCAACATCCTTTTCATTTTAGGTTTTAGCAATTGACTATATAATTATGTACTATTTGTAATTCATCTACATATCAATCAATCAATACTTTCTTTGTGGTTGAATATTTCTTCAAACCCTTGTTTGTTTTTTCCATCCATTCTCTTCTTTGTGATAGGTATCCATTTGCATGCAGGTGATCTTGGAGTCTCAAGCTGGTTCTGACAATTTCTACATAGTATCAGACCTTTCCTGCTACATATATGTTCTTGTTTGAAGAGTTTGGAGCTATTTGGAGCTACACGGGTTTGTTGCATGCCATTTTTTATTGGAGCTGTCATTTTTTTTGCTTCAAAAATCTAGTTTTCACTCAATTATAGGAAAAACGATTTCTGGGTTTTGTAGTCAACATCGAAGTCTGAACTGTGTTTTATTTAGATTTTGCATATCTTGCACAGATCTAGAGAAAATCACTGTTGAAAAAGCAGGGCATGTTATTTTTCTCTTGGTTGAAGGTTTAAAAAAAAATCAATTTTTCGTCTTCTGCTTGTTCAATCAAAAAATGATTTCTGGGTTTTCTTTCTAGCATCAAAATATTTCTGGTTTTTTATTTTTGTCTACAAATAGTGAGTAGATTTTCCAGAAATCAAGTTAGAAATAAATGTTTTTTGCTAGAAAATTCGTTTCCTGCAAGTTAAATTCAGTTTTTCAAAATTCGTAACTTTTGGCCATGTTGTCCATTTTTGACAAATGAGATATTGACGGATAGCTTGTTTCGAGCACTTCATAGTGGTGTAGGCCATTTTTTCAGATTTGGTCATCTACACAAATTTGAGGTTATTTTTCATCATAGAGGCAGATGTAAACATTGGTTTGTGTATGTACTCTTTTTTATTTGCATGCAGGAGGTTTGCATTTTATTTTAATTTATGCATGTTTTACATATTCTCCTTTTACAATCATGGGGTATTGTAATAAATGAACTTACATAAAGTTCCATCAGGGGGGTTTTTTGCATAATAATCTGATTTGAGTGTGCATGCACTTTGATCTTCATTGTGTTTCGATGACAACTCGCATGAGTTGTAATCTGGTTTCTTAGTTTCTTTTGGCTATGTTTTGTCTTAGCTTGACACATATTAGATTCATTTTGGTTCACACTTTCGATTAAGAGCCTATGGTTAATGATCCACATCGGATCCATCTTAGTTTGAGGGCCACTAAATCTGTGGTTAATGTTCCTGAGTCTTTATGGTACTTGTTCTCATAGAAAAGTTTTAGTCTCAGTTTGACATCGGCATCGAGATTCATGGCTTCTAGATTCTATCATTTTCTTTTCATCTACTGTTGCTTTATGGATTCCAACGTTGTTCCAGTTTGGTGTTTTCAAGTGTTTCGTAGCATCGGGTCTGCTGTTACATTATTATGATTCCAATATGGTTTCTTGTAGACAGAAGTATTTTTTCTTGCTTGCCGGATTGCGGTTCCAGTGTTACTCCATAGTGTTCTTCTAGTGCTTCTTTGCAACAGTCATCTCATTGTAGGGGGGTTTGTCCCACTGGGTTTTCCTTCTCTACCGCATTATTGCATTTGTACATGGGTACCTGATCAGGCTTTGTTGTCGGGACGCATTCATGCTTTCTTGCATTCATCTTAGTTTTAGGTGCATGCTTATCTAGTCTCCCTAAGTTGCACTTATGGGCAGGTGTTAGTGTAATTAATTAATTATTACACTAGCATAAGTTAACTTAGGTTTTAATTAATCATATTAGTCCTAAGTTGCATTTAATCATTTAATAAAGTTGTTGAGATAAGATTCTCTTCTAGAAGATGAGTTGTCTTTTTTAGAACTTATCTCCATCTTGTTATCATTTCCTAGGTAGTTGGTTAGGGTTTCTTGTTGTCACATGAAGTGTGATTTGAACACTTGGCAACATCCTTTTCATTCTAGGTTTAGCGCTTTCCTATATAATTAGGCATATGTACTCTTTGTAATTCACCTACATATCAATCAATCAATACTTTCTTTGTGGTTGAATATTTCTTCAAACCCTTGTTTTTTTTTTTCATCCATTCTCTTCCTTGTGATAGGTATCCATTTGCATGCAGGTGATCTTGGAGTTTCAAGTTGGTTTTGACAACTTCTACAATTATTTGGTTAATAAATTTAGAACAGTTCCGCAATTTATCTTCAGAAAATTGACCGTCAATAATTTATTGTGGGAAAATTCACTGTCATGACAAATTTACCTTAAGGAAAATTCATCACCAACAACTTACCATGACAGAAAATTCATCGCATTAAAAGTTTGCAATTAATTTTCCACTGCGATGAATTGGAGATGGTGAATTTTCCTTGAAATGAATTAGTCATTGTTGTGAATTTTCCTACGATGAATTGTTGGGGGTAAATTTTAGGGAAGTGATTTTTCCTTATGCCATTTAGAACATAGGAAAGATTCATGAGGATATTTCATATTAGGAGGCATATCTATAGAGGAAATGATTTTTTTAAATTTTTTTTTATAAATGAGTAGTACCAAAGGGGGTAGCTCCCATGTACATTCATACAGAGGCACTAAAATGCCTAGTTTACAAAAAGGAAGAACACTTTCGGCTTCATATTCTATGAGCTAATAGATAGCTGCCAGAATGTCATCCAACCTTACCAGCCTTTGTAGAGTTCTGTTGCTGAGCCAAGAATAGTCCAAATTCATGAACCTAGAGAACGCCTCCATGTTAGCGCTCTTGACCCTGGCCTTGAAGACTTCCCATGCATTAAGTCTAAAGTTAACTATGGCCTCACAACGTGCTTGGGTTTCCTCCTTGATCTTCTCATCATCGTCAGGTACTATCACCTCTGTTGCCGGATCAAACTAGATTTTTAGGAAGCTAACCTAGCCTTCCACCCTAAGCTCGAATATGGTGTTAGCTACCGCTTGGGCGTTATCGATCTCCACAATTCCACCGAGCCACTTCAACTACAACTTCTCTGGCTTTGGTAATGTCAACCAATGCACTCAATACTACCTCGTAAATTTTTCCATCACACTAGTGTTGATTTAGGCTTAAAACCATCACAACCAGGTTGGCGACTGCATTTGTCACTACAGGGTTGCGAATGTTGTAGAGCCTCCTGCATTGTACCACGATGGTTTCCTTAGCGCAGTGACACTAGATGCCAAAAATGAACACCATCCTTCTTTATTTGTTAATTTAGGTGAATTCACTGATGCAGTAAGATTGACTAAACTATCAAGCTATTAATAGCCATTCGGTCCTCGTTGGATACTCAAGAGCCTAACGGACTAATCTAATCCAAATCCTGGGTAAATCCATCCCTAGGAGATCAGTCATGAAATTTCTACCCAACCAAGTAGTTCACGAGGTGCTGGGGTGGATGCTCGAGGCGTTTTGGCTGCCGAGATATCCGCTAAGATCACATCTTGCAAGCCCGGCCAGCGGTTGGGAGTGGAGCTCGTGACTACCTTCTCTAGTTGAGTAACCCCTAAGTTGGTAAGCAGGTCTGCCGCTTTGTTTGCCTCCCTGTACACTTTGTTAGGTTTTGTTGTCTCTAGTCTAGTATGTTCACTCACGCAGGAGGAACACTTATTTATAGAAAAACAACTAACTACCTAACTCTAACAGAGAAAGACGTGGACATAAATGCCTCTTGACACCGAGGAACATACTTCTCATAAGTGAAAGAATATTTGTTCAACTGATTCAGACAGAATCTAGCATTCCACTCTTCCTAGATTAATGATTATTTAGATTTCCTCCCAATGACCTAGTCAAAGAGTCTTTGTTGGAAGAACTTCCTCGATGTCATGCTGGAAATGGACTTTTACTGCTGGGCCGAGATCTACTCCGCTTTGACTCATTCATGCCTCTTTCAACAACCTGCGATACACATGGTGACATAAGTAAAAGAAAGCACACACATAATAACATGATACACATTCATTAATCACACATTAAATCCATTTCATTATCCAAAAACCACGTGCATTATATCAGTCATTCGAAAGGTTGAACAGTGCAATAAATACAAACATAGAGAGATGTTAAGGTGCAGGAATATAGGAATGTGTTGCAACAGGATACTATCCGATTTTGGATAAAAAGTCTTTAATCAAAGAGTTTAAACAATCATCAATAAAAGAGTAAGGGTATTAAAAATACATCATAATATTCAAATTATGAACATATTTTTGAGCTCATCATTTGCCCCCTACTTATCCTAATGATAGTCCTCCATCATTAAGCTTTCTAATTGTTTCTCCAAAATCAGTAGGAGTAGCATGGCCCTGCATTGAAGTTCTGAATTTGTAGTAGAAACCTCTAAAAATTTTCCATCTCTCATAACTACAGGTTTGTACATCCTCATTAACATATGTAGCCAAATAAGGGTAAAGTGGCCACATCAAAACTGGAGGTCGAAATGTTAATGGTAACCATAACTCAAACCTTTCCTCAAGACCCAACTGCATATACTTCTCTGTCCTTCTGGTGGCTGCTTTAAAGTTTAGAGGGCTATGAGGCTTAGATTTCCTTAGACCAACAGTCAATTTTTCCCATCTTGCTTTAATTCTGGAAGATGAAAGCTTCCACAATAGATATGTTTGGTCTTTGAACTCATCATACACCTACTTCCTGATATCAAATACTTTCATTCTTGTTGCAGGATCATGGAATCCATACGCAACAGTAAGCCAAGTTCTAATAACTGTTTGGGGATCTGAGCTTTCAGGTCACAATGGAATAGGTTCATTCCTTTCAGCCTCCTCATAAGCCTCTAATTGTTTTCCATAGTTAGTTTCATTGGCCGCCCAAGACATGAGTGACCTCAGATGAATGTGACTAATGTAGAGAAGCGGATTCCATTCTGTTTCAAAGGAATTAGCAAACCATGTAGATAAAACTCACACAAAGAATTTCTCAGCCAATTGGGTGCTACTTGATATGCATCATAAAATTCCTTAGCTGTGTGAATGTCAGGGTCCAAATTTCTAGAAATTCTCATCAATTGGAACCATAGAAATTGCTCTTTAAGGCACATAGCATATACCCTAGGTGGTGGTCTACATTCCATAATTTTACCAGTTACCTTCATCATTGCATCCATTTTCTCTTTCATTTCTTGAATTTCCTGTTTTTGTCTTTCAATTTCCTTTTTCAATTTCTTTTTTTCTTCTTCCCAAAGACTTTGTTGAAAGTCAGTTCTGGCTAAATGGCCGAAACTCAAAGTCTGAAGTGTAACAAGCCTCCATGTAATCCTAAGATATTCCAAATATTCAATCAGCAATTTCCTTTTATAAACAACCAATGCTCGAGAATTTTTAGAGGGTAATGGTGTTCCATTGGACACTTCAATTTGTTCAAACTATTCTTCCTCTTGTTGTAGGATGGACTCATGTTGCTGCTCAAGAGGAGATTTTGTTTCTCCTAAAATTTTCCCAACTGCTTCAGCCAAGTCATCAAGACTTGGCATCCTCCATTTATTACCACTATCATGTTGTGCTTCCTCAACTTCCACTGTCTCAGTTTGTAGTTCCCGAGGAATAACACATGAACTTTGTGGAACATTCTCAGATATACACTCTAAGAAACACCATGACTGAATTCTTCAGATTCTTCAAGAATGACTATAATTTTAGGTTGAATGGAGGTTGAGGTAACTTTATGTTGTTTTCTTGATGAAACTCTTTTTTGAAATGTAACAGTTGCAGGAGGCTCTTTTGCAGCTTTTCTCTTTCTAACTTGCCTAGAGGATTCAGACTCAGCAGGAGAAGGTGATAGTGAAACTACGGTGGCAATAGGTGTTGTTGCAGGATAGAGTGGAGTAGAACGTTTTTGCTTTTGAATATGAGGGCTTGATGCTAGGGTTTGTTCAGCCCTAGATGACTCTCCTACCTTTGTTTTCCCTTTTTCTTTTCTACCAGCAGACCTAGTTTTTACCTGGGTAGAGGGCTCTGGTGTGGAAGCTACAGGACTAGGTGCTATAGGAGTAAATGATTCTTGCTTTGCTTCCCTACTCATAGATTCTACTCTCTTTTTCTTTTTCTTCTGTTGTGCAGGGAGTGCTCTAGGAGGTTCTGGAGGTTGCAGATCCTTCTGGGAAAAAAATTCTTGCCAAGAAAGGGGTGATAAATCCCTCAGGGAACGCTAAATCAATAATTTAATGAGGGCATGATGGGTGTTAGAGTTGTCCTTACCCCTCTAGGTTTCATGGGCACTACGTTCCAAAAGATTTAAAAAAAATTTTAGAACATTGATAGCTAAACCATGCCTCATATGACTCAATAGTTTGAAATGATAAGAATGCAAATAGAAAAAACATCCCTCACAAGTCAAATACCTGATTATGAAGGAGGCATATTCTGAGTATGGATAAGGTAGTGACACCCGTTTGCATCCTTGTTTGGAAACCTCTAAAGGTCCATCTGTTGGTATTGTGAATTATACCCTAGGAGAGACAGCCCAATTACTTCAGCAATCTGCTCTTCTGTAACAGCTATTGTCAAACCCCACACTATAGCTTCTCCCTCTGAAAGAGTTCTCAAAAGCTCACTTGCAACTTCCTCATTAAAGGAATCTATCCCCAGAAAATAATTCAGCCATCCACAATTGTTGAATGCTTGAACCACTTGAGGCTTTTGCGTCAAGGCTTCATGAGTTTCAGGCTCATGTCTCACCAATTGGCCACCCATATTCACAAATTATCCCAGATAAGATTCCTGAAACTCAAACTTCTTCTGAAAATTCAAAAAAACTTTTTTCACCTTGCTTCTTTCTTTTTTGTTGTTACCTTTCTTTACTTACCAAGAATGATACAAAGGATAATTGCATGAAATGATTATTAAAAACTACTCAAATCAAGCAGTTAACTTTTTGATTAGGATAAAAGCATGTAGTCGTACTTGGTAAGTACAATAAATTAAAACTATATTGACAAACGTAGCAATGGAGCAAAAAAAAGTTTTGAAATGGATTATTCCCACCCCTACTTAAAATTTGGCATGTGTCCACACATATGCGAAAAGATAGGCAAAAAATAGGCAATAATGATTGATAGATATATAGAAATTAATGAATAAATGAAATAAATAAATGATGTGACAATAAAAGATAGCGCGTATCTTATAATAAGTGCTTGTAGATGTTGGGAAAGATCACAGCTCAAGTTGAATTGATAGCTGGAATAGAAACCATAAATGAAGGTGGTACAACAGGATGGATGATGTGGATGGGTGACATGGAAGAAGATGGAACGAATGATGGTGATGGATGAAAAATGGAGAAAGCGGCTTCCTTAAAAAGGAAACCTTTATTATGGTCAGGGAACATAGTATTTTAAAGAGATGCTGCAGGAAAAAGATTGAAGCTTCTTGTTGCAAGAAGATCAATGGCTACATCTGAAACAAACTACTTCATAAATTCTTCTTTGGATGCTGACTTATGATACACCCTAAGACGGTGTCCATTAACCAGTAGCTTGAATCAGACAGGATCTATTGTAGCCAACTGAACTGAACCATTATCAAACACATTTTCTATTTCATAAGGACCGAGCCATCTTGTGGTGAGTTTACATTGGTTTCCCTTGTACCTAGAGTCATAAAGCAGTGCCCCATTACCGACAGAGAATTGCTTAGTTCTGATATGGTGGTCATGCCATTTCTTTCTTTGCTATTGAATAGCTTCAGTATGCTGCAAGAAAGCTTTCCTTATCTCATCCAATACATTCAGCTGTAGGAGGTGTTCCTTTTGGGCTTCTGAAAGATCAATGTTAAGCTGAAGAGTAATTCTTAAGGTCTTATGCTCAAATTCTATTGGCAACATGGCAGTTTTGCCATAGAGTAACTCAAAAGGGGTAAACCCTGTAGTTGTTTTCCATGTTGTCCTATAGGCCCAGACTGCTTCTGGAAGGTGACTACTCCAATCCTTCTTGTGTAACTGTACTATTTTAGTAAGGATTGCCTCTAATTCTCTATTGGTAACCTATGCCTAACCATTGGCTTGAGGTTGATAGGGGTTAGAATTTGTGTGTCTGATCTTGTAATCATTCATCAATGCAGTGATTAAGATTGATGTAAACTGAGCTCCTTGATCAGTAACAAGTTCCCTGGGGACTCCAAGCTGAGTAAAAATCTGCTCATACAGGAATTCAACAACTTTATTATCACGAGCATGTGTCATTGTTTTCACTTCCACCCACTTAGTTACATAATCAGTGCAAACCAGAATGTATGATTTCCCATTGGATGGAGGATCAATAGCCCCAAAAAAATTCATGCCCCACTTGTCAAAGGGAGTGACTACCACTTGAGGATATAGGGGTATTTCATCAGACCTTGTTGGTCTCCCCATGCATTGACATCTGTCACATTTTTTGGTGTAGGGTACAACATCCTTGTGTAATGTGGGCCAATAGTACCTGTATTAAGCACTTCCATTGATGTTCTCTTAGATGCAAAGTTTCCACCACATGGATCATCATGATAAGCATGAAAAATGTCAGAGGTCTCATCTTCCCTAACACACCTTCACATGACTTGGTCAAGTCCTGTGTAAAATAAACAATCTGCAATCCATGAAAAGTTAAAACTTTTCTCTATCAACAATTTCCTGTCATTTGGTGAGAAGTGAGTTGGGATCTTGTTGGCTACTAAATAATTTGCAATATCTGCATACCATGGAGTTTGAGCAGAAATAGAAAATAGATGTTCATTAGGAAAGGTATCATCAATTACCTCAGGGGTTGCAGGTGTAGTTGTTTGAAGTCTTGACAAGAAATCAGCCACCACATTAGCTCAACCTAGCTTATCAATAATTGTGATATCAAATTCCTACAACAATAAGAGCCATCTTGCTAATTTTTCAGATATGGCAAGCTTATTGATTAGCTACCTTATTGCTGCATGATTTGTATGAGCAAATATTTGGTAACCAATGACATAATGTTAAAACTTGTTCAGGGCATACACAACTGCTAGCAATTCTTTCTTTGTGACAATATAGTTTAATTCAGGGCCTTGAAGGTTTTTTCTAATGAAATATATGGCATGGTCTATGGAATTCTCTTTCTGTCCTGAAACTTCCCCTATGGCATAATCAAAAGCATCTGTGTATATATGAAAGAGTTGACTCCACTTTGGTCCTTGAAGAACAGGTGCCTAAGTAAGTAATTTCTTAAGCTGCAGGAAAGATTTGTCATAGGCCTCAATCCAGTTAAATTCAAAATCCTTAGTCAATAAGGCATATAATGGACTGGCTATTTTGGTGAAATCTTTGATAAATCTTCTATAATATCCAACATATCCTAGGAAGCTTCTAACATCCTTTTGTTTCATAGGTGCTTGCAAAGTTAGAATGACTTCAATTTTTGCAGGATCAACTTGAATTAATTCTTGAGAGATATGATGGCCTAAAATAATTCCTTCTTGTATCATCATAAAATATTTCTAACTATTCAAAGACAAATTGTGCTCCTTACATATTTTCAACACTTTGTCTAAATTTGTTAATGCTTCTTCATAAGTAACTCCATAAGTGGTAAAGTCATCCATGTAGATCTCCATAGAATCATGAGAAATATCAACAAAAATACTAATGACTACCCTCTAAATGTTGTAGGTGCATTACATAGGCCAAAAGGTAAGATAGAGTAGGCAAAATTTCTCCATGGACAGGTAAAAGTTGTTTTGTCTTGATCCCCAAGGGCAATTATAATTTGATTATACCCATTATATCCATCCAAAAAGGAGAAATACTTTTTACCAGACAATGAGTCTAGCACTTGGTCAACAAATGGCA
Source organism: Sequoiadendron giganteum (assembly GCA_007115665.2). Lineage (NCBI taxonomy): Eukaryota > Viridiplantae > Streptophyta > Pinopsida > Cupressales > Cupressaceae > Sequoiadendron > Sequoiadendron giganteum. The sequence continues at coordinate 521,506,895 of CM021100.1, read as the reverse complement.
GTGGAAAGTGATCATTTTTAGTTGTTGTGTTCAGCTCCCTATAGTCTACACAAAGTTGATAATAATATCTTCTACCATGCCATCAGGTGTTACTGTGGAACTATCAACAAGCTACAGGATGATAGGTGTAGACCTAATGGTTAGGATATTCAAATACTCCATAGTATGCTTGGTCATTACATTGATGGCTACACCAAGATCAATCAAAACATTCTTTACTATCTGGCCATTACTATTTATTTGTACCACAGGACTCCCAGGGTCAGCATATTTTGGCATGACTATCTTCCCTAACATAATATCTGCCAAATGTCCTAGAACATGGATAGTTTGGGGATCCTTTTTCTTTCTTTTAGGTTTCTTCAAATAGGCCTCCTTAATGGCTTGAAAGAGGGGAATTTGAATGTGTACATTCTTTAACTGATCCAAAATATCAAAGATAGGCTCGTCCATAGACTTGGATGTAGTAACTTGCAATCTCTAAGGAAAAGGTGATTTGGCTTGATGCTAGAGGATAAGCTCCTTAGAGACAGTATTTGATATAGGTATATGTTATGCAAGATCAGTAGGTTGTTTAGAGGCAGAGTCTAGAATCTCAGTAATTACTGGCGGCTGTGGAGTAGGGAGAGTGTTTCAAGACCTGAGATGAATATCATCAATATTCAGGGTATAAGTTGGATACTGATTGGGTTATGCAAAATACATAGGTTGTTGTTGTTACTGCTGCTTATTATTATGATTTGGAAATGGTTGAGTAGGCATAGGCATTTGTTTTGGAGGGTCAGTATTTGTTGCAGGTGCTATAGGAGGTGGCATGAGGGTCGAAGGTTGTGGTTGCTGAAGCTGCAGGAATCTAGGGGATTGGTTCTGCCATTGCTGAGAACCTCTCCATTGCGGATTTTGTTGCTAGTTACCTGGGGGTGGAGTCCATTGTCCTTGTGGCTACTGCCAACCTCCTTGAGGAGATTGCCATTGAGGACTCTAATAGTTAGGGTAGTGTGGTTGAGAGGTATTCCAAGGTGGTGATGGACCATATGTAGGTTGCCATTGGTTATTGTAATTAGAATAAGGATTACCAAAAGTCAAAGGGTCTTGGGGCATACCTTGTATTTGAGCCCATGAGTGCCTTTGTGCAACAAAGAATACTTGGTCATCATCACGCTCTACTACCTTAAAATCAATAGGTAATTTCTTAGCCTCTAGGTTAGCCACCATCTTACATCTGCAGTCACGTTTCTTCTATCTGCAATGTGGACATAACTCAGCCAAGATTGCTTCAGCTTCCTCATGTTTCTTCCGAGCTTGCATAGTATCCAACTATGTAGCCATGTTGTTTATGATATCTTGTTTGAAATCAGATAGAAAATTTGAGATCTACATCCATGAAACTCCATTAGTAGAAGACTTTCCCACTGTGACTTGATGACCTCTACCCTTTTTAACATTTGGCAGAGAGTAGTTATGACATATGGTCTTAATATCATCCCAAGGCACTTGGGTTATATCTCCTCCTCCCATTAGATCTAGGGCATCTATATAGGCATCACTGATTCCCCTTAGAAAAAGTAGTTTATGAGATTCTTCATTGAGAGTATGGTCTGAGTTCTTTCTCAGGGAAAAAAAGAACCTTGAGATATAGTCTTCCAGGCTTTCTTCCTCCTTTTGTTGAATTCAGAATATATCATCCCCTTTACTACCACTCTTACAATATTCCTTGTATTTCTCAAGAAATTTTGTTTGCATGACTGCCCAACTATCGACAACATCCCTTCCCAAACTCACAAACCATCTAAGAGCTCCCTCCTTCATAGTAGCAGGAAACAACTTCAGCCTGTGAGCATCTGAAGTTTAATCATAGCTACGACAGAGGATCTCAAACTCAAACAAGAAAGTGACTAGGTCCTTTGTAACTAGTCCATAGAACTTGGGAAGTAATGGAGAAGGAATATTTTTAAGGTTATCATTATCTTGTTGATCGATGATGGGGAATTCAAAAGTAGAAGGTCAATTGGGTGGATTAGGTTGTGCCATATTTGCTTGATAGAGTATCAAAGCAAATGGATTTTCTTGAGGTTCTTCGTCAGCTAGGGTAAATGCGAATTCAACAAGCAGGTCTTTAACATATGGATTGATATCTTGGTCTCCTCATTCCTCAAATAGATTATAAGTTGGTTCAAAATTTTTATTAGTGAATGGACAATTAGGGAGGAATCTTCCTAGAGCATCTCTTCTTCTATGCATGAAACATACTTAACTGAAAATTGAGGGAATTTAAAAATTCTTGAATAGTCACACTAAACTACTACTAACAATGACTTTGACAGGTTCTTAGCTTGACACCATCCCCGAAAATGGCGTGAAAAATGGTTGTTGCCCACAAAAGGATATAAAAGTCATGGAAAATCCTAACCTAGAAATTGGACATTCCAACAGGTGACTAACATCTTCTTATGGTCATTCATTTACATTGTCAAACCAGGGAACGCATACTTGAAATGGAGCAGCACTGTATGTGCACTAAGAACTAGTTTCAACCATAATTTGCTCGAAATAAATGCTTGGAAAGGAATTCTACTTATGATGCAAGAACATAATGTAAAGTCTTCTTAACTTGAGCATAACTTAATCAAAGCAGAAATCATGAAGACTATTACGAAGGAACAAACCATGAATTGGTCTTATGCTACAGGAACAAACACAAGGATGGATTCTTGATGCTACAGGAACAATATAAGACTGAGTTTGCACTGAAACCTTCGAGAATGAAATTCTAACTTATAATCAATAGGAAATAAACAACTAACTATAGATAATCACTAAGTGGGCCCCCTTAGCAAACATCAACCAGTTTATGGAAGAATTGAACTCAAAACTTCATCAACTTTTATTCATAAACTTGGAATCATATACATTGATCATTCTACTTGTAAGAAAACTAACACAAAACTCTATTTCTCATACTAATCTTAATACACTCTATTTTATTCAGTTGTCTCTAGTCTAGTCTGTTCACTCACGTAGGAGGAACACTTATTTATAGAAATGCAACTAACTACCTAACTCTAACAGAGAAAGATGTGGACAAAATGCCTCCTGACATCGAGGAACAAACTTCTCATAAATGAAAGCATATATATTCAACTACTTCATTGAGAATCTAGCATTCCACTCTTCCTAGATTAATGATTATTTAGATTTCCTCCCAATGACCCGGTCAGAGAGTCTTTGCTGGAACAACTTCCTTGATGCTGTGCTAGAAATGGACTTTTACTGCTGGGTCGACATCTGTTGCGCTTTGACTCATTCATGCCTCTTTCAACAACCTGCGATACACATGGTGACAAAAGCAATAGAAAGCACACACATAATAACACAATAGACATTCATTAATCACACATTAAATCCATTTCATTATCCAAAAACCACATGCATTATATCAGTCATTTGGGAGGTCAAATAGGGCAATAAATACAAACACACATAGATGTTAAGGTGCAGGAATATAGGAATGTGTTGCAACAGGATACTACCCGATTTTGGATAAAAAGTCTTTAATCAAAGAGTTTAAACAATCATCAATAAAAGAGTAAGGGTATTAAAAATACATCGTAATATTCAAATTATGAACATATTTCGAGCTCATCATGTGTCCGTAGGTTTTTTTATGTTGCCCAGAGGCATTCTCCATTTGAATATCTGATTATACAACCCGCCCCAACGCTCCCTAGGTTGCCCTTTGCAGCCTAAAAATTCAATTTCCATTTTAGATTTGTTGGATGTGCCGAGAATATTTCCTTCCTATTTTTTTTTACTTAGGTAATAAATTGGGCTTCAAAACTTTGAGACCACTTAATGCCTTTTGTATTCCTTCATCCCATTTTGAGAATCTCGCATTGGGGCCCACAAATGTTCTATTGTTGGTTGTCTCGATGATGGTTGTTTGAATCTTGGATATGATTTTCTCCCGACTTAAAGCCTTCTTTTTAAATTCCATCTGATGCTTTCTTTCCATATGTGCCAAGCCACCAGTGATGGTGTCATATTCAAAATTATGTCCAGTTACCATTTTTATTTAAGATTAGCCAGCTTTCCATGAAATCCCCAATTCTGCAATGCCTTGGACCATAAAGGTTGAAAGAATTTTGTAACCAATCACAACATAATGTGTCAATAGGACAAGAAAGAAGAAAATGATCAACACACTCTTTGGCTTGCTTGCAAAGGATGTATCTAGTTGGGTCTGTAATTCCCAACCTTTGTAGCCGATCACCGGTTAAGCATCTCTTGTGAAGTGCCATCCATAGGAAAGCCCCAACCTTTGGGAGGACTTCTTTTTTCCAGCATAAATTCGCCATCCGTGACTTGTCTTTGGACTGCTTTATTTGCAAGTGATACCCTAATTTTGCTGAGTAGTTACCAGATGCTGCTCCACACCATATAATAGAATCTTCTCTATTGAATAATTTAATCTGCCTACTGTCTATTTCCTTATGTACTTTTGCTACCAAGCTCTGTGGGAGAAGGAGCGTTGACAGATTAATCTAGCTAGAGTCATTGATTAATGTGTTGTCCTTTGGTAGTATGTAATCCGCCACCTTGGAGCCGAATTCCGAGTGTAATCTTTCCAAGTATTGATCTAGCTCAAAGAGCTCTGAGAGACTTTTCTGGCCATTCCATGAGTCTGTCCAAAAAAGATCTCCCCTTTCGTTCCCTAACCTCCAAGAAAGATGACTTTAAATAAAGGGCCTACACTTAGTCATGAATTTCCATACCACAAAGCCTCCATCAATGTTTGGAGCTGTAAGAATCCTTTTGGGGTCATTACTATCCAGATACTTATTTTGGAGGACTCGACACCATGTCTTGTCTGGAGACTAGTACATCTTCCAATTGAGCTTAGCTCCTAGAGCCATGTTTTGGTGGTGAATTTTACGTAAGCCTACTCCACCATCCTCCTTAGATTTGCATACCATATCCCAGTCGATTAGCAGGATCTTCCTGACTGATTTTGAACCTTCCCATAGGAATTTTTTTAGAATTCCTTCTAGCTCATTTTCAGTTTTGCTGGGTACTTCCAAGCAAGACATAGCGTAGATTGGTATCACTGATAAAACTGATTTTTTCATTATTATTCTTCCCGCCAGTGTCAACCAGCTATTTTTCCATGCCATGGCCTTATTCCTACATCTTTCTACTACTTCCTCCCAATGCTTGGCTTTACACAGTCCTTTAGATATTTGGACACCAAGGAATTTTGACAGGAGGTTTCCTTTTTCGATTCCTAGTGTTGAGGATATGGCCCATTGTAACTGATTTCTTGTGTTGAAGAAGTATACGTGTGATTTCTCTTTGTTCATTATTTGTCCCGACTGACCCTCGTAATGTGATAGTTAATTGGTTATGGACCTGAATTCCATTAAATTTTCCCGATCAAAGAGAGTTGTGTCATCTGCAAACTATGTGTGGGTAATGGGATCTGTATTAGGAGCTACCTGTATCCCATGCCATTCTTGCTAAGCACTCCTGCTTTTAATTAGAGCATTGAGAGATTCAGTCATAATAATGAAAATGAAAGAGGAAATCGGGTCTCCTTGCTTGAGGCCATTAATTTCTCTAAATAAACCATGGAGGGAACCATTGACAGCAATTGAGAACCTGACTGAAGATATGCATTGGAGGATCAGGTTGCACCAATGGCTGCAAAAACCGAGTCTGATCATAACCTAGATATTAGAAAGGGCCATCTCACCTTATTGTATGCCTTACTTATGTCCAATTTGATGATCATTCTTGCTTGGTTGTTGGTTTTTAAGGAGTGAATGACCTCTGAGATGAGCAGGATGCTATCAGAGATCTCTTTGCTTGGCATGAATCCATTTTGTTCAATTGAGATGATCTTTCCCAATATCAGTTTTAACCTATTAGCAAGGACTTTTGCCACTACTTTGTATAAAGTGTTGCACAGCAAGATAGGACAGAAGTTGCTGAAGGAGGAAAAGTTGCTCTTTTTTGGAATGAGGGCAATGACAGTGTTATTCAAATCATTGACGAATTTGCCAATTTTGCGGAAGTCTTCCACCAACTGCCATACCTCATCTCCTAGAAACCTCCAGCACTTCTGAAAAAAATGGGTTGTGAAGCCATCTGGGCCTAGTGCCTTATCTGGGTGCATATGGAATAACGACTCTCAGACTTCTTCCTTTGAGACCTGCTCGCATAGTTTCTTATTGTCTGCCTCACTAACTTTACTGGTTATAGGATTGAGGAAGTCGTTGTTGTATTTTAGAGGGGTTTGTTCACCTAATAGTTTGGTAAAGAATTTGCATGCTACTTTGCCCACCTCAGCTTCCCCTTTAACAGACTAGCTGGTAGTGTTTTGGATTTCCACTATTTTGTTGGCTACTCTTTTTGCCATGACTGAGCCATGGAAGAATTTAGAATTTGTGTCACCATCCTTTAACCACGCCTCTTAGAATTTATCCTTCCAATAGATCTCTTCCCTTTTTAAAATTTCGGCCAACTTCCCTTTTAGATCCTTTTCATTGGCTTATTCTTTGTTTGTCGTTCCTTTTTTGATCACTTCTTCATTGAGTGAATCTAGCTCTACCTCTAGACTACCCTTTTCCACAAAAATGTTTGGAAGTGCGTTTATTCCACTCTTTGAGTTTTTTACTAATTACCCTCAACTTTTTTACTATTATGAAGCTTATGGAACCACCCACTTTAGTTTCCTTCCATTAGCATTCAAAGAGCTCGGGGAGGTTTGGATCTCACCACCACATATTTTGAAATTTGAAGTTTTTTTTTTTCTGGCATATACCCACCTATTATCAAAAGTTCCATGGGGAAGTGGTTTGAGACTAACACTGGAAGTATGGTGGTTGTAACTTTCAACTCAACTTTAGCCCAACTAGGTGGAATCAAGAAATGATCCAATCTTTCTGAGATGGCGGTAAAATCCTTGTGTCTATTAGTCCATGTAAAAAATTTGTTCTCCGTTGGGCAGTCCAATAGACTACTCTTCTGACACAAATGTTCTAAAATCCAGAATCAACTATGAGATGTGTTTTAGCCCCCATTTTTCTCTAAAAAATGCAATATGGCATTGAAATCACCTCCCATAACTAAGTCTTCCTCGGGGAGGGTTCTACAAAAGTCCAATATCGAGTTGCAAAGAAGGACTTTGTCACCAATTTTTATTTGTCCATAGATGTTGACAATTATGAAACATTTGTATAGACCAAGATTAGAGACCCTTGCAGCTAACCAGTTGGTGGAAGAAGCTAGTGTTTCCACATATACCTTGGCTTCCTTCCAAATTATTCCTAATCCACCCACTGCACTGATAGAATCTTGAAAGTAACCTTCCCAATACTGGCAATATTTCAAAAACTTTGAGCACTCGTCTCCTGACAGTTTTGCTTCCTGTAAAAGAATAATACTACTAAGACTTTTCTGTAAATGATGCCTTACTAGGCGTCGCTTGTTAGGGGTCTTGAGGCCCCTAACATTCTAGGTAGTGATCCTCATTTCTTACAAAGGGAAGTTGTTCCTCCCTTGGTACTAAAGAATTTGGTGACACTGGTGTACCCTTTAGCTACTGCCTCTTCTTCCCGCAACCGTTTGTATGACTTTCTCCCTCTAGGGTTTCCTAAGTTGCCGATCTTACCCATACCCAAGTGGTTGATTGCTGATTGTGATATGCACTATCCTCGATTACATCCAATTCATCCTTGAATTCTATATTTGAGTCTGGTTCAGTGCTTGCCCACGACTTGGCATCATCTTCTTTTTCCTCTAAGTGTTTTTCTTCTTCTAGCAGAGGGGTTTGGTTTGGCAAGGTCACCTCTTTTGGGTTATTGTAGTGTGGATTTTTGGTGGTAAGTGGCTCTTTTGTTTCATTAATGCTTTGATTTTCATTTGGTCTTTCTTGAGGGCTCCTTTCGTCCATGCATATTGATTGGGGTATTGATTTTAGATTGGGAGTATTATTAGTAGTTTATTTTTCCTTGATGTTGCAGGCCCTCGAATTAGGCTTTCGTGAGCCACAATCGGAGCAATAGTGTCTTATTTCGTCGACTTCTATTTCATATTCCCAACGGGTTCCATTCACCAGAAGACATATTTTGCTCAGAATGGAATCAATAGCAGCTATTTGGAGTCTGGCATATTTATAGAGATCATCATCTATGATGTTTGAATCGATCTCAATTAGGGTATTGACAAATCTTCCAATTTTCTACAAACAATCTCCTCCCCAGTATTCCACTGGCAGATTGTAGGATCAAAATTCTTATTCCATGGTTGCATGTACAGGGGTTTTCCATTCATAACCCATAGATCTCCCTTCGTTATTCTTTCTTTTGTTTCTCCATCCGCAAACACCACTAGAAAGAAACCCTTCGGCAAGAATCTTAAAAAAACTTTTGTATTCAAGTTTTCCCTGATCTAGTTTCTGATAATTGTGTGACTCAGGGTTCCTTCGATAAAGCGGAAAATATAGGCAAAGTTTTTAAGAATCGTAGTGTCTTCTTTGATTTCTTCTAACGCATCGATTTCAATTGAGGGTGCCCCAAATTTTGAGTTGATCTTTGGTTCAAATTCCACTCTCTGTGAATCTGAGCCATTGTCTCTTTCTCTTCCCTGACCTTTATTGTTGTGTTGCCTGCGAGGGTCGAATCTATGTTTGCTTTGATGTTCTTGCGGGAGATATTTCTTTGACAATGGGGCCTTATTTACGATTCTGGGCTCTGAGGTGTCATGTATTTTCCTTGTTAAACTTCATGTGGGTGCATTCGACATTCTTTGTGCGGGGTGACATTTGTCCACCCAAATTTCGCCTTCGAACACCCATTGTGGAGTGTGTCCCTTGCTGGTTTCCATTGTGCTGGTTTTTGGAATTTCATCTCCCCACTACCTCTTTATGGTTTCCGTGAATTCATCCCCTTTATTTCCTTCCTTTTCCAATAATCGCTCCCTGCTCTACTTCTCTGCCCCTGAGTTATCTTGCGAGCACGCCATTTTTTCCCAAAGCATCATTTAGAGGAAATGATTTTATATGTAACTTAAAATTGAAAGTTTATTATGAAAAGCAAACCCTTATTTGATTGTATATACCCTTTGTCAACTATTATGTGAAATATAAACATCACAAATAGTTGTTCAATGTTAATCTAGTTTCACACTTGAGAATGAATAGCCAAGATATTTAGGGCTCTTCTTCAAGGCATGTAAACTCTTATTTCTTTGCATTGTTGTGAGATAATGCTAAGCTTCTATTTTTTTTTGGTGTGTTCAATATTTATACAAACATATTTTTAGTTTTCCTTTGCCTTGAGGTTTCATCATATCATATTTGTATCGGTTTTGTCATATTTAAAATCAAACAAGGGTTTCTCTAATAATTTTATCTAAATAAGGGATAGGCAATTATACAAAATAGTTAATTTCATGATCTTTTATAACATGCTTTTGATTGGAGGGTTCATTTATAATACATATGTGTAAGCTCTTTGAGATCTAATGACCTTTTTTCTTTACCTAGGTAGGATTATGAGATAGAGTTTGAAGGCTTTGTTGTAGGTGGCAACTCACTAAACACAAAGACTAGGATTTTTTTCAAATAGGAAAGTTTTTATGGATGATCATTTAAAGGGTGAAATGGGTGTTGTAGTCGTCCAAATGTTGTCACTATAAGAATTATTATACTATAAGAAATGTAACTACACAACTAGGGTACTTGGATATGCATTTTGTAGCATTGAAAATTGTAAACCTTGACAATTTCACATTATCTTTTGCTCCCTCCTATGTGCTTAGACATAATTATGCATTAATTACATATTTTATAAACAATCTTGGAAAATAAAAAATGGGAAATCAAATTACTCATTTAATATCTTGCATCCAACACTTTTAGGCCTGCAAAACATTGGATCTTGTCTAGAACGCACTGCACCCTAGACCACATCTTTTGAGCCCAAATTTGAATATGTCAGTGTTAGCAATTTATTATTTGAATTTCCAATTTCATTTATGAGCTATTGGTATCTAAGTTTTGGTAAATTAAAATAATTGCATATAAATACTCATCTTTTTCATCATATGAAATCCTAAGGAGAGCTATAAAATCTATTGAGTAAATTGAAGATCCTAAAATTAGACAAAGGCAGTCAATGGAAAAAGTAGTAGCATTATGACAATATTTTCATCAACCAAGTTGAAGCTTGGAAGACATCAAGATGATGGAAGAAATTATGTTCAAGGATCCTACATGTTCAATTATGCCACTTTGTGAAGATGTATTGAGTTATTCTCTATATGCTAGGTGCAACAATCCATTACTTGTTATGAGCTAATCTTTCTATAGGTCTATTAAGAAATTGAGGAATTCATCCATTAACATCAATCAAATTGTGAGTGGCATCTCTTCTTCAAGGGCTTTCAGATCAGGGTAATATTATCATTTCAGTCAATTATTATTGTTTTTGGCATCTGACCAACCTAGGGTATGCCCTCTTGATCATCACCAATCATTTTGTGTGGAGGTAGAAATAACAACATGGGGTTTGACCTATGCAAGCCCCTATGCAAAAAAAACTTCTCTACTACTTTTGTGTCTATAGATCAAATCTTGAGTTTCCAATAGGTGAGAATCTAGTAAAACACAATGTATACTATAAACTATGATCTAGAATTTGCAAATTTATAAAATAAGCAAGCTAGCTTAGGTCATACTATGCTCTTGTCCTTGGAATCAAGCCCAAACATCAGTCAGAGGTTCCTCACTATTGTCATTTCTTAGATCTAGGTTAGTTCTACTACTTTTAGTTTTCATCCATGTGACAAATTGCATTTCAGATATAAGGTTGTATGCCAAATAGGCTTATGAAATCACACATAAAATATATAATCTTGAAAACTCAAAAATAAATAGAAACACTAGGGTATTGACTCTCCCTTTGTGGCAGAAAGCTAATCATCAAGCTCTAGTCAACTTATGTTTATTGTCAAGTCAAGTTAAAATGAGATAATCTTACTTATTCTAATTGGATCTAGGATCACTTTTCCTACTCTATATTTTGGTGAACTTAACATTAATTGCACTTGTAATTTATTGATTTTTCATAGCATAAAATTCTAAAAATTAATTCAAAACCTAATTGCTTTAAATATCTTGTTCATTTTTTACATTTATTTGATTTTCAAAAATTATCATTTTTGAGTTTCTTCCATTATACATCAAAAGGAAAAATGGCAAATAATTTTATTTAAATTGCATAGTTTCATATCTAACTTTTCCTTGTTAGGATTTAGATCTTAGTTATTTTTATTGGAAATCTCAATTACAATATTGTTTTATCACTTATGCATGCATATTTTAGTGAAAAACATAGAAAAAGTGAAAGCATTAGATAGTATTTTTATTTCAAAAGATCAAAAGGATTTCTAAGTTCTATATTTTAGGTGAAAATTAGCCAATTATAGTATTTAATTTCTAAATGTTATCATTTGAACATATTCAATTACCCACAAAATATCAAAAATTGCATGCATACATGTGTTTCATATAGAAAAGAAGAAGTTTTGATTCTTTTCTAGAACTCTATTCACTTTAGCCCTGAACCTCTACAACACAAAACCCTCAAAAACTATAGGTGGTTTCCAGTTTTTGAATTTTCTAAAAAATGCTTGTCTAGTCTAGGGCACAATGTGCCTGTATATACTTAGTTTGGGTTGAAAATTACTATGAATTTCTCTATCAATGTTTTATGTTAAGATCTAGTTCATGTTTTGGAATTTTATTTTGCAAAATTTCTTCTTTTGCTAAACATCACTGATTTTATCCATGGGACATAACATAATATTTTCATTGGAAAAATATCATTTTCTCATAATTCATATTCTATTGTTAGATATTGTTAGGCAATTTGAAGGATTTTTTTACAAACATGTGAAAATGAGTTTCTCTCTCCTCTTTTATTATTTTCACTAATACCTCTCCCAATATCTCCCCTACTTTTTAGGGTATTTTGGTGCAAGAGGATGCAATCATTAACAATCATGAAAATCATGTTTGTTCTTGTCCCATTATCTCTGCTACTTGTGAGAGTATCTTGGTGCATGGGGATCCAATCATTGAGAATAATGAGAATCATGCTTTTTCATCTCCCTCTACCTCTCCTACTTGGGAAGATATTGTGCCACAAGATGATAAAATCATTGATACATTTTCGAATGATAGTAAGGTGGCTTACATAGATGAAGGCTCAAAATTTATATTAGGTCCTTGATTAATACAATATTGTCAACAATCTAAAATTATATGCCCACGTTTTATTATTAAAGCTCCTAAAAGTCCTTTAATTATTGGACCTCCTAATCCACTTCTCAATTATAGGACCTAAACCTCATCGCCATATCCTAAGCTTTGCAAAACAACTCACTAGTACCCGTGTGCAACAAGAACATGTTGAACCAACCAATCTATCATGTAGTTTATCACACAAATAACACTAGTTGTAATAAGAAACTAAAACAAAAGACATCCATTATCTTACCCAAACCATATCTCCCACCCCCAGCTAGCCATCCTCAACATAGTGGTAAAGAATATGATCTTATTGAGAAACTTTGTAATACTCCAAAAAAGATATCCCTTTCGGACTTGATTCAAACGTCACGTTGATACCATGTGATAATCCAAAAATGATTTGCAAAATATTGATATCACACCTTATGTCCAATTGAATGATGTATTTTCTTGTTTAATTCTATGCAAGAATGAAATTTGGATATTACCATGGACATCAACATGAATTACCCTCACTTGAGATCCAAAACAAACATGCGACTCTCATGATAATGGTTAGAATTAATAAAAATAGGGTTAGACATTCTTTTATTGATAATGGATAAGGTCTTATTGTTTGTAGCATGGATGTTCTAGACAAACATGGTGTGGATAAGAATCTTATAGAACCTAATGATCTTCCTATTTGTGGCTTTCATAATGTTATTAGGAAACTGTTAGGGACAATCACACTACCCATTAAGGTAAGACCTATGGTTTTGGATAAAAGTACAAAGTTGTGTCACACTTTATAAAGGAAATGACCAACACTGATCCAACATTTAAACTTGAATCACTAAAAAGTGGCATACATGTTCTGAATTTTGAAATGATGTAAACTAATAAAATGTGTATTTTTTAGTATATTTTATGTTTATATTTTTTTGAAAAAATAAGAAAAAAAATTTATATTGTTTTTTTATATATTATCACTATAATTTAGTTGTTGATAAAATTCAAAAAATTGATGTTACATGAGGCATCAATATTTATATAGTAATTTTTTTTTCCTTCAATTTTTCTTTTGTATATAATTTTGAAACTTCAGTGCATGGATATATATTTTCCAATTTTACTAAATATATATTATAGAGAAGGGGGATTCACTACTCATGAGTCTCTTTATTCTCAACAGATTGCCAAAGGGAAAACTACCCTAAACGACCTTAGGGAACAAAGTGAGAGTTCTAGAATCTAAAAGAGTAAATCACAAAGGTTTTCTAGAAAAACTAAGAAGATCTCAGCGAAAGGAAATTAGCATGGAATAAGGATGATAAAACAATATGCTAGAGTCCCAAAGGCACGTTGGCATCTTGTATGGACCAGAAAGCGAGAATACCCCAAAAAACAACTTAGTGACTATTAACAATTAGATTGCTAAGAAATTACAAAATGCAAGAAGGTAACAAAATGTAATTGAACTGAAATGAAGTAAAGTATAAATGATAAAGTTAAATAGGATGAGAGATAGATAATTCTCACAAAAACCAAAGTAATGGATCCTCTAGTAAATGAATGTCTTCAATACCTGCATACATAAGATCTAGGGAAAATGTTGGGCTATATAGGGGTTTACCTTAGTCAAACCCTCGTTTTGGTGTTCCCACCTCCATAGACATCCAAATAGATAGATAGAGATAATAGGAATGAATTGAATTCAAAAGTGATAAAAGCAATCCCCACCCAAGGAGGAGAAATTGTATCACAGGTTATGATAAATCCCAAGATGCTCACAATAACATGGTAAGAGAGATATTAGTTGTAAGCCTTAAGGAAGCCAAAGAGAGCAAGGATGAAAGAGATGGTTGTGAGGGCCAAGAGAACTACTATTTGTCACAAGTCATATGGAGCTATGCAAGCAGTATATCAAGATAAAGGGAAGAGGAGGAGGCAAGAGCCAAAGCTAGAGAGATCCAGAGGAAGGTAGAGAAAAGTTAGAGGAAGAAAATGGATTGAAAAGATAGCTTTTAAAGGAAGAATAGGATGGAAAAAATGCTTCCCGAGCAGTTACAAGGCATCTCAAGTTGTTAGCACCGATAAAACTTGTTGACAAGTGGGAAACATGCTCAAAAGTGCTCATTTGAATATTGAAACATCACAGGCTAATAGCTCAACACATAGACATCCACATGGTGTGCTAGTGTCTAGATACACCAAATTATAAAGTGACGAAAGCATGAGAATCACAAGGTTTGATGGAAAGTTGTCGCACAAAGGTAGTTGCTGAAAAGGGGTATTGGAGATTTTAAGAGGGGAAAATGCTCATGTAGGGGCTAAAATGAGCCTACACAAGATGCTAAGAGAATGGACACTAAAGCGGATGTAAGAATGTATGTGAAATTGTAAGAGGGTTCAATTTTATGATATTACACATTTTTCTCGCACTTTAGTAGACATATGAATCTACACTAATATGCACACTAAATGAAATCTACTAAACATAAATAACATCACAATACCAAAAGGATATTGTAGAGGAAGCAGATAACTCTTTGAACCAAGGAAGCATGCCCCTAGGATGAAGACATAAAAAACAAACACATTAGAGAAGAAAGACTTGCACAACAACACAATTTTAGAACATAAAAATCCATTACATCATAGGGTTAGAACATATAAACACACACACACATAGGCACATAATAAAATAAAGGATTTGAGTCAGCAATGTGAAAGATTCCTCGATGTAAAAGGTTGTCTCAGTACTATGCGTCATCCCCAAATTAAGAAATAACACAGAATAATTCTTAAATAGAGAGAACAATCTAAGGATCAATTGCTTCAAGATAAGAATGCACCCAAAAGTCAGGGAAGCAACCAATGTCAAAGAGAGAAAGAGCATATACTCAGGATAAAGAAGATGCAAATCTTTGACCTGGTATACAAAATTGAGAAGAAAGAGTCTAACATAAGAGAACGATGGAGAAGCTAAAAGTGAATGCAAATTCCAAGAGAGATGGCTCCATAGGTCCTCAGACCCAAGGAGAGTGAAAAAATATGTCGTAGATCTACAGACCTACGGAAGGTGAAGCAAAGGCTATGTAGGTATTCTCTCCTATAGAGTTAAACAAACTGCACCAGAGTCTCACAAACCAATGGTGAATAGATCTTGCAAGACAAAATCATTTTACAAGTCATCAAAATTGCAAAGAATTCATCCCAAGTACTCTCTCCTGAGAGAAGCCTAATGTAGGGGACTTCATAGAGTCAGGTTGGTCCTCAGAGGTTTTTAGTCCTACAAGGTTGACTGAAAAGTAGTTTCACAACTGCACCTACAAAGAAACATGTTAATCTATAAACTAAATATGTTAGGCAAGCTTGATGTAAAGGACCTCTACAAGTTCTCATTCCTATAGAGCAAGACTAATCAGATGAACTTATGGCTACTACAAGCTACATTGTAGAATAGTCATAGAAAAGGAAGGTCTATTGAGGTTTCCCCCAAGCTAGATGCCAATGAATTCATTCAGAGAGAAAATATTTCAAAGCGGATCCCTTGGGAACCTTTCAAAAGAAATAAAAGAGGTCCACTCAAGGGATGCTTCATTTGAAAGAAAAAGAGAAGAGAGGGGGTCCTTAGAGGGATACAGATCTTGAGAACAAGTTATCACTACCCCCAACATGGGAGGAGAACCATGCAAGATACTGAGAACATACATGATAGTGGTAGACCTCGATATCACTTGTAATTTGGAGAAGAAGCAGGTGCATCAACAAATAAATGAGTGATGGCACCTAAATCAAGAAGTTGTTGTATTTTTTCCTTCAAGGCCTTACATTGACTAGTGGAATGGCCAAGCAATCGATGGTATACACAAAAAGAATATTTTTCTTTATCGTGCTTATGAAATTTCTTGTGTAGGAGAAGGAAGAGTAATTAGCTGGGCTTTTAGAAGCCTCAAAAAAATATGATCTTGCTCAGATAAAGAATGAGGAGAAGGAAGCAACCCTTTCTCTTATGCAGAAAAGTGTCACTGTTCATGAGAATAAGGCACAAAGACAATAGATAATGATGGATGAATCAATCCTATAGAATGAGTTTGAGCGGAAACTGTATCATTCAACCATGATTTCCATTTAGATTATTCCTTCAAGAAACCAAGCCCCAAATTACACTTACGAGGTAAAAATTCTATAGGGACCTGAATTCCTTGTTCGTTACACCCACAACCTTTACACCCATAGCCATATTTAGAGACAAGATTAAATGCAAGGCCATAATGAGTTTGCAAATCTTGATAAGGAGGAGGATCTTCATAGAGAACATTATTCTATCAATGGAGATTATACTCTTCTATGGGATCACCACCAACCTTCTTGATAGGACTACCAGTATTATCCTCTTTAAAAAAAGTGTGATCATCTTCCTCAGAAGGAGTATCAACACTAAGAACATTATAATTTATGCTCACATTATCCTGCAATACAGAAAAATAATCAACTTTCATAACAAGTGTGGATGATGTTATCAGAAGGACTAAGTGGATTAGGTCAAATTTATATTACCCATTGAAGGAGTCTATAAAGTATAAGGAACCCCAAACATCACCAAGACATGAATTCTTTTGAGAAGAGGTAGAATGAGTAGACTCAAGATTTTTTGCTTCAAAGGGATCTTCTTAAATGAAATCTATCTAAAGAGTATCCTTTGTAGTAGGTACTACAGGAGTAGACATCAACACATTGAAAGATACTGAAGGGATAAGAGTAAGAACAATTAAAACCTAATCGGTGGATACCATATAACATAAGTGCATAGCCTCAGGGCCATCCTTGATTGTGACTACTTGATTGTTGCAAATGAACTTAATAGATTTATGAAAGGTAGATGGGACTGCACCCATAGCATGAATCCATGGTCTACCAAGAAGAAGGTTATATGGTAATTTTTTTTGACATAACATATACAAGGGTGGGTACGGTAAAAAGTCCCAACCTTAAAGGAAAGAATATCATGCCTAAATTTTGTTGACCAACATTATCGACCCCACAAATAACAATAAAAGAAGCATTAAGAGAAGATGAATCAATATTAATCTTAGGCAATAGATCAATGCTACACACATTGAGTGTCAAACCAATGACAATGAGAGTAGTTTGAATGTCGATTTTATTAATGTTAATTATATAATCATTAGAGGATCCACCTGCTTCTACACTTCTAGAGGTGGGAGTTCCTGTGGATAGAACATAATATTTAGTGAATCCACATGAATATGAGCTATCAACACATTAAGATCTTCTAGCCTGGCAAAAGAAGGAAAGACGATATTTTGCAAGGCTTCCTGAAGCATAGCTTCGTAAACTAAACCAAGTCCCAAAGTGAGATCTTAGCTAGAGTAACTCAAAGTTGCTCGACAAGATTGTAATCACTGGGTTCTTTAGTCATATGTCTAGGAGCTTGAAGAGGGCTTGGTTGTTTCTTCATTCTATTCTTATAAGTATGGGTTACCACTCTATAAGAGGGAGCCATTAAAAGATTAAGAGAATCGGTATCAAATGAGACACCATCAATAGAACAAATCCTTTTAGGAGAAAGACTAGCTAGAGTCAGATAAATGACCAGTCTCTTAGGCCTTTGAGGGGCAGTAGAGACATAGATAACATTTACAGATTCATCATAGCTAGTATAATAATCATTTGAATAAATATGTTCAACATCTATCCATGGAAAATTTGATGTGAGAGGGACTTCATCATTCACTAACACATCATCTCTAGAAGAGAGTGCATTGGAAGGAATAGGAGATTTTTCATTCACCAATGCATCATCTCTAGAGGAGAGTGCATTGGAATGAAGGGTAGATTCATCATTTATAAATTTGCATCATCTCTAGATGAGAGTGCATTTGAATGAAGGGAAGGTAGAGTAATATTAAGAAAGGTATAAATGATTTTATCCTCTTGTGTCAAAATATCCTTAGAAGAAATTCTGAGAGAAGGTTCAAGAAAGAATAATAAGAAAGGAGACAAGAACTCACTCTAACATGCTTGTAAGATAACTTCTTGAAGCTTCTTAATTTACAAAACTATAAAGACATAGAAGGAAGAAAGATAGAAAATACATTTTGAAATAGAGATATAGACATGTTTGTTGATTCAGAGAAATCCAAGGGTGACAAAACTGAGATAAACCAAAAATCTAGATTTTCATATTTTTTCGGTATTTTCTAGGTTCTAGTAATTTGCATTTTCGGAGGTCTTTAGAGCATAATTTGGGGTCGAAAATTGTATCATACATAAAATTCATCTTCCTTAGTCCTCTTGGAGACCTTTCCAATGGTGTGAAAGGTTTTGAATTTTGAGCACTGAGTCAAAAGTTATGATCCCAATGACAAAACTCTTCATCATGATATGAAATATGAATATAATAACAATATATATATAGTAAAAGTGGATGAATTTAAAATTCACAAATTGAAGCCAAACATAGCACTTCAAACTCTTTTAATACCTTGATTCCATCCTCAAAAATTGATCCATTACCTTCTAATGATAATATGAATGTTCTGTTGGGTGATGACTGGGGGTAATTATAGTTTACACATTGTTTCAATGCGTAGTCAAAAGTCTCACCATCAAATGCTAGAGAGTCAAATATGGTAGCATGTAGTACAAATAGTAATCAATATAATGCTTCATCATCAAATGCATGTCTTGGTGATGATTGAGGTTCATTAGATTTTACATCCCCCTTTATTGGAGAGTAAAAATTCTCATAATCTAAATCCAAAGAGTCTTGTGTTTCATTTTCTCAAACTTCCTCTACATTGACAAATTAAAAAACATCACCCCTCGATGGTGATGTGGTCTCTTTAGCTTTCATCCAACAAGTTTTGGTGATTCCTAGCTTTAAGTAACTTAAAAACTATTTACATTATTGTGAAAGAATCAATTATTCTCATGAACATTTGTATTAAATTTCTCCATCTATGTTGGAAGAATGTTATGGGATTGGATATAAAATATCTTCTAAAAATGGATATAGTTAAAACATGCAACAAAGAGTTAAGGAACATGTAAAAACTATATTGTACCTTTAAAAAAAGGATTTAGGTTTCTAACCTCATTCTCCTTGTACTTCTCATCCTCCATCATCTACTATATTTAAAACGTCATGTGGTAAGTGATCAATTTTTTTTCACAAGAGAAAAATTGTCTTCTACACCTTTATCACATCAAGATCATATTTTTCCGAGGCTTCTAAAATATTGCTTGATTAATTTTCCACCTCCAAAAAGAGAATTTTTTATAAGACGAATTGTTTTTATGAATATCATTGAATGCATGGTCATTCCACAAATGAATGTTAGACCTTGAGTATAAAATTATAACAACTTAGTGATTATGGTGATCTTCCATCTATTGATGCACATAATCCTTGTGAGATTTTCTAACTATCCTACCCCAAGATACTAATGACTAAAGGAAATAAAACCAAAAGTATGAGAAAGAATAAACTATATTCCTCTGAAGAATGCAAAGCTATATCAGCTTGATAATTGAGATTACAAAGTAAATGACTTGGTTATAAAGGCCAAGGAGAGAGATAGATGCAACTATATTATGACAAGTGTTGTCATCTTATGAGGTGTGAAAACTCATGTAATTAAACACTCAACCACCTTCTACCTATGTCAAGTTAAGCTAGTGTGGAGAGGACTTTAGTGGAGAACTAGCTAATAAATGAATTGGTTAGATAAAGTAACCCTTTCACACTAACACCACCCCTTAAGTGCAACTTAGGGAGAAGTATATAATGAAAAGATGCAAATATGGGTCCTAGATACTAGGCTTGATGAGGTACCCATGTACATAATAACCTCTCAATGATAAAGAAGGAGAAAATCGAGTGGTAAAAAATTCCCTCCAATGAGAGGTTGAATGAAGGTCTAAGTGATCCCCACAAAAGAGATTTCCCTCACCCCCAAGAGAAACCAAAAATGAACATACTTGCTCTTGGTGAAGGGTTTGGTGACTATATCTACAACCTGATCTACTATAGGAAAATATCACAAATCAATGACTTGTGCCTGAATCAGCTCCCAAAGAAAATACATATGGATATCGATGTGTTTGGTTCGTTGATGATGGATAGGGTTGTTCAAGATCTGGATGGCATGGTAGTTGTCACAATAGATGACTAATGGCTTTTGAAATGTGATACCAAGTTCAATGAGGATATTCTAAAGCTAAATAGCCTCAATGGTAACATTGATAGCCCCCCAATACTTAGCCTCAAGTGAAGAAAGATAAATGGCATGTTGTTTCTTGCTTTGCCAACAAATGGGACCAAAACCATAGTGAAAATTGTAGCCAGAGGTGGACTTGCGATCATCAATATCACTAGCCCAATCAAAATCCATGTATCCAACTAAGTCTAAAATTGTGCCTATTGCATAGTGAATCCCATACTGATGAGTTACTTGGATGTATTGCAAGATGCATTTGGTAGCTTTCCAATGAAGCTCATGTGGTTCCGTCATAAAGAGTGAAACAATGCCAACTACAAAAGAAATGTTGGGTCGATTATGAGTCAAGTAGATGAGGCTACCAACAAGTTCATGATACAAAGTGGCATCAGCTAGTGGTGTGGAACATTTTGCCTCAATATTAACTCCATATAGAAATGGATTTGGTGTAGGATTACAATCAACCATATGAAAATGTGACAAAAGATCAAGAGTGTACTTGGGTTGTGTAAGTGAGATCCCAGAAGAGGTCTATCTGATCTCAATCCTAAGAAAGTAGTGCAAGAGACCCAATTTAGTCATGGAAAAATTTTCATGCAAAGAAGTCATGACAGTAAAGATGATGGAGGAAGTGCTCCCAATGAAAATCAAGTCATCAACATAGAAAGCCAAGAAGAGAAGAGAATCCTTCTGTCTCAAGATGTAGACATTTAGATATAAGTGGGGCATCTGGAGAATCCAATGGAGACAAGAAAGGAGTCCATTTTGGAATACCAAGCTCATGGAGCCTGTTTGAGACCATAGAGAGACTACCTTAGTTTTCAAACCAATGAAGAATCTTGAATGAATCCTTGTGGCTAATCCATGTAAATGACTATTCTGCATTAAAGAGTTGTACTATTCCTCCATTGTCGAATCCCACTCATTAATACTAGATGCTTCATGAAATGACTATGGATCTGAATCTATGGCAATGTAGGAATGTGGAATGTTGTGATTGAGTCCTCCTAGTATTTGAAGGATCCCCAACTAAAGTGTTTGTAGACTCAAGTGTTTGGTGAGCCCAAGGAGGCATCATAGGGGATGGAGGAGGATATTATGAACTCTTTGAAGAGGAAGATGAAATCTCATGATCAACTCGATGACTAGAAGAAGCTTGAGGAAAATCCTAAGGTTAGAATCCTCTAAATCCACTATGGAGGAAGGAAGAGTAGAGGATGAGCTAGAACGTCTTTCCTCAAAATGCACACTCTAATCCATGAAGAGATCATGTTTTGTAGGATCCATTAGCTGATATCCTTCGAAACCATCAAGGTACAACCAACAAAGAGACAAGGCCAACTCTAAGGTTCCAAGGCCTTGTGCTTCTCTGAAGGAATATGTGCCCATGCTACCTGGAGCCAAAAACTCTAAAGTTCCCCACAACAGGTTTCCTATCACACAAAGCTTCAAAGGGAGTGATTCCCTTGAATGCCTTATGTGGAACTCTATTTTTGATGTGAGTAGCACAATTGATAGCTTCCACCCAATATGCAGATGCAAGGGAGTGAACGTGAATCATGCAATCTACCATCTCTTTTCGAGACCTATTTATCCTCTCAACTACATCATTTTTCTATGGTATGTGTGCAATTGTATGTTAAAAATCAATCCCTTCAAGAGTACAAAACTACTCAAATCGATGGTTCCCATATTCTCTACCATTATCAGTGTGAAGAATTTTGACACACTTTCCAAATTTCTTCTCAACATGAGTCTTAAACTCTTGAAATCTATCAAAGACTTCTCCTTAATTTTGAAGAAAGTAGACCCATGTGTATTTTGAATAGTCATCAATGAAGGTGAGAAAATAATGAGCCTAACTAAAGGATAATGATGGAAAAGGACCCACCATGTCACTATGAACCAATTCAAGGACTTTTGAAGCCCTACAAGCCTTCCCTTTGTCAAACTTATCCTAAATATTTTTTCCTAAGGCTCAACCTAAACATACACCATCCAAAAAATTGACTTGAGGAAGACTCATGGCCATATTTTGTTTGTTGAGTTACTGAAGATAGTGGTATTTGAGATGGCTAAACCACTTATGCCATAGTTTTCTCATGAAAATTGAATAGGTGATCAATGCGATGGAATGCAAATCAAGTACTAAATGAGAGAAAGCATACAAGCGAAACTCATTATTTTCCTTACCAATTGCAAGGAGTGCATTGTCTTCAAGATTGCTAATGCTAATAAAATCTAGAGTGAATTTAAAGATCATCCTCAAATTTACCATTGCCAGTATCAATTGAACCCTTATCAATTACATCCACTGAAGAATCATTCCCAATGAGAATGTGGGGTACAAAACAAGGCTCCAAAAAAGAAAAATGTTGTTTAATAAAACCCATATGATGTGATGCACCTGAGTCAAGAATCCACTATTCTCAAGAATTAACAATAGCAACAAGTGCAACTGATTTCCCTTTACTTGATTTGGAAGAAGGTGCAGAGGATTTCTGAGCAATAGAAGAAGGTAGATTAATTTTGTTCTTTTTAAGAAGATGATTTAACTCATCGATCTACTTCTTATTACAAGAATGTTCCTCATGACTAGGTTTCTTGTAGTAGCTACAAGTTGTCCTTTCCTTCTTTTGAAAATTCCCCTTTGAAAAGGAGTTGGATTAAACTTTTGTTGTAGAAGATGATTGTGCTTGATCTCTTTGTGACTTCTTCATGAACTTCTTTTGTTTATTGTCACAAAGATTTGATTCCTTTTGACCCTTTGGTTGACCAGCCATCAAAGCTTGTGAGTACATTTCAAAAAATGATGAAAAAGAAGGTGATTAAATGTAAATCCCATTTTCAACCTATGAGTGTGAAAGCTAAAAATAAAAGATGCAAATTCAGGTCCAAATTTTTTTAGAGTTTTATAGACAAGTTAAATGTCTTTCTTCTTTAAGCCACATGATTTACATTGTGCTCTAAGTTCATTGACCTTTTCTACATAATCCTAGATGTTATCAGAAGACTTTGGAACAAGAATCATTAGTTTGTTTTCAATTTGATAACCATGAACTTCATTATTTGTACCATAGAGAGTTTTTAATTTGTCCCATGCATCATGTGAATCTTTACATTCTTCAATTTGAAACATTATATCAAGAGAAACTAAACTTCTTAGACAACCAAGAAATTTCGTATGTTGAAACATCTAGAGTAGTTTTTCCTTATCATTTGTGGGTTCAGTTACCTTCTTCTTCAAACATAAGGTGTATATCCTAGTTCCATTAAGGTATTCCATGCATTTTGATGCCATGTGTTGTATTTGTAGGGCGTGAGTAATGGAAACATAAATGTACCCATAGGGAAGGAAAAATAGAGTACAAGGTAGAAGAGATTCTCATGCACAAAGATAGCAAGAGACCCCCTGTCTTTACTAAATCAAAGAACCCCTTAGAGAAAAATGATTTGGCACATTATATTTAGTGCTATTACAAATTTCTAGGTTTCAATGCTTTTAGAAATCATCAAAAAAGGAGTATATGTTGAAAGTATAAATTCAATACAATTTCATATGAAATAAACAACAACAATGCAAAATACACAAAAGATCATGCACTTTCAAACAATGAATCAACTTGATTTGAGGTTGTATGCAAAATTTATGCAACTTTGAAGTTTGCAAAACAAGAACGATGAGGTGTCCTCTCTGAGAATTGACAATTTCTAAAAAATCAGTGTGTCAAAATCTGAAACCATCTTAACCAATGCATAGAGCACAACAAATTAGCCCAAATAAAAAAAATTACACTAAATTTGAAGGTCGGGAGCTGGAGTTATGAGTGTTAAAACTTGGCTTTGAAAAATTAATGAATCAATGTAGAGGTTATAAAAAATCTTCAAAAACAAATTGCCAAATTTAGTGGAACTGCTGCCAAAGTTAGTGGTCTACCTAATATAGATGTTTTCCAGCTAGTTTAGAACTCCACCAAATGTAGCACTCCACTAGATAAATTTAATTTACCTTCAATTTAACTATTTGCCAAATTCCTCTCCAAATTTGGTAGAGTTTAGATTTTTATATTTTATTTAAATAAAAAAATAAAAAAATTATGAAAAGTGTCGGCAAGATTTTTGGACGAAATTGAAATTTTATAATTTTTAATTAAAAATATTAAAAAATTATTAATATTGCTAGCATATTAAAAAGGTGAGTGGGATTTTTATAAGTCCATCGATGGACTTTTGAAAATATTATATTTTTTAATAAAAAAATACTAAAAATATCAAAATATCGTCATATTTTTAAAAAATAGATTTTTTAATAGTTAAAACATTAAAAAATATATAAAATTTCAGTGTTCATTGACAAAGTTAATAGTAATTAATATTTTAAATAATATTAAAAATATTAATTTATTTATTTTAAATAAAATTTGTGTTTTAAGGCCCGAAGATCGACACACTGTGCAACATGCGAGGACTATGCTGCCTTGACTAGCATGTTAAATAGGCACCTTGGTACCTGTGTAGTACTATGCAGAATAATCTTTTTGTATTATATTTTGTTTCTTAAAAAAAATTCAATGCTTTTTCTTTGCAATTTTTTTGTTTTTATTTTTTTGTAAAATGAAATAATATATTTTTGTAAAATAAATTTAAATCATATATATATATATATATATAAAAAATATTTTTGCATTTTTTTTTTAAAACAACAAAAATTAAAGGAAATAAAAGATTTATTTCTTTAATTTTTTTTTTTTAAATTTAAAAATAAAATATATTATTTTAAAATTGATTTGTTTATGGGGTCAAATAGCTCCTTAGACAATTTTTTTTATCCTTACTTGGCAAATTTGTCCAAAATGGACATTTTGACAATTGATTTGATGATTTTTAGACCTTCTCAGCATGATGGAAGGGTTGGATTTGAATCAAAATTCTCCAAAATGATGGCTTTTTGTTGTATTTGGCAATGAACCTCCCACTTTAAATTGTTGCAAATCTTTCCTCCGATGTTTGTTTCAGGAAAAATCCTTTGATGTCTGTTTCAGGCAAAATAAAGGGTAGATCTAACTATCTCAACTAGCCTGAACTCAATGGTGAGCTCAAAATCTCTCTAGGAAGCTTCAAAAGACCTATAATTGACATGTCAATGTATGAACCCCCCTAGAAGTTGATATTTTCTTCACACTTTTTTGATTCTCTAGATCATCCGAGGATGCAAGAGAAGATCATACTTAGTGTTTTGAAAAGAAACTCTTCACTCTCAAATTTCCTAAAGGATTGATAACCCACAACTCAATTCAGATTTTATACCATGTGAGATTTGCTAACTAGCCTACCTCAAGATACTAATGAATGAAGGAAAGCAAACAAAAAAGATGAAAAAGAATAAATTGTATTCCTCTTAGGAATGCAAAGCTATATCAACAAGTGCGAATTGAGATTACAAGAGAAATGCCTTGGTTATATAGACCAAGGGGAGAGATAGATGCAACCAGATTATGAAAATTGTTGTCATCCTATAAGGTGTGACAACTCAACTCATTAAAGGCTCAACCACATTATCCCTATGTAAAGTTAAGCTAGTGTGAAGAGGACTTTAGTGGAGAACTAGATAAGAAATGAACTAGTTAGATGAAGTAACCCTTTCGCACTAAAAATCCTTCTAAATAATAATGATCTCTTTTTATGATGTTTATCCTCGCTATGTGGCATTTGTAGCTTTGTATTTTTTTTCATTTTAATTCATGGTGGAACAATCTTATTCGCAACCATATTTTTCCATGGTAGTAACATGATAGTATATGATATGCTTGTGTTTTCCTTTACACTTGAGTGGCAAAGACAATGAGTTTTTGGGAGTTATGTATTCTTTTCAAGGATCCCCTCTTCACCTCTTTTTGCTTAAAATACCAACATAGCAAGTATGTTGACAATTTAATGGGGGTAATCTGACCATATCCATTTAATAGATGTCTCATGAGATTTGACTTATTGAAATACCCCTTTAGTGGTTGTGTTTTTTGTAACTCCCTATATTATGTTGAGTACTGATTCATTTCCTACAACATTAAACCTTTGCGCACTCCCTGAAGCATTGATTGAAAAAATAGTTTATGGATTTGGCATAATAAATCTTTTTGATTCATGAACTTGAGAAGTTCAACATGGCCATCTATCATAACACACCTTGCTTGCTAGTGGAAGCATGTGTTTTATGGGTGATATATCCTTTTGAGAGCACCATTTTTTCTAACACATTTAATGGATGGTGTTTGGTACTTGAGACAAATTTAAGATCAAGGTCTCTTTGCCTTATTGACTTGAATACTTTTTAGAAGTAACATTTGTGTTTGTGTTTTGATTGTCTTATTGTTTACATTTTTTATAAATCATGTTTATATTTCATTCATATCATTTTTCTCTTTGCATTATGTTTACGTTGTGTGTCTGCATTGTGTATGCTTCCTATTTTTCATGTTGCATTGCATCTAACATGTGTGTTCCTCTATTTGTATGGAAATAAAATCTAAGTTTTGGTTGGGTTGTTGATGACTTTTTAGTTTTGTAATTTCGGTGATCTTTTCAATGTTATGATTTTTAAAGATTTTTTTCCTTTAGATTTTAAGATATTTTCAGATTTTGAGTTTTGTAGATTTTTAGGATTTTTGGACTTTGGTTATTAAGGATAAAGGTGTAAATTGGAAGATGGATGATGTTTCAATAAAGCATATGATTAGTTTTAAAAAATTTAGTCAATTATGGGTGAGCATGAAACAAATGATTGATGTGGAGAATAGATGATGAGGTTGTCTAAATCAAAGTTACATTCTAAATGAAGAGATATGATAAATGACTTGATTTTTCCTACTTGAGATAACAAATTTCTCATATAATATTGATTAGGATTCATAAACTAGTTAATTTATTATAGGTGATGTTCCTAAGATAATTTTTCTAAGGTTTTAACATGATTTCAATTTGTCAATTGACTAGCTAGTTTATATAAGGAAAAATCTTAAGCATAGAAAGGTTAAGGATAAGATAAGATATGAAATATTGATTTTCAAAGATAACTTTTGACTTAGATTGAAATGGATGTTGTTTGTTTATTTGATATGTATTTTGGATGAAATGGGTGGGGTTGTTTGAAGATTATTTTTTGAAAGGTAAATATTTCATGTTCAAGAAACATTTTATGGGGTATGATGATGTTAGGATAGGGATGTGGATGATGGTGTTAGTCCTAATGTTTGGGTAGGATAAATTGATGTTGGATTTGAAAGAAAAGATGATGTTGTGGTAGGGATGTAAATGAGGGTGTTGTCCACCTAAGATTTGAGTATGATAACTTTGATGTCCGATTTGAAAGATAAGATGATGTTAAGGTAAGGATGTAAGTGATTCGACAAACTTCACAACATTAAATTCATTCACATTAAATTCAAAGAAAAAAAATTAGATCCTCACAAATTTTAAATCCCAAAATTCTAATCAATTGTCCATTCTAGTTCTCAAAAGAAATTTTTTTTATTGAAATTCATATCAAATCCCCTTAATACGAACTTACTAGTTTTAGTAATTTTGCATGCTTATTTGCATAGTCGTGAAATTGACCATTTATTCAAAGCTAAAAAAAGTAAGACTAACTATCAACTATCTAATATAAACACAGGTAAAGTTTGAAACTAAATAAAAATTGAATCTTGGAAAATATTGAAAAATTCCTTAAGACCCCTATTTGAAGCCTTGTATGATTGAAAGCAACCCTAAAATTGTCAAGAATTGCTCCAATAAATATTTTCTCTTGGAAACATAATCAGTTTTTGAGATACTTTTCTATGTTAAATTTCAACTCAATGATTCTTTTGAAATTTCTTGCATTAGTAAATGATGGGGTTTTTCTTTATGAATGAAAACTAAAAAGAGAATTAATTTGTTCCACGACATTTTGGGGACAAGGACGAGGGGATGACAAGGGATGTGTTTCTCGGATGTTTCCTAAGGGGCCATTTTTAGGGGACAGTAGGGGATGGTGATACACACACATATTCATATATATATATATATATATATATATATATATATATGAATATTTTAAAATTTATTAGTATATTATAGAGAGAGAGGCAAAGAGAGAGATATGTCAATAATTGATAACAAAAATATATATATGTAAATAAATCATGAGAGAAATAGTATAACATCATAATAAATTTGATTAAAGCAATATAAAAACTTATAATCTAAGTAGTGTCAAACATCAATAAAACCATGGTCCATCAATATCTATCCAATCTCTCCTCTATATCATTCCAATCTCTTCTACAACAAGCAAACTCTTACAACAACAAGCACAATCTAGGAAAATGAAAGAGAAAAACATAGGGTGAGGTTATGTTTTCAATTTTTTAGCTTCTTTTGGTATTTTAGGGTTTATATTAGGTTTGGGAATCATTCTTGGGCCCCACATCCCTAAACAACAACAAGAATTTTTTAAAAAATTGAATTTTTTTTTTTTTTTAAATGTGTAATGGAGTGAATTTGCACCCCTCACATGAGAAAAATTAAATCCAACAATGCATTTCTACCTCATCCATTTGATTTCCACCCACTTGAAAGCTGTGTGTAGTGTCCGTGGGGGAATTTTTTCCATGGACACTAGCACGATGCCTAGATATCTATGCAGAGCATTGTTTTCCTTACATGATTCCTCTCTCTAGAATCTATAGGGGCATTACACTTGGCATTAGCAACATAGCATAACATTATTGCGCCTCTTGACCAAATTCAAATGGCTTCATTCCCTCCATTTCACCTTCAATTACTCTTTCATTCATACACTTGAACTTCTACAAAACTCTACACACTCTTCTTGATCTTCTACACTCTACTTGTTGGGTATGTGTAGGATCTTCATGGAAAAAATTGGCCCTTAAGTGGCAACGAAAATTCAGAAAGTCAGAGTTAGGCAACTTGACGTAAAAATTTGAATAAGTTATATATATTATTTCAAAAATATGTAAGAATAGAATCTATAGAAAATTGAATGTAGTTTCTAAACTACTAGGTCTATTAAAAAAAAAAATGTATTCGGTGAAAATTTGAAAATTCAATGTAGTAGTACTTAAATTTCAAGGAAAAAATAAGAAGTAGGTGTCTGACTGACCACCCTAACCACAATAAAATGATAATATTTTTTTTCACAATTTTAGATATAAGTCTAGAGGACTCATGTCCCGATGTGATGCATATTTTTTTGTAATTTTTTTCCATGTAAATAATTAATTATGAATTTTTTATTACAACTTAAAAAAAGAAAAGAAAAACTTGTATGTCTGACCACCTTAACTTGGTCAAAAATTCATGAAATTCATTTTTTTTAATCCTATAGTATGCAAAGCATAGAATGTGATATCATTCAAAAGCTATAGATGTTTTTCAAATAGAAAATGAGTCATAATTCAAATAGAAAATGAATAATAATTATTTATTAAATTCAAAGTAAAGCATAATTTATATTGGTGGAAAGTTGAGAATCTACATTAAAAACCCTTTTCATTTCATCAATTTTCGATAAACAAGGTTGTTAACCACATGGGACATCATATCACTTACATATCACCACTTTTTGGCCCATCATGATCTTGCACATACCTTGCTGCTACACACTCCATTTTCTCACCATTCTTGAAGCTCTAAATCATTATTCTGTGAGATTTCACTCTCGTTGTTGCGATGATCATTAGATCTTCAAGCTTGCGATCTTGCATCTCCCTTCACATGCTCAGGGAAACCTTGCTTGGGAGGTGATATTTACTTCATTTTAGCATTGTAATTTTATTTTTTAGCATAGCATTGTTCCTCTTTCTTGGAAACACTTTCTTCCATTTCTTTACTTATCTTATTCTCTATCTCATGGCTATTTTGGATTTTTGTGGAGGTGTGAACACCAAAACGGGGGTTTGACTTCGGCAAGTCTTGAAACAAGCCCAACATTTTTCCCTATTCTATTGTGTGTAGGTTTTGCATTCGTGTCAACCTTGCAGGAGGCTAGGCCATTCGTAAGTCATAGTTTTTCCACCCTTTTACTCTAGTTAACTTCTCTTTTCAAGTTAAAGTGTTCTTCTTGCTTTCTTAGTCTTCTACCCTTTTATCATTTCTCTTGTCATGTGAACTTTAGTCCTAACTATATTTTATACTCCCTATCCATATAGACGCTAGTGCCCAATTGGGAAACTAGTGCGTTGCACTATTGTCCACCTTCTACACTAGGGTCCTCTAACAAAGAGCTACAAGGATCTTAGTTTTGGCTCAAGAATTACCTCACCTAATTCCCTAAACCTCTTGGATTGATAGAAGGATAGTGGTAGATCATTTTCCCTTCCTTTTCATCCTATTGAAACACTAAACTTGCCTTAAAAAATCCTTAGCATGAGGTAGATAAGGGTATCTGATCATTCTAGACACTCCTATGACCCAGGGTCTTGAGCATTTAGTCCCCATCCTCTACATTTTGGTGAACTCAACATGAAAATTTTGATAGTATCATGTTGAGGTTCTCTTCCTTGTGTCTGTGTAGGTTGTAAGCGCACATTTTTTGAAGCTTTATGAGCTTCACAACCCAATGTACTACCTCTAGGCACATAGTTAGAAGGAGTGTGTGACACGTGAAGATGGACCTTATGAGGGTCGCCCTAGTTCTTGCCTTTGAGTAGATGGTATCACTGATAGAGATGAGTTTCTTCAAAGAAACCACTCATTCCCATACCCCTCATACCTCTCCTTCACCTTTACCTTCACCTCTGCATGAGAATGAAGTTGTCCCTATTCTCTTAGAACATCTAATGGATATAGATAGGAGGCTATTCGATCTTGAAAATCATTTAGGCAGAGATCAAAGTGTGGTTAGGCCTGCTAGTATTTTTAACAAGATATGATATATGTTAGACGAAGGATCAAACATACATAGAGTTTCTCTATGGACTTATTGATTTAGTAGAAGCATATGTCCCCTCTTACAATCCCTAGTCAATTATTACTCAAGGTCATGACCACAACACCCATGAAAGACAAATTAGTGTCTCAATGCCTTTTACATTAGTATGCATGGCTGAAACACACCCCTCCATTAATATCTCAGCTCCTTATCCCCTTATTGTTAAGGAAAGTAGTACACCCCTAAGATTTGAGTTCCTTACACTTTGGGGTAACCCTATCTTTGGTAGTAAAATCTTATGTGGAATGGTAGGCGGTGGCTTTGGTATGTCTGGCAGTGTCTCTTGTGGTGGTCACGGTGGTCTCTCTAGTGGTGGCTATGGTGTTGGCTTTAGTGGAGGCCACATTGGGTTCCTAGCAGTGGTTCCAGTGTTTGTCATGATGTTGGTGGTTATTGTGAAGGTTCCACTGGTCCTTATCATCTTCTAACCCTATTTTGAATGCTCTCCTATAAAATATGGGCCAAATGCAAAACTAGTTGGTGAATCTATCTCAATCATCTACCCTGCCCATCTTTAAGCCCTTCTTCTAACATAACACTTTTTTAGTGATGATTTTGAACACTCCATTCCCTCAAGGGATGAAAATTCATAAGTTCAAGAAGTATGGTGGTAAAAGGGATCCTCAAAAACATGTATCCACCTTTAAAGAAATGTGCATGGATTTCTTTCACCACGATGTTGTTGGGATATGGCATTGCATAAAACCATTTATTATAATGTTGTAATTAAATAGTTATTTAGTTGTGATGCACCTTGGTGGTGTGGATAATCACACTAGGTAATTATTTGGAGACCACATGTTGTATTGTAATATTGTATTATTATTTAATGTGTGGGAGACATGTGATAATAATTTAATATTGAGTAAATATTAAATAAAGTGATGTATTGGTACCTAATATTAAATAAGGGGTTAGTGGTTTTGTATTCACATGGTTTTGTGGTATGTTGTTTTACCTTACCACTAGTTGTATTTTTTGTGAGCTTATGTCTATAAAAAAAAACACATGTGTAGATGTTTAGGTTGGGTCGAGTTGTTTGGCTGTCATTATTGAGTCTTTCTGAGGAGTTCATTTGTGAAGCATGGCATGAGATGTGTGGATTAATGCTTGGACACATGAGAGTGCATTGGAGGACTTGATTCTTTAGAGGTGTTCATTGTAACTCTTGTATTTGCTTTATTATTGATTAATATGATGGAGTATGGATGCTTTTGGAGGATGGGTTTTTCCCTCTTAAGGGTTTTCTTAGGGTAAATTTTATTTCATCTTTGATGGGCATGTTGTCTATTCTCTTGCATGTGGATTCCAAGTACTTATTTGCATGAATATCTCTTTTGGTTTATGTGGAAATTTTCATTAAATGGCTGCAATTTTCCATATGGATGCTTTGATGCCTAATCCTTTTCCTCAATCTCCCAAGGATACAACACTAGAGTGGTACTATTCCTTGCCTAAAAATTCTATATTCTCATTTGTTTAGCTTGTTAATCAGTTTCTCCAAAAATTCCAAGCTAACATCGGTATGGATATGACCTTCTTGAGTTTCATTCGATGCAAGTAGGGAGAGTACGAGAAGCTCACTAATTTCATTGCATGATACCAAGTGCTCTTTTCACAAATCTCTTACTTGCAACCTAACTCGAATGTACAAAAGGTCTTCATAGGCAACCTGTTGGGATCTTCGTAGGATAAATTTTCCTTGATGAAATATCCTTCTTTTGCACATCTATGTGTTGCATTGCGGGAGTACCAGTAGATGGTTGTTCAACTCGAAGGATCCTCCTCACACTCCCATTCTAAAGAAAGAGGTATAGTATCAACTTTAGGAAAAGGAAATTTGGTTGCGAATATAGTTGCCACAACTAATGATCAAGGCCTCAAGCACAATAGAAAATTTATGAAATTATCTAAATCTTATTCTTCCATTCTACAAAATTTGTCAAATGATAATATTATAACATTAGAATATCATCGAACTCTAAGTGAGTCTTATCTTGACTGGTATGAGGGGAACACAAATTTATAGTACCATCATGTCCATGGGAAAGATACAAAAAAATTTATGTGTTTGCATCATCAGATATAGGATTACATCAATGACTGTACCATCTGTCTTGATGGTAAGAATCAAAATGTGAACAAGTTAGTGGCAATGGCAAATAGTGAACTGTTGTAGATTTATATGGACCTGTTTCCATCTCGCTTTGCAAACTTGATTATTTATCCTTTTGATGCTTCTACTAAGGCCTCAACATATGTAAACATGGTCTTGTTTACTCCTATTCCTCCCCCTCAACCTACGACTGGCCCTTTAGATGTGACTTTCACTTCGTAGGACTTACCTATGAATAACAAAGCCTCTCCCCTATATATTCTCGCTTGCCTAAATGGAAGCATTATGATAAGAGTCCTAGTTGACACTACAAGTCAAGTAAATGTTATTAGGAAGGATACATTGTGTCTAAATTCATTATAGAGGGAGGAATATGAGAAAAAAAAAACTACTATACATACTCATGATGGTCTTTCTCTCACCCCATATAGTTCCATAACTCTTTTTGTCCTAGTGGGACCTAGGGCTGTGGATACTACTTTAAATGTCATCCTAGAATTTCATCTATTTAGGCTGAAGAGAGGCATCCCTTGGCTAGCTTCCATGAATGGGATCCATTTTGTAATTCATAAATGTCTGAAGTTCTCTAACGAAAGTTTCATTCATGTCATGTACGACACTCGGTATTAGCTATTGGTATCCCGTGGGGGTTATTCCTTGGATCATTTTTGGCCTACCCTGGTTGGTCTGCTTCTTCCCAAAATGGACCTACTTTATGTAAATTACATTAAGTATAAGACTAGGGGCAAGGGGTAGCCAAAAATGACATAGACTATGATGCAATAGAAATCTACCTCTTCCTCTCAAAAGGGGAAGGGAAATCCTACCCACACTCAAAGATCCTCTTCTTCTTCTTCTACTATCCCACCTGTTGCTTCCTTTTGATTTGTTTTGGCACCATAGACCTCCACCCCTATGCTTCTCTTAGGGAGTCTGATGGTGCCTGATTGGCTAAAGCCCAAGCATTCGACATTTGAACTTCCTATCTTACCCACAATGCCTTGCCCTATTTTATATAGTAAGGGGAAGGGTCCTTGTGGAGCATCTCTTGTGTCTCGACCTTTGTGGCCTTCCACTAATCTCAACTCTAAAGTAGTGAATGGGAAGAGGCTCGCTACTAACACACTTGAGCATGCTCCTCCCGCTATTGTTTCATCAGCTTCTCTATCTCTTCCTCCTATTCCCATCCAGGAGTTGCTCCCTCCACTAGAAATGGGTGTGATGGATACTCTGATGGCTAAACAAGAGTCTTTCGCGCCCCCTTCAAGATGCAACCTATAGCTCCAATAGTCATAGAAACCGCCTTGTGTGTGAGCACAAGCTTCTAAGGAAGGCTCTGGTTGCTAAATAGGATGCCTTTTAGAAAAATGAAGGGCATCCAACAACCCCTACTTCAACATCTTCTATTTTTTCCTCCTCTTTTTCTTTAACTACTTCAACTTCTTTAGCCTTAGTCTTGCTCCAAGCTCCCCCTATGAGCATGGACAATCCTCACTCAAAGAGGCTATAGGTATTCATTGCTCCTTCGGTTGAGCCTATGCTTCTAGTGTCCCTTCCAGACATCCCACCCTTTTCAAAACCTATGGACATGTTGAATAGCTTGATGATGTCTATTTTGATTTTCTCCTCTTCCTCCTTGCCCTGTTCTTTATCCATGAGCATATCACATCCTCTAATGAAGCGAAATATGGCGGATGACCATGCTTGAAATCAAGGTCAGAAGA
Source organism: Sequoiadendron giganteum (assembly GCA_007115665.2). NCBI lineage: Eukaryota > Viridiplantae > Streptophyta > Pinopsida > Cupressales > Cupressaceae > Sequoiadendron > Sequoiadendron giganteum. The sequence continues at coordinate 521,471,518 of CM021100.1, read as the reverse complement.
AGGTTTTTCCTTCTTCGGAGGGAGCTTCCTCATTGGCATGTGTCGTCCTAGTAATGGAGGCACCCATCGTGTCCTCAGAGTTTGTCACTTCTATTGAATTTTGGTGTAGGAGCACCTTCACCATGATTCTATTTTGTAAATGATTTCATTTTTTTCCTTTGTAGAAGTCATTTAAAAGTAATTTTCAAAAAAAAAATGTAATGATGTCAACATTTATTGCAATCAAAGTGTAAAAGTTGCATAAAGCAACAATTAGGGAGACTAAACATTAGTGGGAAGTTGGAAATCAGTTGGAAACTGATTATTCATATTGTAATGTCTTTAAAAGGGCTCTTTGTATGTTCATAAGCTTGTGGGTGATAGAAAATTTGAAATGGAATAATGGAAAGCACAATTTTATGTAATTTTCTTCAGAAAATTCATAGTTTTCAGATTTTGTACGGATTTGTACGGCCTCAAATGATAGAATAAATGGTTTTAAGTGTTAGAGGGAACAATCACCTTCCATTTCCAATTCATTTCATGCAGATTGGTTCATTTTTAAAGAGGTTATGCTAATTTTTGTAAACACAGTCTAAATTCTGATCTAGGGTAACAGTTTTCAATAAAATTCATGTTTCTCAAATTTTAACCGTTGGATGTTACTCAAAATTGGAAAAAATATCCATAATGATATCCACTAAATTATCACCAGATAGATTGGATTAATTAGATGATTTGTGAAAGTTATAAGTTACTGTTTGCATGCATATCTGGTTATTTCGACCTAATATTTAGCAAAGAAGTCCGGACAGCAAGCCTGTGTTCCAAAACAAGTGTACCTACAAATGAGATATTTTTAATGGATGAAATGGGTACTCAAAAATGTATTTATGTTTTGGAGATTCAATATGGTTTGAATGTTACACCCGATTTAGTGTTTTGATTCTCTTCAAGCAAAATTTGGGTTTTTGGTGCAAGTAATTTGTAAATCTTATAAAACAGAGAAATAAGGCTATGCAATTGGTTAATTTCTATCAAAATGATGATTTTGAAGATGTAGAAGGGTCTGTTTTGAGTTGGATACAAGTTTAGAGTCATGTTTTGAAGAGTTGGGCTTGTGGCCATGAAGAAATTCAAAGAATTTGAAGTGATTTTGGTAAAGGATTGAATCAGAATTGTTTCAAGTATTGTTGTTTCTTCCTTTGCTCTGCATCAAATTGGTATCAGAGCCCAGAAAGATTTGGGCTGGTGAGTGGTAGTTGTGGTTTGTTGGTTGTTTGCAGGAAAGTGAGTTGTGAAGCAAGGAGGAATCTTGCTTGAGAGGATGGAGAACTTGAGAAGGCATTTGCAGGCAGAGGAAGAGAGAAAGAAGAGAAAGAGACAAACAAAGTTTGATAGAGAAATTGCTGAGTTAAAGCAAGCATTGAAGAGATTAGATGAAGAGTTCCAAGAATCTATGATGAAGTTAAAACAAATGATGGAAGAAGAAGAAGAAGAAGCATATGAAGGTGCACATGAAGAATTCATTGATGAAGCAGTTAAAGACATTCAAGGAATGATCATGGATGAATTGTTCATAAAGGTTTGCAAGGAGTTGCAGCATGATGGAGGTATCATGATTGTCACCTTATATCATTTCATTATGTTACTAATGCTTTGGACAAAGGATTGTTTGCAGGTTGAAGGAGAAAGGGAAAAACATGGTTTTGAGATGTATCAAGGAGTAAGGTATTTGATTTCAGGGGGGAAGCATGGAAGACAATTAATTTGCATGGACAAATTTAAACCAAAAGTGAAAATGAAGGTGATAAGAAGTAGATTAGTGGCAGGGCATCTCAAGAAGGCAATTTTGTTGGCAACAACACTTTCAAGAGGACTTGAAATATTTTTGGTGGGGAGTTTGGTGCAGGAGCACCTTCACCATGATTCTATTTTGTAAATGATTTCATTTTTTTCCTTTTTAGAAGTCATTTAAAAGTAATTTTCAAAAAAAAAATGTAATGATGTCAACATTTATTGCAATCAAAGTGTAAAAGTTGCATAAAGCAACAATTAGGGAGTTAAAAAGGTCATTAGGGAGACTAAACATTAGTGGGAAGTTGGAAATCAGTTGGAAACTGATTATTCTTATTGTAATGTCTTTAAAAGGGCTCTTTCTACGTTCATAAGCTTGTGGGTGATTGAAAATTTCAAATGGAATAATGGAAAGCACAATTTTCTGTAATTTTCTTCAGAAAATTCACAGTTTTCAGATTTTGTACGGAATTGTACGGCATCAAATGATAGAATAAATAGTTGGAAGTGTTAGAGGGAACAATCACCTTCCATTTCCAATTCATTTCATTCAGATTGGTTCATTTTTAAAGAAGTTATGCTAATTTTTGTAAACACAGTCTAAATTCTGATCTAGGGTAACAGTTTTCAATAAAATTCGTGTTTCTCAAATTTTAACCGTTGGATGTTACTCAAAATTGGAAAAAATGTCCATAATGATATCCTCTAAATTATCACTGGATAGATTGGATTAATTAGATGATTTGTGAAAGTTATAAGTTACTGTTTGCATGCATATCTGGTTATTTCGACCTAATATTTAGCAAAGAAGTCCGGACAGCAAGCCTGTGTTCCAAAACAAGTGTACCTAAAAATGAGATATGCTTTTAATGGCTGAAATGGGTACTCAAAAATGTATTTATGTTTTGGAGATTCAATTTGGTTTGAATGTTATACCCGATTTAGTGTTTTGATTCTCTTCAAGCAAAATTTGGGTTTTTGGTGCAAGTAATTTGTAAATCTTATAAAACAGAGAAATAAGGCTATGCAATTGGTTAATTTCTATCAAAATGATGATTTTGAAGATGTAGAAGGGTATGGTTTGAGTTTGATACAAGTTTAGAGTCATGTTTTGAAGAGTTGGGCTTGTGGCCATGAAGAAATTCAAAGAATTTGAAGTGATTTTGGTAAAGGATTGAATGAGAATTGTTTCAAGTATTGTTGTTTCTTCCTTTCCTCTGCATCAAATTTTTTGGTGAAGCTAGAAGTGGATCTTGGTTGTTGCCTCCATCACCTCTTGAATTGATACATTGCACTTCAGTTAGGAAAATGTTCAACTTCGTAGATGATGTCTCAGCCCTCTCAGTGATCTTTGTAATATCGCTAACATTCACCTCATAGAAACTAAGTGGAGAGGACCTCGAGGAGCCTTCTTCCTTGGCTCTTGTTGCAAGAGGGTCAGAGGGTTACCCCCTTGATATTTTTCCTTTATAGGCTTGTTCGCCCTCTCCTTATAATGATCTAGAATAGTAGAATGATGACCTCTTGGTTGATGAGGACTAGGGGGCACCTCTTCTTTACCTATAGATTAGATTGTTCATGTTTTTTTTGTGTTCCCCCATGCTTTTTTATTATGTTCTTAGACAACCCCTCTCACCCTTGTACGTGCTTGGATATAGGATTATTTTTGTGTCATGAAACTTCTTCTATATGTCGCATCATTTTTCTCTTTTTTGTGCTCTAATATTCGATAATAGGGCCGATGCAAAGTGTTGGGAACATTTAGGCCTCCCTTCTATGTTGATCCAATTTTTTAATTTTTTTTTTGTTTTCACATGTCATTTACATGGTTTGATATAGTAGAGGGTTGATTATAGTTCATTTATATATTATTATATCCATCTATCTATATCTATGAGCAACTCTAACCTTAAAATATGAGATCCCCCTATCTCTCATTCGCTACGTCCTTTTTTTCCCTTTTTTTTTTTTCTTTCTCTCTTCTTTCTTTGCTTTGTGATGTTGTTGTGCTCATGTGTTGTCCCTCATGTGTGTGACATCATTACCATAATTACATCTTTTTATGTTCTGTGGGCCACAACACCACCTCAATTCCTGCTTTTCTCTCCTTAGGATGTCATGTGCCTTTCTGTTCAACATAAACCATCCTAAGGGGGGGCTATCATATTGCTTTGAATTTCAGAAGTTCTATTCAATGGCCAATGAATCTCTTCTTGAAAATCTCTATTTTTCAATAATTTCATTCTTCAACATATATCTCTGAATGAATTTTTCTTTCATCTTGGATTCACAAGATAAATTTGTACTTTCCCTTGTGAGGGAGCATTCTTTCTTTCAAATTGCTTGATGAAATGAATCTTTAAGAAGGAATCCTTGATGTTATAATCATTTGCAAAAATTTCTATCTCTTTTTCTATTACTTTCGAATAGAGTGTCCCTTGAGTGGTCCCCTTTTCTTTTAAACGGTTCTCGAGGGACCCCTTTGAAAGCTCTTCCTTCATTTGTTGGCTCTTTGTGTGACTATTTGCATGTCTGCCTACGTGGCTTCTTTTTGACATCGTACATGATCTTTCTGTAGATTAACATGTTGCTTTGTAGGTGCTCATGTGAAGTTAATTTTCAATCAAACTCTACAGAGCCTCATTCATCTAGCTTCCTCCAGGACTGAGCACCTAGAGGATGCCTCCTTTCCAAGTCTGAGGACTTGTGAAGCACTTACATCTTGCAAGATATTTTTTTTTAAACTTTGTAGCTTCAAGGACCTACAGAGCCTTTTTTTCACCTTCTATAGATCTATGGATCTATAGATTTGTGACACATTTGTTCAACTCACCCTAGGTCTGAGGACTTGTGGAGCCATCCCTTCTCCCTATTCTTCTAGGTGGGTCAAATTTTAGTCTACTTCCTCAAAAGTTTAGGTATACATTTTTAAACTCTTTCAATCTACTTTACCTCACATCTAATAGCACATACTTGATAAAGTGGGGGAAAATGTAATTGAGTGAATTTGTACCCATTGCAAATTCCTCATTTACATCCCCTCAGTTTAGAAAAATTAAATTCGACAATACATTTCAAACTCATACATCCAATTTCTACCCACTTGGTGCCTTTGTATAGTGTTAATGGGGGATTTTTTTGGGGGACACTAGCGTGGCGTCTAGATATCTACACTACAAACTACCATCTTGAGAGGAATCCTACATCTAGAATCTATAGGGGCATTACACTTGCCATTCATAATGCAGTGTAACATTCCTATGCCTCTTGACTAACCTCAAATGGCTTCATTCCCTCCATTTCACATTGAAATTGTTATTCTATTCATGCACTTGAACTTCTACGAAACTCTACACACTCTTCTTGATATTCTACACTCTACTTGCTACTACACACTCCATTTTCTCACCATTGTTGAAGCTCTAAATCATTACTCTATCGGATTTCACTCTTGTTGTTGCTATGATGATTAGATCTTCAAGCTTGCAAGCTTGCATCTCCCTTCATGTGCTTAAGGGCACCTTGCTCGGGAGGTGGTATTTACTTCATTTTAGCATTTTTATTTGATTTCATAGCATAGTATAGTTCCTCTTTATTTGCAACACTTTCTTCCATTGATTTCTTTATCATATTTTCTATCTCGTGGCTATTATGGCTGTCCATTGAGGGTGGAACACTGAAATGGGGGTTTGACTATGGAAAGCCTCGAAACAACCCAAACATTTTCCCCCATTTTGTTGTGTGTATTTTTTGCGTTTGTGTGGGGATTGCGAGAGGATAGACCATTCCTAAGTCATATTTCTACCACCTTTTTACTCCAGTTAACTTCTCTTTTCAAGTTAAAGTGTTCTTCTAGCTTTCTTAGTCTACTAGCTTTTTTTTGCTTTGTGTCATGATGTGAACTTCAAGTTATCAGGTTGTAGTTAAATCCCTCTTAGTACTAATTGTATTTTGTATTCCCTATCCATATGGATGCTAGTGTGTTGTGTTGTTGTTTGTCTTCTACACTAGGGTCCTTTGGCAAAGAGTTCCAGAGGTCTTAGTCTCAGCTCAAGAATTAGCTCACTTGATTCCCTAAACCTCTTAGATTGGTAGAAGGATAGTGGCAGATCAATTGTCCTTCCTTTTCAACCTCTTGAAACACTAAAATTTCCTTAAACAATCCTTAGCATGAGGTATATTAGGGCAACTGATAATTCTAGAACCTCTTGTGATATGGGGTCTTGAGTGTTCAGTCCCCCTCCTCTACATAATGTTGGAAGCTCCTTGTTTTTGAGGGATGACTTGTCGTCCCAATATGATGAGGGACATTTTACATGTCTCGTAGCCATACTAGGGATGGATAGTCGTCCCCAAAATAGCATGGACATTTCTTGCCATTTCCTGCTCTCTATATTTTTTCAGGGATGACAAGGGGATGTCCCCTTTGCATACCCCCATCCTAGGGATGGTAGACAACATGGGACATGTCCTCGTGTAACATAGGAGAATTTCGATGTGACCTAGGATATGTTTTTAAATTTTTTAGGAAGGTGGGATAGGTGATATGTTGATAGATGAACTCTAAAGAGAGATTGCTAAATGGTATCTAGGGTTCTGATTTATGGCATCCAAATAGAATAGGTCTATAAATGCTCCAAAAAGAAGACTATTAAATATAGATGTTGGGGTTTGATAAAATATGTTGGATGGATTGGATGACCTTAGAGTGTAAGGGATTGTTATTACTAATAGCTATGGAATGAGATTGATGGAGGTAAATGATTACTGGATGTGAATCTTGATATGGAGATGGTTGGCACCTAGACCTTAGCAAGAGGACAATCCTAATCTAAACAAAGAATGATAGATTATTCACAACACAAAATCAATAAACACACTAAGAATTATAAAATTATTCAATAAAAAATAAGTACTTGAACATATGCAATAAAAGATACGTACTTGAATATATGCCCACCAATATGCCTTGTCCAAGCTCCCGCTATGAGCGTGAACAATCCTCACCCAAAGAGGGTGTAGGTATTCATTGCTCCTTTAGTTGAGCCTATGCTTCTAGTGTCCCTTTCGGACATCCCACCCTTTTCAAAACATATGGACATGTTGAATACCTTGATGATGTCTATTTTGGTTATCTCCTCTTCCTATTTTCCTTTTGCTTTATCCATGGGCATATCACATCCTATAATGAATCCAAAGATGGAGGATGACCCTGCTTGAAATCGGGGTTACAAGAAGGGTTTTCCTTCTTTGGAGGGTGCTTCCGCATTGGCATTTGTCATCCTAGTAATGGAGGCACCCTTGGTGCCCTCAGAGTTTGTCACTTCTATTGAATTGTTTGGTGAAGGTAGCACTGGATCTTGGTTGCTACCTCCATCGCCTATTGAATTGACACATTGCACTTTAGTTAGGTGAATGTTCAACTTTGTAGATGATGTCTCAGCCCTCTCAGCAATCTTTGTGATATCACTGACATTCACCTCATAGAAACTAAGTGGAGAGGACTTTGGGGAGCCTTCTTCCTTGGCTCTTGTTGCAAGAGATTACCCCCCTTGATATTTTTCCATTATAGGCTTGTTCCCCCTCCCCTTATAATGATCTAGACTGGGAGAATGATGAGCTCTTGGTTGACGAGGACTAGGAGGGCCACCTCTTCTTTACCTATAGATTAGATTGTTCATGTGTGTGTTGTGTTCCCCCATTCTTGTTTATTATGTTCTTAGATGAACCCTCTCACCCTTGTAGGTGCTTGGATATAGGTTTGTTTTTGTGTCATGAAACTTATTCTATATGCCGCATAATGTTTCTCTTTGTTGTGCTTTGATATTCAATAATAAGGGATGATGCAAAGTGTTGGGACACTTAGGCCTCCCTTCCATGTTGATCCAATTTTAAATTTATTTATTTTTGACGTGTCATTCACATGGTTTGATATAGTAGAGGGTTGATGATAGTTCATTTATATATTATTATATCTATCTATCTATATTTATGAGCAACTTTAACCTTGAAATATGAGATCCCCCTATCTCTCATTCACTATGTCCTTGTTTTTTTTTTCTCTCTTCTTTCCTTGCTTTGTGATGTTGTTGTGCTCATGTGTTGTCCCTCATGTGTGTGACATCATTACCATAATTACATATTTTATATTTTGTGGGCCACAACACCACCTCAATTCCTGCTTTGCTCTGCTTAGGATGTCATGTGCCTTTCTGTTTGACACAAACCATCCTAAGGGGGGGCTATCATATTGCTTTGAATTTTAGAAGGTCTATTAGATGGCCAACGAATCTCTTCTTGAAAATCTCTATTTTTCAAAAATTTCATTCTTCAACATATATCTCTGAATGAATTTTTCTTTCATCTTGGATTCATAAGATAAAATTCATACTTTCCCTTGCGAGGGAGCATTCTTTCTTTCGAATTGCTTGATGAAATGAATCTTTAAGAAGGAATCCTTGATGTTATAATCATTGCCAAAAATTTCTCTCTTGTTTTCTATTACTCTAAAATAGAGTGTCCCTTGAGTGGACCCCTTTTCTTTTAAATGGTTCTCAAGGGACCCCTTTGAAAGCTCTTCCTTCAATTGTTGGCTCTTTATGTGACTATTTTCCTATCTGCCTATGTGGCTTCGTTTTGATATCTCACATTTTTTGTCAATTGATTAACATGTTGCTTTCCAGGTCCTCCTGTGAAGTTAATTTTCAATAAAACTCTATGGAGCCTCATTCATCTAGTTTCCTCCAAGATTGAGCACCTAGAGGGTGCCTCCTTTGCAAGTCTGAGCACTTGCGAAGAACTTACATCTTGCAAGATATCTTTGTTCAACTTTGTAGCTTCGAGGACATACAAAGCCTTTTTTTCACCTTTTGTAGATCTATGGATCTATAGATTTGTGACACATTTGTTCAACTCTCCTTGGTCTAAGGACCTATGGAGCCATCCCTTCTCCCTATTCTTTCAGGTGGGTCAAATTTTTTTCTACTTCCTCGAAAGTTTAGGTATACATTTTTAAACTCTTTCAATCTACTTTACCTCACATCTAATAGCACATATTTGGTAAAGTGGGGGAAAAATGTAATTGAGTGAATTTGCACCCCTTGCAAATTCCCCATTTACATCCCCTCTATTTAGAAAAGTTAAATTTGACAATACATTTCCACCCACTTGGTGCTTGTCTATAGTGTCAATGGGGGAAATGTTTTGGGGACTCTAGCCTCGCATGCATATATCTACATGACACACTACCATCTTGAGAGGATTCCTACCTTTAGACTCTACAGGGGCATTAAACTCGCCATTCATAATGCACAGTGTAACATTCCTATGCCTCTTGACTAACTTCAAATGGCTTCATTCCCTCCATTTCACATTGAAATTGTTATTTCATTCATACACTTGAACTTCTACGAAACTCTACACACTCTTCTTGATCTTCTACACTCTACTTGCTACTAAACACTCCATTTTCTCACCATTGTTGAAGCTCTGAATCATTACTCTATCCGATTTCACTCTTGTTGTTGCTATGATGATTGGATCTTCAAGCTTGCGAGCTTGCATCTCCCTTCATGTGCTTAAGGGCACCTTGCTTGGGAGGTGGTATTTACTTCATTTTAGCATTGTTATTTGATTTCATAGCATAGTATAGTTCCTCTTTCTTGGCAACACTTTCTTCAATTGCTTTCTTTACCATATTTTCTATCTCATGGCTATTTTGGTTATCCATTCAGGTGGGAACACTGAAATGGGGGTTTTAGTACGGAAAGTCTCGAAACAACCCCAACATTTTTCCCCGTTCTGTTGTCTATAGGTTTTACGTTCGTTCAGGGCTTGCGAGAGGCTAGACCATTCCTAAGTCATATTTCTACCACCTTTCTCAGTCTACTAGCTTTTTTTTCTTTGTGTCATCATGTGGACTTCAAGTTCTCAGGTTGTAGTTAAATCCCTCTTAGTACTAATTATATTTTGTATTCCCTATCTATATGGACACTAGCGTGTTGTGCTATTGTATGTCTTCTACGTTGGGGTCCTTTGGCAAAGAGTTGCAATGGTCTTAGTTTCGGCTCGAGAATTAGCTCACTTGATTCCCTAAACCTCTCAAATTGGTAGAAGGATAGTGGTAGATCGGTTGTCCTTCATTTTCAACCTCTCAAAACACTAAAATTTCTTTAGAAAATCCTTAGCATGAGGTAGATTAGGGCAACTTATCATTCTAGAACCTCTTGTCATTTGGGGTCTTGAGCGTTCAGTCCCCCTCCTCTACATAATGTTGGAAGCTCCTTGTTTTCGAGGGATGACTTGTTGTCCCAATACGATGAGGGACATTTTCCACATCCCCTAGCTGTAGCAGGGATGGATAGTCGTCCCCAAACGAGCATGGACATTTCCTGCCATTTCCTGCTCTCTAGCTTGTTTCAGAGATGACAAGGGGATGTCCCCTTTGCATACCCTCATCCCAGGGATGGTAGGCGACATGGGACGTGTCCTCGTGTAACATAGGAGAATTTCGATGTGACCTAGGATATGTTTTCTTTAATTTTAGGAAGGTGGGATGGGTGGTATGTTGATGGATGAACCCTAAAGAGATTGCTAGATTGTATCTAGGGTTTTAATTTATGGCATCCAAATGGAATAGGTTTATAAATGCTCCAAAAAAGAAGACTATTAAATATAGATGTTGGGGTTTGATAAAGGATGTAGGATGGATTGGATGACCTTAGAGTGTAAGTGATTGTTATTACTAATAGCTATGGAATGAGATTGATGGAGGTAAATGATTATTGGATGTGAATCTTGATATGAAGATGGTTGGCACCTAGACCTTAGCAAGAGGACAATCCTAATCTAAACAAAAAAAAACAAATTATTCACAACACAAAATCAATAAACACATTAAGAATTATAAAATTATTCAATAAAAAATACGTACTTGAATATATGCAATAAAAGATACGTACTTGAATATATGCCCACCAATATGCCTTGTCCAAACATGATATGTAAGTCCTATATTGAAAAAACCTAACTGTTTTTCATCACCCAAGATTGCTCATAATGTTACGAAGAAAGAGCATACACAACATATATATTTATTGTACCATGCGATATGTGTATGTACACTTGCAGTCTACCGATTACTCCAGCACGTTTTAATCGCTTTCCTTCCGTTTTCCTACGTGTTGTAAACCATAATTCATGTTTTTTTTATTCGGAATTGTGGACTCTACATGTCTATAATTCATCGAAGGATAAAAAATCAGATAGTAGCAATCCGTGAATTATTCGCGATCTAGATAAATTCCGAACATTTTCAATCAATTTTTTTCGTGTCGCGGCTCGAGATCGTTTGCCTTCCAACCAAGCTTTTATGTCGATGGTATTTGTAGTTTCGACGTCAGTCAATAATACGGACAAAAATCCTCTTACAAGGATATACACGTGTTCGTAAGGGTCGAAACCAGAAAATGAAAGTGTCGAATCTTATTATATGCAGTCGTCAGGGCAATATGCGAGGCCAAGTTGGATTGGTCCCATGATATTGCACGCTTCCGAAACGCCTTTTTCTTTGAATATATTCACTTCGTCTAATCCCTCAATTTTTGAACGTACTAAAAGCGTTTATGCATCATAATCAATGTCCATTCGCCTCCTCTCTAGTTCGATGGATTACTTGGTTAATGCACTTAGAAATAGGAAAGATTCATGAGGATATTTTACATCAGGAGGCATATTATAGAGTGAATAATTTTAAATGTAACTTAAAATTGAAATTTGTTATTGAAAAGCAAACCCTTGTTTGATTGTATAAACCTTTTCTTAACTATTATATTAAATATAAATATTACAAATAGTTTTTAGATGTTAATTTAGTTTGACACTTGGGAATGCATTATTACGATTTTTAGGGTACTTGTTAAGGCATGTAAACTCTCATTTCCTTGCATTGTTGCTAGATAATGCTAGGTTTTTGATTTATTTTTGGCCTTTTTAATCTTTATACAAATACATTTTGAGTTTTCCTTTGCCTTGAGGCATCATCATATCATATTTTTATTGATTTTGTCATATTTAAAATCAAACAAGGGTTTCTCTAATACATTTCTTTGAATACGTGTTAGGCAATTATACAAAAAAATTAATTTCATAGTCTTTTATAACATGTTTTTTGATTTGAGGACTCATTTATATTACGTATTTCTAAACTCTTTGAGATCTAATGACCCTTTTTCTTTCCCTAGGTAGGATTGTGAGATGAAGATTCAAGGCTTGTTTGTACATAGCAACTCACTAAACACAAAGAATGTGATTGATAATGATATCACAATGATTTAAATATTGTCTTTTCAACATATTACCCCATGAGACTCTGGCACCAATTCTTGGGATTTATTGGATGGATCATGATCATGGGTTATTAGATGCATACTATGACACACAAAATAATTGACGTCAATTGTACCCTTATCCTAAAACTCATGATAGTCACATGAAGGAGTGTAATGCATGAGCAATACTATCATAAATGTATAATATATTAGTGTGATTTTGCTTTGTACAACTACTCCATCACTTCAATAGGATCTTGTAAGAACAAGGACTAATTTATGTAAGAATAAACTATCATAATGTTAGGAAACTCATATAAGAATAATATTTATCAACATGGTACATAGAACAACTAGCTCCATAATAAACAAGGCAATCTTAACAACTATATAGTTTAGTCATGAAGATGGATTAAAATTCTAATGTCATAGAGGGAATTAAGAGTTGCCTTAATTTTCCAAAGGGATACTATAGTCAAAAAATTATTGACATTTAATATTGTTACAATCATTATGAAGGTTGTGATGTTCACCAAGAAAATATTACCATTATTTCTCATATGCAAATGGACTTTACCACAAAGATAGTTCATAGATGAATTTCACGCAAAAAAGAAAATCATGACTATATAAGAAGATCAAATAATTGTAAAAGCAAGGTAGACTCATAGATTGATGCTTAATTTCCATTTATTTCACCTAAATCAAGGGAGTATCTACCTTATAACCTCACAAAAATCATCTTTCAAATTCTATAGTGATGTAGATTTATGAATATCATATCATTAATCCATTCAATTAGTAACATTCATTCAATTATTAGATCTGTGTTGAAAATTGAAGGATTTTTTCCCATAGAAACTCAATAAAATATGATAAGAGGAAACGAGATTACTGTCGCAATATAAGATTATTACCATGATATTATAACATCCCCATATCCCTATTAGTGAGCTATAATACAAATTTATCCCATAGCTTATCAAGGATTATGAAGTTATGATACTGATGAAATGTGACTATTCTAGTAAAACTAAATTCATCATAAAATCCTAAAATTTTATCATCTAGAGATCTCTTTTTTCATTGTCATAAACTCTTTGTATATTATTCTTAAACCTTACTATGGATGTCATGTGCCTAACAATGATATTATGATATGGTCAAAAGGACAATTGGATTTGGTAAGTTATCAATGTATTGTATCAGTATGGATAATAATTCCTATGACTATCATGGTGGATGACGCATAATCATTAGATCAATGAGTAGTCTTTGTGGACTGAAATAATATTGAATAACATTCAATGAGTAAAGAATAAATTGAATATGGATACCAAAATATATGAAAGAAAATAACTAATAAACCCTCATATATTAAAGGTATAGAGGCTTTCCAAGGATTCACACAAACATATTTACCCTATTTCTAGAATGGAGTAAATAATGTCATCTCTCTGCATATTAGACTATCAAGTGTTTTAGAAGCTATCATAAATGTTAGATTCTATCCACATGCTAGATTTTACATATTTAAAAGTTTATATTACACTACCACATGAAGCATAATGGTGAGTAATAAATTATTTCCATTAAATATTTTGGATCACCTAGTAGGATAATTATTTCTATAGTAGAAAATTAAATTCCCTAGGAGTTTTCAAGACAATATCACTTGCTTTAGTGTTTCCCATTCTTTGACAAACCAAAGAGTAGGTGTTGATAGTGGTGGAGATCAACAATAGAAAAACAAAATTTTGTACATTTTCCCATGCCTACCAAATTTGATACCAACACATAAGGACTTCTAGCTCTAAATAAATGGCTTGAATATGAAATGACTATATTTTTATAATTAGTGGCTAAAAGTGATATTTTTGTAAAGAATTTGATGTTTTGTGTGATTTTCTTGTAGGATTATATTGTGAGTTTATTAATAGGATGTTGTTCCATTCAAGAAACATCATGACATTGGATATCCTTTTTATTTGGCTACAAAATAGAAGTTAGAAATTATCAACAAGGTTGAAGACAAGGTCTTAAAGTTAAAAGTAATAAATATAAAATTTATCCCTAATTTGTGTTAAATATATGAGATCCTACCTAGGGATGAGGTATATTAATTATAAATAAGGTTGATTATCCTGAAATATTATGTAGGAGGTTTCCACATGGAGGGTTAAGTCATGAATTAGTTTTATTATAGTTGTATATTCTAATTTATGATTAAAATAAAAAGAGTTGGTCTATAGAGAATAACAAGTTTAAATTTTTTAAGAAGCAAGAGTACTTTTTAAATTTTTCATTTGAATTTTTGGCTTGCATATTCACTTAACGTGGGATTAGACAACTTGAGGGGGGCCTTTCCAACTCCTTATCTCACTTTGGTTGGTATTGGTGGTAATATCTCAAGTAGTTCCTTAACAACATTTTCTTATGACTTGGGTGGTAGGGCCAAAGGTTGGAATAATTCCATCATGGGAGGTGAGCATAAAGAACACATGCTTAAAAATAATAACCTAGTGTTGTCGATGTTAGAAGAAGAAAAACCTATCAATTTACATGATTCACATGTGAATAGAATTACTCCTTAGATGGAGAACATATTGGTAGGAAAGTTCTTTCCCTAAAACCATAACATTGATATAATTATAAAATAGGGCATGGTGAAATGATAGCTAAAGAGTAGGAAACATGTGATTCTAATAGCAAGATGAATGTTCTCCTTTAAATTCACTACTCAAGATAAAATCCTGCATCTTTTTGGGGTGTACACCATTGATTTGTGAGAAAAAATAGATCTTTCCCTTTGTATATGGAAGTTGAAATTTGACCAAAAAGTGGACCTAAGAAAAGCTCCACCTATCTAGGTTAAACTACTTGGCCTCCCATTCAAGTTCTTGGATGAGGAAATATTTTTTGGACACTTAATTCCTTTGGGCACTTTATAACTATGGATAAAGTGAAAAGGAGAAATCTAAATTAGTTATTACTAGCTTTCTTGTTATTATTGATGGCTTTACTACTCTCTTAAACTATATAACCATTGAATCTAAGTTTGAGAAATTAAATTTTACTATTGTAAATTTTCACCCATAAAATTTCACCTTATTTTTGGTTCCCCCTTAGATTATTGGAGCTAATTGAGTATTTAACTTCCTTAATTATGCATCCTATGACCCATTTTTGACATTTTTGGAGCAATTGCAAGAAGGATTCAATTGCATTTATCTAGGAAATTTCCCCGACATTAACTATCCTTGAAAATACATCTAGGACAATTAAGAACTTGGTGGGAGTGTCCTCCTATTTTACATTCATATTAAAATATTTCATTATTATCAATTTAATATTTGAATTTCAACTTTCCAAAGTCATCCATCTAGATTTAGTTGTCAAGAAAATTGAATAAATTCCTATAAATACCTAGTTATTACATAATTTCAAATATATCTGGAAATAAGAAGAAATTATTGGAAAACTTATGATCAAGATCACTATTGAGCATGCCAAGAGAAATATTTTAGAGCTTAATTGCAGCAATTCAAGATTCTAACATCATTTCCTATTATATGTGAGTTTATGTGTGTTTATCTTATCATTGTTTTGTGAGGGCTAACACTCTTGTAGGTCTCTAAGGAAATCCAAGAAATTAAAGCATTCAAGAAAATCATACAATTAACATCAAGACCTTCATGTGATGTGTATTCCTTTAGTTATTAAAGGAATCCATTGAAGGGTGGAGAGTTGCAACACTTTATAATTTCATTGAGCCAAGCCCCTAAAATGGCCAAAAATTTCTCCTCTTTATGACAGTGCAGATCTCAGGATTGAAGAAGATTGAAAGGATCTTGAAGAAAATTTGTCCATTATTTCATTTGTTGTCATACATCTTTTCAAGAGCTACATAAACTCAGTTATAAAAATATTTTTAATTTTTCCAACATATCTGAAGGCAAAAATCTAAAGCTCATATCTGACATTAGAGGACTTCAAAAGTAGATCTAGAAAATTATACAAGGGAACTAACTTCGTAGACATCTATTTCCACCAGTTTGTGCCCCAAATTGGAATCACCATTTCATAGTGTCCTGATTTTCTCATTTATGTTGTCTAGATTTATCTATGCACTTCTATGCTTTTTATATTTGCATTGGAATGGAAAGTTGCACTATTAACCTAGTTAGATCATTATATTTCATCTTTAGGAAATTTCTAAATTTGGTTAAGGGTTATTTGTTTCAACTATTAGGTTGTAATTCAATCTCATACCTTGTCCAAATCCATCAATCCCTCATTCCATCATTGTGTATCCATTTACGTCATTCGCACAAAGATTTCATATATATATTTTTTAAATGTATCAAACCCTAAGGTGATAGCTAAAAGGTTTTCCACTTTTCACCATTTTAGTTTTGAACTCGATTTATTAACATTATATAACTTCCAAAATTTGTCATAATTCACCATAGATCTAGGTTCTTTATATCATTGTCTTGCATTTCACATTTAGGGTTTCATTTTTGCATCATAGAAAGTTATAAAAATATAGAAGTATTATCCTCATATTGCATTAAGGGTTACAAAATGTTTTCTTTCAATCCTTGAAATTAGATATACATTCAAAATTACATTCATGAAGTGATTCACTGTCAAAACTCTTTGTGTACAGGATTGGAACCTTAAATAGTAAAAAACATAATCAAACTTTGAATTTATAGTTATCCTATCTAGGACACAAACACCCTAAGGACCAATCACCTAATTATTTTGATTGAAATTTGAATCATACATTTGTTTCTGTGTTTCCTATTGAATTCTACTATCTCAATTTGATTTATGCATTTCAGAACTGTCATTTACTTTATGCTTTGTTGATTGTTTACATTGTCAAAATTAATAATCATAAAGTTAGCAAAATCTAGAAAAATGTTTATTGTTAGACTTGTTTGAATGTAGATCGAGAAACCCTAAATAGTCAGACTTTGAAATTTTAAAATCCTTTTCCAAGACATAGAAACCCTAGGTGCCTCAATCCTACCTTTTGGGACCTAGATTTCTATGAAAAAATACTCTAAGGAGCTTCTATTAAAATCTATTGTTTTTTTTTTAGTCACATATTCAATAACAATCTGGACCTTAATACAAGCATTATATAATCACGATGGATCAATGCTTTGGCAAGTTTTTGACTTCTTTGAAATATCTAGTGGATGCTTCAAGTTTTCTTTTTCGCAATAAACCTAGTTTTGATAGTTAAAATAATGATACTTCATCTCCCATTACAAGTCTTTTTTAAGTCCTACAACAAGATGAAGATAACATGTAGGAATTCATAAAAAATTATTTGTGTAACCTTAGAAAAATGTAGCCGTTTAACCCTCGATACAATTCTCTACCTCCCCATACCAACAACATCCTACCATACCACCAATTGAAATTTTCACTCTTTTACATCCCAAAAGTGAGACAAAACATTCCTTAACCAATGTGCATGGAGGCATCAACAAAAAAATCCCATGGAAGGTACATCAAATAATCCCCCGCCATATGAGGATAAAGTTACAAACATACCCACTAAAATGGAACAAACTTATTGACAAGGCTTTAGAATCTTGAAGAAACAAGGATGTGACATACAAAATGAACATGAAGTTCATTGTAACACCCTGCCACGCAACCATAGAGGAAGTTGCAAATCTACTCAAACGAACTATTTTTTTTTTGATTAAGTACAATTAAGATGCAAGATCACAACTATTGCAACAACCTCTAAGGTTATGAGAATGGGATTACTTATTAACCCACAAACAACATTAAATTGAAACCACAACATTTAAGTACTTATTAAATTAAGAACACATAGATTCCATACAGAATAAATTCATCAAATAAAATAAAGATACCATAAGATCTCTTTTAACAATAAATTTACAACTCTCATTCGCCAAATGAGGTAAATCCAAAGGCATGATTACATATTACAACTTCCACCTCAATAAAAAAGAGGGGTAATAAATTACAAGATTAACTGAAATGAAGATAAGCATAAAGATAACTGGATCCCATGAGCTCTCCAACTGGAAAGAAAGTCAACACAAACAAGAAGGAAGCCCAACGGAGTAAGGTGCACACCACCCAACCAAGTGGAACCCAAAGGCCCACCCCCCATGCTAGGAGATAGAAACAAGGATTCCTAGACAAGACCAACTACCTCTAAACATAGGTTGAATCATAACTGAACCAAACTGACACAACCAAACACATGAACCACACAAGTAAAACTCAAGTTTAACATAAGTACAACTCAAGTTTAATGTAATAATAAATCAATTTTAACATAAGTACAACTCAAGTTTAACGTAAGTACAACTCAAGTTTAATGTAAGTACAACTCAAGTACAACTCCAACATGGTTACATTGCTTCCAAAAATAATGGATTAGGTATGATAAAAACCATACACATAGCAATCAGGTACCAACTACAAGTACACCACAACATTACTCAGATGGATAAAATTTCTTCAGTTATCATGTGAATAAACTCCTTCCAAAGGTTAACCAGTTTACCTCTCACGGCTCTGGCCCCTAACGAAAGTCATTCTTCTACTTGACAACATACCAGACATAACCAAACACATTGGTAACCCAATTGCATACAACAAGACATCACGACCAATCCAACTCAAGGAGTAAACATAAAAAGAACTCACTCCAACTCTATAGGTAACAATGATATCAACTCCACTCCTTACAAGGATCCAAAAATGACATAATTCGCTCCTTTAATAGGAGGCACAAACATCCTTGTTCATGGAAGCTGGGTAATAATATTGACATGACCTCAAACACTAACCAAGGGAATTAACAAACAATTGACTTCACAAATCAACAACCCACATCCTCTAAGGTCCTTTGGAAGACTTACATAATAAAGGCACTTAACCCATTTCCCCAAACATGAACATAGAGGAATATTCACTTAAGGTAATTGAAATAAACTACTTTTGGATATTCTAAATCCATTTCCTTTTCAAAATGATTTTACACAAGGATATTAATTGCCTTAACTGAATAATTGATTAATATAATTAATTTCCTCATCAATTGTAGAGAAGGGAAATACTAACTTTAATAACCAATTTAAATTCATGATTACTTTAAAAACATCACATATCCGCTGCCTTTAGAAAATTCAATAATTTATTGTCTCAATAAGACTAATTTAATATTATCTCTTTCAGATACATTATAAAATTTAAACCAAATATTTAATCCCTAATTGTTTGAAAATACTAATAAAATAAAGTGGTTACTTCTGTGATTCAGAACATATCGCTTTAACAAATACATTGTTTCCTCTTTTTGACATAATCATTTTTAAAACAAATAACTTATCTTAATGAAAATATTATTTAAAGCCAAATACATTGTTTCAACAGATATATTATTTAAATTAAATTCAATAATTTAACTAGGAATATAGTATTTCCTTTTCCTCAATTAACTTAATTCATGTCATTTTAAAAATCAACAATTTTGATCTATGTAAATGCTTAAATGCAAATATATACATATACTAAAACTAATCGTTCAACTATATATAAATATATATATAATAATCAATATAAATATATATGTAATTTATATGTATATACACTCATGTATATATACTATATATATAGACAAATATGTATATATATATATATATATATTTTATTATTTAATATATATATAAATAAACATTA
The DNA here is from genome assembly GCA_007115665.2 of Sequoiadendron giganteum. Taxonomy (NCBI): domain Eukaryota; kingdom Viridiplantae; phylum Streptophyta; class Pinopsida; order Cupressales; family Cupressaceae; genus Sequoiadendron; species Sequoiadendron giganteum. The sequence continues at coordinate 521,451,665 of CM021100.1, read as the reverse complement.
ATATTTTAATCATATATAATATAATATTAAATATTAATATGTACCTATATTAACGTTTTAATATTATACAAATATATAATAATAAAATATTAAAAAAAAAATTATTTTATTTTTAAAAAAAAAGTCAAAATAGAAAAACCCCATACGCGTTTTCTTGGGGATGCGAGATGGTTTTCATTGGGCAGCCGTGGGCGGTGAACATGTTTTCCATGCAGGGTGACAAATCCATTTTTCACACAGGGCGTAGTATGCAGAGTTGACCCTACCCTCGGCCAACTATGGGTAACATAGTTGACTCCCCCTAAAGAGGCGTCGGTTGTGTGTAACACAACCGAACCCCTGGTAAGGGATATGGTCGACGATAGTAGGGGGTATGGGGGTCGCACTAGGCACGGCTCCCCCACATGCCTCCCACATGGGGGCGCAGTGGGGTGAGCCCCCAGCGACTCCCCCAAACCCCTCTTCAATGTTTCATTTTTTTTTTTTTGTTTTTTAAAAATAATTATTATCTTTCAACTGAGCGTTGTGGATTTAAAAAAAATCTCAAAATCATTTTATTTGAAACAAGGTTCCATAATATATATTTTTTTTTAAACAACATTTTTTTTCTTAAGAAATATATACAACAATATATGCATATATGTGTGCATATATATATACTTCAATATATGTAGATATATACCTATTTAAAAACCCCCAACTAAGATTTGTAAAACTAATTGGGAAAACAATATATAAAAATAAACATTTCTAGCCAAGAACATAATTTTTCTTGAGAATTTTCATTTTTAAACCAAGGTTTTCAAATTTTTTAGAGCCAGATTTAACAAGGGTTCATTTTGCAAATCAAATAAAGCTTATACATTTTCAACAACATATAAAATTATGATTCCTTTATCAAAATTAAATAAATTTAATAAAAGAAAACCTGGCTCCTCCAAAAGCTTGATAAGTTGACAATGGTGCAAAGCTTTCTCCTTAGATTCAATATCCATCTCACATAAACCATAAGCCGAGAGCCAATATCCATCTCACATAAACCGACATCACAATCAGTGGCTTGATGGTGTTAGGTCATACATAAAATAAACCATCCAAAAAAAACCACAATGTCCTATCTCTTGTTCTACAAGGTGGTTAGCCTCCAAGAGATATTCATCACACATAGGTGAGTAGTGGGTCCTAGCTACATAACAACCTCGCATACCCCCATCCTCTACGTTTCCTACATCTACTTCCTCGTACACACTCACGAAGTTCGTCTCATATGTCCCTAGAGAGGAATTCACAATATGACATATAGCCGACATTGAGAACAACAATGATAACTACCTTAGCCACCAATTTCATAAAGAAGAGAAAATTAAAGTTCAATATCAACAATAAGGCAATAAATGTGCACAATTTCAACAATGAATCTAATATATAACCACTAGGGTTATAAGAAAATAAGGTCACAAGTTGTGGCTAAAACTTCAAAATCAAATATAACAAATTGTCGACCCTCACAATCAATAGAAAAAACATCAATAACCAAAAGAAAGTTCACAATATTTAAAATTGCACTGTACAAATTTGTGTGACTAGATACTAGCCACAAAACAAGGAAGGAGGAAACAATGTCTAACTATCGTGATAAACCCTCATGTGGTGCAGAGTGAAACTACCAACCACATGACATAGGGTGTACTCCTCGGCTACACTCTACATTGCATCAACACACAACATGGGACATACGCCAATCGAAATAGGAACGTACTGGTCATATAGCGCATGGAAGAGATTCTATGGCTCCGTAGAAGTAGGCACGCGTAAAACACTCCCCGCATAGTGATACCTCATGGAGAAGGCAGACGCAGGTACTCACTGAAGCTAGAGGTATACATGGCTAGGATCTACCCATATTCTACTTGACCAACATGGTCAAGGAAACCATGAGTATCCCTCTACAAGTTTTGAGGCCCCATAATGCTCATCGCACAAGTAGGCTAGCAAAGAAAATCTCATATTGCACCTTCACGTGTCTACGCACATGGCATCATGTGATCACACGACATCATCACCATCACTATGTCAGAACATGAGTGGGTGTAAGGCATCGTATCTCATACACCATGTCGTAAAACAAGTAAGATAGGGTATATATACATGATGTAATATGATAACATCACTATGGGGCTACTGAGTCTCACCTCTCTTATAGATGAGGTTTACTCGCTATGCCAGATCAATTCCTCCACGGACATCCAGGCATAGCTAACATACCTATGCTGCTGCACTCAAATATATGGGGATTAGATTAACACTTATGGATCAAGTATCCCAATCCATCATAAGGGAGAGTAGTGGGTATGATTCCTCAGGATTGGTTTAGCTAAGACGCTTTGTGTTGCAATATGCGTATGCTACACACTCCACCCAAGGAACTTGTGGCTGCTACTATCCCTTTATGGATTGAGGATCTAGAGAACCAAAAGAAAAAGAACTATTTTTGGTTACTCTTGTATATAAGTTTCAACCACACACGGGTTGGCCCTCAATTAGGTAACACACATGCACACACATATAATGGTATGGTAAATCCCACACCAAAGTATAACTTTTCCTCAAGGATGGGTACCAAGTATCACCATCACATGGATACACAAAGCAAGTACGGGTATTCACAACTCACAAACAAGATACAATTATTGGTTTTTTTCACATTTATAGGGGTACAACTATATACAAAATCCCATAGGAACATCCAATACCATAACCCATGCGATATGTAACAAAACTTTCCAACCATAACCTTTTATCAGGTTACTTTCACGCTAATCTTTTCCACAGAGTACACCATGCTAAGGTAAAATCCATGATCATGTGATCACTTAACAATTCAACTAACGGATTCACAGGGACAACCTAGTGGGAAAAAATTACCCAGAGAACCCAGCATATGAACCTGAGGCTCCGATACCATGTGTAACACCCCACCACACAACCCTAGAAGAAGTTGCAAATAACTACTCAAATGAACTAATTTTTTTTCTGATTATGTACGATTAAGATGCAAGATCACAACTATTGCAACAACCTCTACGGTTACGAGATTGAGATTACTTATTATCCCACAAACAACATTAAAGAATTGAAACCACAACATTTAAGTACTTATGAAATTAAGAACACATACATTCCATACAAGATAAATTCATCAAAGAAAATAAAGATACCATAAGATATCCTTTAACAATAAGGTTACAACTCTCATTCCTTGAATGAGGTAAATCCAAAGGCATGATTACATATTACAACTTCCACCTCAATAACAAAGAGGGGTAATAAATTATAAGATTAACTGAAATGAAGATAAGCATAAAGATAACTAGATCTCGCGAGCTCTCCAATTGGAAACCTCATCAATACGAACAAGAAGGAAGCCCAACAGAGTAAGGTGGACACCACCCAACCAAGTGGAACCCAAAGGCCCACCCCGTGTGCTAGGAGATAGAAACAAGAATTCCTAGACAAGACCAACTACCTCTAAACACAGGCTGAATCATAACTGAACCAAACTGACACAACCAAACACATGAACCACACAAGTACAATTCAAGTTTAATGTAAGTACAACTCAAGTACAACACAAGTATAGCTCCAACATGGCTGCATTGCTTCTAGAAATAATAGATCAGGTATGATAAGAAAACCATACACATAACAATTAGGTACCAAATACAAGTACACCATAACATTACTGACATGGATAACATTGCTTTAGTTATCACATGAATGAACTCCTTCAGAAGGTTACCTAGTTTAACTCTCACGGCTCTGGCCCCTATCAGAAGTCATTGTTCTACTTAACAACATACCAAACATAACCAAACACATCGGTAAACCAATTGTGTACAAAAATAAATCATGACCACTCCAACTCAAGGAGGAAATGTAAAAAGAATTCACTCAAAATCTGGAGGCAACAACGATATCAATGCCACTCCTTACAAGGAGCCACAAATCACATAATCCACTCCTTTCACATGAGGCACAAACATCCTCGTTCGTGGAAACCGGGTAATAATATTGACATGACTACAAACATTAACCAAGGGAATTAACAAACAATTGACCTCACAAATCGACAACCCACATCCTCTAAGGTCCTCTAGAAGAGTTACCTAATAAAGGTAGTTAAAACCCATTTCCCCAAACATGAACACAGAGGAATATTCAGTGAAGGTAACTAAAATAAAATACCTTTTGATATTCTAAATCCATTTCCTTTTCAAAATGATTCTACACAAGGATATTAATTGCCCTAACTGAATAATTCATTAATATAATTAATTGCCTCATCAATTGTAGAGAAGGGAAATACCAACTTTAATAACCAATTGAAATTCATGATTACTTTAAAAAAGTCACATATCCGCTGCCTTTAGAAAATTTATTAGTTTATTGTCTCAATAAGACTAATTTAATATTATCTCTTTTAGATACCTAATAAAATTTAAACCAAATATTTAATCCCTAAAGTTCTGTTTGAAAATACTAATAAAATAAAGTGGTTACTTTTGCGGTTCAAAACATATCGCTTTAACAAATACATTGTTTTCTCTTTTCGACATAATCATTTTGAAAACAAATAACTTATCAAGTAATGAACATATTATTTAAATCCAAATATATTGTTTCAACAGATATATTATTTAAATTAAATTCAATAATTTAAATAGGAATACATTATTTCCATTTCCTCAATTAACTTAACTCATGTCATTTTAAAAATCAACAATTTTGATCTATGTAAATGCTTAAATTTAAATATATACATATACTAAAATTAATCGTTCAACTATATATAAATATATATCAAATAATCAATATACATATATATGTATATAAACTCATGTATATATACTATATATATAGACAAATATATATATATATATTTTATTATTTAATATATATATATATATATAAATAAACATTAATATTTTAATCTATCCTTTTTCATTATGAGATGAAGCATGGATTCGGGAGCAATCACGGGCGGGAGAAATTGGAGCTCAAAGTTTAAACCAACGGAATCGAATCCGGAAGCGAAGCGAGTTCAAAAAAACAGTCGAATCAGGAGCTAGAATCGAGTTAGAACCAAGGTAAGGATGACCAAGATGATGTGGACTCTGGAGACAAAATACAAGTGGACCTTGGGGGAAAGGAAATTCTGGCGTTTATCCCTGCTACTTCCCCCACTGAAAAAAAATGAGAAAGATAGTGGGGGAGTGGGGACCACTGGCAGTTTTGGAGGCAACTGCAAAACCTGGACCTCTCCTTTCGAGGTAAAACCTAATGGAAAGTCTTCCTTCCCTCTAGTGCAAAATATCTCATCCCCTGCCAGAGGTGAGTTTGCTATTTCCATTCCAAATCTGATTATTGACCATAATATAGCCCTAATGGAACGAACCCTAGTTGGAAAGATTATGGGTCCTAGACCAAATATTGAAGTGGTCAGGGAATTTATTAAAAATAAGTGGAAAACCAGTGGGAAAGTCTCAGTTGCGGCTCTTCCAAAGGGTTTTTTTGGTTTTGAATTTACTTGCAAAGAGGATATTACTACTATAAGAGGAGGAGGCTCTTGGGTGATAGGAAAATCATCCTTGGCTCTAAAGAAGTGGTCCTCCCATTTGGATCTATCGGACTCTATTTTTGAGAATGTTCTAGTCTGGGTTAGACTCCCAGGCCTACCCCTAGAATACTGGAGTGAAGACATCTTCTTGGGCATTGCGAGCTCTCCTTTCAATCGATACAATGACAGCTGCTAGAAAGAGACTGGTTTTCACGAGAATATGTGTGGGAGTTCCTCAGGAAGCAGATTTACAATCATCGATCGAGATACAATCTAAGTTGGGTTCCTGGGAACAGAATATAGAATTTGAAACCATCCCGTTTTCCTGCTTCAAGTGTAGGAAATCTGGACATTGGGCAAAAAAATGCCCTCTAAATTCTGATAATCACAAAGATAAGCTAGCAGAACCTGGAAAAAAAGAATGGAAAAAAAAGAAGAATGACTCTGGAGAAGAAAGGAGGGAGAATAAAGAGTAGGAGTTGGAAAATATAGAAGCTGATAACTAGAAAAGCTCCTTAGAGATTGAAGTGGTTCCGGAGTATAAAGGTGAGTCCTCTTTTGAGCTTCATAAGTTAAAGTCTCTCTCAAAGGAAAGAGGTATTAATGAGGGCACCCTACCAGGAGAAGGACATCGAATCCTATCTCCTTCCTTATCCAAAATGACAGTCCCTTCTGATAGATATGAAGAGATACTGGGTTTGGAGGATATCCCTAGTGAGGGTCTATCCTTGGTCCTGAATATCCCTCCTCTCTCCCCGCCTTCTGATAATCTACCCCCTTTGGCTATTGGGGTTTTCAATCCCATTGAAAAACAGGATTACTCAGCTAACCTATCCAATAATGGCCTGTGTTTTCAAGAGAATGGTAACATGGACACATTACCTTGGGAACAAAGACTACCCAATGAAAAGGATTGGGAATCTAGTAGAGAGACGGACAGTCAAGATGAGATTGATAAAGAAGAGAATATATCAAAGAAGAAGTCTGGAAAAAGAAAACAAGGGAAGACTCCAAGTAGCATTTCTACCAGATCAAGAGGTAAGGCAGATTGTGGAGTAACAAATAATTCAAGAGGTAAAAAGTCTTCAAAAAAGAAAAAAGAGCTGAATAGCTTTCAGGATATAGCGGATGGGTCCCAAAAAACAATCCCGGAATGTCTTAACTCCCCCGGTCTATAATGAAGATTATGTCCTAGAATATAAGGGGACTCAATAGCCCCCACAAGCAGGATGTTCTTCGCAACTTTTTTAGAGATCACAAACCTAATATTCTTCTGATTCAGGAAACTAGAATGTCTAAGGAGAAAATTGAAAAGATGAAACTCTTATAGTACTATACAAACCAGGGCAATAACTCGAATGGTGCATCGGGCGGCATTGTTACTTTTTGGAATAGCCACAATATCAAAGGAGATCCAATCTTGGAGGGTATGAATCACATAGTTACTAGATTCACTCATATAAGAGATAACTTCAGTTGGATTCAAATGAACATTCATGCTCCTAATGGAAAAGGTATGAGGAAATATTTTTGGTTGGAATTAGCCTCCATTAGGAGGATTTTTGATAAAGAAGCTTGGATTGTTATGGGGGAATTTAATACTCCCCTACTGAATGGTGAAAAATTTGGGGGATCTCAGATTAATTTAGAAAGTAAAGAGGATCTTTAGAATTTTATTGATACTCAAGGGCCAATCAATTTGGATCTTCTTGGAGCCTCCTTCACCTGGTCCAATCGCAGAAAGGGGATGGATCTCATTCAAGTCAGATTAGATAGATCATTGATTTCCAATCATTGGTATTTTGATTACTATTGTTCCCTTAAAGCCCTCACTAGAATAGGTTCTGACCATTCCCCCATTAGTCTAACTGCCGACTCTATTAAAAAGAGAAAGAATACTCCTTTCAGATTTGAAAAAATGTGGACCTCTCATCCTGCTCTTAAAGAGGAAATAAAGTAATGGTGGAATATAAGTATTCAAGGAACAACTATGTTCAGAATTGCTAAAAAATTAAGGGAAGTGAAATGTAATCTTAAAAAATGGAAAAAGGAATCTTTTAGAAACATCTTTAAAACTAAGTCCGAACTTCAGATGGATTTGGGAGCAATTCAATTCAAAATACAGGAGGGTTACTTGAATGATACTAAGGAAAAAGAGAATGAGCTCCTTATGAAGATGCATGACATAATTAGGAAGGAGGAGGAGTTTTGGAAACAAAGATCAAGAGCCCTCTGGCTGTCTACTGGAGATAGAAACACAAGGTACTTCCACCTTTCGGCATCTAAACACAGAGCTATAAACTAAATATCACAAATAGATGTGAACGGAACCAGATTTGAGGAGGAAGAGGATATTAGGATGTAGGCGAGCTCCTTCTTTAAACTTCTTCTCTCAGCAAGCACTGAAATAGACCAGAATGAGCAAGATCAACTGGTGGAAGCTATACCAAGAATTATCAACTAGGAAAATAATTATTTTATGACTGCTATCCCCACCAATGAGGAAGTCAAGCAGGCTGTCTTTTCGTTTGATGGGAATAAAGCCCCGGGTCCTGACGGCTTCCCTTTGTTTTTCTTCTAATGGCTTTGGGAGATTGTTGAAGTAGATGTGGTTAATGCTGTTAAGGAATTTTTTGGAGCCAAATGTATTTTAAAAGAATTAAATGCTACTTTCTTGGTTCTCGTCCCCAAGAAATCTGGAGCTAATAACTTTGAGGCTTTTAGGCCTATCAGTCTCTGTAACTCGTTATACAAGATCATCTCTAAGGTCTTAACTTCTAGATTCTTAATTTTTCTCCCTTCCTTAATTTCTCCTCAACATAATGGATTCGTTCCTATAGACAAATCCTTGATTCTATAGTTACGGTTCATGAGAACATTCACTCCCTTGTTGAGTTGAAGACTGAAGGCTTCCTTTTAAAGCTTGACATCTCAAAAGCCTATGACAGAGTTGATTGGGTTTTTAAATTTAAAATTTTGAAAGCCTTTGGCTTTAATAATAGGGTTGTTCAAATGGTTGAACAACTTGTGTCCATGACTTCCATATCAGTTATGGTCAATGGCTCCCCGACCTCCTTTTTTCAGAGTTCTAGAGGTCTAAGGCAGGGTGATCTTATATCTCCTATTTTATTCACTATCATGGCGGAAAGTTTAGGTAGGAACCTAAAAAAATTGGTTGACTTTAAATTTATCTCTGGGCTTAGACCCTCTTCGGGCAACTTGGTGTGCTCTCATCAACAATTCGTTGATGACACTATGCTAATGGGTCAAGCCTCTATATCTAAAGGCAAATCTATTAAACAGTTGTTTGACTAGTATGGAAGAGCTTCAGGAAAACTGATCAACAATAAAAAAAGTTCACTGTTCTTTTTCAATACTCCAGCTCATAGACAGATCAAAATTGCCAGAATTCTGGATTGTAAGGTGGATTCCCTTCCTGCCACCTACCTGGGTCTCCCTTTAAGTTTGAAACCTCTTGATTTTTTATGGATATCGTTGGTGGATAGATTCAACAAGAAGCTTGTGGGTTGGAAAGGTGCTTTGCTTAGTCAAGCTGGTAAGCTTCAGCTCCTCAAAGCCTCTCTCCAGAATCTTGCTATCTACGCCCTGAGCCTCTATAAGATTCCTGCTAAATTTGTTGATTCCATTGAAAAAAATATATATATATTTCTTTGGTCGGGTGTTGAGGAAAATAAAAAAATTCCCTTGATTGACTGAAATCTGTTCTGTAGACGTAAAAAGAATGGAGGTCTTGGTTTAAGAAGAGTCGGAACTGTCAATAAAATCCTCTTGGCTAAGCAAATTTGGAGAATCTTCTCTTCCTCTAGAGAGTGGATTGATATCCTGGCTAGCAAATACTTAGAAAACAACTGCTCTTCCATTATTAAGAAGGATCCCCACCTTCTTCCGAGAGGATATATATGCTGGAATATCTTAATAATTGGAAAAAAGATTGTGGAGGAAGGTATTGGTTGGCAAGTGAGAAATGGAAATTGTACCAGATTTTGGGAAGACAGATGGCTTCTTAAGGAACCCTTGATCAAAATCAATTCCTTCAAAGATTGGGCTAAGAATTGCAAGGCTAGGTTTGGAACTTATGTTAAAGATTACAAAGTGAATGGTAATTGGGTGGACTTGGGCAGAGTCAGTCAGGCTTTGGTCCTCATCTAGACTATGTTGATGGTTGTTAGACTTAGGTCTGTGCAATTGGATGACCGCATGGTTTGGATTCATGACCCCTCTGGTAATTTTTTTGTGTCCTTTGCTTTTGCTAAGATCACTTCCTCTCTGGATCATCCTCCCTTTGGTCTAAAGCTTGGTGCAAACATCTGATACCTAAAATTAATATCTTCTTCTGGATTCTGCTCCAAAACAAGTTGCTTATGATTGACAACCTATGTAAACATGGATTTCAAATCCCTAATAGATGTTGTCTTTGTAAGATGGATGTTGAATCTGCGAGTCATTTATTCCTTCATTTATCTTTTGCTACTTCTCTTTGGGAAAATTTTATCAGGTTATGGAACCTTCCTTGGGTTTTCCCGTTGTCCATTGAAGATCTCTTTTCTCAGTGGAAAGCCTTGACAAGGAATCCCTTACTTAGGTCCTTTTGGGACTTATCCTTCCCTCATATTGCTTGGGGCCTCTGGAAAGAACACAACAATAGAATTTTTAGGGATAAAGAAGCCTCTCTGGATTTTGTCTTTGATAAAATTGTCAGATCCCTGAAGGAAAACTTCAATGCCATGGCCCAGAAGGACAGGAAGACCATGAACGTGGAGTATTTGAACTATGATCTTTTTGTTTCTAAGGAATGGAACATAAATTCTAATTTGTCTTGTCTTGTTATGAAGGTCAAAAAGGACAGAGAGGGAGTTTGTTGGACTTTTTCGCCTAACAAGTGGATCAAAGCTAACTTTGATGGTGTGGCTAAAGGCAATCCGAGGGCAGTGGGATGTGGTGGAGTTATAAGGGATTCCAATGGCATCTTCATTGGTGTGATTTCCTCGCCTCTTGGTTCTCAATCTAATCACTTGGTGGAGGTGGCTGGAGCTTTCCATATCATAAATCTAGCTCAAAGTCTTAACATTAAAAATTTACGGCTCGAAGGAGACTCCAAAAACATAATTGACTGCCTTTGTGGCAAATCTCCACCCTCGTGGACCATCAACTCGTGGATTTATGAAGCCAAATTGAAACTGGCCAACTTTGAAAAAGTTAAAATATCACACGCTTATAGAGAAGCCAATGCTATTGCAAACTTTTTTGCTAATGAAGGAGTTAGAAGTAAAGAAGTGTGTACTTGGCTAAATAATAGTGACCTAAATCTTAATGTTTGTCCCTTATTAAACTATGATAAATCACATGGTAAGGTGATGTCTTATCCCTTTAATGAGGACAGGTTGAATCTATCACATCATAATCATTAGATTGCATGGGATCGAGCCCAGTGGAGTTATTTGCTAGATAACTCTGCACGCTTTGTGGGTTCTAAGATTTGGCAAGGCCAATTTTAGAAAGGCTTGTGCTTGGCCCTACCTCACTTTGTTGGTGGATATGGGAGGAGACAGAAAGCGAACTGAGTCAGACAGCTACAAAACTCATACTAAAAATGTCGAGGTTTGGAACAAGATCAAAAGTGGAGCGCTGATTCCTTTCCTGGAGAAGCTTCATGGCTCTGACCAGGAGGCTAAGAATCTCTTCAACAACAATTGGCATGATGGTAATTTGACCCTATTTGGGAAAAATGTGGAGCTCAATGAAGAACTTATTGCCGATGTTATGGGATTACCCACTGATCGGAAGAAGTTTTTTAGGGATAGGGCTTTCTATGATGAAGCTTTGATTAGATTTCCCAAAAAGGACAAGGAAAAGCAAAGCTTGGTCAAAATTGCTAACAGTTACTTCGATGTTGACTCCATAAAATCTTTATGGAGAAAGGTTCTTCGAGTCATCATGGAGTACATTACGGTTGACGGGCGATTTACTAAAGTCTACGGCTAGCACTTTCCTCTTCTCAACCACTTCCATCATAAGGTAAGGGTCTCTATCCCCTATTATCTTTTCTCCTCCTTGAAGAAAAGCCTAGAGGACAATAAGAAAAACCCTAAAAGATTCCCCATTCTTCGCTCTGGGTTAATTAGGCTGATTGTTGAACATCTTCATATGCCCGCTCTTGCCATTTTTGAAACCAACCCTATTTTGAGAGTGATGATACTGAGCCTAGTGGCTCGGAGTACTTGCCTAACAATAGCCCAGCTAGAAAAGCCCCTAGCTTGCATGCTGACCCCTCTAGGGAGTTGGGTAAAATTCGCATTGAGCTTCAGTCTATTTGGCCTTCTCATATGTTCAGCTCTGTTGGCAAGAAAACCCAGGCTAAAAGCCTCATTTCATACTCTAAAGAATCCTCTGAGTCGGAGGAATCTGAAACCAAAATTTTTGAGCGTTGTGCTGACCCTCTACCAGACATACACATTGTTGAAAATTCCCCTATTAACACTGGTAAATAACCCTCTTGATTATCTCAAGCTTGTTAAAACTAATTCTGAGTCCCATTCCAAACTCTTGGATTGGACCTTCTTAGAAATTAATGATCTGAAAATTAAAAACTGGGCCCTGCAAAGTAAGATTGAGGAAATGGGTGCTAAGATTGCAGAGATGGATAAGAAAGAAGTGGCCCAGAGTAACATGAACATTGACACTGAAGCTGAGGGATTAAGGAATATCATCAGAACTGTCGCTGAACAAAAAAACCATATAGCAAGACATAATGCTATAATTATTAATGCGATGACTGAAAAGCTTGACAAAGTCCAGCAGGGATCTTTGGTAGTTGATCTAGAAGATACTGAAGACAAAATCCAGGACATGGAAGATGGCATTTCCAGAAGAACCCGGGCCAACTTGAAGCGGAAGACCCCCCTTACTCCAAAAATGGTTCAAACCTTTAAAAAGGGGGTTAAAGATATGCAGGATATGGAGGTGGAGATAGAGATTGTTCTTAGGTCTCTAAAGTAATGGCTGGGGTTTCCTATATTTTCTCCTTGTTGTCCTTTCTTTCCTAACCCTTATGGTCCTTTTTGTTTGGTTGTTGTTGGGTTTTTCTTGGGTAGCTATTTTTTTGGCAGAACTTTGGTGTTCTTTTTGTTTTATTGTAAACTTTGTGGTTTTGGGTCTCTGTAAAACCTGTTTTACCCTTTTATCAAAATCATTTTAATATTATACAAATATATAATAATAAAATAATAATTTTTTTTCTTTTCTTTTTTTTTTATTTAAAAAAAACAAGTCAAATTAGAAAAACCCCGAATGCATTTTTATGGGGATGCACGCCATTTTTCATTGGGCGGCCATAGGTGGCGGACATGTTTTCCATGCAGGGCAGCGAACAGATTTTTTAGGCAAGGCGTGGTATGCACAACCAACCCTACCCTTGGTCGACTATGGGTATCACAGTCGGCTCCCCTTAAAGGGGCACCGGTTGTGTTACACACAGTCGAACCCCTAGTAAGGGATGCAACCAATAACACTGGGGGGTATGGGGGTCGTGTTGGGTGTGGCTCCCCCACACGCCTCCCACATGGGGGCGCAGTTGGGTGAGCCCCTAGTGGCTCCCTCAAACCCTTCTTCAATGTTTTATTTTTTTCTTTTTTGTTTTTTTTTAAATAATTACTATCTTTCAACTGAGCGTTGTGGATTTTAAAAAATTCGAAAATCATTTTATTTAAAACAGGGTTCCATAATATAAATATTTTTTTAAACAACATTTTTTTTTAAAAGAAATATATAAAACAATATATGCATATATGTATGCATATATATATACTTCAATATATGTAGATATATATCTATTTAAACACCCCCAACTGAGAATTTTAAAACTAATTGGGAAAACAATATATAAAAATAAACTTTTCTAGCCAAGAACATAATTGTGCTTGAGAATTTTCATTTTTAAACCAAGGTTTTCAAAGTTTTTAGAACCATATTTAACAAGGGTTCATTTTGCAAATCAAACAAAGCTTATACATTTTCAAGAGCATATAAAATTGTGATTCCTTTGTCAAAATGAAATCACTTTAATAAAAGAAAACCTCGCTCCTCCAAAAGCTTGATAAGCCAACAATGGTGCAAAACTTTCTCCTCAGATTCAAGATCCTTCCTAGCAATCTAACTGATCTTCTCCAAAAAAAACCCAAATCCAAAAGCACAACCAAAAATTCCTTTCTTTTTTCTAAAATTTCCATTTTTCATCCTCTCCCAAATTTTTATCCAAAAATCCCAATAATAGCCAAAAAATGAAAATATCTATTCAACCACCAAAATTAATTTTTGAAAAAGAAAATAGAAAATACCTCAAATTTTCAATTTTCCCATTTAAAATTTTCAAAAATGAAATTAAATCCCTTTTTTTTTAATTTTCAAACTTAATTTCAATTCAAAATAACTATTAATTTCCAAAATGAATAACTTAATTTAAATCAACATAATTAATTTAATTAATCAATAAAATAAATCTAATCCAAGATTAAATTATTTTATTAATTAAATTAAATAACATTTTTCACATTATAACTCGATTCATTTAATCCACAACTTACATACATAAAGTCATTTAATTACCCTTTTCAACTTGCATTTTAAATAAACTCAAGGCAAACCGAATAGTATTAAAAAAATTGAACCAGACTACAACCCAACAACACACTATGACTAGGGTGATGACTTGGCACATAAAACCTAGCTACTATCTCCCAATCAAATGTTGTTGGCAATGGACATGCTCAACCCTGTGAAGCTAGGTGGAGTCGATGTCTTGTACTTGTTAACCTATGAACAAAGAGTATGTCGCACATGTATATTTGCATCATATAAAACACACCATGAAGACAAAATCATGAAATCACACAGTGCTCACAAGCGAGTGATGCAATCCAACCCCCTTCACCAATACAGTGTTACAAACTAATGAGTCTAACATTAATAATTTAATCAACAACATAAAGCATCATTAATTCAAATATTCTCTATGGTAATCTAAAGAATGTCATAATGATACATCAGAATAGAATACCATCACATCAAAAGAGAAAAATGAAGGGGTATTACATTCAGTCTCTTTTGGAACAAACATCATCTAAAGATACTAAAGGTTTAGGTTACCAAAGTCCTCCACCTTTAAAACAAGTCATTGCTCCATCAATTAAGAAATATAAACTAGAGAAATTGCATTTATTATGACCTATATATCCAATATTTAAGAGGAATTAGATAAACTTGTAGATAAGGTCCTAATTATATTACCACATCTACTTGGACAAAAAAAAAATGAAGGAATGAAAATACACCCTAGTGTTCACATCATAGAGTATTTGGACACCATATTGATGAATGTTTTTATCTAAATATGAAATCAAGAGAATTTTATCCTTCGAGGGATTAGGTTAAATGTATGGTAGATTAACATTCTTACAGTTTTCTCATTGTGATGTGGAAGTTGAAGTATCATAACATACTCACTACCATGCATGCGGGTAGAAACTAGAATTTATGCAAGCATATTTCATTTCACAAGGAACAACATATCATAACCATCTAGGCTCATCTTTGTCCCTACACTTGGGGAGAAAGGGGCTAGGTAGCCTTGTCTAGGTGTATTAATTCTAGCAATGGATCCCTCTTTATCTCATTAAAACATTAGTGTAGCAAGTACACTAACATTTTTATAGGGGCATGTAGTCCCACTCTCATTGTTTGCATAGGAAACAGTCCTTTCTTAATGATGCTAGTATACATCTCCTAGGAAGTGTGACCTTGTCAACCAAATTGTCTCCTTATTAATCCATGTGATGTGTCTCCCTTATGGTGATATTAGGCCTTGTGTCCCATAAGAGTGTGACTTTTCTTGACATATGACATTCCCTTTTTTCATAATTGTATGGCTATTATTCCCCAAGGCGTGAATTCATTTCTTGAGGACTTTTCCTCTTTTGGTGGTGATGTCATGAGTGATATCCCCTAAGGTGCGACCTTAATTAATTGAGAAAATCCATTTTTTTTCTTTTGTAAGTCACCTTTTGTGGTGATGTTGTTAAAACACCCCTTGAGATTTTTACCCTATCTTGTAGTCATTTATGGACCTCCTTAGGCAATTTGGCATTTTCTTTACTCCACTTTGTGCATAGTTGTTCAACTTGGTGTAGCGTTCACATAGTATTTTGATAATTTTGTAGCACCTTATCAAGGTTATCAAGGAGTGTAACTCTTGGTATGGTTATGGGTAAACACCTAGCGAAAAATAGTCCTCACTAGACCTAGTGTGTTTTCTCATTTTTCTACAATATGTTGAGGGCTCACCTTGTGAAAAATTATCCTCAGTAGCCCATGTACCTTTTTGTTTATGATTCATCTAGAAAGTATAATAATTTTCTATTCTGTGTCATAAACTCATTTTTTATGGATCCTATCATAATACAAATTATTGGTCAATACCCTCTTTTTGCACATTATTTTGATATTATATGTTAGTGCATGTTGTCTTGCTATATTTTATAAATGTGTGTGTTCCTTTTTGCATATGTTGGTTTGCCATGGGATCTTGGATCCTCAAGGCTTGGCCACCCTCTTGATCCGTATTGATATTATCTCTTCAACATTTGTACAATTGAGCCCCTCTTGACATATACTTTCCACTTTAGTGTGAGTCTAAGTGTAAGTTCATACTCTAACTAAAGTGAGGGATAAATGTACTATTGTAAATTATAAATCATGAAAATTTAAAATTATGTTTGGTCCCCCCTTAAATTATTGGACCTAATTTAGTATTTAATTTCCTAAATTATGGATCCTATGGCCAATTTTTGAGGAATTTAAAGTTGGAATCAATTTCTTTAATCTATGACATTTCCCTCAAAATTAATTGTATTGGAAAATAGGTCTAGAATACTCATGTCCTAGGTGTGAGCTTCCTCCCATTTTCCATTCAAATTGAAATATGTCATTATTGATAATGAATTTTAACTGTCCTAAGTTGAGCATTGGGATTTAATTTTTGATAAATTGAATAAACACCTATAAATACCTAGTTATTGCATCATTTCAAATCTCTCTAGCAAAAAGGGAATTTTTTTTGCAAACTTATGGTTAAGAGTACTATTGACCAAGTTAGGAGCAACATTTCAAATCTTCATTGCAAAAATTCAAGATGCTACAATCATGTCCAATTTTATGTCATTTTATGTGCACATTCATGTTATTATTGTTTTGTGAAGGCCAACACTCTTGTAAGTATCCAAAGCAATCCAAGAAATTCAAGAATTAAATAAAATCAAACAAGCAATATCAAGACCTTGAAGTGATGTGTATGTCTTCAATCCTTCAAGGAAGCCATTAAAGGGTGGTGAGTGGCAACACTTTTTAATTTCATCATTCCTTCCTATTCATTATGATTTTATCATCAACATTTTCTATTGTGGAAGTGGAAACACTTACACATGGTTTGATTGAGGAAAGCCCCTAAAGTTTCCTAATATTTCTCCTCTTTTTGAATGTGTAGATCTTAGGATTGAAGAAGATGGAAAGGATCTTGAAGCGATTTCTCCACTATTACATTTTTTTGTCATACATATAGTTAAGATATGAAAACTTAGTTACAAAAATATTTGACAGTGTTCCAAATAGTCCAAAGGTTGAAATTTGAAGCTCAAATATGACATCAAAGTACCTAAAAATAGATCTAGAAAATCATACAAGGAAACTCACACCCTAGGTGTCTATGTCCACCATTTTCTGTTCAACATATAAATCACATGTGCATAATTTATTGCTTTGCTCATTTTTGTTTTCAGATTTTGTCTATGACCTTTTGTACTTTTGTATTTAGATCAAAATGCCAAACATATCTTTTACCCTAGCTAGATAATCTCCTTTCATCATTAACACATTTCCAAATTTGGTTAAGGGATGTTTGACTCAACAATCACATTGTAAGTCAACCTCGCACCTTTTCCAAATCCATCAAACCCTCATTCCATCCTTACATATTAATTTTCCTCATTCCCACACACATTTCACATGAAATTTAGTAAAGGTTTCAAACCCTAAGATGAAAACTAAAAGGTTTCCACTTTTCACCATTTTAGGAACCAACCCATTTTGTATGAAAATTCAAGTTTTATATCAATTTTTTTTAAAACTTAGTCATGTATTCATTTAATTTTTTATGACTAGGTAGCCAAAATCCAAGGACCACATGAAGAAGCTCAAAAATATAGTAGATAACTAAAAATTATTACTCTTAAGAATATATTATGAATATTATCATCTTGCCTCATGGATCCTTGGATAGAAGTCATATGTTTTAAGAGTTTTCCCTTAACATTTTGTGATTTTTAGAAAGTAGTTTAGATGACCAAGATAAAAGGAAAAGCATAAGATTCAAACAAAAGAGAGATATTCGATCAAATTTTCAGTTTTAAATGGCTTTGAATGTGTAGTATGAAGTTGAGGAAGGTGATTTCATGGTTTTATTATCAAAAATATGTCCTTAAATAAGGAGCAAGGGGTTATCCCTCCTTAGATAGATCAATAAATATCAATTCAAGTAGACAACACAACAAATAACTCTAGTCCTACCATTATGGTGAGGGTGCTCTATGAGGTTAATTGATATAGTCATTTAAATCATTAAATTAATGATGATGAGAGGGAAATACCCTAGAAAATATGTTTCCTTTATCTAACGGATATAAGGAATCAACAATGTCAAAGATTCAGGCTGACTCTCATAGTAATTTAGAGAATACTAAGATTAGTGACTTGGAAGGTCATTCTAAGTGGTATTTATTTTTTGAAATTAGGGTTCTTTATGCATCTCTAATATGGTTTTTTTAATCTTCACTAAAAAACCCTAAACCCTTCATACCTAGTTGTTGTCTTTATTAATTTTACCTAGACTTTTTGTGTCCTGTTTCTAATTTTTTATTCTATAACCTTATAGACTTCATCTTGATGAATGAGTAGAACTTTTTTTCTAGGTAGTCTTTAGTTATTCATTTTCCACATGTTCTCTATAAAACATACTTAAGTGACCATTGAAATATTGGCCCCATATTTATCAAAATGTTTAACTATGATAACATCTTAGTTGAAAACTTTATCATGGGATCACATTAGATCTTAATTTTAAGCCTATGAAATCTTGATATATTTGCATGAGTACCTTTGCATTGGTGCTCATTATTATCATGATATATTATTATTGTTGAACGGATGTTGTCATTGATGTCAAAGGAGTAACATAAATGAGTATTTTCCTTGATGTCAGAGGTTCTCACTGATGTCAAAGCAGTAATGTTAGTAGAATAATGGGAGTTAAATGTAATATTATGAGCATATCAGAGAATTCCTAAGAAAAAAAGTCTATGTGTAGTGTTTTGCAATACCATTCTTGTGTCTATGTTGATAGAGGTAATCTTGAAGTCTAGGATCCAGATGTTTGAGTTTAGTTACTTAAGGTAGTGATATTTTTCTGGCAACATGTTAATAATCTATATTTTTTACTAGATGCAAGTTTAGGTTTTTTGTTTGAAAGGAGAGTATGCCTACACTTATTCTATCCTATTCTAGGGTTTCAAGGATTTACATTCAACATGCAAAAAGATTAAAGTGATAGAAGGGTCATTGTGTTAGTTGTAAACACTTAAAATTGTCTTGATCAATATCACACATTTAATTCGATTTACTAACACCATTTTCATCCTGATTTAACTCTTTTCATCTATTTAATTAAATAATCATAATTATTTAAATAAAATCATCATTTTCCTCTATTAATCTAATAATCAACATTATTAGGCTAATTCACCCCTTTCATGCTAATTTTCATTGTAATCGATTTAATAATCTGGACTATTTAATTAAATGTCATTCATTCCCCTTTTAATTGAGCTAATTGCTTAATTAAATCTTTATATTCTCCCATCTTGAACAATTAAATATTATTCTATTTATTTAATTGGATAATATATTTATTCTCTCTAATTTCTTCAACTTGCAAAGGAATATTCCGATAGATTATTCCTCTGATTCAAATTCCAATTATTTCCCTCCAACATGGAAATATCTTGCACATTCCTCCTGAATTTTAGGATTTGTGTTTTTGAATGAATTTCAACTCTTGATTAATTGCATCAATCCATTTGATTATTCAATCTTCTCCATGGATTGTAATAATGGATCCATGACAATTCTTCTCATCAATTTGCATCTATTGATAAATTAAATTGATCCTAGCCATTGATTTACCTAGAATTCATATAAATAGCCTCTATTTCATGAGTAATTAATCTACACTCATTGAGATAAAAAAGAATATATCTATTTCCATCTTCATTCTTGAGAGAATTTAACAAATTTGTATCAATTTTAGTCATTTTATTCCTCGGGGCATCATTAAAATCTTGTTGCATCAATGGGATTGGGAAAGGGCTAATAATTCCACATCAATTTAACATTAATCCCCCAATGGGATCAGGTTTATAAGTGTCTAATTAGTTTCCTTTATTAATCTGAGTTTATTTCATGTTTTCATGGATTCTAATTAGTTCACTTCAAATATTTCATTGGGAATATAGCTTAGTTGGTTCAATTGATGGATTAATTGTTCATTTAGATTCTATTTATTCTAATTCATAATTATTTTCACATATTTGGCACACTTGGGTGGACCTAATCAATCTTGTTAATCAAATTTTCTTGAGAATACTGTGTTTTTAGGTTTCTTAAGGAGGACAATTTTCTTGTTTCAAGCCAGAGCCACACACTTGTTACATTCGCATGCACTTGATGCATTGTCACACTTTTTTTTTATAGAGCAGCACACTTATTTCCTGACACATTTGATGTTTTTGGTTTTTGTACAGGTTTTTGACATGGTAGTGCACTTGTATTTCACCAAAGCTACAAACTTGTCATGATGTAGACCAATGCACCTAGGAAAATATACTGCACTTTTCAATAGAATTCTAGTCCGTTTTTTTGACAAAGCAGTGCACTTGTAGGTAATCTAGAGGTAAAATTTCAAAGTTAATACAAATTTTCAATTTCAATTTGTCTCTAATCGTAATGATTCACGATCTATGTTTTTTGGTTGTAGTACTAACAACTTGTAGGTTAAAATTGGAGAACAAAAGCATGGAGTGAATCAAAGTTTTTACTAACACTTATCTTGTCTAAATTTTCAAAGTATTTTTAAATACTTGTGAAATGGATTATCTAAGAGCCTTTTAATGTCACACCTTAGTTAAATAATACTTTATTTTAGGTTTAAAATCAATATCACACTTCAATAAGGCTTAACACTGAATAATCATCTTGCATTTTTAAAATTGGATTAAAATTGAGCCAAAGATCCTTATTTTCGCTTGGGTTATAAAATTGAAAAGATAACTTCACACTTAGTTTGATTCTTTAAATTAGCCTCCCATTTATATTTAGTTCAATACAATGACCCATTGTATTATTTTCTTGCTTTTATTTGGTAAGATTTTAGTGCATATCCTCTCCCCTTGCACTTTGCGTGATCTTAGGTGAAGAGAAATAGTCTTATTTTAGGGTGATCCCACAATAGTGGTTTACAATTTTTGGCCAAACTGGACACTAAAATTATTATTTTTAACTAAATCTTCACATTCGAGCACCTATAGCGGCTAAACTGTGAGGAATTTGAAGATCATGCAAACTAGAGTCTTATCACATTTTTTTTGTAGATTCTAAAAATATTTTTTTCAAAATTTTTGGAATCAGATTGCACTTCTTTTTCCATCTCCCACAAAAACTAGTTTTTTTCAAAAAACAACATTTTTAAAAAGTGATGCTCACCGTAGACAACATAATATTTTTTGTATGAAGGATAAAATTCTAATTTTTTTGAATTTATACTTGAAACCACAATATCTAGAACTTTCATTTGGTCTCATAGTTTTTTATTGAATATTTTTTCCTTAATCAAGTTACAAAGTGAAACCAATTGCAATTCAGACATAGGCGGACTGTATACAACATAACTTTTTATGTATGTATCGAAATTCAATTTTTATTTTGTTAATGGATTAAGGACATCAATACCCAGCATGAACATATTTTTAAAAATTTTATTTCGATAATTTTCTTTTTTTCCACATGTGCAGAACAGAGACCTTCATTTTTGATGAAAAATCTATGTTTAATAAAACTAAAAAAACAAATACAGAATAAAACCAAAACATATTAAAATTATATTCATTAGATAGATCATTCTAATGACTACCATAATCATTTAAAATAAATTTTAAATGAATTCATTTGATCTCCCAAAAGGTAAATCAAAACTGATTTTTTATCAACATTTTGATAGGTGTAAAGGAGACTCATTTATAGGTATGGTTTAAAGCTAGCAAGGTTTTATCCAAGGGGGTTTGATCTAAGGTGGTTTGATCAAATCCTCTTCAATTGAAATCCTTAAAATGGAACTTTTAAAGGCTTAAATCATTATATTTTCTAAAAATATGTGATTTCAGCAAAAATCAGTTCCTCTCATAAATTGTAAACCAGCTTTGTGGGATCACCCTTTACACTTTTTGAGTCACCCAAGGCTGGATACATATCCTCTCCCCTTGTGCTTTGTGTGAGGTTTGGTGAAGAGAAATACCATTCCTTTTTCTTTTATTAGAGAGGTTCTCCCTTGACATGCTTCCCGTAATGGATAATTCAAGGTGAACTTCAAGCATGTTTACTATTGGCCTATATAAAGTATGTGAAAACAAAAGTCATAAATCTAAGGAAGCTATAACTTGTGTGCCTATTTTCATGTGAACAAATGGATCTCTTGGGGGAAGCTAGAGGACTTTTTGTCTTATATCTAAATTATGTCTTCTGCGTTCATGATTTCATTACATACGGATCATCCCACAATATTGGGTTAAACATTTTGGCCAAGCTTGACATTGAAATCAACATTTTCAGAAGAAAAAAACTTGACTTTCTGACTCTTATAGTAGGTAAATTTTTAGGAATTTGAAAATTATGTAAATTAGTGATTTGTGAGATTTTGTCTCTATATTGTAAATGCATTTAAAAAAAAAAAAAAAATTAAATTGTATTTTTTTTTATCTCTCCTTTGATAACTAGTTTTTAATAGTAAAAACAATTTTTAAAAGTGGTGTGTAGTTTAGCTTGCATAACTTTTTTTCTACAAAGGAGAAAATCCTGATTATTTTGAATTTAGGTTGGTAACACTGGTATCTAGTGCTTTCATTTTGTTTCATAATATTTTGCCAAATATTTTTCTTTTAATTAATTTTTGTAAGTGAAACCAATTACAATTTAGACATAAGTGCACTTTTGCTCGCATAAATTTTTTGGTATGTATTGAAATTCAATTTTTTATTGTTTTGTTGGAACAAGGAAATCAATACCTACTGTGTATGTATTTTTTATGTATTTTCTCAAATTTACTATTTTTCCACAATTATTTTTCACTAAACTCGATGTTCAATGAAAAACCTATGTTCAATAAAACTAAAAACTAAAATATAAAATAACAAAAATATATATTAAATTTATAGTTTTTTGATAGAATATTTCAATCAATATAGTCCTCCAACTTCGTTTATCAAGTTGAATCCATTTACACCTCCTTCCCGAGCTTCGTTAGCCAAAAAATGCATAAATTTTGATATGGTGGAGAGGAAGGTGAAAAAAGGGTGCTTCATTCAAACCCCCTTCATTAGAAGGGAGTTCGAATGAGCCAGCCTATATGGTGTAAGTGGGGGTTCATTAGAAGGGGGTGGGGGTTTATTATAAGGGGGGGGGGGTTCATACGAGGGTAGGTTCACTATAAGGGAGGGGGTTCATTCAAACCCCCTTCATTAGAAGGGGTAACCCATTTTAAGTTTTTTGATGGGAATTTCTAATTTTTCTTCATGAAAATTTTTTTAACCCATTATTGTGGGTTTAACCATACCTTTGTCTCTAGAGGCCAATCTGAGGTTTCTGAAATGATTCTTTAAATTAGTGCACATGAATAACACCGTTCCTAAAATTCACTTACCACATCTGGTCTATGGTTGAGGCTTAAGAGTTCATTCTATTTCTTAAATCTAGGAGTATTTAGGTGGTACATGGCATTGGTATGTCCTCTTGGACTCCTCCATATATTTGGATTACATTACTCTTTCATGGGTGAGGTAAGCCTACTACAAAGAAACATACCTTTACTCCTCTAGGTTGTAAGTGACTAATCTTGTTTGAGCTAGAAAAGTGAACCTTATGGAAGAAGGTTCAAAAAAATCCCCCTCACCCATTGAGCTAGTAAACACAATGCTTGACATTTAAAATCAGAAACAAACATCAACATGGTGATACAAATTTTAAACCATTTGAATGCAATGGAGTGCACTTGAAGAACACTATACTACTACAAGTTCCCATGTATATCTTTATTTTATTAAAATATTATATTAGTGGCTTTCTAATATTTGGGTTCATATCTCTACTCATTATTTCAAAGTTAACCTAGGGGACTATTATTTAAGCATCTTGATTTTCACATATTTTGAGTTTTGTGGAAAATAATTTACTTGGTTGTAGACATCTTAGATACAATAATATTGAAGACATCCATGTGGTAAAATTAATTTCACATTAAATCAAATTTAAGTAATTGAACCACAAACTAGATGTACCTTGGTCATATATTCAAAACATTTTGGTTTCCAAAAAATAAAGGAAAACAAGGAAATACATACTTAAAGTTGTTATTATTAAAATAATTTTAGGTATATCACACATTGAAACATCACACCAAATTTACTTCATCAAACATCATTTCGTCTTTTAGGTTTAAAAAATCAAATTCAAAGACATGTCTTTCAAATCCTTGATCTTGTCACAAGTTCCTCTTAGGGTAAAATTTAGGATCAAACATCAACGAACACTTTGAAATTAAACATCCCATTCCACCAACAACTTTAAATTTAGGGAAAAAAAATCTTCTAGACCAATTTTTCATCAACCATCATCTATTTTAGCTACATATTTTGAAACACATCCTTTTCGACATAGTCACCCTAAAGTCACAAGTCTACTTCTAGGATTTTTAAGCTCATTATTACCATCATTAAACACATATCAAAACCTAATTCTAGATTTATCTAAATTTAATAGTTCCTTATCATTCATATCACTCATCCATTCATAATTCACATCATTGTTTCTAAATCGCTTAGAGGTTCACTTTTAGCAAAAAATAAATCAACCCAAGAGTTTCAACAATACAAATCACAATAAACTACACCAAAGCTTCATCCAAGTTTTATGGTAACAAAAATATTAAACATAAGAGAGACATGGAACAAAACTAATATTTACCTACCATGAGTGATACAAACCAAGAAAACCTTGGAATGCAAGAGTTTAGTCCTAGAGGTTTCACAAGTCCATCGTAAAATCCACCACAACCACCTCAAACTTCCCAAGAAACAAGGTATCAAGGATATAAGATGTCACCAAAAATTAAAATGAACATAGCACATATGAGATACTTGAGATGAAAAATAATCCTAAGGTTCACCATATTATCAAAACCATCATGAAATTGAATCCAACCCAATACATGTTACCATTGGAAAAAGAAAAAGCTAAAGTCCCTTTCACATTTGAT
Source organism: Sequoiadendron giganteum (assembly GCA_007115665.2). Classification (NCBI taxonomy): domain Eukaryota; kingdom Viridiplantae; phylum Streptophyta; class Pinopsida; order Cupressales; family Cupressaceae; genus Sequoiadendron; species Sequoiadendron giganteum. Next base: position 521,426,349 of record CM021100.1, on the reverse strand, counting down.
TTGAACAGAATTAGGAAACAACCTTTGGGAAATGTTGCATTTATTTCTAAAAATTCTATCAAACAACCCTTGGTTGAAAATTTCATTCAATCCATCCTAGAAACATCATCATCACACATTCCAAGCCAACCTACAACATCTAGGATGGATTTTAATCTGGCCTTACAATTCCACAAAGGAACTAATCTTGGTTCTACTCGTTGTCTAGGAAACAACATAAACTTGGGTATTCAAAACACTTGCATTCCCCAAAACATCACCATCCCTCAACACCCTCAACATCCAAACATGCCACTTACATCACATTGCCATAACAGAAACATGTCAGCAACATTTCATGCACAACCATATTCTTCAATCACATCAAATACGTAAAATGTTCATACGAATGAACCTAGTGTTCAAAAATCCCAATTCAATCTCCAAGGAAATCAAACATCAAATAAATCCTCAAAATCAAATGATCTAACAGCAAGTGCCTCAACAAGAAGGAAGTCCATTGACCTAAAATCAGGTTAATCAAGGTAATTGTCAAAATTAATTTGGCATAAATCAGTGTTTTCCACAAGCATCGCAACACCAAGTGGCATCATATCAAGTATCAAAAAATTTGGTTCAACATCAAGGAATCCCACAGTAAAGAAAAAATCAAATGGGTCCTTAATATCCCTCCATCACAATCCCAAATCTTACAAATAATTAAAACACAAAAAATCAAGGACAAGTTTTGTAACAAGGTCAAAATGTTTCAAATCAAGTATCCAAAAATCAACATTTGATCTCACATCAACACAAAAACCATCACAAACCACTCATAACATGATTCCCCAAAATATTCCACATCTTTCATAAAATAAAAACATCCCATCAAGCAAATACATTTAAAATCAAACCAATATGGCCCGAATCAAAACACCATTCCATCACCTCAAGGAAAAAATCATTTAGCTCATTATCAACCTATTGTATATCAACAAGCACAACAAAACTTGCAAACACAACTAGCACAACTAGAATTGCAATCTCGACAAGCTCAATTGTAAGCACAACAAGCCGAACAATAATTAGAAGAACAATGTAATAATATTCATTACTACAACAAATTCTTGTCCAACAACAAAAAAAACAAGAAAAAGGATTTTATTACAACCAACAATAATAGTATTGAAATTCCCAAAAATTCCTTAATAGAATTTCACAAGGAACATACAACACACAACCACCCTTATCACCACTAAATCTGCAATATCAAAATAATCCACCATACACACCATACAATACTTTCAACACAAACGTAACACCTTTCCAAAATCCTGTATACAATTCATATACCACTCCCCAATACAAAATGTATGCTCCACAACAAAACAATCCTCAAGATGACCTTTATTCACAAATCAAAACACTTACACAAATTTTTAAGATATCCAAGATGGAAAAATGAAGAAATCGTACACCACATGATACTTATGTCCATATCCTTTTTATTGTAACATTGCAATGAAATCATTCCCACCAGGATTCAAGATCCTTAAATTTGAAAAATACAAAGGGAATGGAAATTTAAAAGATCACATTAAGGAATTTTATGTGGCATGTATTCAAGTAGAATGAAATGAATCCTATTTGATCCATATCTTACTAGACAATTTGAGAGGCCAAGCCATAGAATGGTTCTCACACTTACCTCTAGGTATCCAAAAAATTTAAGAGATTATAAATAAGTTTGTAGCACACTTCTACAATCTTGAAATGGACATAAGTTTGAAGGAGCTATATAACCTTAAAAAAAACAAGGGTGAATCATTTGTAAAATTTTTGCAATAATGGAGGCATAGAGCTAGTAAATGTAAATGGTCAATTCTCAAGAAGCAATAGATAGAGATCTTTATCACCAATGTGGAAATAGACTTATCCTTCCAACTAAAAATGAAACGTGTTTTGACATATGAAGAACTCATCCCACAAGGAGAAACACAAGCATACAAAGACAATTGTCCATCATCTAGTTCCATTGAAAAACACCGTATATGGGCCAAAAACAAGAACATTAATAATGATGGCATACTTGATGCAAAATTGGAATTCAATTCTCAAAAAAATGCAAACATGCAAAAAAACACATAATAGAAAAAAAGACATCCAAAAAATAATCAAAAAACAATAAAAAATGCTAACACTCAAAGAGGACCACCACCTTGAAATAATTACCCTCAACGATGCAAGTAAACACCTTTGGGGGAGCCTATTGAAGTGGTCATGCAAAAAATAGTTTAGTTCAGTCTCATCACATTCCCTAATTATCAAAGTTACAAAGAACCTCAAGTCAAACATCAATGGTATAGAGAGGATGATCTTTGTGATTTTAAGAAAATCAAGGAACACAAAACATCAGGTTGCATGAAATTGAAAAAGGTTATTCAAGACCTTATTAACAATGGAGATGTGGCTATGGATCAATAATCAATAAATCAAGACCTTAAGATACACAAGAACCTGATGCTAGACCATATCAATGGAAATGATAATGGAAAATGGAAAGATTACCATAATGTAGGTAATATTTACAACAATCTGTTAGCAACTTGCGATCATTTTATATCCACCATAATAAAAGGGCCTAGTGTAGTGTGTGGAGTCACCACATAGAGAGGAAAATTCACCATACAAAGAGAACCATGAGAACCTAGCGCACCACCACCACTAAAGTGAAATCCCAATGTTTATAGCCTCTTCGACCAATTGAAGAAGACCCCTACCCAAATCTCCATCTTGGAATTTTTCAAAATATCTCTTGTACATAGGTACATCTTAGAGAAGGCTTTGTCCTTCTCATCCATACCTAATAACCTTGATATTGAACAATTCCAGGCTATCGTCAAACACATCACCACCCTCGTCTTCTCACATTTTATGAGCAACACCTAGCTACGAAACCATCATATAATAATTCATTGCATCTTGAGGTACTCATCCATAAAAATAAAGTCAAAAAAGTCTTGGTGGATGGAGGTTTTGGCCTTAATATTTGTATCCTTCAATTTATCAATAACTTGAGCTATTTTAAAGATATTGAAAACACAAAAGCTATTACAAAAAGAGCATATGATCATCTAGAATGGAATTCTGAAGGAAAAATCTAAATTGCTATCCAAGTAGGACCCACAATTGTAGAAACTAGTTTCCGAGTGCTTGACCTTGATCTTCCCTACAATATACTTCTTGGTTGTCCCTTGATCCACACCATGCAAGTTATAGCTTCCACCTACCATCAATGCATAAATTTTCCCTATTAAGATAGATAAACCACAATGCATGGTGATCACAAACCTTTCTTTTATTGAGAAAAACCTAGAAGAGAAGTATTATAAGATCTCGCAAGTGCCTAAGAATAATAAAGTTCCAAAACCTTCCTCTTTTGTTGACCCATCTACCCTAGCTATTACCTACAAATAAAAAATGTTTATCTTATAGAAATATCCCTAGAATCAAAGAAATAATCAAAGACAATGGTTCTGGAGACTATAACTTGGAAAAAGACTCTTTTATAATGGGAGAATAGCCTATTTCTCCTACATCCTATTTGAAGCCTTAACCTATTGACAAGGTATAAAAGACAATGAATATGGAATCTACCACTTTCACAAAGTGGGGAGAGTTGAAGAAGGAAATTATTGTTGGGGAAAATGTAATTGAATTATTATATCAAGATAATGTAGTAGAGCCTATTCTTCTAATAGAGGATGATAACAAATGAATAGAGTTGATGAATTGTTGGGGATACAACAAAAATTAAAATCTTGGTCAAAATAATAATGGTTTTCTCAAACCTCTTGCTCCTGATAAATGACCTAATAATTTTTCTCTCGAATGTGACATGAGAAAAGTGACCCTTCCTAGCAAGTATGCTTCTACTATACAAGTCGAGCCTTCCTCTTTGTTACCTACATCCTGTAATGATATCATCAACGACTTTACCCTCGATATCCCAAACCTATTTGATGATACTTGCATATTCATGATAACCACCACATCTTTTGATTCCAATATACAAACCACTAAATCAAAACTAGTATATCCCTAACTTCTAAACTAGGACCAATGAGGAAAACCTATTCTAGATTCATTTGAAAACAATGAAGCTATTTTTGAGTTCATGGGGCATTGTGACCACATGCAATATGGGGATCACAAGGTGGTTTTTAACATTGAACTGGATACACAAGCATACTATGGGGAATGATTGAATCTCTCAATCATAAAATAGAAAATATGAGAATCATATCTTGATCCTTAAGTGAAAACCACATTGTGGCACGTTTTCAATCATAGAACACTAAAATTAAAGGATGTATCTAACAATGAAAAAATCTTTGAGGTGCATAAGGATGAGGGATTCAATCTTCCCCTTAGTGTGATATATTAAGGAAAGTTAGTAGTGTTTGTAGAGAAATCCAATATAGCCAATATAGGGACAAAAGAGGCACTAAAAATCACATTCCATGTAGAATCACTCCTTGATGAAGAGCAAAAGAACTTGGTAGCATTCCTAAAAGAGCAAAAATTAAATTTTGTATGGTCTTATGTAGAAATGTTGGGCCTTGATCTTGAAGTGGTTTTTCACCATCTTGCAGTTTATCCTCATGGTAAGCCGGTGAAGAAAATGTTAAGGAAAATACATCCACAAATTACACTATTGGTCAAACTGGAGTTACATAAGCTTCTTGATGTGGGTTTCATTAGACCAATATATTATCTTGAGTGGGTTTCATACCTTGTACTAGTCTCAAAATCCACTGGAGGCATCTGAATATGCACTAACTTTACATATTTAAACAAAGCATGTCCCAAAGATGATTTTCCTTTGCCTAACATCGACATCATTTTAAATTTGACTACTAGACATGAAATAGTTCCACTCATGGATAAGTTTTTAAGGTACAATCAAAACATGATAGCCAAAGAATATCAAAATAAAATAATTTTTACATGTCCTTTGGGAACACATTTGGAACGTGATACCATTTTGTGTAAAGAACGTTGGAGCTTTTTATTAGAGAGAAATGACTAATTTTTCATAAAACTATTTACAAGACTTTAGAAGACTATGTGGAACAAGGAAGGAAAATATCTAAGAAAGAAAATATTTTAGCTAATTCAAGAACAAGGAAGGAACATCTAGAGGTGTTAGGACCAATATTTGACTGGCTTAAAGGGTACAAGGTACGGTTGAATCCAAAAATAAGTGTAAAGCCCCGCCAAGTAACCCTAAAGGAAGTTGTAATTAACGACTTAAGTGAACCAATTTTTTTTTTTTTTAAAGTGCAATTAACATACACATTCACTTACTAATTAACAACAATGTTTAAGGCTACAAGGTTGGGATTACTAAAACCCACACAAACATCTTACTTTTAACCATAGCATTTAATACTTTAAGAAATAAGCATCATACAACATAGCATAATAAATATATAAATCCAAGATACAATTTCATATTCATTTACTTAATCCAATAGTTACATCACTCATTCCTAGAATGAGACCATAGTACAAAAGGTTACAATTATAGAATTTGACCTCATAAACATAAGAGGGATAAAATAACTTATACAATCTGAAATATTACAATGCAAGAATAACTCAAGAACCACAAGCTGTCCATCTGGAAGTCTCACCACCAAGTACTGAAGATAACTGGGAACCCAACGGTTTTGGTGCGTGCTCCACCCAACCAAGTGGTACTCGAAGGCCCACCCCCCATGCTAGGAGATAGTAACAAAGTAACATGGAGAAAGATCTACAACCTCTAACCAAAGGCAGACTTATACTGACTCAACCAAACAAAAGTACAACATAAGTACAATACAAGAACAACACAAGTACAACTCTCACATCACTGACATAAGTCACATTGCTTCCAGACATATAATAGATCAAGTATGTTTAGAAAACCATACACATAGACAAATACCATTAATAGTTGTCCTAGATAGAGTGTCATTGCACCTCATAATAAGTTACCCTCAGCAGATCTTCATAGGCTCTGGTGATCCTGGTGGTCTCTACCAACCCTCGGCCCTCATACTTACTAGTGCGGAATCAAATACCTCTCATACAGACAAGATAGATGACTATGCCATTTCAGGCCTTTCCACTCATTCCAAGCCTTAACTAGCACTTGACTATGAGTGAAGCTAGAACTTATATTTTTAGTGTGTAGTACTCCCCAAATATTCATTTCAATTTTAGTTATCACTTGATTAAACTCACTTCCATAGGTTACCCAAATCCTACCTCTTCTGGGCTCTCGCCCCTAATGGAAGCCACTCTTCTATTCGACAACACACAAACAAACTATCCACCAAGGGAATCACAAGTGCATACAACCTAGGTATCAAAACCACTCCATCACAAGGAGGAAACAAATAATAGAACACACTCCAAAAATTTTGGAGGCAACCTAAACATGTAGTCCACTCCTTTCACAGGAGGTACAAAACAATCCCGTTCGTGGAAACCGGGTAAAAACTGAAAAGACACCATGCACTACCCAAGGGAACACAACTGGTTGACATAAGGAAAATGACAACCCTCTTAGATCCTCTAAGATTCTCTAGAAGACTTACAAATTGGAATAACACATAATCCATTATTCCAAAATATAACATGATGACATAGCTACAAAAGCAATCAAGTCATTAATCAAATCTAATGTTTCGATTTCCTAAATCCATACTCAAGCAATAGGTAATGTGTACAAAGGCAAAGGCACAATAACACGGTTTATTCAAATAACCATATACCCATTTTCCATTTTCATAATAGGGAATTTAAACTATTTTAAACTCACAACCTTTTGCGAAGTACGAGGAAAATAAATATAAAAGGCAATCACGAGGATATTATTGTTTTGGACATACTAAATCCATATCTCTTAAATATTCCAATCACAACGATTAAATTGCTCTAAATAAAATAAAATAAATATTTTCCTCTTCAATATAATTATTTCCTAATTTACTTTTAATACAATATAGAATAATTGCAAATACCATTTTCAATTTTCCATCCAAAACCTATATTTCTTTAACTTACTATTTGAAAACATGTTGTATCTTTAATCCAAACTATATTTTTATTTCATCGATTCCAATAAATCATAAAAACATGTTACCCTTTTAAAAATAGAACAATTTAATTATGAAATATATATATATATTAAATATATTTATATATTTATATTTTAATATAAATACATATATACACATTCAAGGGTTTCCATTTTTTTTTAATAATAAGAAAAAAGTATAAGGTAAGGGAGAGGGGGTGTGGCTGTACTTTCGCTACTCCCCATACTCCCATGGGAATGGTGAGAGAAGGTGTGGAGGGGGTCTCCCTCCACATAGTCACTCCCATATGGGGGCGGTTGTGGGGAGGTAGATCCTCCCCAACCTCAAACCCAACATCATACAAACACTGCAAATTTAAAATTCACAGAAACAACGAACCAAATTCGCTTTTACATACGCGTTTTATTTTATTATTTTTTAAAAAAAGAAATCCCTTTGCACTGTTTGGAATTTCGTCCACCATACGGATGATGAATGAACTGAATTAAAACCATAATTTAATATATTTAAACTGTATATATATATTATATATACATATATATATAAACGAATTTCAACAATAAATAAATTGAGGAAATTATGTGAAAATATTCACCTGTAAGAGAAATTGTAAAACTTTTTTTAAGAAAATCCAAATTTCTCAGAAATTTAAAAATTAATTCTTTTAATCCTTTTTCTTGAATTCTTAAACAATAGAATAATAATAAAGCCTAAACGGATCTAAATTACAAATAGAAGTTTTTCAAAACAGATTTGTTTTCCACAAAATTTTAAATTTTCTAAAAATAATCTAAATGTATTGTTCAACCTCTAGGTTTGAATCAAATAACAAAAGAATCCATTTCCTCAACTAAATTAAATTCTATAGAGGATTACACAATTTTCGCGAAGAAGTTTCCACAAAATCAACAGAAGGTTTAAATTTAATTAATTAATTTCTTTCTTCTATTCCCAGATTCGTTTTCTCAATAGATTTAACAACAAATTGATTAATCCCTACAATTTTGAAAGCATTCAAAGAAAAAAACATAAACACAGAAGAAAACTTGATTCAAGAAGCTACAGGTAATGGAAATTTTGATGCAGAGCTTCCTCCAAAGCTTCTCCAGTTCTATCCAATAATCCATTGATTCCAACCAAGAAAGCAATCCACAAACACCACAAAGATTTCCAGAATAATTCCAAATAAATCTACAGCCAAGAATTTCCTCAAAGCCTCCTTTGTGCAATTTTTTTCCAAAATTATCCTCTCACACCAGAAGAATTTTTTCCCTCTTCAAAATTCTCTCTAAGCATGAATTTTTCAACCAACTCTTAATTCCTCAATTAAATTCACACATGCAGGCCTAATTGAAAATATCTTGCACAACCAAATCTGATTTTCCATGCAAACTTGAAACTTCAAATATCTAAATATCAATTAACTCCAAAAATTGAAAACTAACTTTGCTTTTAAAATCCAATTTCAATTTCTAATTAAATTCCAAGTTAAATTTAATTCTTTTATTTCTTTTAATTTTCTTGCATCACATTTAATTAATTAACTTAATTATTTAATAACTAAATATAACCCTTGTATTAAATTTAATTAATTAAATAAATTAAATATAATTAATTAATTTAAATATAAAATTTTATCCTTATTGCATAATTTATATTAAATAATCATCAACATGATTTAATGCAATTATTCTAAACATCTATTCCCAAAACAAGAATCTTTCAGAATTAAATAACATTAAAGTAAGGCAAACAATGACTCGACACAGACGACTGACGACACACTATGGCTAGGGTGTAGACTTGACACATGTTACCTAGCTACTATCTCCCTTCAACTTAACTATTGGATCGACATGCTCAGACCTATGAAACCAGGTGGAGTCAATGTCATGTACCTACAAACCTGAAAACATAGTATCCAACATCATAAAATATAACAGCATAAAATACACACCCTGAAGAAGAAATCATAGAATCATAGGGCGCTTGCAAGCGAGTGATGCGAATCTGTTCCCTTCACCAATACACTCAACAAACTGACACTTTCACAACACATCGAATATTCTCATATGCACTAACATGTTATATCAACTAACATCATTGCACCATTTAAAGCATGTAAAACTAATCATCAGATAACTCAAATCACATCACATAGACTATCACTCAATAAATCGTGATCAAATACACACACAAGATAGAATATCTGAATATCCAGAAGTATAAATCAAAACAAAACAAGGACACACTGTCCAGTCCATAAAGCAAAACGAAGGGCTGTTACAATAAGCATCTTTGGCGTAACTTTAGGAAAAATCTTAGGATATATTATCACATAGCGGAATTGAAATAGATCCACCTAAGGTCGACGGAATCCGAGTTATGGAACCACCATAGATGTTGAAGCGACTATGAGGCTTACAAGGAAGATTGTAGTCTATTAGAAGATTCATAGCATATTTATCAGATAATTGTCATCCCTTTTCTCACCTTCTTCACAAGGGGATAGTCTACAAATGGGATGAGAAATATGAAAAATAATTCTAACAACTCAAATATTACCTACTAACACCCCCTATCCTTATGCCACCTATAATAGATAAACCTTTGATTTTGTATATCTCAGCTACATCAGTAGCCCTAGGTGCTCTTCTTTCTCAACATGGTGAAACAAGGAAGGAAAAATATATTTATTAGATCAATAGGACCTTGGTGGGATACAAGCTAAACTACTTATCCATTGAAAAATATTTCCTAGTAGTAGTGTTTGCTTCACAAAATTTCAAGCACTAAATGATCTATCACCAAGTAAAGATTATCTCTAAGATAGATCCATTGAAGTATTTGTTATCCAAATCCACTCTCATAGGATGGATAGCCAAGTGGGTGATGATCCTAAAAAAATTTGGTATAGAGTACATGGATCCAAAAGCTATGAAGGGATAGGGTATCATAGATTGACTGGCAGAGTCACATATCTACATAAAAAATCCCTTGGTGTCTAAATTTCTTGATGAGTTATTATTTACCCTCAAGAAAGTATAGTAGTGGAAGCTATATTTTTATGGTTCACACACACAACATGGATCTGGAATAGGAATCCTCTTCACTACCCCACAAGGTGATTATATACCCAATTCATATCAGTTATCATTACCATGTACTAATAACATCACTAAGTATGTGGCTCTTTTCAAAGGATTGAGGATCAAAATATAGTGGAAAATCCAAGAATTGAAAATATATGGAGACTCCTAGCTGATTGTAAATTAGGTTAATGATGAGTACTTGACCAAGGATGACAAGCTAACGCCCTATTAATAGATGGTTAAAAGTATCAAATATTTCTTCATTGAAATAATGTTTGAAAAGATACCTTGACTAAAAAACTAAGCAGTAGATGATAGGGAAACAATTTTGTCCTTATAAGATATGTCACATAAAATTTTAAACTATAAATTCATCATTGAACAACTTCTCCCTAGCATTCAAGGTAAAAAAATCCAAATTTGTGTATGAAATTGCTAGTCTTGGTTCTCCTTGGTATCATGATATCTTTACTTACCTACATAGAGATATCATCCCATATGACCTGACACCAAACCTTAGAAAAACATTTTTTAGAAGAGCATCCTAATTGGTCCTTCTACGTGACACCCTTTACCGTCCAAGTCTTGACAAGAAATTATTGTGATGTATTACCCAAGAGGAATCTTTGACTATGTTAAAAGTACATTAAGGAGTCTAATGGTTGCATTCAAGTGGTATGATCTTCGCTAAGAAAATATCAAGGATATTATATTATTGGCCTACCATGGAATAGGAAGCTCATCAAGATGTCAAAAAATGCATGCAATATCAACAACCTATGGAACTCATCCATGCACTAGCTCAAGAGCTCAACCTGTTCACTAAACCTTGGCCTTTCTCATAGTGGGGACTCAACTGCATATGAAAAATCACCCCCACCTCAACCAACGATCATAAATTTATCATTACAACCACTAAGTACTACACAAAGCAGATTGAAGCGATTCCTATAACCTATATCATGGGAAATAAAATATCTACATTCATCTTGAGCTATGTCATTTTTTGTTACGATGTTCCCTAAGGCCTTATCATAGTTAATGGAACACCCTTTAAAAATTAGGATTTATGTGAGCTATCCCAAAATTTTAATATCCAACACCGCTTTTCCACCCCATACTACCCTCAAGGAAATAGTCAAGTTGAGGCTTCAAAGATAACCATCATAAAAATTATTAAAATATATTCAATGAAGTTGTATGTGATTGGAATATCTAGTTTAAACCCACCTTATGGGCCTATAGGTGCCACACCCTATTCCTTCATTTATGGAACATAAGCTATCCTACCTATCAGAGTTAAGCTCCTATCATTGAGAGTATTATTACAACATCTCATTATAGATGAGGAATATAGAGTGTCTAGATTGAATGAGCTAGAGTTTTTGTATGAATGTCTCCTTGAGAATAACTTAGAAGCTTATCAAAACTGGTTTAAAATGAGCTCTAATAAGAATATCATAAATTTTGTTCTTTAAAGGTGGGAGATCCTCTGTTGAAAGAGAACCAAAAGAATATCAATTGTCAAAACATGAAGAAGAACCCTTGTAGGAGCCTCTAAACAACATGCATCTCAAGAATTTTTATACCTACATCTTGAAGGGTATAAATCCAAAAATCCAAAAAAAAGAACAAGGATTAAAAATAGTTAAGAGAAAAAATTGTCATCTAGCAAAAACCACTTTTTTGGTGGAACTTTGAGGAATTACCTTGTTGAAAACCTATCAAAAAATCACATTGCATAAATAAGAACCCATCTTCCATCCACCATTGGCTCTATGGATTATTATGCATTTGTCTATTTCATTCATCCTTCATCATATTTATATTACTTATTTCTTTACCCATCCACATCTATACCATAGTTGGACACTAAGTAAGTATCATGTTCCCCTTTAGTACTACTTGTCACACACCTAAGTTTGGTTTTTCCTACCAATATCGAGGTAGTATATCACATCACATTGGGGGCATCTACCTATACTTACATCGGATCGATTTCTTGTTTATCCACTTAAGTTCTTGTTTATCCACTTAAGGTTAATGTGTAATGGGCAATATGGATCATAGATTTCTAATCATGAAATCAATAATTGAAAAAAAAATGAAAAATATAAAACCCAATCTACTCATGAAATATAATTATCATAGCCACAAATTCAACAAAACAAGTTAATCAAAGAGAAACATAAATGAAATCAAACTTCATAAATCTTACCATCTCATGTCAGAGTGTATTAATTTTGATCTCGAAATTTCATATGGCTCTTCAACACAAAGCCTCCATGGTTTTAAAAAAGCTTTATAGTGATGATGATTATCTAAAATGGTAGGGTGTTTGCTTAATTTGTTCAAGAATCAATCCAACATGACCTTTCTACAAATTCTCTAGATGCATTCTAAGAGAGATGAAGGTTGTGTTGGTTATTTTTTAAGAACAAAGATTATCTTCAAAATTACCTATGGGCTTTTCCATTTCCAATATTTAGAAATCTAAAGTGATTGGCCAATGAATGAGTAAAAGATGAAAAAATTTCACTCCTTCATATTGGGCTCTATGAAACCCAAGAAGTTGATCCCTCAATGTATACTCAAGAATATATGCAACTAATATTTAAATAAATTGTCAACAAAATATACTTCTCATATAATCAGTCAACAATGTGATATATCAAAAGGTTGGCAACTATTTTCACAATTTATTGTACTACACTTGGAGCAGGAGAATAACAAAAATCAACATAACTGCAATAGTAACTTATTGTAAAGGTTTGTAAATAAAGAGTGATTTGTTGATGAATTGACCCAAAAACTGTATTACAAATATTTTACCTAAACAAATGCCTTATCCTAAAAATGGAGTGAATATTACCCTATGCAACCTGATAACAATTCTTCACATAGCAACATATAAGATTCAAAAAACATTGCATTACAACATTCCCATATTACTTTCTTGACCACCACTTCTTATAGATATCCTAGCAAATAATTCATATGAATCAACAACCTCATTCAAGTGTTTATACTAGTTCCTTGAAATAATTAGCAAGAATGAAATCATACAACCAGTGGAAACAATGGAGAAGAACAAAAAAAATCTTGATTATATTATTCATAATTCATAAAACACATACAAAGGACATAATTTATGGTCATGTAATTAACACCACTTTGCTTCATATTTAATATCTTGTTATCAAAATCACATATGCAACTATAGACATAAAACCTAAGAAAAAAAAAAACTTAAAATATGCTTTGTATTCCTTTTGCAATTCATTGTGTTAATTGCAATACAATGAACCCCACTTTCTAGTTTTGAATTCCTTCTTATAGAAATGAAGGAGAAAAATAAGCCTTAAACTACAAAACACACATGTCACCATTCTATTGGACCATTGTAACATATATTCCCTTTTTCAGTTACACTTGAGCTCGCAAACACTCAGAATAAACATGAGACAAATGTAATCCACATTAATCATTGGATATCCAATCCCACCTTTCAAATTTGGCTTCTTCAAGTAGTTTCCTCAAAAGGTGTGCCCACGCACACCAAGTGAAAATGAAAGAAAACAAGAAAAAAAAATAGGAAAGGACAAAGAATATGTCCATGTCTGTAGACCTATTATTAATTCAATTCAGAGAAAATGCACTATATTTTATATACATTAGAAAATTACTAATCTATATTCAATCCATTGTATGCAGTGTATTTTCACCTATTTATTACTCATCATGATTGTAGACTTTAAAATCAAAATTTTCAAATCACCATCCCACCATTTAAAATCAGTCTACCACCCTGTCCAAGTATTTATGTCTCCATGCCAAGAATTCCTCTTATGTAGGGAGATCAAAATTCATGGCTTCACTAGCCTTTTTTCTATAAAGCGAATACTTGGTAATAATTTGTTTGTCCTCCCTATCAAATTCTGATAAGACAATCTCTACACGAGCCAACATGTCCATATTTCTTTTTAGTGTACCCATATCACACCTTTAACAAATTGAAACTACCTTCTCTTAAATGGTTTTATTAGTTTCATCTCTCCACTCTTGCAAGGTTTTTAAAATGGATGGGATGACATTGTGATGTGATTCGCAAAAGGATTTCACTAGTTCCCTTATGTTGATTTCCAAAGGCTCAAAGTTTCCCTTGTATCCTCTGATTTCACCTACAAGAGTAATAGTGGGCTTAATAATTTTAGTGGGGTTAGATTCCTATTTAGCTCCAATGGACATCATTCTCATCTCTTGAAATCTGGGGATCCATATTTCCATGAGTGGTGTAACCCTTTCCCTATCATTGTCAAAATTATTTATGGTAGCCACCATGGAGGCGTAGTTATCATGAATACTATTCAATTTTTTATTCACTCCTCTATTGAGATGCTCTAAAACCTTAGTGACAATCCTCATATGGCTTATAAATATTTCATTATCATGATTGTCATATTTCTCTTTATACTCCTCTAATTTCCTAAACAATTCATCCCTACTGATATCTTCCTTAGCTTGTCGTACTTGTGATATGTTAGGCTCTACTATGGAAATGGGCACACTTCCCATGTTGTATGGCATAATTTCCCATGAGGAACTTGCTTCAAGGGTAAATTCAGGGGTTGTAGCTTCTTGTGAAGTGGTAGGGGAGTCGACGCTAGTCTACTCATGCTTTCTTGGTTGCAAATTTTGTAACTTTTCCTACAATAATGCTACCTTCATATGTAAATTAATTTTTTTTTACTCAACCCTTCGATAGTCAACTAGAAAATCCTTTAAATATATCCTAAGATTTTCTTTTTTTGTAGTTACAAATTCCACAATGGCCCTTGTGAACTGTGCAACATATACTTACACTTTTACCACCTCTAGAGCTGATGTTTCTGATACTATCTTTATTATTAGGCCTCCATTGTAGTTAGGTGCAAACTCGACAATGACATGCTTCTTTGTACTAGGGGATAGAGACCAGATAGCTAATGCATCCCATTGTTCACTGAAAGTAGACCCCTATAATGCAATTGTAGCCTATTCTTTTGAATTGTAGAGTGGTCTACCACATCACTTTATGGTATCAAAAGCTATGGAGGAAGCCAAATTCCACTCTAGCAGCAACAAAATACCACTATTCCTCACCAACTCTCTTCCTTTCTTTACAATCATCTTTTGAAACCTAGCTCTCATATCACCTAAGACCCTTGCTTGAATACTGACATCAGGAAATTTTGGATGAAGTCTTTTTTCTTTAACTAGATTGATGACATACTCATCCCTCTTGGCCTTGTATGCAAACTCCATGAAATATTGAGACTTTACAAATGAATCATCATTCATAAAGTGTGTACATTCTTCCACTTGGATATCATATTTACCATTATCCCTAGTGAGGTTGGCCTTCCTCAATCTCATAGTCAATTATTGTGATGCCATCATTGTTGGTGTAGAGGAAATTCCTTCTTGGATTTCCTGCTCTGATACCAAAATATCATCATCTGATTCTTCATCAGCATAGTCCACTAAACCAGTTACTTCAACATTCTCCTTCTTTAACAGTGTTTTTTTTGGTGCTGATACATCCAGTGGTGGATCATCAATATGTAAAATTTTAGGCCATGTTGGTCTTGAAGGAGATGGTGGGGGGTATCTATGGCACAGGAGAAATATGTCTTTTCTCCTCTTGTTGCGAGGGATCAGTAATTGCATCACTTTTCTTTGCTATATTCTTTATCCTTATAATTAACTTAATCTTTGGTTCCTAAGGGGCCCCGAATGTAGATTTCTCTTCCATAACAGAGATTTCTTCCCCACCCTAATCTTCTTCAATTGGGTCTTTCCCCTTATCTAGAATTACCTTTTCACCTTCAAGTTGGCCCACTATTCTTTCAATGTTTCAAAACACATATTCCACCTTCTGCATGACATTCTCAATTTCTTGGAAAGAAATGAAATGAGGTTTCTTCTCCCTTATCTTTCTCTACATTTTATTAAATGCAATCAAAATTTCCTTTCTCTTGTATTTCTCTAGAAGATCAAATACATTTCTTATCACATCCTCTAGCGATTGAAAAATGTGCACAAAATTGTAACTCTATTTCCTTTCCATTGACCAAGCCATGAAACCTTCAGGATCATATCTATTCCTCTCTACTACTCTTTGCATGCGAAAGGTTTTGAGTATGTCAAGTATCTCATTCAAACCTCCTTTTTTCATTACAAAATTAGAGAAGCATGTATATGAAAGAAAAAATGTTCCTTTTCCTTGATTCAAAAAATTTTCATTTTCCACACTTCCCAATTGCCATATTACCTCAAGGAAACCAATTCTTTCTATCACACACCTTGGAAGAAGGTGAGGTGCTATAGAGGAACCATATACTCTCAAAATAGTGTATGTAGGATATGAGATGAAATCTACCAAATTGTGAACAATTCCCAACTTAAACCTTCTTTCCTTGGGTCTTAAGAAATCATTCAAGGCCTTGGGAATTCTAGGTACATTCATAACTAGGGATATCTTTAATTCTTAAGCAAAAAAGTTATGAAAAGTCACATAATAATATTTCCTATCATCCTTATCAATAACAATGGTCCAACATTGAATAGGCAGCTCCAAGGTACCCTCCATCTTATCCAAAATCATATTTTTTCCCAAAATAAGATTCACCTTTAAACAAAAATATATGCATTAACAATGAATACTTGCCAAATATTACTCCATTTGTTCCTTTCTTCAATCTTATCAAACCATCATGAATTTTCTCTGCAAGAAACCCTACATAGTCATATACTATGCACTATTGGGGGTGTTGAATATGGGCTACCATATACATCCATGCCATAGGTATTCCATTGACAGGATCATAACCAATTTTATGGAAAATGTAGTAAACAATTCTTTGGAAGTAAGGAATGAAATAACAAATAGGAAAAGGCTCCTTATCATGTGGCCCCAATGTAACTCTTTGGCTGAAAATTTATACTAAATACCTCAACAGTATGTGGACTCTAAATCCAATCTTAGTTCTATCATATTCCTCTCTAAGAATGCCTTCATCAATTTTAGGCATTCCATTACTCCATCGAGGGAGTTGGAAGACACGAGTTATTTCATCTCTGGTAATTTTAACCATCTCCTTCCCATCATATGTTCTTACATGTCTTATAATTGGATCATAATTGGTGGCTACAAATTTAAGAAAATTAACATCCATATAGACATTGGGTACAATTAACTTCCCTAGATCACAATTCCAAGGGTTATCTACTCGGATTCCCATGTTTCTATTTCTAAACCAACCATAGAAAAATCCCCACCCTTTGCAAGGTAATCTAGCACCCCTTATAGAACTATTCTTGTTAATCAAGCCATCAACTACTTGCAGAACTTAGAGAAGCAATTGACCCTTATATTTTTCACTAGTTAAGGGTGGAAAGTGGTTAGTAAGGTCTTTACTCAAAAGTATTTTGGGAAAAAGATCTCCCCTCTTGGATGAAGATGATTTTTACTTTGTTTTGGGAGCCATGGCGCAAGAATTTTACAAATCAGGGCTTTTTGGTTTTTTGGAACAATTCTTACAACTCATATAAGGGTTTGACATAGGCTCTAGTAATGCAGAAACAACTATTTTCTTTTAATGAACGCCAAACCTTAAAATGAAAGACCAAGAAAACCCTAATTGACTCAAGGTTTGATGACCATAATTTATCAACAATTCAGATAGGAAAGAATTAATTTACTTACTAGTTTTCATAGGTTAATAACCTTAGCTTCGATGTTGAAGAAGTCTCAAGACCACAACATGAGCTCTCCAAATATGCAAGATGTCCTTCAAAAAGCCCAATTATACTTGTAAGATAGGTTTTAACAACTATGCAATCTTCTACTTTGGTAGCTCAACATCCTTATGTTATTAAGGATCACTCACATGAGGCAAAATGACTCACTTACCTTCAATATGAACTTTGAATGCCAGTCATTGATCATGTGGGTGAGTTAGCTGATGGATGGTCCAGATTTAGTCAAATTTATTTAAAAAATCTAACTATATGTAGCCATAATGCACACCAAATGACTGTAAGCCACATGGAATCACTTGCTGATGATCTACAAGCTCCACCATTTTCCTTGTCATTGTTGATAGAATCCTTGTGCCGATTGCCCCTCGCCCCCTTGAGCCTTAATGTGTGTTCAACTTTCATCAGTGGGAAGACAGGGAAGGGTTGAGATTAAATCTCAAAGATTTGATATACTCACACCTTAACCAGTAACTAAGATTAAAATATATTTGATGTCTTTAAAACACATGCAATATATTTCCCTTTAACAGTGCAAATTTTTTTATCCATGCTTGTGATTAAATATTTGATTAATATTTTCCTTTATTTCAATTTCTTCCATGCCCTCTAGGTTATTCCACATGGTAATCACCCACTTCCTCATTGAGAATTTGGCTGCAAGGATGGGCCCTGCACAGAATAGAAAGGATCAGTTAGGATTGACCCACATTAGCCGCTATCAACCTTAGATCCCATCTCTATAGTAACAATAGTCATCATATAAGCCAAGTGGGCTCATTCAAAAGGCAACAGGTGTCAATCCACCCACTAGCCCATGGAATTTATTAAATACGAAATAAAAGAGGATGGGGTAGCGAGGAGCAGTCATGATTAAGCCACATCACCCAACAACCTGCATCGATCCCACTTCAGTACTTCAAAGGAACCTGGACCCACCATTGTAGAAGACACATGGCTTGCGCCTGCTAACTCATGTCACTAGAATTATAATGGAAAATGAATCAGAGTGGGTGCACGGGGAATGAATGAGATTTTCCTACTCTAATCAAATGGTCAATATAAAATCCAATATATATGCACATGTCGAAAATGTTTTCTTTTAAGAACGGGACCCGACTAGGTCGATGAGACCAAGACCCATGGGATAAAAAAATTAAAGGCATGAGTCATTCTTATGGGAAATATTTTTCTTGTGTTAAGAAATATTAAAGCGATGGAGAAACACTTGATGATCGACAAACCTAAACCAAAGGGTCCAATAAATTCATGGGTTCATATGGCATAAGATGCAACTTAAAAGATTGGGAACCAACAACAAGGAGTGAACGATGAATTAGAGTTTCAGCAAGGATACAAGCTTAAGGGTTTTTCAAGAAGGGTTCCAGAGAACACAAATCCCTGACAATGATGATAGAAAAATCCCCAAGCCCAAAGAGGTAGATCCAACTAATATTTTTCCACAATGAGAAATGGAACCAAAAATATTTAGGGTGTTGCATCGGGTTATTTTATAGATTTTCTTATTTTAGATGAACCCTCGGGATACATGGATGAAAGATTAGGATCAACAGTCAAGATCTGTTGAGAGGAAAAAGATTGACCAATTAATTGAATTGATTAATCCAATGTAGGGAGTTGATTGGTAAATCAGTGGGATTATATTGAATAATTGGTGAGATTGGAGTAATCAGTGGAAAGAGATTGAGTTATTAGTGGAATTAGAGTAATCAATGGAAAGGGATTGAGAAATCAATGGGCACGATTTATTCAATCATAATGGTGAGGATGATTAATTAATTAAATAATTAATTAAAGTTAAGAGAAACATACAAGATGTTTTTCAATTAATAAATAAAAATATATTTACTAATACACTATTGTTGAGTGAATTTTTGGAAATCAAATAATTTATTTAATTACTTAATTTGGAAGAGATAAAGTATATTAATTAAATAATTAAATATAACAATTTAATTAATTTAAAAGAATAAGTAATGTTAGAGAAATAATTAAATAATTAATTTTTACTTAATGAATTAAGGTTAATAAGGTAAAATCAGGTGATGTCATAGTGAATTAATTAAACAATTCAAGATTATCTAATTAATAGAGAAAAATAGGGTTAATGATAAAAATGATGTTAAAAATGGGATTAATGGTATTAATGAAGTGAAATGCTATAGTGATAATGAAAGTAATGTTGATAATGGAAAAATTCCATTTAGGATGTGTGATTTGTATTAAGTCATTTTTACATGCCTACATTTTGTCCCTCTTTGACACAATGTTCCTAATGCATTGTTTCAAAGAATTTGATGTTTAGATCGAGAAAGATTTTTGTTTGATATGGCCCACTATGCCCCAATGGTCAGTGGAAGGATGATAAGACACTGAACTTCCCCCTCGAGTGGTTGGCCAAAAAAATTACTTTTTCAAGTCAGGCTCATGAAAAGGTTCTAATGATATTGTGATGCAAGATGGAGAAGTTAGCTAGAAGAAATGTTAGTAGGATCAGAGGATAGAATTGTTGGATAACTGATCTAATTTTTGAAAATCCATGGATTATTATTATGATGATATGTATTGATGAGATGATTTATGATATGATTGATGTTATACATTGATGATATTTGATTATATACATTGATGAGTTTTCCTCTTCTTTCATGGAGGACTAAGTAGTATATATCAATCCTTATTAATGTAGTAAATAGAAACAATAAAATATGGTATTAATGACTAAGGTGGATTTGTATTCATACCACTAAAAATGAAATTAAGGGAAACATAATTCCCCAATAGGCTCGTAGGGTTTTCCACCTAGAAGCTAGGTTTGAAAATACCTCTTCCGCGCTTAATTACTCTTGGTGTTCATTCAAGATTAGGTGTAGATAATGTGGGGTCTAAATGATGTATAATTTATTGAAATGGAAGAATATAGATGATTGAATTGGATAAAGGAAATAAAATGCTAATGTAAAATGTAGAAAATACAACTATATTTGAAAACACATAATGATATGCAAGCATATACAAGATGACCTAGAAATGTAAACTAAACTAAACAAGAAATTGTGAAACAAAATGTGTGCACGTAGAGGCTCAAAATGGATAGAATGAAGGTGACTTATGTAAATTTCAACTATGACACTTGTGCCAATCTAGGTGACTTAGTCACATATAGGGAAAAACTGCTCTGAAGCCAGTTTATACCAAAAGGGTATGTGAATCTACATAAATATCTAAAACACATTTATAGTGGGACTAAGTTTCCAATAGTGGTGACTTAGTCCACTTTGTAGTTTTTGCAAGTCTGAAAGTTGAAACAGATTTCCTCGATTTGCACTTTTTATTTCTCCAAGTATCTGGTTCTGAAACTCTAGTTTACAGCACTATAAGAGACTTTTTGTGTAGATCCTGACCTAATCAACAAGGTCATGTCTTCAAAAAGCCTTAAATCCATCCTTCAATGATTTACAAGCTTCCAATATAACTAAATATATAAACACACAAGGAGACAAAGAGAAAATGTTCCTTTGTAGGGATTAGGAATTTTCCTTAGTCAAACCCCTTTTAGGAAATTAAATCAAATGAAGAGATAACGTAATGAAAAATGAAATGATTGAGATAGTATGTTTCCATGATGAGAGATCCTGGATTGTTGCAAAATTTTTTGGAGTTTCAACCTTTGAATGCTTTAGAGAGACATCTTGATGACTTAGAATACTCAAACCCTAACTTACTTGAGAAGAATGATGAATAGAAGGAGATAGGAGAAATGAAACTCAGGAGATTAAAAAATGAGGGGAAAATTCTTTATTTATACATGTTAGGCCCTAATTCCCTGAAAATAACACATCACAGGCTGAACTTAGGGTTTTGGAGACAAAATCCCATTAGAATTTTCATTAAATTTGATTTTTATGCCAAATGGGACTAAGTTGCCCAAGGTGGTGACTTAGTCCACCTTGGAAAATTTGAGTTGTTTTCGGGAATTAAGATGTGGTTGATGATGTTTATTAGGATTGTCCTCCAAAATACACTTAAGCTAGACCTATAAGAGAATTAAGGGGTCATTTTAACATAAGAAAGGGTTGATTTGGTGATGACAAGCCTAGGAAAGTGTGAGAGTTTATGTGGCTAATGATGTTCTTCAAGATTGTCCTTGAAAACACACATAAGTTGGACCTATAAGGGCATTAAGGGGAATTTTTAACATAAGAAAGGGTTGATTTAGTGATGAAAAGCCTAGGAAAGTGTAAGAGTTTGTTACAAGATCTTACAACACTTTTAAATAAGGCTTGGAAAGGGGTTATTTAGGTGAACTATGTTGAATAGCTCCTATAAAAGTGTGAAAGTGTTACAACACTTCACAACACCTTTGTAAGACACCATAGACTTCTTATTGGCTTGCAAGGGTTCAAGACCTAATGTGAATATGTTGGCCATATTACAACATTAAATCAGGGCAAAATCAAGTCAAAATCCATAAGAAAGGCCCAAATGAGTGAAAAGTGTCAAGGCTACACTTTTTTGTGAGATATTTAGCCCCTAATTTAGTGAGAGGATGAAATTGCTTCAAAATCACACTAAACTAGACACATGGAGATGGTAAAGGATGACAAAGATGAATGAGATGGTCAAGCCCCCACAATTCAGGATTCCAAGTCAAATAGACATCAATGCAAAAGAACACATTCAAGGGTGAATAATATGTAGCAAAACAAGATACACAATCATACAATGACACGAACTAAAGGAAGAAAAAGAAGGAAAGTAAAAATGGGGATGAATATTTGATCATTTTTCCATCTAGTTGTGGATCATATCTATGTTGTTTATCCAAAAATATGTGTACTCACTTTGGGGCGATGATACTATTGGTTGTCTACTACGTGAGAAGGCCCAAAAGGTGATAAACATACACTCATGGCTAGTATGCACTAACACACACAAAGGTGGCTATGGGGAAAGTCATCCCATTGGTTGGGCTTCCCGCTCAAACCATACCAAAGTTATACCTCCTGATAACTTTAATAAGGTGCCACAAAAGAAAATTATTTTTGCAAATGTGAAAATCGTGTAAGGAATGTTCAAAGGGATTTTACTTAGTTAATGCAAAGTCTCATCTTAGGAACATTATGTGTAATGTCACCAAGAGGGAACAATGCAAATGGTCTCCTCTTTTTTTTAAGAAAGGAAAAGTGCAAATGTCTCATCCTGACGAACATTGTACCTAATGTTTCCAAGAGAGGGAATCACAAGAAAAAGGAAAACCACACAATGAAATGTGAGTGTCGATGTATGGCCCTGCCTTAAAGTGGTTGCTAACACCATTATTGTGAGCAAGTTATTTAACGTTGAAGAAGGTAGAAGACAAAAGATATTGTTCAAAAATCCCTATGCCAAGTCATATGTTTCTAATAATTTTCATCATGAGAAAGGGGAGCAAGTCACATGAAATTCAACTTAAGACATGTTGTCCATGTCCCAAGATTGCTCTTATATGTTCATTAAAGGTTAACGACTAGTGAAAAGAGACAATGAAAAGTGACATATGAGGAAAGGGTTGCCTAACCCCTTGCCCCCACTTAGTGCAAGACAAAAGTGAGCTGAGAGGATTAATGAAATTTATGCTAGAGTGAAAATCAGTATCGATTAGAGGAATTAGGTGTCCCTACAGAAGGGAGAACACCACATTCCTTCTTATGTTTAATTTTACTACTCAAGGGCTTAATATGTTTATGTTTAATTTATTTCAAGTGCAGGAAGGAACAAAGATCAAGTGATCTTAGAGGAGTCTCAAATAGATACCCTCTTGATCGAAGGTAGAAAGTGTTCCTTTATCTTGTAACAAAGATTTATCTTTCTTAGTACAAGATGCCATACCCATGCAAGGCTCTATTTATTATGATATTTTTTACACTCATTTGGAGGAGTGTGTAAAATCTAAATCATTAGTGTTTTGCGAGATTACATTGACATTAAGTGAAGATTTCTTGGTTTTTTTCAATCGGTGTAGAGGAAAACTTTCAAGACCACTAGTGTCAATAATTTCAGAATGCACTAGTGTTAAGGTTGGTTTAGAAGGATGGTTTGTGAAGGTATTAATGTGAGGTGAAGGTTTGGTGATTTCAATCAAAGGACAATAACCAGAACCATGATTAATTGTTTGCATGATAGGATCAATGGGGACATGGATACCTTGTTCATTAGCACAACATCCTTTGCCACTATAGCCAAGTTGTTTCATGAGATCATAACCTTTTCCATAAATATTTTTCTGTGCTTTTGGATCAGGTGATTGTTCGTTGTTGAATTCTTTGTCTAAAGTGGTTGAGGTGGATGCTTTCGAAATATATTTCAATTCTTGTGTTGACAAACCTGTGTTCCCCTTTTCAAATTCATTGTTTGTGATCTTGGATTTTTCTAGTAAAGGAGATGTGAAGTCTAAGGAACCCCAATCATCATTTGAGGGTGTTTGTTGTATAGGATCCACTTGTTTGATTGGTGTTAAGGTGTTGAAGGGTTTGGATTTTTTCTACTCAAGTTGTAAGACACTAAACGGCTTAGGATCAGTGTCACATGTGTACACTTTTTTGTTGTAGATGTACTTCATTTTATGATGAAGAGTGGAAGGCACCCCATTCATTGCATGAATCCATAGCCTACCTAAAATAAGATTATATGAAACATCTTGTGGCATAACATGGATCAGTGTGTCTAATCTGGCAATTCCAACTGTAAGAGGAAAAGTGACCTTACCAAGTAGCTTTTTTCCTACACTATCAGATCCACTGATAGATAAAGAGGTAGGTTGAATATTTGATTTATCAATCTGGAGCCTATCTAGAAGATTTACACTACAAACATTAACAACAGAGCTATTGTCAATGAGGGTTCACTTTCTCCCTATTCATTTGTATTGAGATATGATTACAAAATCTTCATCTTGTTTTTGCATGTCCAAAGGAGGGAGCTCACTTTCATGGAAAATAATGTTAGCATGCAAGCCTTAAATCATAGATTCTATGTTAGTATTTTGTGCATTAGAAGGGATAGGAATTTGTTGCAAGGTATTCTGAATCATGTGCTAATAGTGAGGGGAGGCTTGAAGAAGGTCCCATAATGAGATCTTACCAGGAGTATTCTTAAGTTGGTTGACAAGATCATACTCCCTAATGTATGGATTTAAGGGAAGGCTAGCAAGTAATATAGGAATGAGAGAGGGTCTTGGAGCTGGTTGTTGCGGTCACAATTTTTTCCTTGTCTAATGTATATGAGCAATGATATGATGAATCAGTTGTTGTGACACATTATGCCTATGTGGGTAGAGGATAAGTTCAGGTTTAGGTTTGTTTGAAGGAGGATAGATGATGATTTCAAGTTGGTTTGGAGGTTTTCGTTTGTGTGAGTGTGGGTAAAGGATGAGTTGAGGTTGAATAATATTAACGGTCGCTACAGAAGGAGATTCTAACATAGGCTTTGCATCTTCTTGTAAGGGAATAATATTATGATTGTCTTGCATCATGATAGCCTCCCTAGGAGGAGAGTTTTTAGGAGAACTATTAGCCACATATTCATGACATTCAAGGATTGGTTCTTCTAAAATGACTTCATCACATGTAGGGTAATGATCAATGATGATATTATCAATAGTGGGATGATGAGGAGAGGGTTCTATTTTATTATCTTCTTTTGTGAGGGTCTCGTTCTCTTGTTGCATACTATCTACCCTAGTAGGAGATCTTGTAAGATGTTAACCACTATCTTCATCACAAGAAGGGTAGGCATCAAGTGAAGGACCACAATCAATTTCAAATAGCTTGTCCTAAAGGGTAGGAGCATTAGGGAAGGGAGGGTTAAGATTCTCATGACTTTTAATAGGTATATGTTCTAATACCAACCTATTATCTTTGCATCAATGAGGGATATTAGAAGAAAGACAAGTTTGATTGTTATGGTTAGGGAGACTAGGTAAGGTAGTGGTCATGATTTTAGCTTTGTATGTCGTAATGTCTTTGCAAGGGGGAGGAGGAGGAAAGAAAGAAATAATTTCATGATCCTCAATGGTTGTGTCTTGTTTAAACAAGATACCATCATCATCAGTGGGAGAGATATCAGGAGAAGAACAATTGGTTATCATGATTATTGATGCTTGTGTCCTCTTGTGTCAAAGATTTAGTGGATGAGGTAGAAGACATGAATTCATCAAGGAATTCATCTAACATGTCTAAGTCGTCACTACTAAAGGGCATGCTACTCTAAGTTTAAGAATGTTGTGATTGGGTGCATGTGATGTCGTTAATGTTGTGTTTTCATTTTCGACAGGTTCTGATGTAAATGATCTACGAACTAATGTGGAAAATGAAAATTGAAAAATTCCAATGCTATCCACAAGTACCATGAATGCTATTTCTATTAAATTAAATGCAAGAGAAGCTATACAAATTTAAAATTAAATGTAACTTTTCAGATTTCATACAAGGTAATTTACTTAATACACTATGCAATGACCTGAAAATGAAATGTTGGAAATGAAAATTTGAATTTAAGCAGTGCATGAAATGAGCTAATTTAAGCTAAATATCATGAAATGCATGGTACAAAAACTCAACCAATTGATATAGATGGGTAAGGGAAGAAAAAAAATCCTTAAAATAGGGTTTTTAGCTTTGTAAAAGGCTTTTCTAGGGGTGAAAAGGGACTAAGTCGCCCAAGGTGATGACTTAGTCCTGCTAAGAAGTTTTTGAGGATTTGTAAAGTTTTGTGATTGAGTTGGGTGGTTTTTGTGTTATATGATGCAAACCTAAGTTGAAAATGGAGAATTTAAGAAATATTTAATGATTTAAGATGCAAAAATGCAACCTATATGCACTTTCACTAATTCAAAAATGTGAAACCCTAGAATGTAACTTAACTAGTGCAACATGTATTGTAACCAAATTCTAGGACAATGATGGACTCCAAATCAGACAAGAAGGGTATTCGAAGATTACAAGGTTTTGTGTTCAATTCATGTTAGGTTCACCAAAATGTACCACCAAAAATTAAATTAAGGGAAAGAGAATTCCCTAATAGGCTCCCAAGGTTTTCCACCTAGAATCTAGTTGGTAAAATGCCTCTTTCATGATTAATTACTCTTGGTGTTCATTCAATATTATGGGTAGATGATGTGGGGTGTGAGTGATGTTGAATGTATCTAAATGGAAGGATATATATGTTAGAAATGGATAAAGGAAATCAAATACTAATGTAAAACCTAGAAAATAAAACTATGTTTGAAAACACATAATGATATGCAAGCATGTACAAGATGACCTAGAAATGTAAACTAGACTAAAAAAAAAATTGTTAAACAAAATGAGTGCACCTAGAGGATGAAATGGGATGCCATGAAGGTTTGGAATCCTAATAAAAATAATGCATAAATAAACTAGGACACTTATGCCAATTTTGGTGACTTAGTTCCAAATCTAGAAAACTACTCTAAAGCTTGTTTTGGCTAAAAGGGTTTCGAATCTATAGAAATATCTAAAACATGTGTAAAATAGGACTAAATCACCAATAGTGTTGACTTAGTCATCCTTTGAATTTTCTACAAGTCTGAAAGTGGAAAGATAAGCCCTCGGTTTGCACTTTATGCTTCTCTAAGTATGTGGTTATGAAACCCTGGTTTGTGGCACTATAAGAGACTTTTTGTGTAGACGTTGACCTAATAAACAAGGAGGTGTCTTCAAAAAAACTTGAATCCATCCTTCAATGATTTCCACACTTCCCAAATACATAAATCTACAAACACACAAGGAGAGAAAGAGAAAATGTTGATTGTTAGGGATTGGGGGTTTGCCTTGGTCAAAACCCTTTTAGATAATTAAATCAAATGAAGAGATAAAGTAGTGAGAAATGAAATGATTGAGCTAGTACCTTTCCATGATGAGAGATCTTGGATTGTTTTACAAATGGTTGGAGTTTCATCCTTTGAATGCTTTGGAGATATGTCTTGATGACTTAGAATAATCAAACCCTTGCTTGCTTGAGAACAGTGATGAATAGAAGAAGGAGATAGGAGAAATGAGACTTAGGAGATGAAAAATGAGAGGAAAACCCTTTATTTATACATGTTATGCCCTAATTCCTCAAAAATAACACAACACAAGCTCACCTTAGGGTTTTGGAGATAATCTTGTTAGAATTTTAATAAAATTTGATTTTTATGCAAAATGGGACTAAGTTGCCCAAGGTGGTGACTTAGTCCACCTAGGAAAATTTGAGTGGTTCTACGGAATTAAGATGTGGTTTATGATGATTGTTGATATTTTCCTCCAAAACAAACTTAATTTGGACTTGTAAGTGCATTAAGGGGTCATTTTAACACAAGAAAGGGTTGATTTAGTGATGATAAGCATTAGAAAGTGTGAGAGTTTTTTACATCTTACAACACTTTGAAATAAGGATTGGAAATGGGTTATTTAGGTGAAATATGTTGAAAAGGTCCTTGAAAAGTGTGAAAGTATGTTACAACACTTCACAAAACCTTTGTAAGACATGATAGAACTCTTGTTGATTTGCAAGGGTTGAAGACCTAACGTGAATATGTTGGTCATATTACAACATTAAATCTAGGAAAAATCAGGCCAAAATCTATAGGAAAGGTCCAAATGAGTGAAAAGTGTCAAGGCTACACTTTTTTGCGACACAACCTCTATTGTGTGGACCTTGACTTGACAAAAAAAGAGTATTATTACTCATACCAGACATATGCAAACCTTGTTAGAGTGTATGAGTGAGAAGTTTGAAAACATTTAAGAGCCGTTACAAAGAGGGGTATGTAGTACCCAACATTGAATTGGTACACATCTTGCCCCAAATGACTTCTAAACACAAAACAAAGCAAGTATTTGGAATGGTTGTATTCCAAAAACATCCTACAAACAGAGCATAAAGAAAACCAATTATCAATGCCTGATTCCTTCCTCTCTAAATCCTTACTGGCATCCTTGAGAGATCTTAGAAATGTGACAATAAGAAAAATACAAAAGATATGGTCATCAAAGATAAACAATGTTACTGCATCACTTTCCATAGATATTTTGATTGTGTCATGATGTTACCCATCAATGATGTCTATTGTAAGAATGATTTATCCGCTAACACACGTGTTAGGATGTTGATAATGATTTTCAAAAGGAAAGGCATTTAACACTTAGGCATTGTTTTAGTTTGATAATGATCAAGTATTTTTTATTCTTTGCATTAAAGTTTTGGATTTCAATGTTTTCTTTGTTTGTTGAATGCATTGTCAAAGGTTCATTGCATTGTTTATTATGGATGGAAAATTTATTATGGGTAGTTTTAACAAAGATAGGATTTTTGAGATATTTTGAATGTTTTTGTGCATTTGAGGTTGTTTTAATGTTTTTTTTGTACATTTTCGACATATTCAGATATTTTTGGTGTTTTTGAGAGATTTAGAGACTAAGAGGGGGACCTAAAGGGATTGATCTTGTACATCGAGGGCTCAACAATGATGGACTTTCCTACATGTTACACACAGAGAAAACATAGTTCGATTTATTTTGACTCAATTATGGCTCGTCCAGAGATGACCTACAATATTTTTGGGTTTTTTTGTTTATGACTTTGTTTTGGATTTTGACAGGTTTTTGGATGCTTTTGATTTTGATAATTTTTCAAATGTTTTTAATTTTGTTTGGATATTTTAATACAAGTGATGGGATGAACAAGCATCCAATCTATTACCAAGTTCAGGAGGTTGCCCCTAGTTTGGAACAGGGTTATGTTTTATTAGGGATAGGTGGATAGAGATTTTGTAGCAAGGTTCAATAATTGATTAAAAAAAGGTGATATAGCCCTAAGGATACCAAATATTGTGGATTTTTTTAATTTTTAAACATCTAAAAAATTAGGTTTCTTGTGATTTAATTAAGGCTAAAATTATTTTTTGTAAACCTATGGCAATTCATGTTTCCCTATAGTAGGTACTATTATCAAAAATTTAAATCCCCCATTTTAACTATTAGCCAATTGGTGAATATTAATGACTAAAAAAGTTTTTAGAGTCTACAAATGATGTGACATGAATTTTTTTGAAAGTTGGTGCAACAATAAAGATTGAGGAGGATATTATATTAAAAAAATACAAGTAAAATAGAGGAAAAATTATGCAATGAATCGACAAGTGAAACTGAAAAAGATTCAAATATTATACTAATGTGACTAGTAGAGGACATTAAATAGATTTTAAAAATTAAGATGGCAAAGGATGGCTAGGAGATGCTACTAGTAGGAGTAAATGAGCTGATAGATAAATTTTACAAGTGGGTACAACTAAAGGATGTCATAAATAGGTTGTATTGTTGATTCTGGAAGTACATATATTAAATGAATTGTAGATTAATATAGCCAAGGATATTGAGAAATATAGTGTGAATGATATAATTTTGGTAAGGGTACATTGTAAATAAGGTTCTCTATACAATATGGAAATACAAGAGAAGATACAAGAAGCTACACATAAGATGTTATGGGTAATAAAAGATAAGGTTGATAAAAAAAAAGTGGTGATGGATAAGTTAAAGTGTTCATCATGACCATGAACTTAATATTAGGAGAGGAGGAACTCACTGAAGAAGGGGAAATTATGGTTAGAATAATAAGTGGAGATGCATACAAGGAATGATGCATGGGAGGAGAAGAGGAATCATAAAATTTGAGGTTGATGGATAGTAGTGAATAAATGAACCATAAAGAGAAGAGGAAATTGTAACGATGAAAGAGGTACACCCTTTCCTTGCTTGATTTGGGAAAAATTAATAAAAAATTGGACTTAATATCATCTTGATCTAGTGTTGTACTGTGTTTTACACATTCACATTACGTATTGGGTCCTTTTTAAGCTAAATAAACCTAACTTTTCCTTAATTTAGTGTTGTAAAATTTATATATTTATACCTTCACATTAAATTAGGAGGCTTGTAAACTAAATGGACCTAATCTAGTGTTTTAGTGTGTTGTACACTTTCACATTGGATTTATGGCCCTTTTAAGCTAAATAGACCTATTTTTCCCTAATTTGATGTTTTAAAGTATATTTATTTACACTTTAACATTGAATTTTGAGCCCTCTTACATGTATGACCTTAATATCATAATTAATAGGACCCTAAGACCCTATATTATGCATCCCAAGGCATATTTCAGCCAAAAATTTGACACGATCAACAAATAGACTTGATTTCTTAGCTCCCGAATACTTTTTCTCTCCAAAAAGGCCTTGTAGGACCCATATGCCAGCTTGGGTGTATGAGTCCAATCCAAGTGGGACCCATACACCACAAGTGATGTATGAGTCCCATTTGGCCCCTTTTTAGAGTTTTGAGTGGGAAATCAGGGTTTCAAATTCAAATTTTATGAATGTCAGCCTTTGGGATCTAAAAAATAGGATATGAGATGGATTAACTATATAAATGAGGTCTCAAATAATTATCACATAAGAATTCCTGATATCAATTCAGTAAGTGAAGATTTTTAAGCATTCCAAGAGTTCACAAGATCATCCAAACAACATTCAAGATCATTTCTAAGGAATTCAAGCGTACAATTATTCAACAATTATTGCAAAAATTCAAGATCCATCATAATGTCAAGGATATCAAGGGTATGTGTAGGATCATCATGGAAAAAAATAAGCCCTTAAGTGAAAATAAAATTCAGAAAATCAGAGTTAGGCAACTTGATGTAAAAATTTGAATAAGTTATCTATATTATTTGAAAAATATGTATGAGTAGAATATGTAGTAAATTGAATTTACTTTAGATAAACTACTAGGTTTATTTTTATTTTTTAAATCTAGTTGATGAAAATTTTAAATTGCAATATAGTAGTACTTAAATTTCAGGGAAAAAATAAGAAGTAGGTGTCTGTCTGACCACCCAAGCCACAATAAAATGATAATATTTTTGTTAAATAATTTTAGATATAAGAAGGGTACTCATGTCTTGATGTGATGCATATTTTTTTGTAATTTTTTTCTAAGTAAATAATTAATTATGATTTTTTTACTACAAATTTTAAATAATATATAAACTCCTATGTCTATCCACCTTAAATTGGTCAAAAATTCATGAATTTTTTTATTTATTTATAATCCTATAGTATGTGAAGCATAAAATGTGACACATGTTTCATATTCAAAAACTGTGATACCATTTGAAAGGTATAGATTTTTTTCAATCAGCCTATCAATCAGGACTTTAGTCATAATTCAAATAGAAAATGAATAATAATTATTTATTAAATTCAAAGTAAATCATAATTTATATTGGTGGAAAGCTGGGAATCCCCTTTAAAAACCCTTTTCGTTTCATCAATTTTGGGTAAAAGAAAAGTCATCAGCCACCTGGGCAATCATATCACTTAGATATTGCCACTTTTTGGACCATCATGATCCTGCACATACCCTCAAGCATCAAGCATGTTATTGAGCTAGTTTTGTGATGTTGCATTCAAAATCCAACATCAAGAATTGTTTTACATTTATCCCAAGATCTAGATCTACATTGTTCATGGCTATTTCATGTTAGATTGAATATTTACAAGACATCATTCAAGGTATAATTGTTCATGTTTCATGTCCTATATTTCATGTCCTTATTTCATTATCTCAGCATTTGGTTTAATTATCTTAAAGGGGTTTGACCAAGGAAAACCCCCATTTACTAACAAATCAATAGTTTTTTCTCTATCTACATGTTTGGTTGTAGATATAGGTGTCATGGAGCTTGAAGATCCCCTAAAGATTAGGTTTCAATCTTGGAGAATTGTTTTGGAGTTGTTCCCTCATTTGCAAGGTTGCCATCTTCACAAAAAGTCATCTAGAGGTCTAAAATCAGGGTTTCAAATCTAGAAACAAAGTGGAGAAGAACGAGAAAACATTAAAGAACAGATTCAAAATTTGAAGCTTCAGAAAAGCTTAACTGGACTGATTCACCAGTTCTAGTATATGATCCCCAGTTTAGTTGATTTTATAGTTTTTTGGAGTTTCAAATACCCTTTTGCCAGATTTTAGCTTTTGCACAAAAATCCAGATTTGGGATTAAATCACCTAGAATAGCATATGAGTCCCAATAGGATTTAAAATCAATGTTTTCAGAATTTTAGGCCTCCATCCAATAATCTTCAAGTTTCCAAGTGAGCTTTCTATTTATTTTTATATGCATTTATAGGTCATTTATTGAAGTTTCATGCATCACTAGGTTTTTTCATTAGATCTTGCATTTAATTAGTCTTTACAAGCCCTAGCTTGGTGGTGAACCCCTTATTAGTTTATAATCAAACCCTAGGATAGCACTATTGCAATATCTCTTTCTCCTCTCCATACTTGAGGTTGAGATCTCTAGGGATTGTCCTTGAATGTGGAATATAGAAAGATTTTTGTCCTAGGTCCTAAACCCTAGTGACGAAAATTTTCTATATTACATTTTGGTGAATCAACATTTATAACATTTGATTTTTTTATTTGGAGTCCATCATCATCCTGGATTTTTCTTGCATTAGCTTTGCATTAGGGTTTTCATTACTTAATTGGAATTCGATGATTTCTAAATCTTGCATTAGTGAAATTGCATATAGGTTGCATTTTTGCATCTTGCATCACTAAATTTAATCTGAAATATTCATTTTCAGTTAGCTTATGCATCATCCAAACCAAAAAGAACATAGAAAGCACTTAAAATTTCTTGAAAATTGTGAAAAAAAACCCTAACTTGGACTCATGCACCCCTCTAGGAGATTTAGTCCCAGTCCAGATTTTAAATTTCCTTTTACAACATTAAAAACCTCATTTATATGGTTCCTAAGTGTGTTGGTCACATATACTATAAGTCTAGAAAGTTTCAAGAACATCTATTTTATGCATCTAGGTCAAAAACGTCAATTTAGGGTAGTGATTATTGAAATCATTTCAATCAAAAATATTGTTACATCTAAGAATGTTCACATTTCTAAAACTTTGCTTCATATGGATAAAATTACTTTCCACTTTTTCATATACAATTTTTACATTCATAAAACTTTGCATATATTTCATAAAATTGCTTTTCATTTTTGGATATACATTGTTTGCATTCTTAAAGTTTTGCATACATTGAATAAAAATACTTTTCATATTTGGATATACATTTTTTACATTCATGAAGCATTTAATAAGATGGTTAGAAGTGCTTTTCATTTTTTTTCAAAAAATGTTAGCACCTTACCTTTCTAGGCATGCTAAGAAAATTTTCATATCCCCTTCCTATGAGAGTATTTTATTGACAAATAATACAACCTTGGACAATCCTAATGATCATATTCATTGTTCTCCTAATATCTCTCCTATTTGTGAAGAATATATTTTTGTGTTAGAAGAACCAATCAATGATATTTTTGAGAGTCCTAATTGTTTCTCTCCTCTTACCTCTCTTAGTGGACATGAAATTGATGCACAAGAGGACACAACCATAGGTAATCATGACAATCATATAACACAACAAGATACCATTGAAATTTCAATTAGTCTTCATGTCCATCTCCCAAAATATTCCTCTCTTGTGATAATATTGTAAGTGATGAGGATATGTTGGTGTTAGATAATTAATCCTTTAAGGTCTATGACAACCATCTTTAGGTTTCTTCCCCTACCTATCCTATTTTGGAAATAATTATGGGACAAAGGACTGAAAATTTGGACAATCTTGGCAATCACATTTGTTCTTCTCCTAGTAAATCTCCTGGTTGTGAAGAAGATACTTTGATGTTAGAAAACACAATCTATGAAAGTCATGAGAGTCTTAGTTTCACCTCTTCCCCTAGGGAAATCATTATTGAACAAGAAAACACCATAATTGATAACTCCCTTACTTGTGATGAAGTCATTAAATGTGATGAACATCTAGTTTGTAGCTCTCCAAAAAACTCTCCTCCTATTGAGGATATCATAGTGCAAGAAAATGTGAATGTTGCTGCATGTCTTTCAAAATATAAAGCTTCCTTAAATGAAGATGAAGTGACATTAGACTCCTCTTCACTAAGAGATCATGAAAAGAAAGACAATTTTTTTCAGGTTATGACGACACAAATTGAATCTGCTTGACTTAGTGAGCCTCCTAAGTCACCTCCCTTAGTGAATCAAATTAGAAAATAAGAGGTTTCTTGAAATCTATGATCAAATCTAATAGTAATAATGTTTTGCAGTAATTGAGTTATAACTTAGTTGATAAAAAGTTTATGCAACCAAAAACCACTCCCATTTCATTATCGTCACCTCAACATATCTTTCCTAGTGCTCCTCTTTCACCTTTTAAAAATATAGTTGAAGATCTTAAGAAGAATCCCATTAATATACACATATGGAAAATTATTCAACTATCACCTACATACAAGTGCCTATTTTAAGAAATGTTGTAATTAAAGTAGGAGGATATCCTAGATTCTATGAAATTTAATAATGTACCATCCTCCTTTCATCATGTGCAAGTTACATAGTCGAAAATCACATTACCTAAACATGAATTACCCTCACTCAAGATTCAGAACAAAAATGACGCCTTGATGATAAAGGTGATCATTAATGAAACCATAGTTAAGCACACTCTCATAGACAATGAAGTATGTCTTAATTTTTGTAACAATGAGCTCCTAGAAAAAAATGGCGCGGACAAGAGGCTTATCCAACTTAATGATGTTCATGTTTCTAGATTTTACAATGTTAATAGGAAACCAATAGGAATGAACACATTACTTATTAAGGTCAGACCTATAGTGTTGTCTATCCCTATCCATATTATGCCAAGACCACTTTCATACAGTATTCTCCTAGGGAGACGATGGATTCATGATATGAAATGAGTCTTGTCTACTATTCACCATGCAATGAAATTTGAATACAAGAACAAGAAATATATGATTGAAGAAGATGAACTAAGCTATAAATCCTATGATCATATCATTCTGACATCAAAATTTGAACCTATACAAGTTGATGTCAATCCTAATTCACCTACAAGAAAACTCTTTAGTGATAATCGGGGGTCCTTTAATTTTATGCCTCAGTTCAATATAGAATCCATAATCTCATTGTCAAATTCCAAAGAGTTATATACAAATGATTCCTTTTCAGATACAAGTTCTAGTGACGCTTGGGCCTTTACACTTTCCTTTAGAGGAGAATGCAAAATCTTAAAATCTAAACCAACACAACCTTGTCTTTCATTTACAACATTACCATGTGGTACTGATGGGGGCTATATAACCCACATCTCTCATGAGGGGATGATGCATACCTTTAAAAATGATTTTTTTTCTCATGAAGAAGTAAATCCTTCTCATAATTATAAACCCACTTCATATGAGTTGAAATATTTTGATCCTATTGGATACAATCTCCCTCCTAATCATGGATACAATGAACATATGAATCAAACCGATATAACATACTCTTTCAAGAATGACATAGGTTAACCACCTTTATCTCTCTTTTCATTTAAGGCCTTATCATTTAGAGTGTGTGTAAATAAAGGAATATTTTCTACTACTTATCAAGAAGGTATCTTGTCAAGACTCCTCCAACATCACTTAATATCTCTCCCTCCATTAACACAAAATAAATTTTACTACAAGAGTTCATTTTTTAGATATCACGGAGCTCATGGTCATTCTACTAATGAATGTAAGGCTTTAAGTAACAAAATAAAACATCTAAGGGAACTTGGTGCTCTTCCTTGTTTTAAGCACCTAGTTCCTCTAATTAAGACTTATTTTCATTATATTCGGCTCATTATTGTCCTGCACTATGTGGGGGCAAGTGGTTAAGTAGCCTTGTCCTCATATGCCACTTGTCATTGTCTCTTTTGGATAGTTGACCACATCTCATGTACATATAAGAGAAATCTTGAGATGTGGATTACATACCTTAAGTTGGCTCACATGTGACATACCAAGTCATACATTTTTGGGGCAACCCCTTCCCCTTTTCGTGACGTAGTTTATTGGAAACATATGACTTGACAAAGAGATTTTTGAATAAGATCTCATGTATTATTTTATTTTAAATAAATTGCTTATAGTAATGGTGGTACCAACCACTTTAAAGTGGTGACATACATCATCACTCATGTTTCACTATGTGATTTTCTTTATTCTTCTCATGAATCCCTTTTCTTGGTGGTGTCATTAGGCTTGATTTCCTCAAAGAGTGATATTTCTCTAATTTGTCCTCTCTTGGAGACATTAAGAATGATGTTACCTAAGAATATACCTTACATGAACTAAGAAAAATCCATTTGAACATACCTTACACTACTTCACATTTACAACATTAGTTATATGGCCACCTTGCATAACACACCTTGCATGCCTACGATACCATTTTGTTTTTTCATGATTTTTAGGGATATGGAAGTTTTCTTGTCTCATGAAGCTCAAATTTCATTGTTGCATTGTACCTTATCAAAGTTGTCAGAAGGTATACCTTTAGTATGGTTTGAAAAGAAGAAGATTTAAGGAATGAAATTCCCTTAGCTATTTGTGTGTGTGTGTGAGCGCATACCAACCATGTGTGTATGTGTCTCACCTTCTAGGATTACTCACCTAATACACAACCTGAACTTCCATTACCTTAGAGTGAGCATGCATTTTTTAGACAAATAGCCTAGATATGATCCACATCGTGTTGGAAAAATGGTTGAAGCTTGATTGTCCTTTTCTTTTTTCCCCTTTTGTCCTCATATCTTTGACATTACATATTTTCATATCTTGATGTTGCATATTATACACCTTGTGCATATCCTTTTGTGTTAGGATCTTGGATCTTTGGGGCTTGACCACCTCCTTTGATCCATGTTATCCTAGACCATTCACATTGGTAAAATTGGACTCATCTTGAATGCTTACTTTAGTGTGTGTTTGAATCAAGTTAATCCTCTCACTAAAGTGGGGGCTAAATGTAATGGAAACAAATATTTCCTTTTTCTTGCTCTATTTTTGAATCATTAATGACAAATTGGACTTTATATCACCTTGATCTAGTGCTACAATGTGTTTTATGTATTCACATTAGGTCTTGGGCCCTTTTTAAGCTAAATAAACCTAACCTTTTCCTTAATTCAGTGTTGTAAAGTGTATTTATTTACACCTTCACATTAAGTTTAGGAGGATTGTATACTAAATGGACCTAATCTACTATTGTAATTTTTTATACACTTTCAAATTGGCTTTAGGTCCCTTTTAAGCTAAATAGACCTATTTTTGCATTAATTTGATGTTGTAAAGTAAATTTATTCACACTTTAAAATTGAATTTTGAGCCCTCTTGCATTTGAAAACTGAATATCATCATTATTAGGCCCTTAGGACTCTATATTATACATTCCAAGGCATATTTCAACTAAAAATATGACAAGATCAACAAATAGACTTGATTTCTTAACTCCCTAACACTTTCTCTCTCTGAAAAGACCCTGTGGGACCCATACGCCAACTTGGGCATATGAGTACCATCCATATCAGACCCATATACCACAAGTGGCATATGAGTCCCATTTGGTGCCCTTTTAGGGTTCTGAGCGAGAAATTTGGGTTTTAAATTCAAATTTATCTCAAGATCTAGATCTACATCTTTCATGGCCATTTCATGTTAGATTGTAGATTTTCAAGACATCATTCAAGGTATCATTTTTCATGTTTCATGTCCTGTAGATATTTTATGTTTCATGTCCTTATTTCATTATCTCATCATTTAGTTTAATTACCTAAAAGGGGTTTGACCAAGGCAAACCCCCATTTACTAGCAAATCAAGAATTTTTTTTCTCTATACATGTGTGATTGTAGATATATGTGTCTTAAAGCATGAAGATCCCTTGGAGATTAAGTTAAAACTTGGAGAATTTTTTTGGATTGATTCCCCAATTTGCAAGGTTGTCTTCATAAAAAGTCATCCACATGTCCAAAATTAGAGTTTCAAATCCAAAAACAAATTGGATCAGAAAGAGAAGACATTGAAGATTTAGAAAATCCTAACTAGATTGATACACTATTTTTGGCATATAGTCCTAGTTTAGGTCATTTTCTAGGTTTTTACAACTTCAGATACCCTTTTACCAGATTTCATTTTTTGCATAGAAACCCAGATCTAGGACTAAATCACCCAGACTGGTGTATGACTCTCAACAAGCTTTCAAATCAATGTTTTCAACATTTCAGGTCTCCATCTAGTCATCATCAAGTTTCTAGGTGCATACCTCCGATTTCACAACTTTTTGTTATGTTTTATATGCATTTCTAGGTCATTCATTCATGTTTGATGCATAACTAGGTTTCATCATTAGATCTTGCATTTCATCAGTCTTTCCAAGCCCTAGCTTTGTGGTGAACCCCTCATTAATTTATAATTAGAACCTAGGATAGCCTTGTTGCAATATCTCTTTCTCCTCTTCATACTTCAGGTTGAGATCTCTAGGGATTGTCCTTAAATGTGGAGTAAATAATTTTTTTTGTCCTACATCCTAAACCCTAGTGATGACAATTTTCTATCTTATGGAAATAAAAAAGGAAGAGTTATTAGAGGAGGATATTAGGTGGGACTAGGTATATTCCAACAAACATGTAGAAGGTATGATCCCAAAGGTTAAATCACTAGAGAAAAATAATTTTGGAAAGGCATTGAAGGAAAAGGAAGAAAAAGATGAGACAATTAGATAGTATCACTATGGGATTAGGATTTCACATACTTTTGTATTTATTTAGTGTGATGTGGTAGCATCTTAATTTTGTTGAATGGAGTGAACTAGAGGCATATAACTAATATTTTGGAGGATATTAAAAACTTGTAGCCACTGCAATCTATTTTCACCTATAGCCAATGTGGGAATAACCATAGTGTTGAGGCACTTGAACCCTAACACTTGCAACAAAGTAGAGACAAAGCATTGGATCATTTGTATATATTAGGATCCGTGATAGAAGAGGAGGCTACATATAGTAATAGGATTTATACCCCAGAAGAAATGAACACTTTAGAAAAATGGATTCTACCAAGTTAATGGATACTAGAGGAAAGGGAGTGGGGCTAAAATTAGAGTTATTGAAAAAGAGACAATGTGACTAATATGAGTTTAGATGAATTATCTATAATTTTAATGGGGTAGTTAACAATATATGATGTATAGTGTGGAGTTACTATTAGATGAAGACTTGCATGAAATTGTAGGAGGGTAAAAGATATGAAGAGGAAGTGGTGAAAGACTAGTTGGTGAAATATATGTAGATACAAACATACATTCTCTAGAGAAATTTGGTAGGCTAAATATCTAGGAGGTGCACCATGGGGCTAATAAGAGACTTATTAATCATGTCGAGGTAACAAAGAATAATCAAAAGTGTGGAAAAAGATGATGATGTTATGCTTACTGGTTTGAGAGTCAATTTGGATGGTTATGATTGGTCAAATAATTAAAAAAGGTGGTAATTTGGTAGAAAAAGAAGAGTCATTACAATGTTAAAGAGGATCCATTAAGAGATTTAATGATGAAAAAGGATGGGTGATCATATTTAAACAATGAGATATAGAGGCTAGAAATGATGAGGATACAAATTTAATATGAAAAACTAGGTGATTGGTTATAGAAAAGGTTTTATCAATGATTTTGGTGGCAATGATAGGTTGGATAGTAGGAAAATATCGGTAACTAATGGTTAAAATTTTTGTCAGGTAGTCAAGATGATTAAAAGGATACAGAGTGTAGGAATTTATCATGGGAAGGAATATGTGTAGATATGGATGATTTTAAATGATCTATTTGAAGGTTTCAAGTATCCTAGCAACATTGGTGGAGCCTCAATTACATATAGAAGAATGATCACATTAGATTTGAGGAAGATCTAGGAAGACAAATACCATTGCATGCACAACTAGTGATTATGATAATGTTCATATGTTTGAATGCTCTATAATTTAGGTGAGATGTGAGGTGAAGGTATGCAAATAGGAGGGTTGAAGAAGAACATAAAGGAATTTAGAAAATTTCAAGAAGTTGAGGGGAGATTGATATGAAAAAAGAAAAAGAGAGCCAAGATATGGAATATAAGTTTTAGAGAAAAAAATTGTTAGGAGGAGGAAGAGTGTAGGGATGCACATTCCTTACCAAAAAATTTTGGGAGAAAAAGGAAGAAGGAAGAAGGAAGAAGATGTCGATAAGGAGCTAGGTAGAGGAGACAACAAGGAAGATGAAGTTGTGAGAAGGCTTATAAAGGTGAAGTGCTTGTGCAATGCCAAGTAAGAAATTTGTCGAATGAATGGTGAAGGCCATATGCAAGATTGATTAACAAGTATGGTAAAAGAGAGTGAGGTTAAATGAAATTAGTGTTTTCATGTAAGGAAAGAGAGATAGTGAGGCTAAGAATATTCATATATTTTGAGATACCGAGTATGCATGTGTGGGGGC
This sequence comes from Sequoiadendron giganteum, assembly GCA_007115665.2. Taxonomy (NCBI): domain Eukaryota; kingdom Viridiplantae; phylum Streptophyta; class Pinopsida; order Cupressales; family Cupressaceae; genus Sequoiadendron; species Sequoiadendron giganteum. The sequence goes on along the minus strand of CM021100.1, from coordinate 521,384,819 downwards.
TCAAATAGGGGAAAAACATGATCCTATATGTAAAGAAAAATAAAAGTTTTAAGTAGTAAATACATTTTTTGTGTTTATTGTTTAATTGGTGTCATGTGTACATGATGGGAAGGTGTTCACAATTACATGCAAGTTATAGTTATTGGGTACTAGTTGTAAATGAAGGTATTCTTAGGAAGTAGTCTATCATAATCTATTGGGTGATGTATTTTGACTTGGAACAAAATAAGAACCTTGGTTTACTTCCATATATCTATACATGTGGTTCTCCAATAACTCCATTAGATTGATTGTGGTGGAAACCATAACAAATTAATGTCTTTTTATACACAAACATAACATCAATGTATGAAGACATGCACAAAGATAGTGTAGGACCAAAGTGTAATATGTTGTCACTTTGCTAAATATTTGATTCTAACTTTTTAATTATAAGAATCAAGACAATCAATGTGAAGACAACCTAGCATAGCGACATGTCCTAATTTTTTTCACATATCTACATTAGATTAATAATTGATAAGATTGAATTATGGAAAATATTTCAATTAATGACTAAAATTGCATATATATACTAATTAAACTAAAACTAGATACAGATAAATACAAAGATTTATAAACACACGAATAAACACGGGATAAATAGAGAGTGTCACTGTTGTCTAATCATTGCGCGTGTCGTAACGTCCTTACTACGAATAAAGGATAAATATATCTGTAAAGATCAAGTGATGTTTTTAGCTTTATTCCATCATCTTTTAGAAGAATCTTGACGAGAGACCATCGTAAATAATACACGTGTCCATTGTACATCCTTCTTGCACTACCACTGGAATCTCAGTTATCTTATCAGTATTGGGTAACGGTAACATTGATTTTTACTGCACGTTTCCAAAGGACATTTGGCTCTTTCCAATACTTTTTCCATCCGCAGTTTGAAGGGGCAATGCTGTGTAGATTTCAATCTTATCAGGAAATGATAAATAATTCTTTTAATTTTATTTATGAAAAGTTTTCTTTTACCACTAAAGGTAATTGAAAAACAATAGGCACAACCAAAAAGATGTTTTCTCGAATATGTTCCTCTCCATAATTTTGAGAGCCTTTCAGGCATTATATATGTGTCCATTCCTGCGTGTGAAATATCATTGTTTATTCAGGTGTTAAGTTTTATGAGTTTGTCTTGCATGCAAATGTAGAAGCGGATACTGAGCCAAGAATGACTTGCCCGGATTGTTTACTGTGACTTGATGTGATGAGACTAAATTACGACTCAGTTTTCTGGGCCTGTCATTCTTGGCACTGTATTCGTTCTGCTTTTCATGTCAGACCCTACATAATTCTCTATTGGAGTTACACTGTCATTAGATTTACCCAGTTTTTATGTCAATGAACTGTATGCAAATGTGGGATCTTATCTTTTATTTTATCGAAACATTTAAATTACATAGATGTGTCATCCTTCTTAAATAAACAAAATTCATTCCTCAATTAAGCAGTTACATTTAGAAAGATTGTCAAAATTTAGAAAGTTATCTTTTAGTTTAATTATGCTCTTATTAATTATACATTCTTTGTTTTTGTTGTACATAATTAAATGAAAGCGGATTTATTGCTTTTCTCTTTTTCTACATAGATAATCAGAGTTAAAAGGAATCTTGCAATGGAACCCATGGTGGAGCAGGAAGAGATTGGAGGGGATTTCAATTTTGTTGTTTTAGATTCAATTGTGTGTCGGTTTTTGTATTGAATTCAGAAACATGAAAATTAATGATCATATGAATTGTGGAAATCTAATAGCATTTATGGAGAGGTCTTGTTGTGTAAACTACAGTCTCTTCCACACTGAATTACTCAGTTTCAGTTTACAAAACTTTGAAATCATATTGTGAGTCCCAGCAGTAAAGGAGACTATGTTGAGAAGTGATGCTGATATTTCAGTTATGCATTTGCACCACTATGCACTGCCACTCACCGTACCTCTATAAAATGTAACAGTTAACAACTGTTCATTTATCTAAATAACCAACAACAGCTCATGCATCCGTTGCTTTCCAATATGCATGGTATAATCAATGAATTGCATGACGGTGAGTGCGGTGCATGGTGGTGCAAATGCATAACTGAAAGATCAGAATCACTTTTCTACAGAGTCAAGAGGTGTGGAACAACTGAAAGATATTCAAGAAAACTAATTAAATAACTCAAAAAGAATTGTCAGTTATTTTAATTTTGTAAAAATTTATGAATTAGAAGTTAGTTTAGTTAAATTATCAGGAGTAGGAGTTCAATATAGATGGGTCTTTGATTTCATTGTTTCTGGATTGGATTGTGTGTAAGTTTTTGTATGGAATGTAAAAACAGAAAAATCCATGTTCATATGAATTATGAAAATTTAATAACATTGATGAACATGTATTGTTATGTAAGCTAGAAAAGGATAAGAAGATGTGAAACAGCTGAAAGATATTCAAGAAAATGTAATAAATAACTTGAAAAAATGTATCAAATATTTTAATTTTATAAAAAATTATGAATTAGAAATTAATTTATATCAGAAATAAGAGTTCAATATATTAAAATTATTAAGCTGAACCCCATTGAATTTTAGCTCACATTTATAGTTTAATAGACTTTTGAGTAGAAAAGATACATTATTTGTACCAATTACATTTAATAAATTAAATTGCAAAGTAAAAATATTTTTTAATATGCCTTACAGAAAATATATGTTCTCCTTGAAGCTTACATTCCATGCAGAGAAGAAACGGCAAATGCATAAAGTTCAATTTCGTATGGAATTATTAAAATATTTAAACTAAAAAGATTTGATATCCTACAACATTAGAAGATTTTTTATATTTAAAATATTTATGAAATATTTTTTAATATTAGTTTGTTGATGATGTATGACCGCACTGGCTATCATGTAGAATCTTCTCAGGCGTGGTCGGCTGTACTGGGACATTCATCTGGCATCCACACTTTACAAAAGGCTGCGAAGCCTTAGAATCCTGCAACGAAAATGACTCAAAAAAAAAAGCTTTAGAGAATAAGAAGACACCCAAATTGAATTTTAAACAATGCTTTTCAATAACCTTAGTACGTGGGCTTTAAGAAGGTGCACTTTGTGGCACTTGTTTATGTTAATAAGTGTTTAGATTTTCTCATTCGTATCATCATTGTAATTGGATAGTATTTCTTTTATCTCTTTCAGTTATGTATTTTCAGATTAGATTCATTCTAACTCTTAATAAAAAAAAGTCTTTAGATTATCATATATAATATAATGTCATACATATTTAAAAAAATATGGGTGAAAAATGTCACACAGATAGAATGTTGGTCATAAAATTTAAAAATGTAAACAAGACCACTAAACAGCTAGAGCAGTAATAGAGGGAGTAGAAGTAGGATCTGCCATCTAATTTGTCCCATCTATCAATGGGTTTTGGAATGTCAACCGAAAGATAGTCCAATCATTATCATTCTCTATCTTTTTATAGTTTTTCTTTTTCTTTCTTGGTTTGAATAGTTTAGTGGTAGAAACTAACAATTGGACAAAAAAATTTATAGAATTTATTATAAATTTTAATTCTATTTTTTATTTTCTATTTTATTTGTTTTAAAATATATAATTATTAATACCTGAGATTCTTAATATATTGAAAACTATTTTGATGTACCTAATATAATTAAATTTCTTTCGATATTGTGGTGTAGGAAAAAGGATTCTATAAACCTACAACATTTGGGGGACACAAAAATAATCATTAAAGAAAACTTGAATACTATTCTCAAGGAAGAGCCAAAATGTATGATCAGGGTTTTTTTTCCCTTAAGGATTGATTAAGCATTGAATGGATGTGAATGGATGTGATGTGTGTATCAATGTAACTATAAAATAGGTTAACTATACAACTACAACAAACTAATTTAAATTCATAATAACACAAAATTTCTAGACAAACTAGAAACATAAAAGTAGAGAAAAGAGACAAAAGAACATGGCATGCAAACATGAGTTTAGATTCTCTAGTTAGGGGTAGGTACCCAAAACAAAGAATTAGGGTTTCTAGAATCTCATAACAAGTACAAGTATAAATTCCTCCTTGTCAAACTTATCTTTGATAATTCATTTGTTGATGAATAATTGATTTTTCTCTAATTTGATGAATGAACATGCTTGAATGCTTTATCATAGTATAAGTTCTTAAATATTCTCCAAATCTATTTCAGATCTACTACATGCAAGAAAGAGAAGAGTGGAAAGGTTGTTTCATATAGGGGCATGCCTGTGCCAAATCCCATTTTGGTGCTTCCACCTCCACATTAAATATGTTGATTTTGGATAAAGATTGCTTACCCTAGGTCAAGAAGAGGAAAATGTATAAAAAGTAATGATAAATCATAATTGACTTGCAACTTACCATTAAGATCTTCTTTGCTTGATGGACTTAATTCATCCAGCACATCTCATACAAGGAGAATTTTATTGTTGATAAAAGATCTTGCAACTGTTGGTACTCAAAAGATAATGAACACAAGGGAAAATACAATATTACATTATGGTGCATTGCTAATATGAGTCTTGATTAGTGAAAATAGTATAAAAGGTTGATTATTTTTCTCTTTAATTGCCTTGACCACTTTTTAGGATGCTCAATTGATATTCAAATTTCCTAGGCATTCAAATGGAAAAAATATATTTATATGCATTTCTTCATGTCTGATAATAATTAATTTGAAAGGTCATTAATTGAATTTAAATTTGGACACACATTAATACCAAAAATTAAATCTAAAAAATTGGACCAAAATAGGGTGGTTAAGGGTGAGGATGCCCTTGACCAAGCATATTTCGAATTTTAAATTGTCATGTTAAATAAATAATTTATTTGAACTCCCAATTTTATATCGACTTTTCAAAAATGATAATAAAATAAACAAATGATAAGAATACTTAGTTCCATAACATAAAGGGGAGCCCAACATAATGTTAAATTTTTAGGGTTGACCATTTATGATGCTACATTTGGCCCCCTTTTTGGAGAGAGTATGAACTTATTCTCATACTCACATGAATGTAAAGAGGAGTCAAGAATAGTTATTCCATTTGAAATCTAGTGGATGTGCTAGCTCCCAAGCTAAAGATTCTACTAAATAAAAATATGAAGACAAAGGAACAAACATGCTTGAGGCATAATATAGAAAAAGAGACATTGGGATCAAGCACAAAGAATAGAAAATGAAGATGGAAAAAAAAACAAAATACATAACGCAAAGAAACCATGTAAACATAATGAAAATATAATATAGACACAATTCAAGCATGATGCAAACAAAAAGAGGGACTTATGACGTCACATACAAGCAAGATTTGCAGATTCCTACTAGGATCCATACCCAATATATCTATAAATCATGAGGTAGAAAAGTCTAATATTTTCTAGAATAGATAAAGGCATATCAAGCTACTAAAGTTTGATATTCACTAGTTGATCTTCATAATAAACAACATTTGCTAGTGAATTTTGAATGTCACTAGTTGAGTTTCAACAATGGTAGAAAATGAAAAACATGCAAGGGCTAGTGATGTTTGATATTCACTAGGTGAGTTCTCATGTCAACTATGCCAAGAATTGTAATCTAAATAGTCTTAATAAGAGACGATAAAATGTGATCAATGTGCCATATAAGAATCACAACCTTCCAATTGTGTGAACAAAGTGAAGCACAAAATACAATGTGTGCACCAACCGTAAAGTAATTGCCAACACCGATCGAGAGAAATTTCCTTTAAGGTAGAATACAAGTGGTATTTATTAAATTATAGACCATGGTAGATTGTTAGAAAACCCTATTCCAAGTGACATGTTTCCAAAAACACGACTCATGAGAAATTGTTTCGCCCAAAGAAGGTCCATATATAATTGATAAGGCAAAATAGAATAAGAGGTGTCAAATAATCTGGGGTCATTATAGACAAGAAATCATATATAATATGATAATTCTTTGAATTGAAATAATTCTAAAAATACCTGTGGAAATATGAAAACAAGGGAGGAATGGATCATGAAGACAACATTAAAGGTTTTGGGTCAATATAGAGGAGACCTAAATGTCTCAACACTATGTATGATTCCCAAAATGAACAAAATAGAGATGTTTAAAATATAAAGAGGAATATTTGCAAGATAGGAAATTGTCACCCTAAGGGTTTTAGGACCTAGGGCAACAAGCTTTCTATGCATCACATTCAAGAATTCCCTAGAGATCTAAATCAAATGATGATAATGGGAGAGAGAGATCTGCTAAGGGATTGTATGAGGCTCTGATTATGAGTTAATGGGTGGTTTTCCACCAAGCAAGGGCTTGGAAATATGTATGAAATGAAAGATCTAATGATTGAGCTCAATGATGCATACAAATTCACTAAATGAACTATAAATATGAGTAAATCAAAACAAAAAAAATTAAAATCAGAAGTGTGCACATGGAAACTTGTAGAGGCTTGTTTGAAGACTAGAAATGTTCAAAATCGATTTTTTTTGGCCTACTAGGATTCATACGCGTATCCGGGCTTATCAGTCCTAAACTCGGGTTTCTCAAAAATCTAAAAAATGATCTAAATTGGGACTCATATGCCAACACTGGTGTATGAGTCTAGTTAGGGTTTTCTAGAACATCAAAGTCTGAATCTAGTCTTTAGTGTCTACTCTTCTCGTTCCACTTTGTTTTCAAACTTGTAGGTGAATTTTTGTGAAGATGACAACCTTGTGATGGTTTGACAAATTCTCCCAACCTTGCAACCTAATATTTAGAGGATCTTACAGTCTTCAAAGCACCTAGATCTACAATCACACAAAGAGAGAGAAAAAAGTGTTGATTGTTAAGGAATACGGGTTTTCCTTGGTCAAACCCCTTGTAGGTAATTAAATCAAATGATGAGATAATGAAATGAAGGCATGAAACATGAAACAAAGAAAATGAATCATGGACAATAATACCTTGAGTGATGTCCTGTAAATCTAAAATCTAACATTAAATAGGCATGGAGGATGTACATCTAGGTATTGAACTTTGGTATGAAACAATGCCTGTAAATGAATTCTCAATGCTATATCATAGCACTAGCTCAATAATATGTTTGATGCTTGATAACCTCAACTTGATGGTGGATCTTGTATTGCTGCAATAATTGATGGAAATTTTTTCCCTTGAATGCTCTCTCGATGATCTTGTGAAGTCTTAGAATGCACAAATCTTGAGTGTTTGACTTGATATCATGAATTCTTAATGATATAATTATTTGAGAGCTCATTTATATAGGTAATAGATCCAAATGACCATTTTATAGATCCTAAAGGCTGACATCCATAAAATTTGAGTTTAAAAACTTGATTTAATGCTTGAAACTCAAAAAAGGAGCAAACTAGGACTCATATGTCACCTATGGCATATGGGTCCCACCTAGTCTTTTTTGGAGAGAGAAAGTGTCGGGGTGTTAAGAAATTGAGTTTATTTGATGTCTATTTTAGGTTTTTGGTCAAAATATGCCTTGGGATGCATAATATAGTGTCTTAGGGGCCTAGTAATGATGATATTAAGGTAATAAATACAAGAGAGGTCAAAATTCAATGTGAAAGTTCAAATAAATACACTTTACAATGCTAAATTAAGAAAAAAATAGGTCTATTTATCTTAGAATGGACCAAAATCCCATTTGAATGTGTAAAACACATTACGACACTAGATTAGGTCCATTTAGTTTACAGTAATCTTAAATTTAATGTGAATGTGTGAATAAATACACTTTACAACATTAAATTAGGGACAATTTCAATTTATTTAGCTTAGAAAGGGCCCGAGACCTAATGTGAATGTGTAAAACACATTAAAACACTAGATTAGGTGATATTAAGTCCAATTTATCATTAATAATTCCCAAATTTAGAGAATTTGTACCATTTCCAAGGGGGTAATATTTTTGTCATTACAATGTCTATACAAATAGAAGAATGCTATGACACTCATTTTATTTTTATGCTTGTGTCAATGAAAACATCAAGGTGTTGAAAGAATGAAGATGAAACCCTTTGATGTGTTTTCATTAATGCCAACATTAATTGTTGATAGATTTGTCTAAGTGTTTCATAGTTGAATTTAGTGTGAAGAAGGTTTTGAATCATGTATGAATCCGAAAAGGTAATTTTGAATTAAAATAGGCTTACATCTAACTTGGCTATCCTAATTGATGTATGAAAATGTAATTAGGTAGGTATTTGAAACATTTTGAGTTGTGTAATGTAATGGGATTGAATGTGATGTGATATGTGATGTGATGTTGTGTGAAGTTGCAAATTTGCATGTGTGTGATCTGAGTAAGTGTATAATTTTCATGGATTGTTTAGTGGCTACTAAGCAAAGTAGTATTTTGTATTGAGGGCTTCAAAGGATCTAACTTTAGCACAAATAAGGTGCACTTTGTATTAGTTCATAGTTTGGTTATGTATCCATTCTTGTTTTGTATCTATTTTTGGCTATGAGCTTCATAAGGGTAGTGTGTCCTGGTAGTGAGCCCCTATAATATGTTATAGTTGTTTATAATATATTGTGAGCTAACTCTCATTGTGACTTTTTAGTTTTTAGTTTTTCCATGTAAACAACCTGGTGTTCATGTGTTATATGGCCTTGTGATCTATTTCATGTTTTCATTCACTGTTGCAATTAGATATACTTTGTTAATTGGATGATTTGTGATTGATTGGTTATATATAATACTAATTCACCCCCTCTCAATATTTAGGGGTTTCGAACAATTGGTATCATAGTGTGGTTCTTTCAAAGAAGCCTAACAACTTGAGGATGATCTTGGAGTTTGAACACACAAATGATAAAAGGTGTCCTATTCCTCTAGAATAAATTTCTATAATTGAATATCTAGAATATGACTACATTTTTAACAAAGAAGAACGTAATGCTACTCTTGAAGATATTCACAGAGTTAAAGGTGAAAAAATAAGTATAAAGGAAAGCCTAGAGGAAGGAAATGAATGTATCAAAAATTTGAGAGATACATATAGAAGTTAATAAATAGTTGAAGAAGGAAAATGAATATATCACCAGATTAAAAGTTCAAGTGGAAGATAATAAGAGAATTAAATAATTTATGAGTGCAAAGATACAAAGAAAGACTGATGAATGCACCAAAATTGAACAAGAAGTCGTAGCCCTAAGATCGTATCTAGAGAAAGAAAGAGATCACGAGGAAAAATTCAAAACAAGTGCAAAAATGCTTAATGAATTGAAATTACAATTCAAAAATATTCTAAGGATAAAGGTGGTTTGGGACTAAAAAAGGGACAAAGTTGAAAGAAAAATCAATCATCTTACAAGGTTAAAAATTAAAAGTAGACTCAAGGAAAAGGTAGATAGAAAGGAAATCAAATAAGCAATATTGGAATACCTCCTATTAGATAACCAAATGCTCAAAGGTACCCATATTTCAATGGTATTTCCTTTTCATGCGATAAATTTGGACATAAGGCTATAGAATGTAGAAGTGGAATGAATCAAAATTTTGGATCCTTTTCTAGACAATTTTTTGCATGCAATAAATTTTGACATATATATACTAAATGCAAAATTCAAATGATGAATAGATCTAATACTGATAGAATGCTTAAATATTTTAATGGTTACTATTATACATGTAATGTATCTAGACATAAGGATACCCAATATAGATCAAGAATGAATGGAAGTCAGTGTGGTTAGAAAAATGTTGTATGCTACAATTGCAAAAACTTGTAAATATTCCAAGATTTTACAAAAGCAAGAATGGAAGGCAGACTAATCTGAGAAAGAGGAATGAACTTGTGAAGAAAATTGATCCTATTGAGGTAAAGAATGAAATGGAGAAGATTTGGAGAAACAAAGAGGAACCTAAGAACAAATATGAATCAAATTTGTTTGTACCTCCCTATGGTGCAAATAATTCCCTTGGAAATTAAACCATGGCATGGGCTTAGGGGGAGCAATAACAAAATGTCCAACAACCCCTAGAAATATGAGGTGTCAAGTTGTAACATGAAGGTATAGTGTGTAAAACAACATTCTCAAGCTTCAAGAAAATATTGTAATAGAAAATATGAAAATATGAAGAATTACAAAACATTTTAGGGTTTATAGTGTATTAGTCAAGTGTTTACCAACATTTTAAAAATTGAAGCAATTAATACAAAATTAGGTAAAATCAGAAAAGCATAAAACAAGTTTCTAATTTGATTCTAATCACTTTTGCATATTTGGAGAAGAATAGAATAGATTTCAAAGTGTTGAAGGTGATTCAATGTAATTTCGTGCAAAACATTCAAACCCTATATCCTATAATGCATATATAAGGTATTTACAACTATATATGCTTTGTGGGTTTGAGATTAAAGTGACTTTATAAGAATTTGAGATTGAATTAATGATATAATGGTTACACTAAATGTAGTTAACATCATAAAAATATCTAGACCTAAATTCAAGAGTTTATCATTGAAATTCTATGAAAATAACCTTGAAGGTTATTTTTCAAAAAAATCATCCTAGGGTTCTACCCATTGAGGAAACGGGGATTTACATTCTTGGAAAATTCAATGAATATGATGATCACTAGAATATCAAGGATCTATGGACTAAGTAGTTGACTCAAGATGATTTCTTGATAAAACCATAATATCCTAACCTATTACATAAGAAATTGGATATTTGGAATTGGTTTCCCAACTACAGTAGTAGTCTAGATGCAAAGTATGTGAGGATTGTATTGAGAAGAATGCATTATAAATTCATGATGATAAACATATATAGAATCATCTCTAAGGAAGTAATCAAAGTTGTAACTAGTTTATGTGATATTAAACGTGTATCAGTACTAAATCCTATGAAGAATGAAGTAATTATTGAGTTGACTGGTGTTATATTTCATAGAATAGCATTAATAAATATACCTATCATTAATCATGATATGAATTATGCCTCAATAATAATAGGTCATAATATTTATTTCACTAATAGGGATAATTTTGTGTCTACAACTACAAAATATGTTTCTTGTGATATGGTAGTGAATCAAAAGGATTATGATTTATGTGAGTTGCTCCAACAATTTTTTTTGGAGAATCTCAAACAAACAAGAGAGAGTAAATACACATATTAGATTGGAACTCTAATTGTGTATTTGTTAAATTTTACATTTACAGGGAGCTACCAAGAAGAAGAGACATGGTTTGGGATAGACACAGAGCAATGGGTCATCAAATTTTTTATTATATGCACACAAAAATGGTGATTACAAGGTTCAAAATAACACATTGGTTTCATTGTTTGTGGTATTTCAAAACAAAGTGCATGTCAGCGAAATGAATCCCCAAAATCCTTTATTGAATTATGCAAATGAAATAAGTTTACTTTTATCTATAGATGATTGTATGATAGAGGTTGTTGAACCCAAGACAATAAGGATTGAGCCTCTCTGATATGAGGTTACTGCAAATTATTTTGAAGGATACATTGAACTACTGATAAAGAGTGCTAAAAACCCCTCTTTTCCAAGACATGACACATTTGAGGAAAAATCAATTGAAGTGCAATTGGAAATATTATCACCTGCAAGGAAAAAAAAGGACCAACAATAAAATTAAATGAATACTTTTGATTGCATGGTCTTTCGAAGGAGGAAGTATATATGTTAAAGGAATTTTTTGTAAAAAGGGATGCCAATATAGCTAGTGTATCCTGTAGACCACAAAGATCTAGAAGATTAGCTTCCACCCCTACCTTTGCATTTCCAAAACCATATTGTATAGATTTCATCAAGGCAAAGAAAGTGGATCCTAATGCTTTGGTAATAGAAGATACAACTTCACCTTTCAGACCTAGCATCCGAACCACAAAAAGGAAGAATGTGCCTCTAGTAGACCCCATTCTACCTTTGGAAGGAGGAAGAAACAAAAGGCTTTTCGAGGGAATAATCTATGTTCTCTAGTAGAAGAATAAATAGAGGTTAGATTGGAAGAAGAAGAACAACTTACCACAAAAAGAAGTAGTGCCACTACAAGTAGTGAAGGTGTATCTGAAGAATCAATCATTGGAACAAAGAAACCTAAAACTGATATTGTGAATACTTCAGAAGAAGAGAAGATATAATTTTAAAAAAGAGGCTTTCATAGTACAAGTTCACAAGAAGCCTACAAAGAAAAGGGAGAAGAACACAAAAAATCATCTAGTAAAAGCTTTGAATCCAATAAAGTTAGATGTTTTGGTTAGTAACACGATAGAGCATGATGATCTATTGGAAGGTATTGCTAAATTGTATGATGAATTCGACGAGGAAGATAAGAGAAAAACCATAAAATCCATCATACACTAAGTACATCATTATTCTAGATGTGGAAATGAACAACATTAGGGAAAAGGTGCCTAGTTTTGTATAGGAAACCTTGGTAGAAAGAAGGCTAGAAAAAATTGAAGTTGATGATAAGATGAAATATGATGCTCTAGAGGTAATGGGATCCTATTTAACTAAAAATGATAAATCCACATTAATTGAAGTATATACAAAAGAGTTTAGAGTAAAGATAAGGGTCACAACACTAATGGGTAGAGAAAAGGATAGAGCAGACAAGATAAATCAAGAAACAATAAATATTGTGAGAGATATTGTAGAAAAAATTGGGATGATTTTAGCTTCCAAATTTGAAATAGCTCAAGGTAAGGAGCTTGATAAAGAAAAAGTTACTGATGTAGAGGAAAATATTCCTCCTAAAAAAAAATTCTTGTTTACAAAGAAGCTGTACAGAAGAAGTGAATGTTTGTAATGCAGAATAAATTTTAGAATTTGTTGATATAGAGAATGTGGTGCTCTCACCACCACCAATTGATGATGTGAATGCCTCTTTAAATTCATCAACTCCTCCAGAATAAATAGACACTATCGGTGCTAATAGATAAATCAACAATGTAGGGCAAGAACAAAAGCGGGATAAAAAATGATGCTGATAATAATGTTGAGGATCACCTTGACATACAAAATGAGGATGTTGGAAATGAAGTTGAGGGAAACCAAAATGGAGAAGAAGAATACGATCAAGGGTTAAATAAAAATTATAAGAAAGACGATGAGGAGGAAAAGGAGGATAATGATAAAGAAAATAGTGAAAATCCCTACGATGAAGAAGACAAAGAAGATGAATATGAGAAAAAGAAGAATAATGAAGACATGAAAGCTAGAGAGAATAAAAAATTTCCTCAAAAGACCTTGAAGATATCAAATCCAACCATATAATCCTTCTATAATTCACTTAAAGATATTTTAACAAGACAAATGAGGTTCCAAGTTGCCATTCCTCCTCAATTGATTCAACTCCCATTGCATCAAGGTTGTGTAGACCTGAATAAGATCTCCCCTATTTTGATATTGGAGCTCAAAGATTCTTTTCATTCCTCTAGTAGGAAGGATATCATTGAGACTCATTATAAGGGAATTGAGTAGATTAATGATGCAATCAAATCTCTACAAGATGCTACCCCTGGTGCCACAGTTGACAACTCTTTAACTCCAATTGAAAATTAAAAGTTTCTAGTTGATTCTCTTAGGGAGTATGCCTTCAATTTGAAAGATAAATAAAAAAGGAAGTGGAATAAAGATTTTCTAAGAAGAGACTTCTTGAGTTATAGGATATATTCACATCTTCACATAACAAGGTAAAGGAATGTATGAAGTATGTGTAGGAATTGGAAGATGAAGCCAAGTCATTGTTCTTTTATTGCATGAGGTGGTCAGATGTCACTCAAGGCATTAAGGAATTTATGGAATCCATAGAGTCACAAATATATAAGGCCTCTGCAACCTTTGAAACTTCACGCGATAGAGATTACATCTCTTGGAATGTGATCTCCAATATGAAAAACAAGTTTTTCACTCTTCAAAGAAAAAGGAAAAAGACATTTAATAAGAAGATTTGGAAAACTACAGGACTTTGTGAAGACCAAGAATATACTAGTATCTAGTGCCCTTTCTACTATACAAAGGATTGAAAAGATAAATCATAATCCAAGTACTGTCAAAGTAGGAGAAGAGAAATTAGTTGAACTAGAATTAGTGTACAAATCATTTGTTGCTGCCAAAATGATGTGGAATAAAGGAAAATATTCTTAGAAATAAATTCATAATGAATTAGAAGGTATCTCCCCTAGATGAACACCTTTCTTATATATTATTTCATTTTTTTCAATTGTTTTCATATTTTCCATTATATATTTCATGAGATCATTTTTTTTCTAGGATAAATTCTGCGAGAGGGTCTCAGTACATTTCAGTCGCTTTCCTATACATATATACATCATATGTCTCATTGAAACACCCTTTTTCCTTTATGTCAAAGGGGGAGAAGAATTGGGTGAGAATTTTAGAATTATTGAGCAGAAGTTTTGGTGATGGATAATTCAGAAAATAGATAACAAATATTTTAATTTGATGAAATTTTTCAGTGATGATAATCTCAGTTTTTGAGATACATTTTTTGCACATGTTTCCATCAATGAAAAATGGGATGTTGTTGAAAGATTGAAGAAGGAACCCTTTGATGTGTTGTCACTGATGCCAAGATTAATTTTGGATAGTTTTGTCTAATCTAGTAAGTAGAATTAAGATTCGTAATCTAGTATTTGGTCAAGAATTGCTCATGAAATAAGATCAAATTATGAGGTTATAGTATAATATTTAGGAATAATAAATGCACCTATGATCAAGTTTTCAACGATTTTTGGTTGAACAGGCTAAAAGTTATGAGGAAAAAAAATTTCAACATATAGTTTTTGGATTTATACAATGTAAATGGATATGAGTAATCAGGACTATGTTCCTCCGGTGTTTGGATTTAGACTCTACAATTTTGGAAGATGGCTTATAGATGTTGGTATTTTAGATATTCGTATTGTTGACTATTTATATGATTAGATGGATCATTGGTGTGTGTATAGTTAGGTTATTTTCTGATTAGGTCTAATTCTAGGCCAACCTTATACTTGATATATGTTATGAAAATTAAATATGTATTGTAGATGTTCATAGTATCTATTTTAGATCCATCATAGAAAATACTAAGTGTTTCATGGTTGACTTGAGAGTGAAGAAGGTTTTGAATCATGTATGGAGCCAAGAAGGTAATTTTGAAATAAAATAGGGCTACATCTAATTAGGCTAACCTAATTGATGTGTGTGAATGAAATTGGGTATATATGTGAAATATTTTGAGTTGTGTAATATAATGAGATAGCATGTTAAGTGATATATTATGTGATGCAGTGTGAACTTGCAAAATTACATGTGTGTGATCCAAATAAGTGTAAAGTAGTGAATTATTGAGAAACTACTAAGAAGAGTGGTATTTTATATTTAGAGCTTCAAAGGAACGAAAGTCAACACAAAGAAGGCACACTTTGTATTTTTGTTGACTGCCAGCCTTATAAGGACAATTTTCCCTATCAGTGAGCACTTGTAATATCTTATACCTGGTTATAGTGTATTGTGAGCTAATCCTCATTTTGTTTTCCACATAAAAATCCTAGTGTTCATGTGTTATGTGGCCCTATGATATATTTCATGTTTTCATTCATTGCTGCAATTAGATATACTTTGTTAATTGGATGGTTTGTGATTAATTGGTTATTTTTGGTTGTATTTTTGTTTTTTAATTGGATGGTTTGTGTTCCAAACAAAAAGAATAAACAAAAATAAACATCAAGAAAAACATTACAAGGAGATCACATTACCTGTAAGATAAAATGGAAAGACATAAATGGTGCTACACATTTTAGCCGATCTACAAAAAAATGTTCGCATAATAATCTTGCTCATCATAAGCATATGGTGAAATCTAAGATAATTGAACTAAAATAATTGTGGCACAAGGAGAGATACCAAGTTCAACATGGGGTCGGTCACTCCCATTAGGAGGATCATCATGGTTACCCCCATTTAAATAGAGTTATTTTACAAGCATACCATACAATTCATTATGATTTTCTTTTTTTTCATTTTATCTTTTAAGTTGGTATCAAAATGTATAATAGTGGGTTATATATTATATCTATCAAAATTATTATCAACACTAACATCTATTTGAGTATATTTTGTAGTAAGGGATGTTGGATGTTGTGATTGTGTTGCTGATATGTGGTTGTCATTGATGTAAACACTATTATCATTAGTTTCTTAAAGATTGTATATGTCGAGGATATTGAGAAAACCACAATAAATATGTTGAAGGAAGTCTATGAAGCTGTGAAGATCAGAGTAGTGGAAAGTTCAATACGCTAATATTCAGAAGTCGCACATTAAAGGGTTTGTTGCTAAGCCTATCTAGTATTTTCTTTGGAATTTTTAGAGATGCACATCAATATTGGAGAAATTTATGAGTTTCTAAGTTCCTATAGTTATTTTGTTACTATCGTTGGTGTTTTTGGAAGAAGAGAACGTAATTATAGTGAATTGAATTTTTGTGTATGATCATGTGATGTGCAATGATGTTTCTAGATCATCCTCTATCATTATGGTGTGTTCACATTGATTGGTGTGTTTGTGATCAAAGATTTTTACTTTCTGTGTTCAATTTTTCATGTTCTTGGCCGACATGATGGTTGTAGCATGTTGCAGATCCTTGTGGATTAATTTTTGAATTGTTGGTGCATTCATGGATGTTTATTTAGGTCTTCATTATGTTTTGATTGACTTAGGTTGGTACGCATTAAAATTTTTTCATGAATTGGGCCGAAAGTTTGGGTTCATCTATTCTTTATTTATGGTTGACAACGTTGTTGATGTAATTTAATGAAGCATATATATAAGAGCAAATGTATGTAGAGTGTATGAAAAAATTTTGCGAATAAAGATCAGATCATTTGATTGCATAGTAGAGTGTGAAGGAGTTTGAGCGAAGTGTGGAGAAGCGTTTCAGTGCCTAATCAGAACTGTCATCAGGCTTTTGAAGAAGCTAATTTCTCAGTTCAACCTTATTAGATGGATTTAATATGAAGTCTTATGTAAGGCAGTGATCCTTCCATTTTGAGAAGTGAGATCTAGGCAGTATTCCTGAATGCATTTTCATTCCTTATTCATTTTATTTAATACTTTTAATAGGGTATAAATTATGGATGAACCTCCACCATTTTTTTTCCCTATCAAGGTTTCCACACAAAAATCTTGGTGTTATGTGTGTTTTTGATGTGTTGTTGATCCATTATTTCATTGTTGATTATCAGATCTGAGATTAAAGATAGAGAACATTAATAAGTTTTAAATTTTGTAACAACTGATTCACCCCACCCTCTTAGTTGTCTATCCTTTTTTTTCCCATAATTGGTATTAGAGTAGGTTCCTTTAAAGAAGTTTAATAGATTGAGATTATCTGAGATAACATCATACAAGAAGGATAGTCCTAGATTCGATGGCACGAACTACTCTCTGTGGAAGGTCAAAATGGAGTTTCATTTGAAGTGTATTGGTGAACCCTTCTAGAAGATTACAAAGAACTCATACACTATTCCTCAAAATGGTCCCTCTACTCCTGATCAAATCAAAGAATCTTTAGAAAATACCAAGGCTATAGAAGCATTACTGAGTGTGTTGATAGAATCATAGATGACAAATGTGATAGATCTTAAAACAACACATGAGATCTAGAAGAAGTTGGAAACATTGTATGAAGGAGATGCACAAGTGAAAGTTGCTAAACTAGAAAGTCCAAAACGCAAGTGGGAAAACATGAAGATGAGTGAAGATGAAAACATTATTGCTTTCATGCAAAATTTAAATGAACTAGTGATGGGTATTAGATATGCTAGTGGAATTTTGGAAGAAGATGAGATTGTGGATAAAGTGCTTAGATCAATGCCTGCTTGTTACAAAACAAAATCTTAGGCTATTAAAGAGCTCAAGACAATAAAAAAAGTGACAACAGACATGTTGATTTGAAAATTAGCTTCCTTTGAGTTGAGTGAATTTAGTGAGTCGACTCCTAAAACAAAATCTACATTTAAAGCTATTGTATCTAGAAAAAGCCAACAAAGATATGATCCCAGAGAAAGTTCTAGAAAGAAATTCAAGTATGAATATGGGATGAAATAGATTGAATATGAAGAAAGAGATCTGGAATAATTGGAAGCATTGATTGTGATAACAGAAGCCAAAGGACATGGTAAGTATAAATGAAATTTTCCTATTAAATGTTCCTCTTGCGGTAAGATAGTCATTTTTCATAAAGGTGTCATGAAAGAGTTTTTAAGTAAAACCTGACAAGTCTAGATTTCCAAAAAAAAATTATTATGCTGAAGAAGGTGTTACTAATGATGAATCTGATAAAGAAAATGGAAATGTAGATGGATGGGTATTCATTGCTATCAAGGAAAATGGTTCGTTGTCCACTGAATCTACTAGTAGTAAGAATATTAATAAATCCCTTGCAACCAAAATTGATGAAAAGGATGAGTGGGTGATTGACAACAGATTCTCACATCATATGATTGGTGACAAAAACAAGTTTATAATACTGGAAAAATATAAGGTGGTGTTGTAAGATTTGGAGATAACAATGTTGTTCTGATTTTTGGCAGAGGCACTATTTCTCTTGGTGGTAAATATAATACCGATGATGTCCTATATGTTGAAAGATTGAAGCATAATTTGTTGAGTTTTGGACAGATGGTCAACAAGGGATACAATATTGAGTTCAAAGATGGAAAATGTAGGATATTGGGAAGCTTTGGAAATGTAATTGCTTCAGGTACAAAGATAAGAGGTAACATTTTTAACTTGAGTGCTGCTAGTGAAATTTGTTTGATTGCTCAAGTTGATGTAAGCTGGTTATGACATAGGAAGATGTGTCATGTGAATTTTGATAATAAAAAAAAAATTAAAGTCAGCTCCACACAAGTAGTTAGAGATATACCTAAGTTAGTAAATTGTACTAACACCATATGCAAAGAATGTTAGATGGGAAAGTAGACTAGAATTCCTTTTCAGAGAAAACAACATCATTCTTATGGATTACTTGATCTAGTACATACTGATCTATGTGGTCCCTCCATAATCAGAAGTTTACAAGGAGAAAGGTACTTTATGTTCCTTATTGATGATTACTCTAGGATGATGTGGGTTGATTTCTTGAGAGAAAAACATGAAGCACTAGAAAAGTTAAAAAAATTCAAAGCTATGGTAGAGAAGGAGACATGATTGAAGATCAAATGATTAAGATTAGACAGAGGTGGTGAATTCACTTCTTAGGAGTTTAATTAATTCTACGAAGAGCATGGAATAAAAATAAAATTATCTCCTCCTCGGACTCCTCAATAGAATGGAGTTGTTGAAAGATAGAACATAAAAAATATAGATGATTCCATAACTATCATGTTGGAAGGTAGGGTTTCTCATATCTATTGGAGATAAGTTGTAAGCACTGTTGTATATACTATCAACTGGGTAAATGTCAATGGTAATTCTGGTAAGACTCCTTTTGAGTTGTGGTCTAGTCATAAGCCTATTGTTAAATATTTCAAAATCTTTGGAAGTAGATGCCATATCAAGAGAGATGAAGATATATGCAAGTTTGATGCTAGGAGTGGTGAAGAGATATTTTTGGGTTACTCTACTAAAAGAAAAGGCTATCAGTGCTACAATAGAAGATTGAAGAAAATGGTTGAAAGTGGAAATTTCAGAGTTGATGACGATACTGATAGATCATCTAGATACTGTGGATATGACTCAGATGATCAACATGAAAGTATAGATAAATGAAAGACTAATCAGACACAAAATCAAGTTCAAATTGTTCTAATGAATCAAGAGAATCATGAAGGAGAATCCAGTGGAAGTGCAAAAGTAAGAACAAAAGAACTAGAAGTTAGAGAGAATTGAAAATCCCAAGGTATATAAAGCTAAATCATTCTGAAGATTAGATTATAGGAGACAAGAACAAAGGTGTGCAAATTAGAAGACAAATTATAGAATTCTATTGTCTGATTTCCAAGAATGTGCCTAGCAATGTCAATGAAGCATGTAAAGAGGAATATTGGATGGAAGCGATGAAGGAAGAACTAATGCAAATAGAGAAAAACTATACATGGATTCTTGTTCCTATACCTAAGGATAAAAATGTTATTGGAACGAAATGGGTTGTTTGGAATAAGTTGAATGAACAAGGTGAAGTGGTCAGGAATAAAGAAAGACCGGTATGTAAAGAGTACTCACAGATGGAAGTTAATTATTTTGAAGAAACCTTTTCCCATGTTGCTAGAATTGAAGCTATATGGTTATTTCTTGCTTATGCTGCTTTCAAGAATTACAATGTCTGTCAAATGATAGTTAAGTCAAAATTTTTGAACGGTGAGTTAGAAGAAGTATATGTTGAGAAACTCGAGGGATTTCAACTGACTAATGAAAAATACATGGTTTGTTGATTGAAGAAAGAACTGTTTGGACTCAAACAAGCCCCTAGAGCTTGGTATCCCAGACTGGATAAATACTTGTTGAAGCTTGTATTCAATAAAGGTACTACTGACAGTAATTTCTATTTCAAGATGGATCAAAATAAAGAGTTGATTATTGAAGTCTTTGTTGATGACATTATTTTTGAAGGTTATGATGACCTATGTATGAAGTTTTCTGATGAAATGAAAAGTGATTTTGAGATGTCAATGATTTGAGAGCTGAAATTCCTTTTAGGATTGCAAATTACTTATTTAGATGATGGAATATTTATATCTCAATCCACATATGTAAGAGTTACTGAATTTTTTTGCAATGGAAGACTCAAAGACTATGGGTACACCCATGATAATCGGATGCAAGTTAACACAATATGATGATTCTCCTAAGGAAAATCAAATGAGGTATAGGTCAATGATCAATGGATTTATCTAATTGAATCATACCAGACTAGATATTATGAATGTTGTATACAAGGTTGCTAGATATCAAGCTGATCTAAAGGAATCACATGTTAGTACAGTAAAGAGAATTTTTAGATACTTGAAAATGAAAGTTGATTTTGGTGTATTGTATCCCAAAGATGACGATCTTACTTTGAATGCCTTTATAGATGATAACTGGGTAGGAGATGTGGATGATAGGAAAAGTACTAGTGGTGGTACATTCTTCTTGGGGAAGAAGCTGGTGTCTTGGCTAAGTAAAAAGAAGAATTCCTTTCCTTATCTACTACTGAGGTAGAATATATTGCTGCTGCAAACAATTATACTCAAGCAATATGGATGAAGAAGATGGTAAGAGATATCATAATTGAGTATGATGAGCCTGTTGCTATATTTTATGACAATTCAAGTGCCATAAACATTTCCAAGAATCTGGTGCTACATTCAAAGACAAAGCATATATCTATCAAGTATCACTTTCTAAGAGACAAAGTGAATGATAAAGAATTCAAATTGGAGTATGTTCCTACCAAGGAATAAATTTTTGAAATATTTACTATGTCATTGCCTAAAGATACTTTTGAATATATCATATGGAAGCTAGGGTTGATTTCTCCTCCTAATCTGAACTAAGATGCAATTCTTTGCATTAATCCATGCACTTAAAATCAAATCTTGTTTCAGATTGATGTTATGGTGGTTTGTACTTAGGGGGAGTAGTCAGATGATTCAGATATGTGGTTCATAGCTTGTGTACCTTT
Organism: Sequoiadendron giganteum; assembly: GCA_007115665.2. NCBI lineage: Eukaryota > Viridiplantae > Streptophyta > Pinopsida > Cupressales > Cupressaceae > Sequoiadendron > Sequoiadendron giganteum. The sequence goes on along the minus strand of CM021100.1, from coordinate 521,363,079 downwards.
TCCATTGATGTGAAATGGGCAGAAGATTAATGTGAAAAACCTATGAGGAAGAAAGGGGGAGAAATGTCAAGAGAAGAAAAGAGGAGAAGAGCTAGTTGTGTTGATGGTATTTTTCACATCATGTGTTGCCATTAATGCCAAAGGGGGAGATTGTTGGATGTTGTGGCTGTGTTGCTGATATGTGGTTGTAATTTATGTCAACACTATTAGCACCAATGTCTTAAAGGTTGTATATTTCAAGGATATTGATAAAATTATAATAAATATGTTGAAGGTAGTCTATGAAGCTGTGAAGATCAGAGTGGTGGAAAGTTCAGTACATCGATATTCAGAAGTTGCACATTAAATGGTTTGTTTCTGAGGCTATCTAGTATATTCTCTAGAATTTTTCAGAGATGCACATCAAGATTGGAGAAATTTATGAGTTCCTACAGTTATTCTGTTACCGTAGCTGGTGTTTATAGAAGAAGAGAATGTAATTCTGGTGAACTAAAATGCTGTGTATGCTCTTGTGATTTTATTTGATCTTTCTAGAGAATTCTCTATCATTATGGTATGTTTGCATTGATCGGTGTGTTTGTGATCGAAGATTTTTCCTTTGTGTGTTCAAGTTTTCATGTTCTTGGCCAACATGATGGTGGTAGCATGTTTTGGATCCTTGTGGATTAATTTTTGAATGCTTCGCATGTTCGAGGATGTTTATTTAGGTATTCATTATTTTGTGACCGACTTAGGTTGGTACACATTAAGATTTGTTCATGAATTGGGCCGACAGTTTGTGTTCATTTATTCTTTATTTTTGGGAAATAGAGTTGTTGATGTAATTTCATGAAGAAGATATATAAGAGAAATGTTTTCCTTAATATGGAATGAATGTATGTGAAGTGTATGTGAAATATGTGAGAATAAGGATCAGATCATTCAATTGAAGAGTAGAGTGTGAAGGAGTTTGAGCGAAGAGTGAAGAAGTGTTTTTGTGCCTAACCAAAACTGTCATCAAGATTTTGAATAAGATAATTTCTCAATTCAACCTTATCAGATGGATTTAATCTAAATTTTTATGTAATACAGTGAGCCTTCCCTTTTGATCAGTGAGCTCTAGGTAGTGTGCATGACTTCAAGTGCATTCCTTATTAATTTTCTTTTATAATTTTAATAGGGTATAAATTGTGGATTAACCTCCACCATGGTTTTTCCCCTAACAAGGTTTCCACACAAAAATATTGGTGTTGTGTATGTTTCTGATGTATTACAATTGATTCATGATTTCACTGTTAATTATTAGATTTGAGATTAAATATTGATAAGGTTAACAAATTTTAAATTATTTAACAATAGATTCATCCCCCCTCTTAGTTGTATGTCCTTGGTTTGCCAATAAGGGACACAAAGTGGAGTAAATTTTTTATTCTTTATTTTGGTTGGTAAATATAAGTTTGAGCTTCATGATTTGTTGGGAGAGGTGGAGTAGAGTTAAATAATGAAGATCGATGGGTGGAAGGTATCTCATTGGAATTTACTAATATGAATGGATGATTATTAGGCAATTATTTTCTATTTGAAATGAAGAAAAAGTGGGGCCCTTAGGATTTGACTCTAAGGTTTGGACAGGTTTCCTAACATTTAATTTAGAGGCTTGAGGTAGCAGGGGTTTGATGAATTTGGACAAGATACAAGACTCACTTACAACCTAAAAAGTAATTCAACCTGCCCTTGAAGAAATCTAAAATGTACTTAAGGATAAAGTTAAATGAAATGACTAGGATACTTATGAAAATACCTAGATTCTAATACAAATACAAGTATAAAAAATTATAGACAATTTTGATTTCAAAAACATACTAAGATGAGTATTGTGCACTTGACATATGAATCTAAGGTTGATTTTTGAGGACTGAGTTTCCCTAGGTAATAATTTCCTAGTAGAGAAATCTCAGATCTAATTTCACAATCCACTCGTGTCAAATGAGAACCTTCATTTTTTGGTTGATGCATTGTCAAATTATTTTTTAGATATTGTTGTAACTAGGTTTCTATTTTTTTTCAAGATGTGTGATTTGAATGCAATAATAATTAATTATCATTCAAAATTCTACCAATCTTCTTTAGATCTTAAACCTACACATTCAAAGAGAGAGGAAGGTTTGTCCTATAGAATAACTTCCACCAGTCAAACCTCATGTCAGTGTTTCCACTTGCAGAATGGCAATGCCAATTACTGATAAATAAAATGATAAATAAATGATTAATCAACAATGACCTAAAACTAAACACTCAAAAATGGTTTACAAAAGTCATCCAACTCTCTTCAATATTTTGATTGATGTTTTTTTGATCTGGTTGAACATCTACATGGGTTAGATCTCAAAAATCATATGATAGCATAAACATGAATAAAATCACATCCACTCTGACATGATTCTTTGATATATAATTTCTGAAATAAATATTTTAAATATGGGTTTTGCCTTGCTTGATAGTGCTCTTCAATTGCTAATAATTTCAAAATATTTCTTTTTCTTCTTGCTACCCTTGAAATGGTGAAATAACTCTGTATTTATATGCAATTATTCTAATTTCTCAAGAAATAAATCCCAAACAACCGATTTAAAAATTTTGAAATATAAATAATAAAATACGAGCATCAACATATTCAATTTTAGAGGTAAAATAGGGGGACTAATTCACCATAGGAGAATGTGTCCTGGCCATATGTTATGGGATTAAGGTCTTGAGAATAAAATATTAAATGAATTCTTTGGTATTATGATTTAAAATTGTTGATAAATATTAAAAAGGGCCACAAAATTCATAATTTAGGAATTTAGTTGTTCAATTAGATTCATGTGTTTATGGGGGAGAAAAAAATATTGTGAAATTGTCATGGGTGATAATTTATGAAATCAGCTTTTTCTTGAAACTTAGTGAGAGCATGCCATTATGCTAAGACTCACACTAAAGTAGAAAAGTATGTCAAGAGGAGTCTCATTCTCTAATTATTGAAGATATATAATGATAATGAATCTAGGGTGAAGGGACAACCCCCAAAGATTCAAGATCCTATGGGAAAACAACGCATGCACAAAGGAAAACACATGTATGAAATGCAACAAGACAACAGACACAAACATACACAGTATCAACATGAAATAAATAAAGAGGGTGGAAATATCATGGAATCGTAAATTGTGTTAGCATATGATCCATATCCAAAGGTTTTCAAGACTCATAAGCTAAAAAAATTCAGTATTTTCTAGGTTCCACAAACTGAAGGCAACATAGACTAGTGAAGTTTGATTTTCACTGGGTGTGCACACATAACAAAGTAACATAATTAGAAACACACAAGGGCTAGTGAAGTATGATTTTCATTAGATGTGTACCCATTGTCAACCAAATCAAGAATTATACTCCATGATAAATTTTATAAGGTTCTAAAAATATGATATGCCAATGCATCACTAAGTTCAAAAATATGTGAACAAAGTGAAGAAAAAAATGCCAATGTCAGTGAATCACTACAGCAAGTGCATGTGAAGAAAGTTGTGAAGCAAAAATGACAATGTATGCCCCTACCTTAAATTAATTTCTAAACACCATGTTGTGAACTATTTCTTTAAGGTATGAAAAATAATAAATGACATGCTATAAAGACACAAGAGCTTATTTAGATAGACTTATGCCAGTGATATGTTTTCAAGTAAAACTACACCATGATAAGGGATTACCCACAAATACAATACAACAAAAAAATTTGAACACATAAGGGATCCATGGATCCAAGGTTAGTATACATATTTTCTACCATTGTGTAAATGAGCTCAAAATTGGAATCTCCAAATACTCATCGAACAATGAAAATAATGGAAGAAAGACACATAGAGAGAAAACATAAAAAACTTGGTCAAAATTGAAGAGGCCTAAACATCTCAACATCTTGCATCATCTCAAAAAGAAAAATTAAAGACAAAAAAACAAATCATGGCATCAAGAAGAATATTTGTACAAATAGAAGAATGTCATAATAGACTCATTTCCTTTGTATCCTTGTTCTAGTGGTGCAACAAGGTTCCTCAAAATAAAACACACAAATAAATTAATACCAAGCAACATAACATGGGATATCACATCACATGCAATCAAACATAAATAAAACATATAAAGAAAACACAAATAAAACACAAAGGTACAACACATGCAAGTAGATCTAAAGAAGATCATCTTCATCCCAATCTTTCTCATCATATAGGGAAGGTGAACAACTAGCCAAAGGGACTATCATAAGTTTTGTACTAAGAGCATCACCATGTTCAATATTTGGTGAGTCACTTTCACCAAGAGGATCATCATGGTTTCTCCCATCCAAATCTATAGAATTTAAAAATAGTAAAGATAGTTTATTATCCACTTGTTCATCAATTTTAGCATTTTTATCATCATCAACTAAATTTATCACCCTGTGAGGTTTAATAATGTTTGTCAAATATTTGTGTTTCTATTTTCGATTTGGTTGTCATATAAATTTTATTTTCATGTTTTGGTGAATGTTTTAATTTATTTTAATTTGTTTGTATAGGCGTTTTATTTTAATGTAATGCTTTGTTCTTCTCTTCCAACTGATGAGCAATAGCACAATGTCTATTCCTGTGCTCTCTAGAATTTATATTTATTATTTTTTAGTTTTCCAAGTTGTAAAGGTGTAAGGTTGGGTTTCTCAACCATTGGTTTCTTTTCTTCCCTTAGGGCAGGAACCGAAGGGATCACCAAGGTTTTGGAAACCTTTGTCTCCTTAGTTCTATGAAGTTTTTTTCCTTTGAAGGAACACATAGAATCATGTGATTGTCTCTTTGTATTTGTCATGATATGGGTGCAGGAACTAAAACTTATTGACCTTGTTTTCTTTAGAAAATGTGTGTTTCAAACATGGGTTCATCCACAACTTATTAGGTTGGAGGAGCAAGCATAGCCCTATCATTTTTTAGATATATTGCCAAGGGATAACTTTTTTATGAGCTTTGACTCAAAAATTTTATATGAATAGAAAAATAGGTCTTCGTGAGGTTGAATAGGTTCCATTGGTTGAATCCAAAAGTAATCCAAGGAAAGGTTTCCATAGGAATACAATGGATTAGATTCACTATGATGCATAGTGTACATTTTACCTTCAAATGGGAAATCTATGCTCTTGTAGATAACCGACAAGATGAGTGTAGCCATGGATAGCATAGCCTCACATGGAATTTTTTTAATATTAAGATTATACAAAATGGCATATCTAATTGTTTTGGTCAAACCTTAAGAGGTAGAGTGATCAAACCCATTGTACCATGATAAAAACCACCATGAGTTTTTAACCATGCTTCTGATTGTTCATAAAAATCTTCATAAATCCCATGCACATACAAGAATTCCTCAATGATCACATTATTTAAACACATGAGATGAATGAGTATCCCTTGTGTAGGTTTTTCATTGATATGGTTGGTAATATAGAGTGGACCATTGAGTACATGTATACATGCATCTATATGGGTGAAATCAGTGTCATGTAACAAAATGGTTTGGCCCTTATAAGGCTTAACATATATTAAATAAATCATGATGTCTAAACCATCATGAAAATCATTCTTATCACCATTCTTATCATGACATCCTTGCACAAATTTGGATGCATGATATTTCATTGGATTTGTAGAAAATTGAAAATTTTAATTTGGTGGCGCAAAAACCTAGTTTCCTTTATCATTAACATCACCCAACCAAATGTGATTAGAATTATTGAGGCCTTGTAATTGATATTTAAGATACATATATCATTCTTTATCATGTCCATGTGTATGATGATATTTAGAAATGGATGTTGGGTTAAAATTTGGAGATAAATGCTTTAATGTGTCCATAGGCCTTATCGAAGATAATTGGATTAGGTTCTTGCTCAAAATTTGTAATATGAATGAATGGAGTAAATAAGATAATTAGGTAAATTGTTTTACCCTTGGCCTAAGTTGATACAAGGTTGAACTTATTCCCACAACTTGGGGCTCAATGTGATTGGTTGTTTGAGGTTTTCTTACCTTGATAAAGTTATTATTTGTTTCTTGAATGGTTGGTAGTTATTTTAAGGTATGGATTCATATTTCTTAGTAGGAATAGATGAAGGTGTCTATTCATAATGATTGGCTCAATTTTGATAGACACAAAGACCCATACATAAATGTGTAAAGAATGGATACTTCATTGACAAGATCTTATCCCTAATGCTAGGTTACAAATTTCTAATCAACACTCTTTGAAAAATCAACATCAAGAAGAGAATTACTTGATTGTAAGTAAATTAACTAATATCACCCTGTGAAGTCTATTACCTTTTCATATTTTTCTTGTTTGCATCTCACTAAATTAGCTAATGTAAGTTTAGGAACAATGTTTTCTTGAAAGTGCTGAAGGAATGTACTGAGTTATTTAGTAATGAGAAAAAATATTCCATAGCTATGTCTTTCAATGACCTAGGCAAGAATTTATCTGGGAGCTTATCCTCAATGAGAAAATCACTATATATGTCGTATAAGACAATACATGACTATTAGGATCTCCTTTACTATTGTTTTAAAATCTAAGAATATCAATATTTTTTGGCATGCATGTTCTAAAAATTTCAAGTGATTATGAGATCCTTTTGACATATTGCAAAGGTTTTCTATTTTGATTTTGGTTCAATCTTGATATTTCTTATTCCAATGAAGTTACATTTTGTAATAGATTTATGATATAGTAATCTATTGACATTTTTATAGAATGTGGTGAATATGGTGAGATTGTGTAAGTGCTTGGAAGATTACTCTATTGCAAGTTTATAACAGAGAATGAATATTGAGGTGTCGCATCTGATGTCATGAAACTATAAGGATGCATGCTAGAGAGCCCCAAGTTTTTAGTTACACCATTCTTTTTTTTTGTATTTCTAAAACTATAGTTGGTGATGTATATGCATGAATAAAGGGTATACTTGTGGGTAGAGAGATTTTACTTCGTCCTTAGATTTGAGAGTATCCAAAATCTTGAATAGCCATACTAGGAATTTTTGCATCCGTAATCTTGAGTGCAAAACTTCTAATCCTTTGGCATCATTGACAAATTTCTTTAAGTTTTCCACTATAGGAACTATTTTTCCATCTAAGGATTTAATTCTTAAGTATTCATACAATCCTTCTAAGTATTTGTGTAATTATTTTAGTTTGTCTTTGAGAATATGGAAACAAATGTTTCAACAAACCTAAAGGTACTTATTTATGAAGTTATCACTGGTAGGGTACGATTAGGGATCGAGTCCAAAATGGGCATGGTATTGGAAATACCTTGCTTGAACGAGTTGGAGGAATCATATACAAAATATATGTAGCAAAAAAAGGACATACCATAATTCTATAACTACATCTCACTAAAGTATTGACAATAGAAAACTAGGTCATGAAGCTCATGCAAGTTTCAGAAATTTGACAATGCCCACTAGGAACACTAAATTCCCAAATAGTCATAGTAAAACACCTAGAAGGAAAAATTAGAAAGCAAGAGTAGACAAAAAAATAGAAATAAATGTTTGACATAAATATGAGCGCAAAATAGTTAAACTACCTTGCACTTGGTAACTATGCACTCCTCAAGTTGTTATAGGTTTAAAAATTTGGCTATCTATTATATAATTTACACATCTTAGGTTTGTCTGCAAACATGTCTAATAACTAATTATTTTATAGAATTTACCCAATATACATTTTTGAAATTCAAATTAAAAGTGTGCAACAATTTGTAAATTTTTCCAACAATAAATAACATTTGCTAATGTAATTTATAAATGGGTATGTGTAGGATTGTGATGGGCCAAAAAGTGACGATATGTAAGTAATATGATGGCCCATGTGGCTGAAAATGGCTTTTACCCAAAATTGATGAAACGAAAAGGGTTTTTAAAAAAGATTCTCATCTTTCCACCAATGTAAATTGTGATTTAATTTGAATTTAATAAATAATAATTATTCATTTTCTATTTGAATTATGACAAAAGTCCTGATTGATAGGCTGATTGAAAAACATCTATAGATTTCAAATGGAATCACATTTTTTGAATTTGAAACATGTGTCGCATTATATGCTTCACATAATATAGGATTAAAATAATAGTAATTTAATTTAATGAATTATTTACCATGTTAAGGTTGTCAGACATACGAGTTTTTATATTTTTTAAAATTTGTAATAAAAAATTCATAGTTAATTATTTACTTGGAAGAAATTTACAAAAAAATATGCACAAAATTGTGACATGAGTGTAATACTTATATCTAGAATCTTATAAAAAAATATTATAATTTTATTATGGTTTGGGTGGTCAGACAGACACCTACTTCTTATTTTTCAATGAAATTTCAAATTTTCACCAAGTAGATTTTTATTTTTTAAAAATAAAACTAGTAATTTACAAACCACATTCAATTTTCTACATATTCTATTCTTACATATTTTTGAAATAATGTAGATAACTTATTCAAATTTTTATGTCAAGTTGCCTAACTCTGATTTTCTAAATTTTCATCACCACTTAAGGGCATATTTTTTCCATGATGATCCTGCACATACCCAAATATAAGATACAATAGACTTATTCTAATATTCATAAATCTAAAAAGTATAATATTGATTCTTTTTTGAAGAAAAATAATGCAATTTTTCTTTTTTTGAGCTATATACAATATTTCTAAATGAATGAAATGAACTTTTTAAGATTTAAAAAATAAATTTAAATCACCTAATTCAGATTTTGAAATGCAATTTGAATTTAAATTAGACTTAAGATGACTAAAATTTACCATATTTCAGCCCATAATGTAATATTATATGATCTTTTTTATTTTTTATGTTTTTCTATGGTGCAAAAATGAATTCCTTAATGAACAATGCAAAAAAATGCAATGATAACCCTAGATCTAGGATGAAATACTTTAAATTTTATAATTCCTATAATGTAGTAATGTTAGTTTAACCAAAATGAAGTAATGAAAAAGTGAGGCCCTTAGGATTTGACTCTATCATTTAGAAACAATTCCTAACATTTAATTTTGAGGGTTGAGGTAGTGAGGCTTTGATGAATTTGGACAAGATATAGGATTTACATACAACCTAAAAGGTGAGTCAACCTACCCCTGCCCAAATCTTAAATTTGACTTAGGGATGAAGTGTAATTAAATGACTAAGAGAAGGATACAAATATCTATTCTAATACAAATAATACAGATATAAAAAATCAAAAAAGAATTTTGACTTTAGAAATAGACTAAGTAGATTGCTGTGGAACTAACATATGATTATAGGGTTGATTTTTGAGGACCTGGTCACCCTATGTGACTATGAGTTATTAGAGGAATTTGAGATTTGAATTCACAGTCCTTTGGTGTCAAATTAAATCCTTCATTTTTTCATTGTCACATTGTTAGATCACTATCGAGTATTGCTAGAAATGAGTTAATGTTTATTATCAAGGTGTAGTATTTAAATGCAATAATGAACAATTATCCTTCAAAAATCTTTGAATATTCTTTAGATCTTAAACCTACACATTCTAAGAGAGATAAAGTGTTGTTTCATACAGGGGTTTTCCTTAGTCAAACCTCATGTTAATGTTTCCACATCCATACTAATAATGTCAATAAAAGATAAATAAATGATAATGAATGGAATAAATAATGACCTATAATTCACCACTCAAAAATAGTTGTCTTCAAGGATGGAAGTCATGAACATCTTCTCAATATTTTCATTGTTGTTGGATTGATTTTCTTGAAGACCTACAACGATTATATCTCACAAAGAATATGATAACATAAACATGAATAAACTCACATGCATACACTTTGACATGATTCTTTGATATTGAATTGATATGATAAATCTTTGAAATGTTTCTCTTGACTTCCTTGATGTTGCTCTTGATTGCTAATAATTACTAGATCTTTATTGTTCCTCTTGTTACCTTTCAAATGGTTAAAATACTGTGTATTTATATGCAATTATTCTAATTTTCCAAAAATGAACTATCGACATTAGACATTAGACATTTGAAGTATACAAATTATAATGTTGACACCAAAATATTAAATTTTGGAGGAAAAATAGGGGGACCAAGTCACCCTAGGAGATTGTGTCCTAGCACTATTTTATGGTACCGAAGGTGTTAGGGACAAAATATTTAATGATTTCTTTGGTTTTATGCTTTCAATTTGTTAGTATATGTTAAAATGGAACACATAATACATAATTTAAGAAATGAGCTCTTCAATTCGGTCCTTACACTCAAGGGAGAGAAAACCATAGTGTGTAATTGTCATAAGTGACAATTTACGAACCTACACTATCCTTACTAAGTTGATGAGCCATAGTGTGATATATTCATTTGTGTCCCTTTGTGCTTTGATTCCATCTTACAAAATATTGATCTTTTGTAGGGGGATTTGACATTTTTCAAATATTAATTAATTGTAATAGAAAAAATACCCATTTTTCCTTACTTAATTTAGGAATAATTAATATAAAATTAACCTAATAATGCCTTGATTGAGGGTTGTAATTTGTTCTACACATTCACACTAAGTCTAGGGCTTTATCAGTTAATTGTACTTAATTTTCTATTTAATTCAAATCTAAGCCTTATTAATTGCATTTTTCGGGGATCTATCTCGACACTGGAATTAATGATATTGTATGGCTATTAACTCGGGAGAATTGGAGTCCTAGAAATCTATGCTAAGACCCATTTTGCCAAGGTGGCTAATGGTTCCTCCTAACATAGGAAACCCCTTTCTTGGAATTTTTGAAATGGGTTTTTGATGTTATTTCATCCCCTTGAAGCATGGTCCTACAAAATTGTGCTATAACCCATGTACCAAAGCTGGAGAATGGGTCCACCTCACATAGGACACCCCTTATTGAATTTATTTGTGGAAGGATTTTACTAATTTTCAATCCTAGGTTTGATGTCAACTTTGATTATTTGAATTTTGGGGTCTTCTTAGATTTAGTATAAATATTGTTACAAAAACAAGGATAGACAACTGAGAGGGGGGGTGAATCAATTGTTACCAAAATAAAACTTATTCAAAATTAATCAACCTTTACTATTTGATCTGATAATTAACTATGCAAGCATAAATCAATAACACATCAAAGACACATGAACACCAAGATTTTATGCGTGGAAACCTTGTTAGGGGAAAAACCACGGTGGATGTTAGTTCACAAGATTATACCTTGTTAGAATTATAATGGAGAATGAATAATGAATGCACTTGCATTCAGGCACATTTCCTAGAGCACATTGTTTAGATAAATTCTCACTTCCCTACATACAATAATCGGATTAAATCCATCTGATGAGGTTGAACTGAGAAGTTAGCTTCTACAAAAGCGTGATTACAGTTCTTGTTAGGCACACAAAAACTTATGCACACTCCTCCACACTCTACTCAATATATTTCACACTTTTCACACCAACACAAGTTGGCTAGAAGATAGTGAGGATCCAACCAAACACCTTTGAAGTCACCAAATAATAAAAGATTAAACTTCACGGATCGGTGACATGCTACCACCATCATGTCGGCCAAGAACATGACAACTTGAGCACACATCAGAAAAATATTTGATCACAAAAAATTTGATCAATGTGAACGTATAACAAGGATAAAGCATAATCTAAACTCATCCATGACTGTCACAGGTACATGCGCAACAATTGAAATTACTAGAATTTCATCCTCTTCTTCCAAGAACACCTGCTATAGTAACATAATGACTGTAGGAACATAGAACTTCATAACTTCCTCAAATCTTGATGTGTACCATTGAAATTTTTGGACAACATACTACATAGACTTAAAAAATATCCCTTTATTGCATCCCACTAGAAACTCGATGTTCACCACTTTCCAACACTCTGACCTTCTTAACTTCATTAGCTGCCTACAATATATTTTTTACAATTTTTTCAATATATTTGACATATACATCCTTCAGAATCACCAATGGTAATAGTGTTGACATCAATGACAACCGCATATCAACAACATAACCACAACATCCAAAAATCCCCCCTTTTGGAATTGATGGAAACACATGATGTGAAAAATAATACCATCAACCCAACTAACTCTTCTGCAACAATCTCCCCCTTAGATTGTGCACTATTTTCCTGTTTCCTTCTTCTCCCATATTTTTCACATTATTCTTCTCCCCCTTTGTCATCAATGGAAAAGTTACATATGCTCTGATCACATATTTGAATAATTTGACTATTCCCCATGAGAACCAAACACCACAACATCAATCCAAAATAAGATATGTCTATGAATTCATGAACTAATGCAAAGGATTGCATCACTTAGTTTTGATCACGAGGGGAAATCACCCCTAACTTACCTCTGAGGTACTCAAAAGTATTCTTAGCCAATGGCTTAGTAAATATGTCTACAATTTTCTCCTTGGTAGTGTGAGAGAGAGGGACCACCCACTACAAGGCCCCAAGTCATGAAAGGCGAAGAGTGGAAAGGCTTCCCTAACCCACCTCAGTTTAAAGGGAAGTTAGGATGATGAGGATGAGAATGATGAGGATTATGAACCCTTCGATCACTCTAAAATTCAAATGTAGGAAGGGGACCATATGAGTTGGCCTTTAGAGTTAAGTTCATGTCTTAGGTAGCTCTTTTTCTAAGGATGGAAATGTAGTTTCGGGATGACAACGTAATGGGCTAGTGTCTCATAGGTGCATCAGAGTTCATACGACCAGAGAACTGAGCAGACAAGATTCTTTCTCAAAAAGAGGACTACTATCCTAGTCTAGATAGGTTCAAAGTGAGGGAACAAGATTAAGAGGAAAGAAAATAAAGTGTGAATATAATAAGAGAAATGTATTACCACCAAGGTGATGAAGACGATTTCATAGAATGCTCTCCTCGCCAACTTGCTCCACACACTCCCCCCCTACACACATGGAAGGGAGAGATTTTTGGGGCTATATGGGAGCCTGTCTCAGTCAGACCTCCATCTTAGTGTTTCCACCTCCACGGAAAACCAAGTTTGGAATAGTATAGATAAACATGATAAAGGAAAGAAACTACAAGCTACGTATGCAAGAAACACAACAAGATAGTAAGTGCTTACCCAATAAAAAGAAAAAGAGAGGAGGGAGGAGATTTACCACCTCCATCCAAAGTGATCAAGGCTTGTGGAGGAGTGAATGAGAGGGAATCAAGCCTTTGTTTCCATGGTGTATGTCCTGTACTCACCTTGTTGGAGTGATAGATTGTTGAGTTGTTTCAATGGAGTGAAGGATGTTCGTATAAAGCTATGAATGAATGCTCAAAGAGTTTAGCCAACTTGTCAAAACTTTTGTTGAAGAGAGATAATGGATGAAAGGGTGAAAGATATTAAGGAGAAGGAAAAAAATGACCATATTCAGGTCAATCAACTGAAGAGGGGTGTTACTATTTGACTTCCAATTGAAAATGGAATGCCTTTGCAGTCTCAATAGCAAGAATCTTCTAGGGCCGTAAGCATGTCTCGCATACATGTACGTGTCGCACAAGTGTCCCTGACAAAAACACCCCCACTGACACGTAAATCAGGTTCCAAGTAGAGTGTAAGAAGTGGTCTTAAGTGGAATTAAACCTCCACTTTTGATTTTCCAAGATGTTAAAGGGTAAAAGGGCGATTTTCACTAGGGGTGCAAATTCACCTTAATACATTTTTCCCCCACTTTACTAAGCATGAGTACTGATGAGTACTTGATTAAATTAGAGGAGTAAAGGAAGTATTAGAGTAAGAGATGTATACCTAAACCATCGAGGAAACAAAGCATGATCTAGTGAACCCGGAAGTGCAGTAGAGGACTTCATAGTTCCACGAAACTACAAATTTGAACTACAAAAGTACCTTACAGGTTCACAGTCCTGGAAGGGGGGTTATCTTTCAAGAAATATCACATGAAGCAAACCATGAAAAGCACCTTACAAACCTGCAAGTCTGCAAGGAAGGTATCCCCCAAGAAATCTCACATGAGGGACATCGAGCAAAGGAGACACCTCAGAGCCAGAGGTGGTTACATGTTTACCTATAGATAGAACACATTAGGAAGCAACCACGTAGGCTAGTGAATAAATAGTCATGTAGACCATCACTAAGTTGAAAGAAATTCAAATTGGCCCCTCAAGAACCCTTCAAAAGGAAGTAGGGTCCACTCAAGCAATGTGTTATTTGAAAAGTAATGTCTAGTAAACCTGCCCAAAAGCTAGATGTAAAGATGTGAAGACAGTTTATTCGGGCTGCCCTCAGACTAGATGTCAAGATGTGAAACATGTCTAGTCGGGCTACACCCAAGCTAGACGCCAAGAAATCACTTGAAACTTTGTGAAGGGGCCCCTTGGGAACCCAATGTGAAGAGGAAGTGTCCAATCAAGGGGCATGCTATCCAAAAGCTTAGTGTCTTCCTTTTTGAATCAATTCATCATCAAGGGATCCTTTTGAGATATTTTCACTTCATCAAGGAATTCGAAAGGAAGGAGATGTACTTATAAAAGGGGAAGATTAAGACTATTCCCACTTTGGAGGAGGGTTTACAAGTCCTTTCTTTATGAACCCCTGATGAAGGAAACACATTGTATTGGGGTTATAAATTGAGAATGCAATTCTATCAAGGAAGTGTGTGAAGGGTCTTCGAGAATTAATTTTTTTGGTAATGAATGTGTTTTATAGAAACCAAGTAATGTAGAAGGTACATTATCACACATGAAAGGGAAAACTCAAGAAAATATGAGAGAATGATATAGTGAAAAGATAAAGAAAACAAATCACACATAGAGGGTAGAGGAAGATCTGGTTATCTGGGGTCAAATCTGCCTTCATTTATATATATGTAGGTAACCACAGTAAGAGGAAAACAATCATTAATCCACAAAAAAATTAGGAAGAATGCACGGAAGACAAAGTAAAATAAAATAATGGGTGAAAATGGGAGGAGGCCTAAATTCTTCCAATGCTTGGCATCGTCGCCAATTTACCGAAAGTCAATCAAAAACATGGAAGAATGATGAAACACATAGAGGAAGTTTTACAAAATGTGCACTCAGCTCTTGTGGGTCTAGGGTCAGTGACCTAGCGAAGATTGTTGACAGGGCCAAAACTTCATCTAGCGATTTGAACATTCACTTGACAAGAGTGCCATGTTTTACCTCAACGGATGGAGGATTCTGCACCATAGGTTCACTACTAAGCTCACCAGGGAACTCAGCAATAGTTATGAACTTGGGGGAGGCTAGAGATAGTTTTGTGACTAGGACAGAACAAGTCAATTTGGGGCCACCATTTGGAGAAGGTGGGCTCTTCTTACATCTTCCATTACTAGATGGACCATGTTCTACCTTCTTCATCAGAGAAGGTGAACTCCCCATACATGAAGCGAGAATCGAGGGAGAAAAGGAAAGAATTGCAGTGGAAACAACTGAGTTGTTCACCATGTCCACATGCTTTGGGAAAGATAGAACATTTAGAATGGAGTTCAACAAGGGAAGCTCCGCAGTAGGAGAAATAAACACTTGCACCCTTCCAGGTGCAGGTGTGCTCATAGTGGGAGTCGAAAGAGGTATGGAATTGGGTCGAACAAGGATAGGAGGGAGAGAGGAAGAAACTATAGAAGGTGTGGTCAGATCCTCCTTTTCTTTTGTAAGGAGGCTTGCTTGGCTAGGAGAGCCTTTCACCGGTGCTTGTGTTCATGCACAAGGTGGTTTCTACAACTCTTCACAGTGGAAGCCGAAACTTGTGAAGGAACAAAAGGATCCTGATCAACAATGGGAGTGTCCTCCATGATAGTCTCCAGTGGAAGGTAAGTATTTTGATTGCAAGAAAGAGGAATGAATTCAAAAATGATAGGAGGAGCTACCTCTACCATCTTAGAGGTGGGCTCTTTTCTGTTTGGGGGAACAGGAATAGGTCGAAGGGCGAACTCTCTCTACGAGCCTTTCTTTCTACCATATAAATAATACAAGGGCCCTAGAGACCCATTAGGGAGATTTGATATCCTGATCTTGGATTTTCACCAAGGAGGCATCATTGGACCGAATGGGTAGAATCAAGGCTTGTTCATCTAGTACTCTTCCCAAGAGAGAGGAGAAAATGAGTCAGCCCGAGAAGGAGCGAGCTTCTCTTTCCCCTTTCAGGAGGAGGAGGCAACATGTTGCTCAGCTGCAAGAAGGGTCAGGTTTGGTTGTCCCTTGCCTCCAATCTTGTACTTCACATAATTACTATAAAGTAGATTTATCCTTTGTGGGAGAGGACCGACTGGAGTGGGCCAAAAGTGATCTAACAAATATACTCCATGGGATACCATAGGTTGATATCTAGTGTTATGCACCACTTGCACAACACCCTCATGGGAGAACTTAAGGCACTTATGTGCCACGAAGGTGATCTCATTCATGGAAGCTAGCCATGGTATGCCTAGCTTCACTCTAAATAGGTCTGACTGGTGGATGACATTGAAGACCATTTCTATAGTCCTAGGTCCAACTACGATGGAGAACATTATTGATCCAGAAGGTTTGAGATAAATTCCTTCATGTGTAAAGATGATGGATTTGGTTTCTTTGTATTCTTCCCTTTGCAGGGAATTCAAGAGAAACGTCTCCTTCATGATGATATTCACTCTACTTGTAGGGTCAACCAAGATCCCTATCACAATGTTACCATTGAGGTGAGTGAGAATATATAATAGAGAATGTTTTTTGTTTGTCGAAATGTCTTGCAAGATAAATGTTACCTCTGGTGAGCTGGTCGCAAGACAAGTAGAGGGAGTAACATTAACCACATTAACTTATGCCTCAGGGTGAGAGGTAGGATCAGTGGGATTGATAATTATGTTAGTAGAATGTGATGGAAATGGATCCATGTATATCTACAAATCATTATTAGCTTTCACCACTAATTTTTTCATATTGTGTTTAGTCCCATCAAGATGGATAGTACCATCCTCCATGTGGTCCCGTATCTCATGATACAGGTGCATGGAGCGTTCGATATTGTGTCTGTTAACTTGATGGTATTTACAATACATGTTCTTTTCATACCAAATAGGGTATGGTTCCCTAACTAGTTTAGGGGTAGGTAGGGTAATGATCTTATCCTTCACCAAATTCTGCATGATGGAAGAATAAGATTCTGATAACTTTGTAAACTTTTGGTTGCATCTGAGGCCGTTGTTATCCATAGTGACTACTACATTCACAATGGATTTTTCTCTTCCTGAGATCGACATGATAGACCTTCCCTTAGAACAAGAGCTCGAGGAGGAACCCCCAAACTGAACCAATGTCCATAGGTACTCTCATAGAGCCGCACACAAATGTTCGAAAGAAGGGTACTTCATAAGGGAAAACTTCTCTTGCAAAGGCCTTTGTAAGTTCCCTATGAATACCTTATGTACATTAGAGTTAGGAAATAGATATGAGATCTATGAGAAGAGCACTTGGTAGCATGCTATAAATTTTGTAACCTTTTCACTATCCCCTTGCTTGCATCGAACAAGGTCTAGGAAATTCATTTTCAGTTCGATGTTCGATTGGAATTGTCATAAGAACTGGTTCACAAGCTGATTGAATGTGAAGATGGAATTATTAGGCAAACAACAATACCAATCAAGTGTTGTATATTTGAGGGATTAGGGAAACATTTTAGCCATCAATGCATCATGATGGAAGAAATTTGTGCATAGGGCTTTAAAGGTGGATACGTGTGTTTATGGGTCCAATTTACCATCGTATTTTTCAAATTTGAGCTAAGGCCTGGGATAGTTTTGCACGCTAATTTTGCATCTTCCCCATATTTTGAAGAAGAGTATTTAGGATAGGGTCATTGGGACCACTACTAGAGCCACCATTAGGACCATCACCAATGCCACTACCACCAGTGTGGCCTCCGCCGGTGCAACCATCATGACCACCGCCAGAGCTGGTACCGATGCCACCACCACTAGTGTGAATTTCTTTGAAGCCACCACCAGAGTTGAAGCCACCACAATGACTCCCACCAACATTGCCTCCATCAATGCCAGCTCCACTTCCAAAGATCCCGCTGCTAATGCCTCCACCCATGATTCCACCAAATCCTCCACCACCAAAGGCAGTAGAAGCGATAAAGTGGAAACCCAAAGGGTTCCTCTTTACTTTGATAGTGTAATCAATCAGAAGTAGAGGATATATTGATTGAGGGGACTTTGTCAGTCATATACATGGATATAGGAGGCATTGACATCTCTAGCTACCTCTTACATTCCTCGAAGAGGAAACCTTGCATTAAGCGGCCAAACCTCAGGGGGCATATGCTTTAGCCAAACCAATGAGACTAGCTAAGTGTTCTACACTTGCCCGATCCTTTTCCACCATGTACCTTATTTCACTTATCACCCTAGTAGCTCTAACCATCTTTGGGTTGCCTTGCAAGTGGTTTTCCAATGCACTTAACCCCTTATTGAGACTAATGACGTACTCAGAAGGGACATGGATGACCTCATGCTCATCCATAGATGAGGAGGTTGGTGATGAAGGAGGAGTAGGGATGAGATTAGTTTCATCAAGAAAACTATATTTGCCTCACATTATGTGCTCCTATGTAGATAGACCAACCATGGATCCGGAGAAATGGCCGGTAGTGAAATTAGAGGAGACCTTCATCCTTTCCATCAAAAGGTGTCGCAGACTTCTCCTAATAATATGTCCAGAGGTTGTAGATTGGGTCGTGAATCTCATAAACTTTCACAACTCAGAAGGGTATGATGAGCAAGGGATATAAGACAAAACGGAACACCAACAAAGGGATAAACATTGGTTCACGTCAGGTTCACCAAAAATGTGAGAGAGGGGGACCACCCACTACAAGGCCCCAGGTCACAAAAGGCCAAGAGTGGAAAGGCTTCCCTAACCCACCTCAATTTAAAGGGAAGTTAGGATGACGAGGATGATAATGATGAGGATTATCAACCCTTTGATCACTCTTCAATATGAATGTAGGAAGGGGACCAAATGAGTCAGCCTTTAGAGTTGGATTTGTGTCTGAGGAAGCTCTCTATCTGAGGATGGAAGTGCAGTTTGGGGATGACAGTGTGGTGCACTAGCATGTGACAGGTGTGTTGGTGTCCGTATGGCTAGAGAACTGAGAAGACAATATTCTTTCTCAAAATAAAGACTACTATCTTAGTCTAGAGATATTCAAAGTGAGGGAACGAGATTAATAGAAAAGAAAAGAAAGTGTGAAAATCATAAGAGAAATGTATTACCACCAAGGTGATGAAAATGATTTCATAGAATGCTCTCCTCGCTAGCTTGCTCCATGCACTCTCCACCTGCACACAAGGAAGGGAGAAATTGTTGGGGCTGTATAGGGGACTGCCTCTATCAAATCCCAGTCTTAGTTTTTCCATCTCTAAGAACAACCAAGTTTGGAATAGTATAGAGAAATAATAAAGGAAAGAAACTACAAGCTACGTATCCAAGAAACACTACAAAATAGTAAGTGCTTACCCAATCAAAATAAAAATGAGAGAAGGGAGGAGCTTTACTGCCTCTGCCCAAAGCACTCAAAGCTTGCGAAGGAGCGAACAAGAGGGACTCAAGCCTTTTTTGCCGTGGTGTATGTCCTGTACTCCCCTTGTTGGAGTGATAGAATGTTGAGTTGCTACAATGAAGTGAAGAATGCTTCTACAAAGCTGATGCAGGAGCATCCAGTGGTGTAAGGGCAATCCTACATCACCCAAAAATATATTTACTTTCATTTAGATTTTTCTAGATGTTTTTGCATTTCTGGATAGCCTTTTTGTCAAAGAAGAATTCACATCTTTTAGAATTGCTTTTCTGCTTTTTCTGCTCAACTGCTATTTTTAGCAGGTATGAATTTGAAGGCGTGAGGAGACAAAAATTTAAGGGAAGCTTCGGGATATAATAATAAACACTCTGGTGAGAGAATCAGGCAAAGATCATTTCTGGTTCAAAAGTTATTCAAGTTTCAGTTTCTGCTTTTTGCCTTACAAAATCTTCGGAGCTAATTTTGAGGGACTTAAAGGCTCCGGATGGGCCCGAAAATTGGCGAAAAATGAAAATGGTTAGCCTTTAGGCCCCACTTTCTGGCACTTCATTTTCTTAAGACCTTTCTGAAAAGGTATTATCATTGAAGATCTAGTGGTTAGATATTGAGTTAGGGCTTCCAGAAGTTTGTGCATAATTAGAATGTTGTTTTTGGCTCCAAACAGAGAATGGGGCTATTTATGGGGTAGTTTCTGACTTTTGTGGGCAGTTTTTGGGAAAGAAGATCGCATGTTGCGAATAGGAGAATTTCTATAATTTCTTTTATGTAATTTGCATGTATTGTAGAACTCGAGGATTGGAGATCCTCTGCATGTAAGAATTTCATACTTTGAAAATAATAAGATTTGTTAGTTTTTCTGTGTGATTTTTTGTGTCTCGGGTTACACCCTCATCAAAAGCTTGGAATGAATAGCCAACTTCCCAAAAAAAATTCAAAGAGAGATAATGGATGAAAGGTTGAAAGATATGAAGGAGAATGAAAAAAATGACCATATTCTGGTCAGTCAGCTGAAGAGGAGCGTTACTCTTCGACTTCCAATAAAAAATGTAATGCCTATTTAGTCTATCACAGGAATCTATCAGGGACATAAGTGCACCACATGGACGTTTGCGCACCATGTGTGTGTCCCAGATAGAAATGCCCTCTCCACCATGCAAATCAAGTACCAAGTGGAGTGTAAGCAATGGGCTAAAGTGGAATTAAACCTCTACTTTTGATTTTCTAAGGTGGTAAAAGGAAAAAGAGGGATTTGAACTTGGCTACAAATTTATATTAATATAGGTAGGTATATACTCTAGTCTAAATTGTTTTTCGCTTACTTTATCTCTCAAGAATTGACATTTGATGGATATTTTATTTGTCTTTGAATGGAACACTAGATTCTTCGAAATATTTAGGGCACTTGAATTGTCACAGAATATGGAAGAATGTTCTTTATACTCAATCCTGACATCTCTCAACATTTTCTTCATCCATAATACTTGGGTACAATTTCATGTAGTAGCAATATATTCTACCTCAGCAGAAGATAATGAGATGGAGTTCTAATTTTTTCTTAGCCAAGATGCCAACTTCTTCCCTAAGAAGAATGCACCACCACTGGTACTCTTCCTATCATCCACATCTCTTTCCCAATCAGCATTAGTGAAAGTGCTCAAGATAATATCATCATCCCTAGGATACCAAAGACCAAGATTAACTATCCCTTTCAAGTATCTAAAAATTATTTTCACAATAGTCACATGAGACTCTTTAGGATTAGCTTGATATCTATCAACCATACATACATCATTCAGTATATCTAGTGTCGTTTGTGTCAAATAGAGTAATCCACCAATAATTGACCTGTATCTTGTTTTATTTTTTTAAGGAGAATCATCATTTTGTGTAAGTTCACATCTAGTTATCATAGGTGTACCAACTAGCTTTGAATCTTCAATGCCAAAATTCATATGCAAATCTTCATCATGTTTAAAAATAATATCATCAACAAAGACTTCAATGATAAATTCTTAATTCTGATCCAACTTAAAATATAGATTGCTATGAATAGTACCTTTATTGAATCCAAGTTTCAACAAGTATTTATCCAATCTAGCATACCAACCTCTAGGATCTTGCTTGAGTCCATATAGATATTTTTTCAATTGACATGCCATGTTTTCTTTGTCAGTTAGTTGAAATCCATCTGGTTGTTCAACATAGACTTCTTCTAGCTCACCATTAAGAAATGTTGACTTTGCATCCATTTGATAGACTTTATAACTCTTGAAAGTAGCATAAGCAATAAATAATCTTACGACTTCAATTCTAGCAATAGGGGAATTTTTTCCTCAAAATCAATACCTTCCATATATGAGTACCCTCTGCAAACAAGTCTTGCTTTGTTTTTGACCACATCACCTTGCTCATTCAGCTTATTCTGAAACACCCATTTGGTTCCAATCACATTTTTGTTATGAGGTCTAGGAACAAGATCCCATGTATCATTTTTCTCTATCTGCATTAGTTCTTATTTGATGGCTTCCATCCAATATTCATCTTTGCATTCTTCATTGATATTTCTAGGCTCAATTTTGGAAATTAGACAACACTCTTCCAAAATTCTTCTTCTAGTTTTCACATCTTTTATTTTATCTCCTTTCATCTGACTATTAGAATGATTTCGCCTCACATACTTGGGAGTTTTAGGATTTTCTTTGACTTCTTGTTCTTGTGTTCTTTCTTCTACACTTTCGTTATCTTTTGTTTCTTGATTCCCTTGGTTCACTGGAACAATTTGAAGTTGATTCTATGCCTAAACATTATTTCCATTTTTAGCATTATCATGTTGATCATCTAAATCATTTCCACTAGATCTGGATGGTCTACCAATATCTTCATCAACTTTGACATTTGTACTTTCAACCATTTTCTTCAACCTCTCATTAAAGAACCAGTAAGCTTTTCTTTTAGTAGAGTAACCTAGAAAGATTCCTTCATCACTTCTAGCATCAAACTCACCTATATCATCATCTCTCTTGATATAGCATTTGCTTTGAAAAAAATTGAAATATTGACAGTGGGCCTATAATCAAACCATAGCTCAAAAGAGGTCTTACCTGAATTACTATTGGCATTCACCCTATTAATGGTATACACACCAGTACTTACATATTCTCTCCAATAGAAATGAGGAAGATTTTCTTCTAGCATTATGGTTCTAGCAGTGTCTAGAATGGTTCTATTCTTCCTTTCAACAACTCCATTTTGTTGCGGGGTCTGAGGAGCAAAAAATTGTCTTTGGATTCCATTCTCTTCACAGAAAGAATAAAATTCTTGGGAAGTGAATTCACCACCTTTTTGTGAACTTAAGCATTTGATCTTTTGACCTATCTTATTTTTTGCCACAGCTTTGAAGCTTTTGAAATTTTCTAGTGCTTCATGTTTTTCTCTTAAGAAATAAACCCATATCATTCTAGAATAATCATTAATAAGCAACATAAAATACCTTTCACCTTGTATACTTGTGATTCTATATGGACCAAATAAATCACTATGTATCATATCCAACTCTCCATTAGAGCTATACTATTTTCTCTAAAAATAATTTCTATTCTACTTTCCCATCTAAAATTCCTTGCACATAGCGTTAGTAGGCTTTACTAACTTAGGAATATTTTTGACTACTTCAGTAGAGCTTATCTTGACAATGTTAACAAATTTCACATGACACCACCTTATTTCCATAACCAACTTACATCAATTTGAGAAATTAAACAACTTTCACTAGCAACACTCAAATGGAAGATATTACCTTTTGTCTTTTTACTTGAAGCAATCATATTTCTAGAACTTCCCCAAATTTTTTACTTACCATCCTTGAATTGAAGATTGTAACCCTTGTCTACCATCTTTCCAACACTCAACAAGTTATTATTTAAGCCTTCTACATAAAGAACATCATCAGTATTATGCTTACCACCAAAATAAATAGTGTCTTTGCCACGAATCAAACCAGAACTGTTGTCTCCAAATATTACAAGACCACCATCATAGTTTTCCAAGCTTACAAACTTTTTTTTATCACCAGTCATATGATGTGAGCATCCTCTTTCAATTACCCACTCATATTTTTCTTCAATTTTTTTCAGGAAGAGCTTTCTCAACATTCACATTACTAGTAGATTTAATGGACAACTGACCATTTTCTTTGATAGAAATGAATACCCATTCATCTTCATTTCCAGTTTCTTTATCAGATTCTTCATCAGTTACACCTTCTTTAGCATAGTAGAATTTCCTTTAAAATCTAGTCTTCTCAGGTTTGTACTTAGAAACTCTTTCAAGACATCTAGATGTAAAATGACCTATCTTACTGCAATAAAAAAATTTCTTAGGTAAATTTCCTTTGTACTTACCATGACCTCTGGCTTCTCTTTTCACAATCAATGCTTCCAACTCTTCCAATTATTTTCCTTCATCTCATCTTCATACTTGAATGTCCTTTTGGAACTCTCTCCTAAATCAGATCTCTTCTTGATTTTCCCAGATATAGTAGTCTTGAATTTAGATTCAATGTTAGGAGAAGATTCACCAAATTCACTTCACTCAAAGGTAATAAGTTTTCCAATCAGCGTGTCTCTTGTCACATTTGTCACTATCCTGAGTTCATTAATAACATGAGCTCTTTTTTTTGTAGGAAGGGGGAATAGATCAAAGTATCTTAGCCTTAATCTCTTCTTCATCCAAGGCTCCATTGGCACATCTAATGCTCATAGTCAGTTAATTTATATTTTGAGAGAAAGAGAGGATGTTCTCATCTTCACTCATCTCCATGTCCTCCCACTTTCCTTCCAGACTTTGTAGCTTAGCACCTTTCAAAAGTGCATCTCCTTTATAGAATGTTTCCAAATTTTTCCAAACCTAGTATGCAATCTTCAATTCTATCACATTTGTCATCTCCAAATCTGTCAAATCACTCAACAATAATTTTACAATAGTGGTATTAACTTATGTTTTTTTGATCTCATATTTGGAGGAGGGACCATTTTGAGGAATAGTATATGCACTTTGTGTAATCTTCCAAAAGGGTTCACCAATGCACTTCAAATGACACTCCATTCTGACTTTCCCTAAAGATTAATTTTTTCCATCGAATCTAGGACTATCCTTATTGTATGATGTCATCTCGAATCACCTCAAGTTGTTAGGCTTCTTTAGAGGAACTAGCTCTGATACCAATTGTTGGCAAAACAAGGATAGACAACTAAGAGGGGGGTGAATCAGTTGTTAACAAAATCAAACCTATTCAAAATTAATCAATCTTTACTCTAAGATTTGACAATTAACTGTGCAAGCATAAATCAATAACACATCAGAGATACATGAACACCAAGATTTAATACATGGAAACCCTGTTAGAGGAAAAACCACGGTTGATGTTAGTCAACAATATTATACCTTGTTTGAAGTATAATAAAGAATGAATAAGGAATGCCCTTGATTTTACATGCACTTCCTAGAGCACACTGCTTAGAGGAAGGCTCACTGCCTTACATGCAATAATCAGATTAAATCCATCTGATGAGGTTGAACTGAGAAATTAGCTTTACAAAAGCCTAATTATAGCTCTAGTTAGGCACACAAAAACTTCTACACATTCCTCCACACTCTGCTCAATCTCTTTCACACTTTTCTCTACTCTTGAATTATTTGTTTTTGATTCACACATGTACATTACTTACACACACTGATTATACCTCCAAATGATGAAATCAATCACTTTTATATATCTTCTACATGGATTTACATCAACTACTTTGTCGGCCACAAATAAAGAATAAATTACAACTATCGGCCTCAATACATCAATAAATATTAATGTGCACCAACATAAGTTTGTCACAACATAGTGAGGATCCAAACAAACACCTTCAAACATGCCAAATAATAAAATATTAAAATTCATGGATCTGCAACACGCTACCACCATCATGTTGGCCAGGAACATGAAAACTCAAGCACACATCAGAAAAATCTCTGATCATGACCACTATGATCAATGCAAACATACAAAAAGGATAGAGCACGGTCTAGACTCGTCGATGAATGTCACAAGTACATTAACAACAACTAAAATTACCATAATTCCATCCTCTTCTTCCAAGAACACCTTCTACAATAACAAAATGACTGTAGGAAAATAGAACTTCATAACTTCCTCAAATCTTGATGTGGACCATTGAAATTTTTGGACAACATAATAGATAGAGCTAACAATAATCCCTTTAATGCATGTGACTAGAAACTCAATTTTCACCACTTTCTAACACTCCGACCTTCTTAGCTTCACTAGCTGCCTACAATATATTTTTTAATTTTTTTTTAATATCTTTGACATATACAGCCTTTAGAATCATCAATGCTAATAGTGTTGACATCAATGAAAACCATATATCAATAACATAACCACAACATCCAACAAATATAAGGTTCATTCACATATTTTAATCCTAGAAAATTTATGTGACTTAATGAGATCAAGAGAAAGAGCTTTATAGACCATTTTAATGGCATTCAAAGGAAGATTATCAATGTTTTATTGCAAAAATTGAAGGTCATATTATCATGTCAAAGGAATAGTGCATCAAACATGTGTTTGAGCTAATGTGTGTTGATCTAGCATTGAACATATATTTTAAAGAACTGATTCATATCCAATTTAAGATCTAGATCTACATTCTACATGTACAATTCATGTTAGTTTGTAGATTTACATTACAAGACAACTTCGAAGGTATCATCATTTTATGTTTCATTTCCTTATTTCACTATTTCATTATAAGGTTTAATTACTTAAATGGGGTTTGACCAAGGAAAACCCCTATGCTCTAACAACAAAAAAGTTTCTCTCCTCTTGAATGTCTAATTGTCGATTTCTAGGTTGAAGATCAAGTGGAGAACAAGTCTGAAGCAAAATTGTCAAAGTTGTCAAGTTGCAAAGTTGTCATCCATATTGCAAGAACACGAAAAAAAGGCTAAAAAATTTGTTTCAAGCTTTCCTAAATTGATCTCCATGCAGATAAGAGTGCAGATCTTGAAGATAAAAACCCACATCTTAGGTTTTAGAAACCCTAACAAGGACCCATTCACTAGTAAAGGTGAGTGAGTTCTTTGTGACCTAAAAACAACAATTTTTCTCTAAGTTATACATCATTTTAGCCTTCCAAAACTTCCCTTATAGTTTCTATAACAGTTAGGACTAGTTTTTTTATTGTTATTTATGCATTTTTAACCTCATAATTGAATGGAAACTTAGAAAAACCTAGTGGATCATCATCTTTTTCATTTATTTTGTTGAGCCCTTTTTTTTTCATTTTGGTGAAGCCATTGTATTGAACATTGTAGTTTTCTAATTTTAGAATCTTTCCTTGTATCCTAGGTTAGCTCTTGCATTCATTTAAATTGAATTAGATCTCATTTATGGTTTCCTACTCTGCATTCAAACTTGTATCTTATCTAGGGTTTTAGAATTGTACGGTTTTGCATTTCTTTAAACTAAAAAATGAAATAAAAAATCAATAATTTTGCATATAATTTAGATCACATAAATTTTCATTTGAAAACCAAAACAAAATTGCATTTGAAATTAGGTCTTTTAATTCATTATTTCATTATCTTTTCAAATTGAATTTCATAGAATTTGCAAAAATCTGAAACTTAGAGTTACTGTTCTAGACTTGAAACTGAAAGACATTAGAAAAAGCTTAAAAATCAATAAAAAATAGTTAGGAAATCCTAATATTTGATTGATTCATCACTTAGGGAAAATGAGTTCCTGATTAGACTTGACTTTCATTTTCTAGCATTTGAAACTCACTGAAAACACTTAAAAATCTTTGTTTCAGGCTTTTGTTTGTTGCTGTTACATTTTTGTTTCAGTTTTCTAATTTTATATTTCATTAAATTCATAAATCTAGCTTAATTTTCTTCATTTAGTGCATTTTTAGATTCAAAAATACAGTTCCAAAATTTCATTTTCAATTTGGAGGAGAGTGTAATGAGTAAATTTCCCTTTTCTGAATTTGAAAATTGCGTAGACTACTTTTTCATGATAGCATGTTTTCTCTTCAAGAATTTAGTGTTCATAGAGTAGATCACATGTCTTGTATGATTCTATTTTCCTTACTCATGAGCATAATCTAGGAAAAACAAACCAAATATTTGAAAAGCATGTTGGATACCCTCCTAGTATCTATCAAATTTGTAAGATTGTCATAACAAGATGATGCAAGGATAAAAAATCATGATAATCATAATCGTTCTTCTCTCGATACATCCCCTATTAGTCACAAATATATCTTGGTGAAATAAGAGAAAATCATTGAAATTATTTTTTGTCCCTTTCCTCCTCCCCCTTGGGAAGATATTATGAAACAAGAAGATCAAATCATTGAAATATTCCTTAAAATTCCTTTACCTTATCTCCATTTATCTCCCAACACATCCCCTACATGTGAGAATGCTTTAGTGAAAGAGGATACAATCATGAATGATCATGAAAATAACATTGGTAAAGATGATATGTTTGTGTTAAGAGATCAAATAATTGTGTGAAGAAGTAATTGTAGATAATTATGATACTCAACCTTTTTTTCCTCCTAATATCCCAGCTAGATGCAAAGATTATCATTTGGTATTAGAAGATATACTTATTGATCTTCATGATAATATTTTTCCTCCCTTCCCTAATGCCCCTACCATTTGGAAAGATCCATTTAAACAAAAATTCCAACCATTGGTAAGAATGAAAATCATAGTTGTTCCTCTCTTGTTGCCTCCTCTATTTGTGATGAATCTAATTTATAAAACCTAAACATGAAATGTCATTAACCTCTTGTTTCTAACTTTCCTAAAATATCCTCTACTAGGGTAGATATTATTGCATAAGACAATGTGACCTTAGAGAAAAAGGATGAAATAATGGATAATCATAACAATCAAATTGGGATTTCTCCTAATATCTCTACTACTGGTAAAAAATATATTATCGATGAGAGTCATGCCTATCCCATTTTTCTCTCTCCTCCTAGAAAAAAAATTATTGAACAAGGGAATGATATCATTCATAAGAAAGACAATATAAAAATTGATTAATCCCTTACTTGCAATGAAGTCATTTTAGAAGAACCAACCTTTGAGGGCCATAAACATCTAGTTTGTAGTTCTCCTATAAGCTCTCCTCCTAGAGAGAATATCATGGTATAAGAAAATGATATCATTGACACATTTCTTAAAAATAATAGTGACATGACTCCCTTAGATGATGGTGAATAGATGAGACTAGACTCCCCTTCATTAGAAATACATCAAATCGAAACTTATTTATTATGAATGCACAAGTTTTTGTTAGACCCCCCTTGATTATTGGACCTCCTAAATACCCTAGTGAACATCCTAAGAATCCTCTAATTCTTTATCCACCATCAAAATGACCACAAACTCAAAACAAACTTGTACTCATTCTAGAATGACCTAAGAATAATGTTTCATAGAAACTAAATTATAACACCATTTCTCATACATGTAACACTAGAAAAAATCCAAAACTAAGAAAAACACATTCAACATCCCTCCCAGTGACTATCCTTATCTTTTTTGGTTCTCATTTTTTTCCTTCACAAAGCGGAAAGGAGTATGATCCTCTTGAATAAATTAAAAATATTTTTTCTAAGATATCCTTATGGGACCTTATTAAATCTTAACCTATTTATCATAACATGCTTAAAAGTGCTTTGCAACAAGTTCCTTCCCCTCCTTATGTGCAATCAAATGAAGTAGTAGCCCAAATTCAAGCTATAACTCCAACCAACTTAAACATTAATTTTCATCAAGATGAGTTACCTTTGTTAGAAGAGAAAAATCAAAATGAACATTTCATGATAATATCTCAAGTTAATCAAATTGGGATAAAGAGATCCCTTATTGACAATAGTTCATATCTTAATGTGCGTAGTGTGAGCCTTTTGGAAAAGATTGACATGAATAAAAGTGACATTAAACCCAATTCTTTATCTATCTGTGGATTTGTTAATATAGGAAAAAAACTACTTGGAGTCATCACATTACCTATTAAATTTTGGAAAGTAACATTACAAACTCTGAAAAATTGCCTCATGAGAAACATGGCATGCACAGAGCAAGAATGGCAAAATAACAGTTATTTTAATGGAAAATCCTCAGGCCCACTTCCTCATGATGTCTTGCATGACAGAGAACCTCAGAATAACCTATACTATCATTCCTAAGAACCCACTAATCAAGTCACAAATGGATTAACTAGAAGAGGACAAAGGTTCTCATGGCCAAACTAGGTTCCAGTGAAACTGCATAGGATTTTCCTCAAGAATGGCCAGCTAATAATTGATATATGCAAAAGGGACACTTTTTTTAACATGGATTTCAAGAGTAAAGAATATCAGAAAAAATTGGATCTCTTGCAATGGTCATATCAAGAGGGAGAGGTTGAATTCAACTCTACTAAGAAAAAACAATCCTCTGCCCTGCATGATAAAGAAGTGTAGTTTAAGGATCTTGAAATCCAAAATAATGTTGCACACGTGTCTCCCTTCAATTCAATGCTTAATGTAGCTAATTTGCAGATTCATACTAGGGTTTTAGAGCATCGATCAATATCTAAGAGTCAAAATGAGGCTAGGGCTTTGCAGCACTAGCAAAAATCTATTTATCTGGAAGGATCTATGTGTAATAGCCCTAGTATTCTTCAAAATAAGGCTAAGAAAAGGCTAAGAAAAATAAGGATAAGTCTAAAAATATAATGAATTTTCAATGGAAACAAAAAGATGCTCTAAATGTTCAAATCTCACTTCGGAAAAATCTGGTATCTCAAATACCAAAAGAAATGCCCAATCTCGATCAACAACAATCACTTCTCATGAGAAAAGAGGGAAAAGGGCCTAGCAAGTAAACACAAAAGAATATGGTTGTTGACATTAACTTTTCTGAGGATCTTCTTCAAAATAAAATTTCTGATCTATGCCAATGTGCCCTGATCTATAAGTTTTGTGATCTAGGGTTCTTGGAATTGATTTGCTTCATGATTTAGTATTTCAAGAATGGGAAGGGCTTTTGAAATTTTTTTATGTGGATAAAAAGGAAGGGATCTTTATTGTCTTATTCCATAATAAGGAATAGAGAGATGCATTTTTTAAGGTTAAATCTTGGATTTACAAAGGATCCAGTTTATGCATGAACTTATGGGCACAAAATTTTAAACCAAGTCTTTTTCAAGCTAAATTTATGCATTTTTGGGTGTAATTACACTCCTTGCCTCTAGAATTTAGACAACTTAATCTCATAGAACTCATTGGCAAACAAAATAGTGATACTCTTAAAGCATGACAAGGAGTTCTTTGCTAACATGTCTCTTCCAATTAGGGTTTTTTTATTGCATGATACCACAAAACACTTTCCTAATCATATTAACAACAAATCAAAGTTTGGAATTTGGGAATAGGAGATTATAGTTGAAGATATCCAAAATGCATATTATATATGTCATTCTCTAGAGAATTTGGCTATTGATTTTTCTTCATCTTTTACTTTAGTAAAAAAAAAGGGCAATGAGAACCTTCAAAGGGTCTATCAGAGAGAAGCTTGAATTGTAAGAAAAATAATTCTATGCCCTCTAAGAAGATTGGACAATCAATATAAACTCTTGTGTCAAACAAGAAGAATGAACCATTTGCTCTGGTTCCCAAATGATCATAAATAGCTCCTCTTGGGTATAAGGATAATCTCTTGATTAAAATAAAGGATGAAATGTCCCTTTTTCTATTTGTGTCAAAAAATAAAAGGATAAAATATCCTATTCTAACAATAAACAATTTGAGTCTAAACTTTCATTTCCATTTTGTAATCTCATTTTTTCAAAGGAAGCCTCTCCACATCAACCCCTCTACATCTTTACATCATGTATTAATTCAATATTCATCCTTGTGTGATGATTGCTTCTTTCCCAAGCTTCATGATCAAGGTTTATATTTGGGGAAATCGAAAGCCATGCAACTAATCTACCATGATGATAAGTTAAATGATATTGCACACAAGCTATTAGAATCTATAGGCTATGAACTTAGACATGACATAGCTGATGAGATTTTCAATGATGAGATGGAACAAAATTAGACTTATTGTCTAGCGATCTCACTCTCCTTAAGGAATGTATGGAAGGCTATAAGGAATTGGTTGAAGTTTCAGATGTGGGATTTGATTTTTCTCAGGATTCTCAGGTATTGCCTAGGTCAACCCCAGTTAAAAGGGAGAGAAATTCTAAGGCTAATAAGATCAGAGAAGAAATAGGAGTGGGTATGCAAAATTCTTTAGATGACATGTACTCAATTAGTAAAAGACTGAGGACGGCATGTTGCTCTCCCCAAATACAATGAAGATCCTCTCGTGGAATGTTAGGGGCATTAATGCCCCTAAAAAAAGTCCCCAATCAAGCATCAAATTGATGCTAGTGGGGATGATATATTCCTAATTCAAGAATCTAAATTGTCAACAAAAGTGTTTGAAATGACTATCTCCAAATGTGGAAGATGGAAAGTTATGGTTGTACCAAATCAAGAAGCTTTTGGTGGCTTAATTTCCTTATGGAATCCCATAACAGTTACAATGACGTCTATAAATGCTTATACCAACTAGAAACTTCCAAATGTTCAAATTTTTGCTTTACAGTTCAAGCTCTTTAGTTTTTATAGTCATATTCCAACACAAGATAAAAATAGGCTATAGGACTTGTTGACAGTGTTAATCAAGAACTTTAATGATCAAAAAATTATTATTGTTGGGGATTTTAATGTAGTTGTGTCTCTAAATGAAAAGAAAGGAGGATTTTTTCCACCTCAGAATTTTTTTTTTTCTGATTTTGGCAACTTCATATCAGATAATGCTCTTAGAGATATCTTACTAGAAAAGGGGAGATTCACTTGGACAAACCGCAAAAGAGACTTCTCTCAAATAGAAAATTCAACTAAATAGATTTCTTATGTCTCAAGAAAGGTCAATAGCACCATTCATTCTATCTTAATAGATCTTTCCTTTTGTTGGATCATTTCATCATACTATAATTTTTTCTATCAATTGTTCAACAAGGCTATAAACTCACAAGCCATCTTTCAAGTTTGAAAAATTGTGGTTACACGATCCAACATTTCTTTCTTTATTAAAATAATTATGGGAAAGTGCACCAATCAATCAAGGCACAAAAATGTTCCAATTGTTCAAACAATTAAAATATACTAAAAGTAAAATAAAAGAATGGAATTTGATTATGTTTAAAAATATTTGTGTTCAGAAGGAAGAGATAACGTGAAAATTGGAATAAACTCGTGAAGTTAGTATTCAAAATGGTATGGATGCTTTCATTTATGAGAAGCAGAAAAAACTCCAAGAGATGTGGGAGGAATTGGGCAAGAAGGAAGATTTATATTGGCAATAAAAGTCATGGGAAACATCGTTAAAAGAGGGTGATCGAAACACAAAATTTTTTCATGGATTTGCACAACATGAAAGAGCTACTAAATTTATTTTTCAATAAAGTAGGAATATTTAAGGAAGCAAATCAATAATGTTGAAGAAATCCGAGAAGAAAGAGTGAAATTATTTAGAAACCTCCTTGCACCTATTAAGTCTATTACCTCTTCTATTAAGGAAGAGCAAGAGATTTTATCTATGATCCCTAATCTTATTTATCCAAGTTATAATGATGCATTGCTTAAGCCATTTAAATTGTCGAAATTAAAGGGTGTGGTTTTTCCAATTTCTCCAAATAAGGCTCTAGGCCCTAATGGTTTTATAGAATTATTCTTCAAAAAATGTTGGGATTTTGTGATTCATGATCTTATGGCCATTGAGGAGTCTCACATATCAGGAACAATTCTAAAGCACTTTAACACTACAAACATAGCAGTACTTCCAAAAGTGAAGGAACCTAAAACTTTTGAAGACTTCAGGCCTATTTCACTTTGAAATATAGTGTATAAGATCTTCACAAAAACAATATTGCAACCCTTTATTTCAGAAATCATATCTTCACAGCAAGGAGGATTGGTTCTAGGTAGAGAAACTATAGAAGGGGATTCGGTGGCACATGAAGTTCTCCACTCTATAAAGACACATAGCTTGTCTTCTTTCATAGTTAAACTAGATATGATGGAAGCTTATGATAGATTTGATTGGTAATTTCTAATAAAAGTGCTTGAAAATTTTGGTTTTTCAAAGAATTGGTGCAAATGGATACTCCTGTGTCTTTCAAGTGTGCATTTTTCTGTTATAATCAATGGCTTACCTTGTGGTTTCTTTTAAGCAACCCAAGGGGTGAGGCAAAGAGACCCATTGTCACCATTCCTATTCATCATCATGACACAAGCTTTTAGCAGAACAATAAAAGAGAAGAACTCTAAATTTTTATGGCAAGGTATTAGCATCCCCCAGACAAATCTCTCTGTTACTCATAACTTATTTGCAAATGATAATATTCTTTATGGAAATTATTTTGTTACAAAAGCAAAGAAAATAAAGGAAGTGTTGGGTATGTGTTGATTGGTATCAAGACAAAAGATAAATGCACAAAAATTGAAAGTGTATGTTTTTAACTTGAAAGATACAATACAAAGGAAGATCATAAGAATTCTAGGATTTCAAGAGGTTGAACTACTTTGTAAATATTTAGGTATACCTTTCTTTATGGGGTCTTATAAACTATCTTTTTGGGTTAAAATCATTGATAAAAATTAAACAAAGGATCAATGCTTGAAAAGTCGGATGGCTGTCATTTTTAGGCAGAATTCTCCTTGTAAATTTAGTCCGCTCACCAATATATAATTACTTTATCTATGTATTAAAATTCCCAAAGTGAGCAGTTGAGAAGATTCAAAAAATGATAAGAGGTTTCTTGTGGAATGAGAATATGAATGATGGGAAAAAAATCCCTCTTGTTTCTTTGGATAGTATGGTTTCAGAAATACATAAAGGTGGAATAGGACTACATGATTTACCTAAATTTAATCAAGACTTTGGGGGAAAATTAATATGGAAAATGTACACTAAACCAGAATCTAATTGGTGCTCCTTAATGAGGGTCACATATTTGGATAGTCAAGATCCTAAGAGAATTTTCACAGTTTCAAATCCACTGGAAGGATCAGCTATGTGGAATTTCATGATTTCATGTAGGAAGATAGTAACATCGTACATCTCTCACGAGGTCAATCGAGGTGATGAAGTTAATTTTTGGACTCATTCTTGGAACAACCACCCTTCGTTGAGCAATAAAAATTATTTGCAGTAAGCAATTACAATCATGTCACAATTATGGGGAACAAAATATATGGATTATGTAATTGCTCCATTCAAGTTTGTTCAGGTAGAGTAAAATCGAAAGACTTTTCCCCTTTGAAGATACCACAAGAGAAGAAAGAATTATTATCAAACACTCTCCAAAATAGAACAGTTTTTCATAACTAACAGACCTGATTGTATAATATGCAATCCCTAAAAGGATGGATATTATTCAGTAAAACAGGGGTATAGAGCAATTTTTAATAGAACGGAATTTATTCAGCCTCAAAGGGCATTCTCATTTTTTTAGAATAGCTTTGTCCTCCAAAAGTTGGGTAGTTTTGCTTGGCTAGTAATGAGAAAAGAGAGCATTGGTAAGTGATAGACTAGAGAATTTAGGCATTGCCGAGCCTTTCAAAAGTGTGTTATGTGATCAAGATTTGGAAACTCATGATCATTTGTTCCTACAATTCCCTTTTTCACAATCTTGTTGGTTGTTTGTCCTATAGAAAATGAACTACTCAATGACCGATCCAAATACAATTCGGGATCTTTTCTCAACTTGGCCAATGCTCTACAAAACATCCTTTTTTGTGTGTATCTGGTGGTTCATTCCAACAATAGTATTATGGGCTATTTGGTAGGAGAGAGGAAAAATAATGTTTAGAAATTTGGTTTCATGTACTCATTGAAAAATCTATATCGGAGACAGTTAACTCTTGGGTTCAAAATCATAAGAATGTTAGATAGATTTTTTCAAGCTGGGATAATTTCATTTTATAAAATTGGAATCTGATAGTTCTTCCATTTAAGGGAAATTTAAAACAATCAAAAAATACAAAGATAGATAGGAATTCAGTTAAGTGGTCACCTCCATCTCAAATGTACTTAAACTTGAATTTTGATGGGGCTTCTACATGTAACCCCAGACTTTAGGGAGATGGTTTTTGTATCAAAGATAACAAACGCTTTCTCAATGTGGCTAAATCTTTATCATTACCCCTTGAGATGAATAATATGGAAGAATGAATATCCCTTCTCTATGGGTTTCTCTTGGCAAAGCAATTTCAGATCAATGCATTGCATATTGAGGGTGACTCAATATTAATAATAAATGCGTGTAAAGATAGCTCATGTTTTAATTGGGCTCTGAAATATGTTTTACAAATAGCTTGGAAGCTTATAGATGAATTTTAATATGTTCAAATTTCCAATACTTATAGAGAGGGAATTTTTTTAGCAATTCACCTTGCTAATTTAGGTTGTGATTAAAGGGATTTTCTCTATATAAATGATGGCATTAACAACGGTGATTTTTCTTGTACCCACGAGTTGGCTAACTTGAGAAGGATAGTTGAAGGTGATTATTCATTATGATTATCTTAAAAGATCTAATAGTATGCACATCTAACTAGCTAGACATTAACCTAGCGTTGATACCATCAAAGCCAAGGTATAATTCATAATGTGTTTGAATGGATTCAAGCATATAGACTAATGATTTCTTTTTCACTCATCATGGGTACTTGTGCCAGTCATAAAGGATAATGAATTAACTTTGATGATACTAGAATTAACCTAAATATATTTCTTGGGTCACATCATCTTGTTCTCCTATGATTTTTAAGTTGGCGGCAACTTGTGGGTACAACGAAATCATGGTTAGTTATGCAAAATATGTTGTTATGCATCATGGTTTTCACTTAGCACATATGGACATTTAAGGAAGTATAATGTGTTCAATACATGGCTTTGAGCGTATTTACTCATAATGATATCATTCTCTTTAAATAAGGAAGAAAGTGGTTATCAGTATTTTCATTGCAAAGGAAATAGTAATTGCAACTATTTAAAAGAATTGTCTTGGTTGTGCACGATTTGGTTTAAAAAAATAGTCGATTCAATGGCACTCTGTCCATGGCATTATAGAGTCTATTTTCTAGTGAATTTATGGGAAAATCTCGTTTAATAATACATCACGCAATAAATATTGAACTCCATGTTCAGAAATGACTATGCAAGGTACCTAGAGGAATGCATTCGAATTGTACTGGGTATTGAAGTTACTAGCCCTCTTGCTCAGTATCTCCTCTTCCCCTCATAGGTGATTTCTATTTTTCTTTCCAATGTGTTTGATTCGTTTCACTCTTTGAATGAAATCAAAGAACTAGCTAGGAGTTACATTAAGTTTCAATTTCACATAGAAAACGTCATTCTTAGAGTTGTTCAATAGTATAATTATTATAATGGAGAAGGATTTATTGGGGGTCTCTTCCCCAGAAGGTTGATACAAAAGTTCCAAGGTATTTAGGAAGTTTTTGATGCCATTCAACTTGCTCTACAACACTAAAATAAAATATTTTGTTGTGATCTATAAGGAAAAATAGGAGTGTGTGTAAGTTGATGGAGCTAGAAATTAAGGACAAATTTTATGCTTTGTCTTTTCTTTGTGCATAAACTTTGTGACCTACTAGTTTCCAACTAGACCTGCAATAGCGGGTAAAATCTTCAGACCATATGTCAAATCTTGGCCATAATGCTCAGGTTCCTCAAACGCCTCCTAATGCACGAGTTCCTTCTCATCTGCCATTGCACATGGAGTCTCAGGGCTCTCAATTAAATTCTCTAAGGGTTTTTGAAAGAAGCTATCTTTGAGAAAAAGGGATGGATGAAAATTTGACAAATGAGAAGGCAACAAATTGACATATGCAATAATTTTGTTATGGGATTTAACATATGGGTTCTTATAAATTTTAGAATGGGTATTTTGGGGGTCTAATTGGGGATTAAAGATCAATATTTTGTAAGGGTGTAAATATGATAAATAATGTTGTTTGTATTTACACCCTATTTCTTAGGTACATTTTGAGAAAAGTTGTAAAGTTTGGGTAATTGAATATTTTGAGTCAGTTCATAGTTAGGATTGTGCTTAGTAGAATTTAGTCAGGGTTGAGGTCTGATATAGGCTAGCTTGGGAGTAATGCTACTTTTTGAATCATCAACATTTTTGTACAAATCTAAGTGGTCGATGCAACTTTCTATTTTTTGCATGTTCGGAGCTATAACCAAAGGTTTTCTTACTAGTTCTTTCCTGCTAGTATGCTCCCTAGAACCACATTTTGTAATAATTTATTAATATATAATAAAATATAATAGTGGATTGCCACTTTTTCCAAGAAAAAGAAGCTATTACAAACTCCGGTCAATTTTATCCCTAAAAATATCTCTTGCAATCTCCTCCTAGGAATACCTTGGATTCATGGAAATGAATGGAGTACCTTGTACCTTACATCATAAAATGAAGTACATCTATGAAAAAAAAATTACACACTCTAGGCTAACCTTGAACCATATAGTTTTCTCCTTGATAAAAACATAGAAAGTCGTTTGAAAACTTTGACACCAACTATACAAGTGGCACCCATTGAAGAGAAATCTAAATAAAAGCATAGTAAAGAAGTAATAAATTTATTACAAGATGATTGGGCTTCCTTATATTTCACAAAAATATTGATGGGTGAATACATGATCATAAATAAAGAGTCTAAAAAGAAAAGATAAAAAGAAACAATTTCAACACAAAATTCAAAAGAATCGACGTCAACTACTTTAGAAGATCAAGAAAATTACATAAAAAACAATGATGAAGTTGATTATGAACAACCACTGGATCCTAAAGAAATGAAAAATATTTATGGCATGGGTTCTAAAATTGTGACATAACTATTGGCAAGAGACACTGCTAGTATTGTTTGGTGTTGTCATTGATGGCAACCCTAATCAATGAAGAACAAAGCATCTGATAGTTCAGTGTTAATTGATCTGTATGAAGAATTTTCTATTAGTATTTTGTGTTGTGCATCTCAAGAAATTTTTTTTGGTATATTATCTTTGTTACTATTGAAGCACAATGGCTTGTATTGATTCTTGTTCGAGCTAGAAGATCCGGTTGGAAAATTCTCCATTTTATTAGTACCAGAGCCAACATCATGAATGAATCATGTCATGAATGTATGAGAAATAATTAGTCAGGTTTTTTTGTGTTCCTAAATCTTTGTTTGCGTCCTATCCAAGTTGTGGCCAACTTTTGTGGATATAAATTGCATATTATTCATGATTTGAGCCGAAAATTGGAATTATTTTGTGTTCTATTGAAGCCGACAAAGTATAATTGAATTCTATGTTGTGGATATATATATATATAAGATCATCTCTATCATTTTGGGGGAAGTATGAAGTGTGTGTTGATGTGAATTGTGAATAAGAGAAGAGAAGAAGAGCAATAATGTATAATTTCACTTGCTCATAAAGGATCTATGTTCCGAGTGTGAGAAAAATAGAGAAGAAGTGCAGAATTAGTCTATAGGAAAACTGATCTAATATTGTGCTTAACTGGAACTATAATGAGGCATATGCAGATGCTATTTTTCTTAGTTCAAACTCTCATATGGTTTTAATCTAATTCTCTTTGTAAGACAGTGAGCCTTTCCCTTTGAGTAGTGAGCTCTAGGCAGTGCGCTTGAATGCAAGTGCATTCCCCTTATTGTAAACTAAATTTGAGTATAGTGAGATCATAATCATGGACTGAACATCTACCATTATTTTTCCCCTAACAAAGTTTCCATATAAAAATCCTTGTGTTATATTGTTTTGTTCATTTGCTTCATTTTTATGGATTATGGTTGAATGTAGTTAATTCTTTGAAGATAAAGGTTAATAAAGTTAATTTTTGTACAACACTGATTCACCCCACTTAGTGTAGCTTGTTTCCAGCAATTGGTATCAGAGAAGTTCCTCTGAAAGAAGTCTAACCACTTAGGCAGATCTTGGTAGGTGTTTCAATAGATTCAAGAAGTCTTCAACAACAAAAAATTGGTGGCCTGGATGATCTTGATTCATCAAAGGATGAAGTTAAGAAATTGAAAGAAAACCTCAAAAATACTAAGAAATTCATTGAATATTTGAAGGACACAATCAATAAGTCTAGAGAGAAGAGAAATTAAATTTTTGATCAGATCAAGCAGAATGATAGCAAGAGCATTGAAGATGAACAAGCCAGTCAAGCCTTGAAGGAAAAGAAATAATAATGTGAAAAGATTACTAAAGAAAATTTTCTCCTAAAGCATGAGATGGAATCTAGCATGATGAGAATGACCAAGGAGGTTGAAGACAGAAAGAAATATGAAGATAATCTAGCAAAGTCCATTATAGAAAAATCTAGAGTATGCAACTGATTGGATGATGAACTAGAACAATCTAAAAATAATGAAAAGGCACTTGAAAAGTAGTTGGATGATCTCAAAAATGATTTTTTTTCTACAAATGAATACAAAGAGAAGCTCAAAATTAGCTCAGTGAAGCTTGATGAACTGATTAAAGGTCAGAGGATTGATGGTGACAAGAGAGGTCTTGGATATGAAGAAGGAGAAATTTCAAAATCTGGATAAAAGAATGATGGACAAAGGAGATTCAAGCAAGGAAATCAAATGAACAAATATGGAAGGTATCTAGTAAGGTAACCTAATGCTCAAAGATTTAATGGATAGTTTTTTAGTTGCAATAAATTTCAAAACATGGATACTCAATGTAGAAGTAGAATGAAATCAAGTGGTCCATCTTTCTCAGGCTAGTTCTTTAATCGTCATAAGGTTGGTCATAAGTCAAATGAATGCAGAAATGTGATGAATCATTTTCATAGAAATATCAAATGTTATACATGTAATAGACTTGGCCATACTACTAACTAGTGCAGATCAAGAGGAAATCAGTGGAACAACTGGTCTAGATAGATACATTTTGTGTTCTATAACTGCAAAACATTTGGTCACATTTCTACAATATGCTAGAACATAAAAGGTCTAGTAAATCAAAAGAAAAACATGCAAAAGGATGTCAAGGGAAAAGGTAAAGTCACTATAGATATGGTTAGGCAATAGATGTAGAAGAAATGGGTGAAGAAAATGTGTCAGCACAAGAACTTGCTTTTGGTAATTCCTCTGAGAATTAGTTTCAAACCTTTGGCCTAGGGGGAGCAGTCAATAAAATAATTTAACCCCCTAATCGGTAAGTAATACCGGATGTGGATATGTACAGGAGGTGCATAGATGCTCCACATATGATTTTGAACTGATTGGTGGAGGTGGTATGCCATAATGGAGGTTTGTGAAAGATTTATCTATCACAGTGCACATGAATAGGGTGATTAGATGAATTAGGGTTAAAGCATTTATTGCAACAAAAGGGTTAGGTATGCAAGTGAAAAAAAGGTCATTTCTATTCTTCATTTATCATGCTTCATTTGAAATAAAAGAAGTTTGAAGAGGTCTAAGGCAAACTCTAGTGAATTAAGGTGAGATTCAAGTGCAAAAGTGATTCAACAATCAAAATTCTGATCCGATGAAAAAGGTATTTATCAAAAAACTTTGTGAATTTGTGATTTGGTAAAAATGAATACTAATTTGGTAGTTGAAGTCAAGGATCGACCTCGTCCTAAATTCAAATGAAATCCTTACAAGTTTGTTGAGACTGATCCATTCAGAAAATTTTAATCCATTTCGTATGGAGTGTTACATAAAAAGGATATTGAGGTTTATATTCACATGAATATTGAATAACTAGGAAGCTCACAATTTCTAAATTTGTATAATAATCACATCATAGGTGAATATTTTTGTGTAAAATCGGAATACAAAACCATAGAAGAGAAGACATTCACTCATATTATGAAATTTCCTGGCTTAGGAGAAAATGAATGGGTCCAGTATACCTTGAGTAGATTCCATGCTAAATTCATGTAGTTAAACATACCCTTCAAAATAACAAGAGAATCTATAAGTCCTATTACAATTTTTTGTTCCTCTAGTGGATTACCTATATTAAAATCTATGAAGAACCAAACGGTCATTGATGCAACTAGTTCTCAATATGACAAAAGGGAAATGATGATTGATGACATTGTTGATGTAGATGTCAAATTTTCATCTATGGTTATTAGGTGCAAAATTATACATTCCAGCCAAGACAAATCTATGTCTAGTAAATCAATTTATGTTGTCTATTAGATGGTGAAAGAAAATACAGAATACGATCTCTGTGAACTCTTGAGGAGTCAGCTAATGCAAAATCTTGTGAAGATTAAGAAAGACAAGAAACAATATTTCAAGTATGGAAAATTTCTTTTATTCTTATTCTTATATTTCATGTGTGAAGTTCTAGGAGTTGGAAAGATTCATTGGCAAAAGGAAATGTTGGTAGCCGCTTAGATCAGAGATTTGTTACACAATTTTGTAGACACCAAAACAAAGAATGCAACTATTTGGGATACTTTAAAAAAATTTAGACTATGATGCAAGCCACATAAATGATCCCTACATCAGTTGTAGATAAATACAAGGATACAACATGTTTCATGGTAGACATTGATCAGTGCATGATGGAATTTTTCAATCCTATAAAAAGTCTGGATCATGCCTATGGGGTATGAAGTTGAAGATAAAATTTTGGATATGTATTCACGACATTTACTAGGTAAACCTCTATATTTGATAGAAGAGAGGTTCAAAACCTATGCAGAGAAGGACATACAGGTGCACAATGAGCTGAGGAAACCAATGGTTACTAAAAGGGTCAAAAAAGAGGTAGAATTTCTTGCAAAAAGTTTGGGCATATCTACCGAGAAATTGAAAGAAGCTAGATAGAAAAGGGAAGAAGTTGAAGCAGCAAATAAAGAAGCTTAGGAGGCAACAAAAACTCAATCAACTGGTCTGAAAGCACCATTTGCCCGAGCTAGATCTACTAAAATATTTTCATCCCATTCATCCCTTGCAAAAAAAAAATCCCTATGAAAATTAAATCTAAGGGATCTGAAAAGGATGGAAAGAGGAAGAAAGATAAAAGTAAGAGAGTCTATGTGTCATTCTCTAAGGATGGAGAGAGAGTCTAATGAAGGAGTCAAAGAAATCAGAGATCAAGTCACCAAGGAAAGAACAGTTACAAAAGAAAAACCATCTAGTGGAGATGACCAAGCAAAGAAAAAGGGAAAAACTAAGAAACCAGGTATGTCAATGGAAGCAGTTGAAAAATCTTTGGTTAAGGATGAAAATCTAAAACCACTTTGAAAATGGTATGAATCCTTTGGTAGATCTGATTACAGAATTCTTGAGGAAGCAATGATAACACATATGAATATTTTAAATAATGTTTTGATTGAAATAATACTTAATTTTACTAAAATTCTATATGACATTTTGGAAATGAGGAGACTCGCTGCTAGAATAGAATAAGAGAAAATGAGAGAAAGTATCCTCACAAAATTTTGTCTAGTAATTTTCATGGAAGATATGAATGCATTCATGAAAAGAGCTAATAAACAATTCAAGAGAAAATCAAGGATAAATAAGGTCATGATTGGTCAAACAGATGAAGTCATAAAATAAATTTAGAAAATCTTGAGAAAGTGTTTTTCTAAATTAATGTTGTTATAGAAGAAGTAAATGTTGAAAGCATTGCATCTAATCCAGAAAATGAAAAGGTAAGTGATGATATGATTGCAGATACTCAAATTCCTCCTACAGTGGACAACACAAAAATTCCTATGGAAGTTAAGATACCTGAAAATGTATCAGTTGAGAAATTAGAGATCCTTGAATAAAAATTAGAACCTACAACTAAGGAAGCAATGATTGAAGAAAGGAAAGTTGATGAAAAGGAAATTCCAGTAGAAGCAAGAGACACTAAAAAGGCAAAGAAGAAATTGATCTAGAATCAATTGAAGGTCCTATTTACCTATCTACCTTGAGTCCAATTCAGAAAATGAGGGTAGCTTCATTGGATCAAGCGAATATTAGAGAAGAACTACTCAAGTCCAAGATTAATGACATTGAACTTTTGAATCTTATATATGAAGTCTTGGAAAGGATAATGCCCACTCATGTGAAAGATCTGACTAGTTCCTTCTCTGGTGAATTAAAGAAGCTTATCAACTCTGTAAGTACTCACTTTGATTCACTTTAGAAATAAACTATGGTGAAAGTGAAGAAAGAGTTTGATGTTAGAAGGTTTAATGGATTGAAAAAGATGATTGTCAAAGATATAATATTTTTAGCCACATGTGTAAAGAATGTACATAATGCTCTATCAAAAGGTGGAAATATTTACAAATCAAGTTTTTCATTTTTCAAATTTTACTAAAGTGAATGATAAAAGGGTTAAGAATTTGGCCAAAGAGTTGAATACTATTTCTGAAGCATTTGATCCTCCAAATGGTGGTGTTGGAAAGACATAAGATGAATTGATGTATCTAATTGACAAAATAAAAATATTGAAGCATGAAAATGACAAAATTGTTGCAAGATCATGTGATCTCAGAGGTCCAGAAATTGTGATATTATCAAGTGCTCTAA
This sequence comes from Sequoiadendron giganteum, assembly GCA_007115665.2. Taxonomy (NCBI): domain Eukaryota; kingdom Viridiplantae; phylum Streptophyta; class Pinopsida; order Cupressales; family Cupressaceae; genus Sequoiadendron; species Sequoiadendron giganteum. The sequence continues at coordinate 521,318,662 of CM021100.1, read as the reverse complement.
AGGAAGACGAGGAAACTATGGCAGTTGGTGATCCAAAAAACTTGGAATCTATAGAGACACAATCCTACATGATCTGTTGTCACATAAAAATCTTGGAGATTCTCAAAATATTTTGGGATGCAAATCTGATCCAACTGAAGAAAGATTTTGTAGACATTTTTTAGCTTATGTAAGTTAAAGAAGCATTTTTGTACAATAGTTTTGATTGATTGATCCATTTTTGGCATGTGGTTCCCTTCCTTTACCATTTATGTCAAAGGAGGATAATATTGGAGTGCAAAATGCATAATCATCTTAGGGGGAGAAATGTATTTTTGGAATTTTGGAGATGGTAGTGTAGTTTATCTTGGTATTGATCCAACACTTAGCTATTTTCACTATGTTTTTTCATCAATGCCAAAGGGGGAGATTTTTGGCAAGAGACACTACTAGTATCATTTGGTGTTTTCATTGATGAAGAACCTAATTGATGATCAGATATGCACATCATCATTTGATCACACTGAAAAAAAGATTGAAGATTGACAAGGAAGAACAAAGCATCTGGTAGTTCAGTGTTGTTAGGAAAAATTCAAATGCAGAACAAATTTTCCTAATTCAAGACTTAGAGGAGAAGAGAGATATGCCTTTTAATGTTTACAGTTATAGTTCATTAAAACAAACATGAAAGAAATAAAGAAACTAAGAAACAAACACATAATAGAATTGACACCAGATTTACGTGGGAAAACTATTATAGGAGAAAAACCCACCACACCAGAGAAAGATCACTTGTATTATAGTTGTCAAATTAAATACAAGTTACAGAATATTATTTTTAGGTGACAATTCTATAGCAGCAACATTTCCCTTATCAACCTTGGATCGAATTACACTATTACAATTCTTGTGTTCAACATATAGTGAAGTTCACCAAAATTATGATCACCCATCTATCAAACTCTCCAACCAGACCCTTGAATGAACTGTTTAGCCCTACTCAAGTGGTATATTCATTTCCTGCAAGAAAATGGTCACAACAATTCAACTACCCAATCGGTTCACATTTTACATCGCTCATTGGTCTAAGACAGAACCTGTAGGACAAACACTTGGTCAACAAAATTCAACTATATCACTCATCGGTGATACAACATAATATGTCTCACCGATATCAGACTACCCATTGGTCATCACAAACAACATCAGCTTCTACTGGTCTATTGCTTAGACTTTGGTGAGGTCTCCCCGATCTCAGAACCATCGACAAGACCATTGCTATCACCAACAAACTAGGAAGTCACACCAACAGTTCATGTCTCCTCGATGTCCCAAAGAACACGAAGACCACACATATTGGTAGGACACACTGATCATTCACTAAGAGAAGATCCATCAACAAGAGAAATACTATTGACAAGAGATCAAGAGGTCACGTCAATAGCACAAGTCTCGTCGATGCGTCCATCACCAACAATATCTCTGATGATCTTCATCACCCAAAAATTTTCCATCGGAGTGAGTTAGAGATTTCACTCTAACTATTCTGGTCACGTCAATATCACCAAGACAACCATAGGGTCACACTCATGTCGCCAATAATTTTGTTGTCAGAATTAGTTTGGAAACTCACTCTGACAGTTCATGTCACCATGATGATTCTCATCACCAAGACAGGTCCAAGGTCACAATGATTTGATCTCTTGAAGACAACTGCTCATCGGCAAGACATTCAAAAGGTCTCACCGATATTTCTCTTTTAGTAGTTCAGTGTCAGTAAGCATTGAGGCACTTTTTCCAACAATCTCCCACTTGATGAAGATCTTACTGAAACATCCAGAGAACAAAAAAACTACTAAGTTTTATGGGCACTAAGGCCCATCCAACTAGTACACCACCTATACTTGTCTATTCCCACCATATATTCTAAAGAGACCTTTCCATCCTCCACCATATCTCCTACAAACTGATCTTGCACATCAATATGTTTCATCCTAGAATGGAAAGTAAGATTCTTTGCTAGACAAATAACACTTTGATTGTCATAGTAAGTTGTAATCTGCCCTGCATCAAACCTAGTGTTATAACCTAAATGTTTTAACCAAATTGCTTCTTTATAGGCCTGAGTTTCTGCCATCTACTCATCTTCCATAATGGATGAAGCGACTATAGCTTGTCACTTTCTCATCTAGCTAATTGCACTATGATTCAACATGAAAATATATCCACTAGTCCATCTTCTACTATCAATGTCCCCTACCCAATCAGAATCCACGTATCTACGAACATTGAGAATCCTCTGTGATCCAACCAAATTTTCATGGTAACACAAAACATAATCTGAAGTTCCTCTCAGATATCTAAACACTTTTTTCACAACATCCCAATGTTTCTTTCTTTGATTCGCCATAAATCAACTAAGAACTCCCACTACCTGGACAATGTCTTGTCTTGTACAAACTATTGCATACATTAAACTTCCAACTGCACTAGCATAAGGTACTCTAACCATGTCCTTCATCTCAGTAGGATATTTTGGACAATCTTCAACTGATAGCTTCATCCCCTACAAAACTAGAACAACTAGTTACTTGCAATCATTCATATCAAATCTCTCTAGAACAGTATTAATATACTTACTCTGGCTAAGCCAAATCTTTTTTCCCTTTATATCCCTAGTTATTTCCATCCCTAGAATATACCTAGCTGCACCAAGATCTTTCATTTCGAACTTTGCAGACAACTAAGTTTTTAGATCAGAAATCATTAACTTACTATTTCTTATGAACAACATATCATCAACATAAAGGGAAACAATAAGAATCCACTCATTTTTTAGTCTTGTAGTACACACAATGATTTTATTTTGATCTTATAAATCCCAAAGACAAAAACAAACGTGTTAAATTTTTGGTACCACATCCTAGGTGATTACTTTAAACCATACAAATATTTTTCAACTTACAAACCAGATTTTATTTACTTTTTCTCACAAAGTTCTTAGGCTGGGACATGTAGATTTATTCGTCAAGATCACCACAAATAAATGTTTTCTTCATATCCATCTGCTGAATTTCCAAATCATATGTTGCAACAAGTGAAAAAAGAAATTTCATAGATGTTAGCTTTGATACAGAAAAAAAAATTCCCCATAATCAATTCCCTCTACTTGGGAATAACCTTTTACAACCAACCTCACTTTATACTTTTCAACATAGCCATCTAGACCAATTTTATTTTTAAACACCCACGTGCAACCCATAGGCTTTCTACCTTCAGGCAATGGGACCAGATCCCAAGTATTGATTTTCCTTAATGATGTCATTTCTTCATTCATGGATTCCAACCAAGAATCTGAATTAGATATTTTAGTTGCCTCTTTTACAGTCCTAGGCTCATCTGTGTTAGTAATAAAAGTATAGGCACAACTAGAATCTAACATAGAGAATCCATACCTATCTGGTTGTTTCTTCTCACGTGTAGACCTCCTCATACGCTGGGGCTGAGGTTGTGGTTCTTCTTCTTGTTTAGAACTCTCATATTTGCTCAAACTCTCCTTAGTTTTAGCCACACTTTCAATGTGTTGTTCCTCTTGTTTAGGAGTTAGAGGCATCTCAACAAGATCATTCTTATTTTCCTCTTCTTTCATTCCTGACTACAGATGCACGGAAGAAGGTTTCAGTTCTCAGAAGATTACACTTCTATTGTACAATACCTTCTTAGTCATAGGATTTCAAAACTTGTATCCTTTCACACCAAGGCCATACCCAATGAAGATTTATTTTCCAACTTTTTTTTCCAATTTAGATCTTTTCACATCTAGCACATTAACATATGCTTCACAACCAAAAACACGAATATCTCTGAGAGAGGGCTTCTTACCAAACCAAGCTTCCATAGTTGTTATATAAAAAAGTGTTGAAGAAGGTGATTGATTCAGTAAGTAACATGTTATATCCATAGCCTTAGCCCAATACATCTGCTCTAGACCAGCATTGCTCAATATACTTCTTTCCTTCTCCATCAACGTCCTATTCAACCTTTCAACAACTCCATTTCGCTACGAAGTATAAGGCATTGTATTATGCCTCTCAATCCCATGGTCTTTGCAATACCTTTCAAACTCATTAGAACTAAACTCAACACCATTGTTAGTCCTTAGACACTTTATTTTTCTTCCAGTCTGATTTTCCACAAGGTTTTTAAATTCCTTAAAATGATTGAACACTTCTAATTTCATTTTTTCAAAATAGACAAATTCCCTTCTCGAATAATCATCAATAAAAGAAACATAATATTTAGACTTCGATAATGAAGGGACATCCAATGGACCACACACATCAAAGTGAATATAATCTAGAACACTAGAAGATTTATGAGGAATAGAGTAGAATGAAACATGGTGTTGTTTGGCATATATACAATGTTCACGGAAATCAAAATCGAGATTACAATCATCAAGCCCCTCAACCAGGTTTTTATTCTTCAAGGATTTCAAACCTTTTTCACCGATGTGATCGAGTCTCTGATGCTAGAGCATAGAATTTCCTTCTAGAAGTTTCACTTCCAAGGAATTTTCTCCAATAGGAACACTTTCATTCTTCTCTTTACGGAACAACCTTTCGTGACTTTGCAAAGACACTATTGCATTGAACAACCAGTGCATCCAACTTGAACAAAGTACCAATTTGGGCACCCCTAGCCAACATCATTGAGCCTCTAGTCATTTTAAATCCATTGCTAGAGAATGATACTTGCACTCCAACATCGTTCAGCTTGTTTACATAAAGTAAATTTTCAGCCAAACCTAGTATATGCATTACGCCATCAATTCCCATAATTCTACCATAAGGAAACTGAATTTTGACTCTTCCACGACCAACTATATCCAGAGATGAATCATTTTCCAAATACATATTTCCATCACCACATTCTTCATACTTAGTTAACTAGTGTATATGAGATGTCATGTGAGAATATGCTCCAAAATCAATCAGCTAGACATCATTTGATGCTTGAGTTGCCAAGGCTGCAATAAAGGCATCTGCATCTCTCTGAGAAGAATCATTGTCAGAAGAATTCTTCTTCCACTTATTTTTCTCCTCCTTGCAATCCTTTTATATATGACCAGCTTTCCGACTATTCTAGCACTTCAACTTGGACTTCTTACTAGGAGACTTTGATCTCCCTTCTAATTTTGATTTGGACTTCTTGTCCTTTTTCTTGCCTTTTTCTTTCAATCTGCCTCAAACAACAAGAGCCTCCATTGCCATCTTAGAATATTTCCTTCTCTTCTCTTCTTATAACAAAGAAGAGACCACATCCTCCATTTTTATAGTGGTTGTCATGCTCCCAATCGTCATCACCAAGTGATCCCAAGAATCTGGAAAAGAACATAACAAGAGCATACATCGATCTTCTTCTGCAATATTCACACTTATAGATGTTAATTGAGAAATAAATATGTTATAGGTATTTAAGTGATCAATAAAATATGTTCCTCCCTCCATCTTCAAAGAGTACAACTTCTTCCTAAAGAAAAACTTATTTACCAAGGACTTTTCCTGATAAATACCTCCCAATATTTTTCACAAGGAAGAGGCAGTCTTCTCTACATGAACATTCTGGAGAATAGAGTCTACCAAACAAAGTCTTATCAACCCTTTTTATTTTCGATCTACGAGGTCCCAATCTTCTTGCTTCATGGTTTTCGATTTCATTCTAGACACAAAAGTCCAAGGATCATGATCCACCAACAGGTCTTCAATTTTAAGTTTCCACAACTCAAAATTGTTGTCATTGAATTTCTCAATTTCAATCCTTCCAGATGTACTTTTCATTGCCATCTTAATATGTAATTAGACAAATTCAAGACTTCTACAAAACTCCCACTGAACAAAAATTGACACAAAATCAATCTACTGACAAGGATAACATAACTGGATAGGCTCTGATACCACTTGTTAGGAAAAATTCAATTGCAGATTTTTTTTCCTAATGTCAAGATGTGGAGGAGAAGAGAGATATACCTTTTAATATTTTAAATTACAGCTCATTAAGACACACATGAAAGAAATAACAAAACTGATAAACAAACACATAACAAAATTGACTCCAGATTTATATGGGAGAACCCTTATGGGAGAAAAACCCACCACACCAAAGAAAGATCACTTATATTACAGTAATCAAATTACATAAAAGTTACAAACTCTTCTTTTGAGGTGACAATTTTATAGGAGCAACATTTCCCTTATCAACCTTGTATTAAATTACACTGTTACAATGCTTTTGTTCAACATACAATGAAGTTCACGAAAATTTTGATCACTCATATGTCGAACTATCTAGCAAGACCCTCAACCAAATTTTTCATCCTTGCTCAAGCAGTCTATTCATTTCCCACAAGAAAATGGTCACAACAATTCAACTGCCTAATCAGCTCACATTCTACATCACTCATTGGTCCAAGACAAAACATGTAGGACAGACACTTGGTCAGCAGACTTCAACTATATTGTTCATCTTTGAGACAAAATAATGTGTCTCATCGATATCAAACTACCCACTGGTCATCGCAAACGACACTGACTTCTACTAGTCTATCACTTAGAATTTAGTGAAGTCTCCCTGATCTGAGGAACATCGGAAAGACCATCACTATTTCCAACAAACTGGGAAGTCACACCAATGGTTCATGTCTCCCCGATGTCCCAAAGAACACCAAGACCACACATATCGACAAGAGTCACATCGATCGTTCACCAGGAGCAAATCCATCGGCGAGAGAAACACTATCGACAAGAGATCAAGAGGTCACGTCGACAACACAAGTCTTCCTAATGCATCCATCACCAAGAGTCTCCGCAATGATCTTCATCGCCCATACATTTGCTGTCAGAGTGAGTTAGATATGTCACTCTGACTATTTTGGTCACACCAATATTGCCAAGACAACCACAGGGTCACGATGATGTCTCCAAGACTTATGTTGTCGGAATGAGTCTGGAAACTCACTCCACTAGTTCATGCCACCCTAATGGTTCTCATTTCCAAGACAAGTCCAATGTCACATCGATCTGATCTCTCCAAGACATTCCAAAGGTCTCACCAGTATTGCTCTTTTAGGAGTTCAATTTTAGTAAGAATTGAGGCACTTTTTCCAACAAGTGTTCATTGATTTGTATGAATATTTTTTATTAATATTTTGTGTTGTGCATCTCAAGAATTTTTTTTGGTATACTATCTATGTTACTATTGAAGTGTAGTGGCTCATATCAATTGTTGTTTGAGCTAGAAGATCTGGTTGGCTAACTCTCTATTTTATCAGTACTGGAGCCAACTTCATTAATGAATCATGTCGTGGATGTATGAGAAATAATTAGTGAAGTTTTTTTGTGTTTGTCCATTTTTTTTGGGTCTTAGCAAAGTTGTGGCCAACTTTTATGGATACATATTGCATATTATTCACTATTTGAGCAAACAGTTTTAATTATTTTGTGTTTTATTAAAGCTGACATAGTGTAATTGAATTCTATGTTGCTTATACATATAAGATCGTCTATATAATTTTGTGGGAAGTATGAAGTGTGTGTTGATTATGAATTTGAAATAACAATAGAGTAGAAGAGCGATAATACACAATTTCACTTGCGCATAAAGGATATGTGTTGCGAGTGTGAATAGAACAGAGAAGACATGTAGAATCAGTCTATAGGACAACATATCTAAAATTGTGCTTAATCGAAATTGTAATCAGGTATATGTATATGCTAATTTTCTTAGTTCAAACTCTTAGATGGTTTTAATCTAATTCTCTTTGTAAGGCAGAGAGCCTTTCCCTTTGAGCAGTGAGATCTAGGCAGTACACCCAAATGCAAGTGCATTCCCCTTATTGTAAAATTCATTTGAGTAAACTCCGATCATAATTGTGGATTTTCCATCCACCGTGGTTTTACCCCTAACAGGGTTTTCCTATAAAAAACCTTGTGTTATGGTATTGTATTCATTGGCTTCATGTTTATGCATTATGGTTGAATGTTGTTAACGCTTTGAAGATAAAGGTTTATAAATTTATTTTCTTCACAACACTGATTCACCCTCCCCTCTTAGTGTAGCTTATTTCCAACAATAACTTGGGTATAGTGGAAGAGGATGTGGTGCTAGAGAACAAGGTATTTGTGTCCCGATAGAGCCTAACATTCAAGAAACAACTCGTTGTCTTGGTTGTTGTCCCTTAAAATAAATAAACAAGACATCACTCAATGTCCACACTCTTACAAATGATTCTTCCAAGACAATTTGAACTTTGGTGTATCCACAACTAATAGATACTAGATGTTGGAATATCTCATTAGATAGGCACCAAGTCAATACTTTTTTCTACTCATTATAAAAATTAATAATAGTTTCTACTCGTTTGCATGTAATAGTTGAAGAATCAAAGGATACTCAATATTACATGTTTTACCTTCATTGCAAATAATTTCCTTATCACAAGGAGTAGCACATCATCAATCCTCTTGGCTCATTCTTTTCTTGCACTTAGTGGGGGAAAGGGGGTTAGGTAGCTTTGTCTCTATATGTCACTTGTCATTGTATCTTTTGGCTAGTTGACCACCTTCCATGTATATGTAAGAGAAAGGTTGGGATGTGGATGGCATGCCTTAATCTGGATCACATGTGACATAATTTTCTTTCTAGGTTTAGCATTGTATTTTTAGGAGCAACTCTTCCTTCCTACTCCATGGCGCGGATTTATTTTGGAAAAATATGACTTGGCATAGGATTTTTTGAGGAAATTGGCTAATTTAAAGAAAATTCTCACAATAATGATGTTAGCAACTGCTTTAAAGTTGGGGAATACATCCATGACATATGTTAGCATATTTTATGTGATGATTTTTATTTTTTCTGTGACATGTCCTTTTCCTAGTGGTGTCATTATGTTTGATTTCCCTCACAAGTAAGATATTTCTAAGTATGCAATCTCCCTTGGTGGCATGATGTGAAAGAAGAGGCATCCCATAAGTGGTGATATGATAGAATTTGGTCCTTTTCCTCTCTTGGATACATTAGGCATGATGTTCCCTAAGAATAAAACCTCACACAAACAAATAAAACCCCCCTTTAGGAATACCTTATAGACATGACATTCAAAATCATTCAAAATCATTACATATTGGTGCCCTATCGAGGTTGTCAAGAGGATAACTTTGGTATAGTCTAGGAGGCTAATATGGCTCTGCAATTTTCCACCTTGTTGGGATAACTCACATAGTTGATAGATTGAGGTTCTATTACTCTAGTGTGAGCATGCACATTACGGAAAAACAACCAAATTTTCCATTAAGTTGGAAGATTTGTGCTTTATCCTTTGTTTTTCTTTACTATTCTTGGTCTTTGATAGGGTATGACTATGCATCTTTGTTATTTCTACATACTTAAGTTTGTGGTATGTCTACTTTAGTGGAGTTTTTCATGTGCGAAAAGTCTCACTAAAGTGGGGGAAAAATGTAGTAATTGAAAACGTATCTCTTTTCCCTTACTTAATTTGGAAATAATTAATATAAAATTAACCAAATAATGTCTTGATTTAGGGTTTTAATGTGTTCTACACATTCACACTAAGTGTAGGGCCATTTTAGCTAAAATATGCTTACTTGTTCTTTATTTACGGTATTGTAAAGTGTTTCATTATACTTTCACACTTATCTAGGTCTTTATTAACTAATTGTTCTTAATTGGCCCTTTAATTCAAATCTAAGACTTATTAATTTCATTTCTCAAGGATTTTTCGTGACAACCATTATAGATATTGCATGACATTTAACTTGGAAAAATTGGAGTCATAGAAATTTATGTTAGGACCCATTTGCCCAAGGTGGTGAATGGGTCCTCCTAAGATATGACACCCATTTCTTGGCCTATTTGAAATGGGTTTTTGATGTTATTTCATCCCACCAAAAGCATGGTCCTAGGAAATTGTGGTAGGATCCATTCACCCAAGGTGGCGAATGGGTTGTCCTAATATAGGACACCCATTTTTGAATTTATTCGTTGTGATATTTTAATAATTTTTAATGATAGATCTTATATTGGCTTGGATTATTTGAATTCTAGGGTTAATTCTTAGACTTAGTATAAATATAAGGTTGATTCACATAGTTTTATCCTAGAAAATTTGTGCGACTTCATGAGATCAAGAGTAAGAGAATTATAGAGCATTATAAAGGCTTTCAAGGGAATATTATCAAAGTTTTATTACTATAATTCAAGGTCATATCATTATGTCAAAGGCATAGTGCATCAAACATGTGGTTGAGCTAATGTCTATTGATGTAGCATTGATGATCTATTTTAAATTATTCGTTCATATTCAATTCAAGATCTAGATCTACATTCTACATTGCCACTTCATGTTAGTTTGCAGATTTACATTATGAGACAACTTCCATTGTATCATCAGTTCATGTTTTATGTTTCATGTCCTTTTTTCATTATTTCATCAAAAGGTTTAATTACCTAAATGGGGCTTGACTAAGGAAAAAACTTATCCTCTAACAATAAACAAGTTTTTCTTCTCTTGAATGTGTGTTTCCAGATTTATAAATTGAAGATCGAGTCGAGAACGAGTTTGAAGAAAATTTGTCAAGCTATCAAGTTGCAAAGTTGTCATCCATATTGCAAGAACACAAAAACAAGTCTCCATGATTTGTTTCAATTTTTTTGGAGTCGATCACCGAGGAGCATTGAGAGTGTAAATCTTGAAGAACATAAACTAGATCTTAGTTTTTAGAAACCTTAATAGGGACCCATTCACCTGTAAAGGAGAATTATTCCTAAGTAACCTAAAAACAACAAGTTTTCTCTAAGGTAACCATAATTTCAGCCTTCCAAAACTTCCCTTATATTTTCTGTAAGAGTTGGGATTATTTTTTCGATTGTTATTTATACATTTTGGCCATCATAATTGAGTGAAAACTTACAAAAACCTAGTGTCTCATCATCTTGTTCATTGATTTTGTTGAGCCCTAGTTTTCTATGTTTCATAATCATTTTTATTTCATTGTATGATGAACTGAAATAATTATCAAGTTGGGAAATCATTGGGGTTTTATGTTTTTGAACAAAATATTTTTTTCTTTAGCAGGGAAAAAAGTAATGCTTGAAGGCCTCACCAAATGGTTGTCTTGTACTTGTCAATAGGATGGTCGAGGGGGAACTGATGCATAGATGCCAACTAGTTAGGGTTGAACAAAAATACTTTGTTTGAGCCAATTTTCTTTCTCTACCTTCAAATAGGATGAACAACCATTATAGCTATTAAAAATTGAGGAGGATCAGGGAGAATATTGGTAAGGAATAACTAGTATATTCATGTAACTTTGACTATTTTATATGATAAAACTTAATAATCTTCATGTGATTGAGTGGGTTGAGTTGGTCGAGGCTAGAATTAATTAATAAATTTCCATGAAGGACTAAAGGACTCATATCACACATCCTCGATCTTACAACTCTTGAAAATTGAGGAGGATCAAGGAGAATATTGGTAAGGAATAACCAGTCTATTCATGTAACTTTGATTATTTGATATGATAAAACTTATTAATCTTCATGTGGTTGAGTGGGTTGAGTTGGTTGAGGCTAGAATTAATTAATAAATTTCCATGAAGGACTAAAGGACTCATATCACACATCCTCGATCTTACAATTTTTTATCATTTTCATCATTCTCATCCTTGATCCTATATTTCTAGCATTTTTATTATTTTCATCACTAATTATGCATTTTCATCACTTCCATCACCAACTCCCCATTCAACATCTTTTTCACCTAATTTTCTCTATTAATAAAATAATTGTAAATAAGTCAACTAATTCATCACTTTTGATTGATTTTCCCTTCACCGTCTCTAATTAAATAATTTTTAATTATTTAATTAGAAAATTCTAGTTTTCTTCTAATGTCCCATAATTAAATAATTTTAATCATATAATTATCTATTTTTCCCTGTCACTTGCAAGGAATATTCCCTTTTAAAGATGAAATATTGTAATCCTCCATAATTAAATAATTTTGAATTATTTAATTAATATAATTTTCCTCTAAAAGGTATATTCCCAAGGAATACTCTTTTTCAAAAATATCCCAACTTAACTCCACTCTCTCATTCATCCTTCAGCCTCCATTTTATCAATATTTGATCTTGATCACCCATTTAAGAATATCTCAACCAATTTCCTAAAATTGTGCGGATAATTTAAGTTCAAATTAATGTCAATCCTTCTTCCTTCTTGATTTAATCTCATCCATTGATCTCAAGATTAATTATCCACCATTGATTTAAATTTTTAAAATCTATAAAAATAATCATCTTCCCTTTTTTATTGCCACCTAGAACCTTTTGAGTACATTCATGTAATTTCAGAATTTGAGCATTTAGATAGTTTTTAAGTAATTCAATCATCTCATCTAGGTCATTTAAATCTTTTGCAACAAATAGGAGCCATGATTTGAGAAATCCAACATAGCATCAACTAATTTCAAAATGGAATGCTAGGTTTGCACAAGTTAATTTCATGTTTTGAATTTGATTTTCAATATTGATTGTTGATTTCTAACTTGGTTACATTCAATTTGATTTTTAAGTTGGATTTGATCATTATTTTTGATATGGGATTTATATTTTCCTATAATCAAACTTCACAATTTGGCACACTAGGTGGGACCTATGTCCCTGACCTAACATGTTTTTGACAATTTTTGATGACCTACAGGTTACATCATGTTGGGTGAATATTTTGTAATGAAGTTGATGGAACCCTCAAAAAAAAAATCTTGTTCCAATGGCTCAAATTAAATTTTCTTTGGTATTCTCTTGGTCTATTTGGGTTTAGGGTTTTGTGGGAGTTATTTTTTTGACTCAAGGGAACCTTGAGAAGGGGGGGGGGAATCAATGTTCAATAATATTCAAAACTTCATCCATTCAAAACATGAAAGCATTTCATCATTGCATTAAGGAAAAGATGTATCCTTTGAAATTAAACATCCATAAGAACATTGATGCAGAGCAAGAGAACTGATGCAGAGCAAAGAGGATTCGCAACTCAACATTCCATTTACTTCACAAATTTCATAAAGTTATTTATCTCAAAGAATTATTATGTGCATTCTAGATCATAGTGTAATCATTCTCACAACAACCCACAATTCAATGCAACAAATAGTCACACACAAACCACAAACAACCTTCCCAGAGCATCTTCAGGCTCTGATACTGAACTAATGTAGAGCAAAGAGGATTCACAACTCAACATTCCATTTACCTCACAAATTTCATAAAGTTATTTATCTCAAAGAATTATTACGTGCATTCTAGATCATAGTGTAATCATTCTCACAACAACCCACAATTCAATGCAACAAATACTCACACACAAACCACAAACAACCTTATGATTAACTAGCAAAGATTATTTATCTCATTGATGAACAATTATTTTTGTCTCATTGAATTTTATTGAGTTTTGTGGAAGATATGACTATTTTGGTGAGGGCAGGTTTAAACACTACCTAGGGTTTGCAGTTTTGGGAAAAATGCAATAACTTTAGTTTCGAATGTTGGATCTTCATACAAATTGGAAGAAAGGTCTGTAACTATGTGATTTGAAATCTCACTGAAGGGATTGGATTCATTATTTGTTTTATGGAAGTTATTAATGACTATTTGTTGCATTGAATTGTGGGTTGTTATGAGAATGATTACAATGTGATCTAGGATGCACTTAATGACTATTTGAGATAAATAATTTTATGAATAAACTTATTGGGTCATCCATCTAGCAAAGATAATTGATAGATTAATGCATCGTACCTCTTAGATCGCTTATCAGTGAGTGCGCATAAAAAATAAGATATTACAAGCCTCTACAAACCTTCCTCAAGGATTCATAACCCAAATTACCTATCCAGTGAGATGATTAGACCAACTTTTATACCTTTAATCGGATTTCCTGCTCTTTGTTGTGTTCGATCGGTAGGAGCCAACAATAATGTTTCTCATTTAGATGCAAGACTTGAGCTGCATGACTTGGGTTGCCATCAATGACAATGCTTACAAGAAAAACTCCTTAGCAATATTCCAATGATATCCCCCTTTGGCATTGATGGCAACACTTAGTGAAAATTATTAAGTGCTAAAATCACTATAGTTATGTTGTTAAACTGCTTGCTGCACTTTTCTATCCCTAAGATTCATAAGGCATTTTCTCCCCTTATAGGGCATTTTTCAATCTATTCTCTCCCCCTTTCACATCAATGACAAAGATGGGATGCCATATTCCAAATATTTGACCAAAAACATGACAAAAAGGGGACATAACACATGTTCAAAATCATCAATCTTTGCATACATATGCTTATAGTTCTTATCCTTTAAACCAAATTGCAAAAACTTGAAAACACTTTACTGCTTATCTTTTTGAAAATTAGCTTGTTGTTTTTTTTCACTTCCGCAAGAAATTTCACCAAACTATCAATTGAAATTCCAATGTTGATAATCAAGTTGTTCTTGGAAATATTGTTGACAATATCAATGAGAGATTTAAGAATTGTGATTGCTTATTCAGATTTTTCACCATTTTTCTGAATTTCCACCAACTGCTCCAGCTTGCATTCAACTAAATATTTTACCTTCTAAAAGGTGTCCACAAGAACATTCTTGTAAAATTGAATTTTTATTTGAGTTGCCTACAATTCCCAGATTCTTCTTCTAATGACTCCATATGGATCTTGAGACATATCAATTTTTTTACCAATGTCATTCAATTTTGTCTCAATCTAATCCAACTTCTCCTTGTAACTGTTGACTCCATGAGGCTAGTGGAAATAGTACTTGTAGATCTTTGTGCCTGAGTTAATGCATTTCCTTAACTCATTCATTTTCTTTTTAAGCTTAGAAAGGGATAGTCTGAATTTCTCTTTTAGGTGAGAGATAATTTCACCTTCTTCTTTGCCTTTGTCTTCAGAGACCATTGATTCTGTGCTACACTAAATCATTTCTTCTGGTAGAATATATTTTAGACATTCCAATATTATCTTGCAATTCTTAGTATGAGCATTTAGAACTTCCAGAATTAATTCTTGATCATAAGATGGTCTAATAGAACATAACCTTGCAATCCTCTACATACCACCCACACTTTGGATAAGCTGCTAAAGTTATTCTTTTGATTGATATTTTTCTTCTTCACTACCTTTTTCAATACCAGAATAATTTTCTAGTTCATTCTTAGGCTCTTCATTAGATTCTTCATCAAAAAAATTCCACAACTTCCTTCTCTTTCCCTTTTCCTTCATTCTTAGGAACTTTACTTTCTAGGGGGTTGTATTCAATAATCTCCCGAGCTCTCTTTTGTCCTCTAACAATGCCACCAAAAGATGAACCAATTTCCATTTTCCTCACTAGAGGGGAATTAACAATTGATCCACATTTCACAAGAACGTTCTTATAGAAACTTTCAAATTCTGAATCCCAATTAGATAAACTCTTAGGATAAGAGTAGATTTGGGTGAATACTAGTTTATCCGATGTCCATGCTACATTGTCATTTTTTGTTAATGAATTCAAAAAGTAAATAACCAGACAAGTAATTAGAGTGCAAAACTTGAATGGATACCTCGATTATTTTATCAACTGGACATTCTCTAACATTTGATCTTTCAACAATGCGCATAGGTCAAAGTATTGAACTTCAATTATCATCTTATGAGAAATATATACTGCACCAATTGATGTGGCCCCTTCACGATTTTGGTAGAAGATTTTATAGGTTATGTCATGTGTGATTTACTTCATGATGAGATCTTTTATTGTTGCTATCAAAAAATATCTTTGATCTCCAGTTATCCCAGTTAGGGTTTGTACCTCCTTGTTCTAGATAGATCTCTTTTTAGGAACATCACCGACTTTGCAAAATCTAGTTAATTTCTCAATTACTTCTTTTGCTATTATGTATGGTTTTTCCAAAGTTAACATATCATCATGCAATCTATTGAACAATAATTTTATGAATTCCACATCCTCAAAGGATGGAAACTCATTTGACATCCAAATTTTAGTGTTTGGCTTTGTTTAATTGATTTACTTCATCAGGAAGCAATAGATTCCTCATAGATATGATTTTTGCACTATTGTACTAATCCAATGTGATAAATCCTTTAATTTGCTCCATTTTTTTTTATGCTTTTAGGGTTCACAACTACACACTGAATTATATGAAAATTCAAGAGTCATATGAAATACTTGATGAATTGTTGATGAATTCTCTTTTTTTGCTTCGAAAACCACTTGTTGAGTGCTCTCCTTCTCTTCGATAATGCAAAGTGACAAATGAAACATTTGGACTTAAATTTTATAGCTCACACATGCGTAATAAATGTAGTTGCCCTAAAAATTTTGGAGACTCTATTTTCTCAAATGACAACAAAAAAATCTATTGCAGACAAACAAATTTGTTGAATTCGCTTTTTTGAAAACATCAAAACTTTTGTATACTCAAAGTGCATCTTTATGACTATTTTCTCCAATCTGGTATCACCTATAAACAGGGGAGGAAGGATTTTTCTGATATAACTCCCCCTAGGCCAGTGGCCTTAATTTAATTACAAGAAGAATTACCAGAAGCAGGTTCCAATCTGGAACAATTTCCAACATCAGAATCATTTTTCTTTACCCATGTCTTATTCATCTGATCTCTAATATCATCCATAGTTACCTTTTCCTTTCCTTTGTAATTTTTATTTGTTTAACTCTCTTTTTATACAAGACCTCTTCTATCTGTGTTCTTATTTATACAGAATCTAGCAATATGACTGTACTTTTTTTAGTTATAGCACACAATGTTTCTTTTCCCATTCCATTACTTTCCTCTCACTCTGCATTGATTAACAATATGCCCTAAATTCCGACATGCATAGAATTCAATATTTCTTCTAACAATAGAGTGACTTGACGTATTTTTGCATCCAATTAATTTATGAGCATTATTTTTGCAATTGAAACACTAACTAGAAAATGATAAATCTTTTGTCCTTAAATTTATTCTGCACTGAGCAACCATATGACCGAACTTCTTATAGGAAAAACAATATCTATTAATTTTTTGTGCATTATATTGTCTTACTAGATACCTTCCATTTTTGTTATGTCTGAAATTTTTTTGTGCTGATCTAAAATTTTATCCTTTTTCATATCCAAGACCTCTCTTATCATTTCCACTCTTCTGTCCTTGAGTTAGCTCATCAAACTTTACTGAACTGATCTTAAACTTTTCATTGAATTCATTTGCAATTCGAAGATCATTTCTAAGAGTAGTAATCTACTTACCAAGTTCTTCTTCACTGTTTCTAGTTTTTTTGCAATTGACTTTCCAATTGAGTAAGTTCTTCGCTTATTTTTCTTCATTCATCATATTTCTCTTTCAGGGTTTGAGAAATATTTTCTTGACTTTTCTTTCTTTCCTCTATTTCTTTGGTCATATTCATCATCATATATTCTATCTCATGTTATAGTTGATATTATCTTTGGAAAGCTTTTCACATTCTTTAGTTAACTCCTTCAAAGTTTGATTCAAGTGAGCATCATCCATAAAAATTTTCCCCTTATGTTGTATCTGATCACATATATCTTTCCTCTTCACCCTAGATTTGACTATCTGATCCTTCAATGACTGAATGAATTTCTCAGCATCTCTAAGGTTTTTTTTCAATTCTTGAACTTATACTTTAGACTGATCAAGGTCATGAAGAGCTACCATAAAATTTCAAGATCCACCTGAAGCTACAAAACTTCTCTAGAGGAACTATCTCTAATACCAATTGTTGGACTCAAGGGAACACTAAGAGGGGGGTGAATGAGTTTTCAATAATATTCAAAAATTCATCCATTCAAAACATGAAATAATTTAATCCTTACATTAAGGAAAAGATTTATGCAATGAAAGTAAACATCCATAACAACATGATACACATATTTTTGCATGGAAACCTTGTTAGGGGAAAAACCATGGTGGAGATTAATCCACAATTTGAGTACTCAAAGTATAGTGTTTATAAAATGAATTCTCTTGAATTCAAGCACATTTTCTAGAGCTCACTGCTCAAAGTTAAAGGCTTACTACCTACAAAATTTAGATTAAAACCATCTTAAGAGGGTGAAAAAAAATCATAGCATCTAACAATTCTAGGTAACAGTTTTGGTGAAGCTCATGAATCTTATTCTAGATCTGCTCTCTGATTTTCCACTTCTTTGTGCCCTGTTCTACACTTTACTTCTATTTGCATCCATTTCACATTATTCTTCTTCTACGACTTGTAATTCACCCTTTATATTCAAACACCACTTCTATCTCACACACAAAACTCTCACTTAAATGATTAAAGTAGTCCTCTGTATATATTTGTAACCAAATATTAATTCATCCAATAGTCTCCTTCATACGGTATTAAAAATTTTTTAAACTCGTCTGCTAGATCCACCAAAAAATCTTTATGTGCATCCTCCAGAGTCAGTTAAGACCAAGAGAGGACCCAAACAATAATTAATCTTATATTAAAACTTATAATTAATTTCATGTTATACATCTACAAATTCCATCTTTGTTGGGTCGGCCATCTAGCAAAGATAATTGATAGATTAATGCAGCGTACCTCCTATATCACTTATCAATGATTGCACATCAAAAGTAAGATATGACAAGCCTCTAAAAACCTTCATCAAGGATTCATAACCCAAAATACCTGTCCAGTGAGATGATTAGACCAAATTTTATACCTTTAACTAGATCTCCTATTCTTTGCTTTGTTATGTGGAAAGGAGCCAAAAATAATGTTGCTCATTCAAATGCAAGACTTGAGTTGCATGACTTGGGTTTCCATCAATGACAACACCTAGAAGTAGAACTCCTTAGTAATATGCCAACATTATTTAGCTTTTGAACATCTTCTCCTTTCTATCAAGTAATGGTCTTTCGGTATATTTTTTGAACTCATATAGCTCATTCATAATCATGTTTAAATAACTTGAGCCATTGAAGCTAATGAAGTGACTAGATGATATTCCTAGGTCTAAGAAATAATTTTATTTTATAAGGTCTCCTAATTAACCTTGTTTAGCCTTTACATCCTTTGAATAATATGGTCTAATTCCTTCGAGGCCTTTTTCTTACATTACCCTTGGTGGTCTGATTTCTAAAACAACTTATGAACATATGAAGAAATGTTTCACTTAAGTTCCCATTCATAATTGTTGCCCATCGCTCATTACAAATAGTTTTGTATGATGCGAGGTGTTTTCTTTGTATCACACATCAGAGATGGGTTATGATTTTTTATTTTTGTATTAGCAATGTGAAATACGTGTGTTATTTTCACCATAATTGGTTTTCTTTATCACCAATTGATTCTAGGTTTAGTGTCATGCATTAGTGATGCATGAAAACCCTTTGTACTCTTTGCATTTTCTTCTATCACTCATTGTGGATTGGTTGTAAAATTTGAGCCTCAAAGTAGTACTGAGCGATGTGGGTATATGTAGCTTGATCTTTTTCCATCGCCTTTTCTCTCCCATCACCGATATTATTTGGAATTTGAAGTATGAATCAATGGTACATGATAGGAAATGAACATGAAAAAAGGTAGGTCTTGATACAATGCCTAAGTGCTCATTGAAAGGATTCTCACATCATTGATAGGACTCATGGGGAATGGAATATTCTAGCGATGAGTGATGAACCCAAAATAAGTGGTTGCCTCCAAATAAGAGGCAACATGGCAACATCCTAAAGATATCATTTAAAGCAAGGGAGAAAGTAGTGAGGTGAAAGGTGAGCCATCGATTTTGTTTTAATGTGAACTGATCAATGGCTATAGTTTAAACATGAATGGCTAAGTGTCAGTTTTCTTGCATGAGATTTCCACCAACCATTAATGGTGTTATGCTCCATTTCATGGCCATAAAGAAGGTAGTTGGATTGTTTTATGCACATTTGGAATTTCTCAGGAGTAGAGAAGG
Organism: Sequoiadendron giganteum; assembly: GCA_007115665.2. Classification (NCBI taxonomy): domain Eukaryota; kingdom Viridiplantae; phylum Streptophyta; class Pinopsida; order Cupressales; family Cupressaceae; genus Sequoiadendron; species Sequoiadendron giganteum. Next base: position 521,298,605 of record CM021100.1, on the reverse strand, counting down.
TAGCTAGAGTTTGAGGAAACATTGTGAGGAGCTCCAATAGACAATTACAAAAGCATAAACATTAATTTTTCACCTAGGTATGAAAATTTCCATGTCTCTTCCTATCAAGTATATTCAATTGTGCTAGAATGAAAATTAGTAGGGTCCTGAAAAGATAATTTTTCTTAGGGTTTACTCTTTTTGTGTCCTTAATTATTGTGGTAAGGAATTGCATATGTTTTGGGAGTGTTTTCTTTTGTAAATTATTGTCCTATAATTTAAAACTTGGTAAGTCTCTTTGATTAATTAAAAGTTGTAAACCCTAGTCTTGCCACATTGAAAAAGTGGGAAAACTAGAACCTAGTGATTCTAGCATTAGGCTTGAGAGAAAATCCAAGAAGAAAAGAGTTAAGAGGCCTAGAACCCAATATTTTTCATCCATGTTTAAGCAAGAACCACCTGAAACATCTAACCCTATGCCGAATTTCCCTACCATGTCTACAAGGTCAAAAAGTGTGAAGAAAACACAGGAAAAATTCATGGAGGGTGCCTCTAAAGATAGTATAGTGAAAGAGTTTGTTTGGTCTATCAATGATAGTGCATATTTTGAATCTCTCTCACAGATTTTCATGATTAATCTTACCCCTATTGATGTTGTTGGTACTATTGGTATATTTTATAAAAACCCAATCAGAACTCACAAGAGCTTCTATGAACTTGCCATGCTCAATTATTAAAGTCTTGAAAGCACTGTGCCAACTTAACGGGAAGATAGCAGCAAAAATTGCTATCTCTCCTACACTTCGGACTCTGTAAGATCCAGGAGGGTTTTCGTAAAATATGTTGTCACTTATGATTGAAATGATTTGCTCGTATATGGACAAACAATAGATAAATTCTCGCTAGTGTTAAAAGAAATAAACCTTCAAGAAATTGGCTACTTCTTAGAAGAGTTCAGATCTATTTAACAAGGAATCAAAATTGCACCTAAGTGTAGTGATATGAGTTATTTGAATAAAATTTCCTGAAGCCATAACACAAAATACAAAGGATGAAAATCATTCAAAGTTCTAGTGCCATATTGTAAAGCACGGAGTCACAAAGGAAACTGAACTATAGGGTAAATTTCATCTAAAGCACCTATGATCTGTATGAATAGCATTACAATCCATATATCAATACTTGAATTTATTACTCCTTGATAAATCCTATGTGTTAATTCACATGAACTTACTAGATAACTGAAGCATTTAACCAGTCCTTTGAACCAGAGCTATAGTCAAACATAATCCACAGTAAATAACAAATGGAGATTAATGAAAATCATCTTGGATAGATACTTCATTAATAATTCATGCAAACTATTACAATAGGAGAGAAAATAAACTCAAAACAATCACAAGGTTAACACAAGCATGCTCAAGAACCCCATGATTTACTAAGTTCTCAAATCTAACTCAAAACTTCAAAACTTGGACATATTTTCTCTCTATATTACTTGACTCTTATCTCATGTATCTTGAGTAATTTCAACAGACCCTTCTCTCGGCCCATAATTCCCTTTTATAAAAACAAGGGAGCCAACAAGCTTCAGACCAGAGAGTACACATGTCCATTTTTCATTGGACCGCTAATCCCTAATCAGTTATGTTTACATCATTTGTTGGTAAGAGAGGAAAAGCCAAAACAAGAATGATCATTAGTTTATTGTGGAGAAAGATACCATTGCTCCAAGAGTCGCTCACCTTATACCAAAGCATCTTTAACCGTTTTTTCACTTATTCCATTTCAACATCTTGTACTTGAATTCGAAGAGAGAATGCATTTTAAAATATAGTATCTAAGTCTAGACCTATAGTTTTCATGACCAAATTGCAATTCTCAGCCTGGACATTCACAATTCAAGGTCATCAATGAACACCCTTTTCCATGACTCAAAATTCTCTTCAGACAACCAATTGAAAGCCACCACCTGATCCACCATGTTTCGGTAAGGTACATACTTTATCATCAATGATGTGGCTGTTTTATCAAAGTTCTCCAGGAAACTAATGATAAACGACAACTTTTCCAACGTGTTTTCCAACATGTGGATATCAACATTTTTGTATATCTCATGTGTTTGAGAAATCATTATATTATTCATCTGCTCCTTCGACGCATTCAAAGGCTTGACCTTATCCTGACTATGCAAAATATGAGGTAGTGGATTCAAGTCCTTTCCATCATAAATATCCTTCAATGTTTTGATTTTGGACTCCATAGGAGCAGCAGAACCTTGTAACTTTTTCTCCACAATACCCTTGACAAATTGATATGTTGTTATGACTGTAGGGTATTTGTCCCCATGCTGTTTTGCCCCAACTACCATAAATTTTAACTTCTCCATTCTAGGGCCCCATCTACTTAGCAAGGGGATAGCCAATTCTCTGTCCCTTTGAAACAATTCGAGTGCTTGCAACATCAAGGCATAATTTGCATGAACACTATTTAGCTTACTCTGGACGCGTCTATGTAAATGCCTTAGCACAGTATCAACAATTTTTGAGTTATTCCTTCCCGCTGCATCCCAGATTTGGTTTACCATCTCCTTATATTTTTCAACCTACTGGATTAACTCTTCCCTAGAAAGATCTCCACCTGAGACACTGGCCTTTTCAATTACAATAGGCACTTATCCCATATTATATGGGACAATAGCCCAAGATTTCTCCTATGCAGAAGGTTGAGGCTGCTCTACTGGTGGGTCAAAAACAATATGGCTAGAGCTAGCCTACCTTTGAGACCTCAAGGTTTCCATCTGTTGTCTGAGTAAGGCCATCTCAATTTCCAATTCTACCACCCTTTGCTGACTCTTATTATACTCAATAATAATGTCATTATACTGGCTCCTTAGAGTATATTGGTTTTTAGTTAAGTCCTCCACAGTTGCCCTAGTGAATTTGGAAACATTCACAATCATGTCAATAGCCTCCAATGTAGGAGTGTCAGAAACTCTTTTTACAACCAAATGACCACTGAAGTTAGATGTTTCTACAACAATAGGTTTTCGAGACCCAGTGGATAGTGACCATATTGCCAGAGCATCCCATTCCTCACTAAAGGTTGATCCTTTAAGTGCCAATGCAGCCTCCTCCTCTGTTGCAAGAAGCGGCCTATTGGCCCTTCTTACTATGCCAAACACCACAACATCAACAATATCCCATTTAGGGAGTAGCAATATTTTGCTCTTTTGAACCAATGCCTTGCCCTATTCTAGTGTGATTTCCTTAAAACTTTCCTTCATCTGCAATCTAACCCTTGACTGAATCACCTGCTTTGGGAGCTCTGGATGCAGACTTCTCTCATGTGTAGCCTTCACATAATATAGTGAGAGATGAGATCTCCATACAAAATATTTAAAAGAATTAGTATGAATATAAGAGTCATCCATCATGAACTCTTTGCAAGCCTCCATCCTCAAATCGTCATTATTTGTAATCCCTTTGATCTAATCCTTTCCCAATCTTAGGGTGATTGGCCCTGAACTCGTTGCAGTTTCAGCTGGGTTTGGTGGCACCTCCCGATTCATTTCATCTGGAGTTACAATGATGTCCTCCTCATCATTACCTTCCCAGTCAACAATATCTGGCACTGATTGCTTTGGGACAGATGGTGCGCCACTCTTTGTAGCCTCCTCAGCCCTGCTTCCCTTTCTCCTAGAAAATACCTCTATCTTATTTTGAGGCTAATAAGTAGGCCTCTCTTCTACTCTCACCTTAGGGTACTCCTCAGTAATTTGTGAGTTTCCCCTTTCTTCCACAATCCTTTCATCCTTTAAGACCCCTACCAGACTCTCAAAGTTGTCAAGAGCATAAATTTCCCTACTAAGCTCATCTTTGGAACTAGGTATAGGATCGAAACTAGGAATCTTTTCTTGTTTAATTCTCACCATTTTTGAATAGGAACTGAACATTTCCTTTCTCTCATCTTGTAAGTTCAAATAAAAAATGTTCCTAATGATATCTGCAGGAAAGTAAAAGTTGTGGATGAAGGCCCCAGTCTGATGCTTATCCTTCATTTGGGAGATAAAATCCTCAAGATCATAATTCCTATGGCATACAGTCCTTAGCCTACATGGCTTGAGCAATAAGTGCAAATCCTTCCACCCTCTCTTTGTCATGACAAAATCGGCGAAAGCTATATATTCGGGGAAGAAAGATCCCTTCTTCTGTTCAACAGGCGAATGGAAATCCTGAGATGCTCCCAACTGCCTCATGATTTCTATGAAACCAATTCTAAGGGGGACCTCCCTTGGTAGAACAAATGGGGTGGAATTTGTGCCAAAAACCCTAAAAACTGTTGTGTTGTGATTGGGGATAATATCCCCCCAGTTATGTGTTAAATTCAACTCAGGCCTCCTCTCCATAGGTCTTAGGAAATCATGAATTTCCTTTGGAATCCTGGGGAAATCAAAAACCAAGGCCCTTCTTAACTTGGATCCGAATACATTGTGAAAGGTTACACAATCGAACTTATGATCATGCATGTCTAGGACCCTAGCCCAATACTAGACAGGCATCTCAATGTATCCTTCTCTTTTCTTCAATTCCATATCTTTCTCGAACACACTCTGACCCCTATACAAAAACATGTCGATTAGCAGAGAAAACCATTTGAACCCTACCCAATTCTTCCCTTGTTTCAAGGCTACCAAACCTAAATGCATTTTCTCTGCAAGGTAAGTGGAAAAATTGTATACCACGTTATAGCCCGGGTGTTGGAGGTTTACAGCCATATACATCACTTCGATAGGAAAATTCTTCCTCAAATTTATCCCCAGGACCTGACACAATGCATAAATAGTCTTTTTGAAATGGATGGTGAAATAGTCCACCGGGATAGGTTCAAGCTCATTCCTGCCAATAACTACTTTCCTCTTCTTCTTGCCTCTTCCTGACACAGCCAAATGGGGTATCAAAAGGGATGTTTTGAACAAACCCTTGGTGTATCTGTATTCCTCCCTAAAAACCTCCAAGTTGATAGGAATCATATCGTGGCTCCATTCATGCAAACCAAAAATCTTTGTGATTTCCTCCCTGGTTACCTTGATCATTTCCTTGCCAAGATATGTTTTGACCGTTCGGGCCATAGGGTCGTACCTCACAAAAATATCCTTCAATAGGTCTAAATCCTCATAGAAATTGGGTATCACTAGCTTACCCAGGTCCAATCTCCATGGATTACATAGAGGAACTACTAAATTTTTCTTCCCAAACCAGTTGGAAAACAACTACGAGCCAGTGTATGGCAATTCGAAATTGTGAATTGCACACTGCTTATCCACTAATCATTCCAAAAGCAAGGGCCCATAGAATAATACTTCTCCCTCCTGCTTCTTGCTTGTAGAGGGCTTCAACAAATCAATAACATCTTGGGAAAACCCCCTAGACGTAGCTTCAGAACCAACAATTCATGCCTTGGGTGCCATTTATACCAAACAAATGATAATTTGAGCTAGGGTTTTCTTATTTTTTAAAAGGAAAATAATTACACTTTTCTTTCTATTACCACCACAGAAAATCCTTCAATATTCAAAATCTATAGCAATTATCTAGACAAGCTCTAAAAGCGAATTTACTCAAACATTTCCTCAGGAATGGAAAAGAAGACAGGCATCAATTGTTCAATAAGCAACCCTAACACCTTCCAAAAACACAAGAAAAAGGTGTACATACTACTTACAGTTTCTCTTGCAGAGCGTCAGATGTAGTGAGACTGGAGAATTGTAATAATGGCTTGCTTTCCTTCAACACTAGACAATTCTTCCTCAATCAAGAAATGCAACACTAAAATAGTAATTTACTAATCCTTTTGACATTTAATTATGTAGGCCGAGTCGAACTCGACCATTACTATTCACTCGCGTGAGATAAAACAACTATAGTACAACACGAGTTCATTTAAAAACGAGTCATTGATCAAAAGCAATATTGGCTAGGGGAATGGCCCAGATTAAGTCAAAACAATTTGAAAATGCCACATCCGCCTTCCATTCATTAGGTGAATAGGAAATCCACCTACCAGGCACCACATCAGCACAGAATGGGTCCCACCACGTTCGTCCATCATATAACATTGGTGTCCATGCGTCAACAAATCACACACCTTGCAGCATTATTGAAACTGAAGTTTTCATTGTGTGAGGTCAGCAAGGAACAACCATGATGCATTGGTAGGTAAAAAGCTATCGACATCAGCATCCATCCTCATTCAGTGATCAAAACCGGTCCCCACCATCAAATCAAAAATATTTCTCATGATGTAAGCAAAAATCTTGCGAGGTATGCGATGAATGGTTAAGATTAGAATTATTTCATCTAATGGCCATGTAATCTGCACATGCGAAACAATTATTCTTAAAGAAGGGGACCAACTAGGTGGATGGGGAAATGACCCTCGAGGTCAAAAATATTATTCAATGGTTAATTTATAGCAATTCATCAGCCCAATACTATAGGAACAATAAGGTCATGACGCCAAAAACCGAAAGGACAGGTAAAAGGGGTCTGTAAAGTCATGGCCAAAGAGGGATAAAACAACACTCAAGTGGCTGACCACCGCCGATAACAAGTCAACACTCAATCAGAAAACCATAAGACCCAGACTAGTTAGAGGTAACGTAAAAACACACCATAGAGGGGAAGACAATAAAAGCTCCACCATGTACTATTGAGTAGGTTATGTGTATGGCTTAGTGACATTTCAATAATGTGGTTTAGGGGGAGCAAGGCTACTTGGTGAACATTGTTTATGCAGCTGGTTACTCTATTGATTGGTTGTTGTATTTCATGTCATATTATAAGCTTCTTCCTTTGTCCTTGTGACAAAAAGGGGGAGAAAATGATAGTTCAGTGGTTGGTTCAGATGACCAAGTTTTTTCCATCAAGGACAAAGGGGGATTTTTTTGGCTTCTTTTGTGGCATTTGTTGTTGATGTCAAAACAACCCTGGGTTGGTGCCTTGGCATTTCATAGTTTGGCATTATGCATTTAATATTATTTGGTTATATATTTCAATTCTTTCATACAGGTTATTTGGAATGATCATATTTTAGTGATTACATGGCATTAGTAAGGCATATACAGATGAAGGTAATGTTGACATTCTTTTATGAGATTTCGTTGTATTCAAAAAGTATTTTAAAAAATGTGCTTTACCTTGTGTGAAGTCTTCTAGCACACATTCTTATATGTCTTGGTTGATACACAAAGGTGAATACTTTGACTTTGGATTAGCCTTGGTCTTCAAATAATTGTCTTTATTATTGATCAAGCCCTTCACATTTTGCATATGATATTAAATTATCATCGGGCTAAATGTTATTTGGAAATTTTTTTTAAGGTTATATTGTATTGGGATTTTTATGTTTAACATGGTAGTGACATTGTATTGAATCTCACATAAACATCAGATTACACCTTCTTTTTTTGGTCATTAGGTTTCATTGACTTCGACTTAAGTTATAAGTTGGTCTTGAATAAACTTGGGTAGTCACTTTGCGTTATATTTCACATAGTGTATTTTGGCTTACACTCAAAGATGATCATATTTTATTTAGTTCATTTGAACTTTATTGTTATCAGCTTAAGCATTGGGAGACTTGGATAGTCGATGGCATATTTCACATTGGCACTATGATTGTTTGTATCGGCCTAATCATAAATTATAGCATACTTTCTCTTGGACATTCGAGGTAAAATAATATCTTTGAGGTCTTCATTACTCACATGCACAATAATGAGCATGAAAATAGGTTGACTTGCCAACGACACCTACATTGTATGATGATGAACTAGACCGTCAAAGGTTTTTCAGTTCACATGGATTTCAAATAATGATTAACATCATTTGTGGATTTCAAATCATTATGAAAAACTTCAAATTTCTTGAATGTCTTTGAAAAAAAAAGGTAAAGAGAAAATTTTAGGGCAAATTTGATTGAGAAAAACATGAGAAACCCTAGCTGCCATCCAAAAATTATAGAGTTGGTATTAAGACTTTGGTGAAATCTTGTTCGAGCTAGTTGGAATGAATGAATAAGTTTCAAGGAAGTTGTTTGTCTCGTAGCTGTAAATGAAGGTATTCTTGGTGCATTATATGAGATTTATGTTTGACATCTAGCTGACATAAAATGAGGTAAAATCTTGAAATGAAGATTGCGAAACGACTTTTCTATTTGTAGCAAAAATAAGTTACAATTAACTATTTCAGTCACTCAAGTTTGAGCTCAAGATTTCTGAATATTTTACACAAGTTTTATTTGTTTATCTAAAGCATGAATTTTTTCCATTTCAAGAGGAGATATTTAAAAGGGAATACGCATAAATGATAAAAAATGTATTTGGTATTTTTTTGAATGTATCAATGAAAAAAAAAGAGATGTTTTCAGTATTCTTTAAGACAAACAAATAGTTGTTCTATATTGAAAATTTGTTTATTGTTTGAGATGATGTTGATATACAACATTCTTCAATGGACTTATTGAAATTTTTTCATATTCTTCTATTAAAATTCTAGAGTTGCAAAATCTGCACTTCTAAGGTTCTGATAGGATGCTATAAATGTGATATGTTAAAAGGGGTTGGTGCACCTATTGAAGTCGGTCCATGCTCCACCATTGTAATAGAGTTGGTGTATTTTTGAATGAATAAAAATATCAATTTACGCGTGGTTTTTTATACCCCAAGAGGATTTTTCCACTTAGGAAAATATTTTGTTATGTCATGTAATTTGTGCATTCTATTTTTCAGTCCATGAGCTTAAATGTTTATGTTTCTCATTTCAGTCAAATGTTAGTATAGATATTCTGATACTTGTATAAATGTCTAAATGTGTCATAAAATTGTTCAAAATTATACATAAATTTATTTGAAAATAAATCCCTAAAAATAATTATTCAAGCAGTATAATATGAACAATTACTATTATGCTTTGACATGGTTAAGTAAAGTCTTCATGATTGGTCATTCTGTTGTTAAAGTTTTTTGACCTGTCCATGTTCACTCTGCAAGTAAGAGGCTACATAACATTATTTCAATGTCTTAGCTCAAGTTGGTCTTAGTTCAAGTTGTAATTCAAGTGAAAATTTTATAATACTTTGATTTAGCCCCCCTCTCAGATTATTTCATCTTCCAAAAATTGGTATCAGAGCGTAGGGTCTTGTATTAGGTTTCATACATACGATTGATTCTAGTATTTGGAAGTTTGTCAAGCATATCTTGAATTCAAAAAGGTTATGCTTTGAATTGAGCCAAATCCTTGTTTAATAAAGTCTAATTGACTTAAGGTTGTTTTTGAGATTGGAGTGTTGTGTCTTTTATGGAAAAAGGTAGAAGGAATAAGGGAAAAAAAAGTTCACAGGAAAATTCTAATCATCATGTTTTTTCTGAATCTAATATGAGTAGTAATGAGGAAGAGGTCATAAATAGTAACTCTAAAATGATATAATACCTTGGATTTGGAACACCTCAGCTCGAAGGTATAAAATTTATTGTGTGGAAATATAGGATGAAAACATACTTTTCTTCTTTAGGGCTTAATGCGTGGGCAATAATTGAAAAGGGTTGCACTACATCTGGAACATCTTCTTCTAAACCTGAGGAGAAGAAAGCTCTTGAATTCAATGCTAGAGCTATAAATTCCTTTTTTACTAGCTTTCCAAATAAAGTCATTACAAAATTTATTCATTACAGTGGTGCTAAGGAAGTTTTGGACAAGTTGATTGAAATGAATCAGAATGGTGAGTTGCAAGAGGAGATATCTTTGGATATTGAAATAAGTTGTGAAACATATGAGAATGAAGAAGGTGTAAACCTTCATAGTTTTGAAAAGTATTCCAAAGAGATCATTAAAGAACATTTAAATGATCAATGAACTAGTCTATAAGTAGATCAAGTTCTAGGTGAAATTGACTCTAAATAGGAATATGATGAAATGAAAAGTGAGGTTGATTTGGAAGGTGAATTCTTGTTTTCCTTAGATACAATTAATCATCTTAGAAGAGAGAACCAAAATTTAAAAATGCAACTTCAACAAGAAAAAGATATCAAAGATAGGATATGTTTAGATCTTATAAAAGAAAAGGTACAAGTTGAATAAGCTAGAAAGATTGAGGAAGAAGTTAGAAACTAACTTAAGGTAAAAGAAGAGAGTATAGAAAGAATTGAATGGCAAGTGGTTTCACTTAGGAACATAGATAAAGAATCAAAACAACTAAGTGATAAGAAAATTAATGAGAATAGCTCTATGTCTTTGGATAAGATCATTGGTGCACAAAAAGCTCCAAGTGACAAAGGTGGTCTAGACTTAGAAGAAGGACAATGGTCTAAGATCAGGAAAAATCCTAGAACAAAGGTAGATTTAAATTTTCATAGTACTGATCCTGAAACTGCGGGTAGGAAACAACACAAGAATATCAACAAAGGAGGAAATATGGGAAAAAATAGATATACAACATCTTCGTCTTCTAGGAAAGGTAAACTAATGAGGTATAATTGCTATTTTTCAGGCTATTGTTATTCTTGTTTCGATTATGGCCATTTTGATTAAAGTGAAGAAAAATGATTGTCAAAGGAACTATGGTATTGTCACATGCTTCAAGTGTAGTCAATCAGGTGATATTGAAAGAAATTGTGATAAATTATCTTTAAAGGGTGATACAAGATACTATAAATATTTTGTTGTATGCTATAGATGTAATGGTTTTGGACATAAAGCAAAGTTTTGTAGGGGTTAGTGGAAGAAATCATATGGAAAAAACAAAGAGTTAGAAAATCTTCTTAAGCCAAAGAAAAAATCTTTGGAGGTCTAGAGAAGAAAGCAAGGAAAAGAAGAGAAATGGCTAAATATTTTACATGTTGCACAAGAATCATTTCTAAGAATTTAAAAGGAAACACAAAAATAGGGGAAGTTGATTAGTGCACTATATATAAAACCTCTTTGATATCAATCGAGAAGGAGGTTCATTTTTTTGTCACATGACATATTTATCATGTTTCTCTTGTGAGGGTGTAAGTCATAAATGTATCATAATTTTTGCTTGTGCTCTATGTTGAATTCTTGTTTGTGTTGGGAATAACAATGATAATGAGTTGTTGATAAAAATCATAATGTTATGGTTCAAATCATGCTTGTCTCTGGTTCTTCTTTGTATTATCAATGTTCGTCTTTGGCATGTTCAGTAATATTCCACTGAATGGTGTTACATTCATTTTTCATATTGCATCTTGGATTGGTGTTATACTGATTAGTATAACAATTGTTTAATGATTCAGATTGGCAAGTTAAATTGTTTCAAGTTTCATGAGATGATTATTTAAGATAGGGAAACATCAATAAAAGAAACATTTGTTACTTGCACACAGGTCAGTAATATGTAGGCAATTGATTTCAATCATAGTTTTCTAGTGGTATTGTTTTTTGTTGCCAACATAAGGTGCAAGTTGACTACATATAAGAGGTGTTTAATTTTCTTATCTTTGATGTCTCAAAATATCATTAATATTGGTATTGGTTTATTCTAGTTTAATAATTCAGATTTTGCAAATGTCATATGGGGTCATGCATATTTGATATCTTCATAGGAAGTTGAGTTTTGGTTAAATTTTCCTTTGTTCTTGACAAACTAGTGCCATTTATGACAAACCTGATGATAAGTTGTCTGAAGTACTTTCTGACTACATTTGAAGAATTACTATGTTAAGGTTGTTTCTAATCAAACCTTGAATGCATCTTAATAGTTTATTGTCTCTAAGAAGGATTGGTTGAGTTTCAGAGATAAATGTTTATCAGTGGTTTTCACTCATGCTCTTGGAATATTATAGATTCATGATTGAAGCTAAGTGTTCTTATTCAAATATCAGATGATAAAGATACTAGAGGACATGTTGAAAATGTGACTCATAGATATAAGTGCTAATGGTGGTGTAATGATCTCTATGTTATATTTGAGCTATATATATATCTTGGATTCTTTTCAAACATCATACTGTGATGGTTTATGTTGACAAAGAAGGATCAGCTCTGTTGTGTGCAATTAGAAGGACAAGAATATTACTTAAACCAATTAGAGAGTGAAAGAAATAAAAATGAACACAAATGATAAGATCTTTCAAGAAGTTCAATTATTTTCTGTAGTTATGAAGAGTTATGGAAGTTAACTATAATAAATTATATTGGTAAGAGTGTCTTGACATTTTCCAATGAAAGTGTTTGTGACATTATCATGTTTTATGACAGTACTATGCTTGAAAGACATTTCCAGAGAGAATCTTTTATGGGTGCGGATACATGGAAATGGGTAGCCATTTCATGGACACCTTTCAATTTATTTTTTAAAAGGTCATAACACAAACGGGTTATAATGCACTCACATTATTGCTTGTTAAAAAAAAAAGAAAAAAGGAAGAGAAAACCTTTCATTCTTATTTCGACTATTTTTTTTTGTAGCCATAGCCAAAACCCCCCATACTTTGTGCTCGTGTTCTAGGAGGATAAGTTCATCAAATTTCTTCACCAACAATTTTTATTTCTCACAATGATGGCACCATGACAAGGAGGAGGTGTGAGAGGTAAGGATTATGTGGTTTTTGTTTTGAATCAGTTAGATTTAGGTTGAATTTGTTAGTTTTAGGTTGAATCTGATATATATTTGTTTGAATTTTTAGGAGATTCAAATCAACCTACAAACCCTCAAGATCCTTAGCAAGAAGACCAACCAAATCCTCAAGATGAAAATCAACCACAACAACAACCTCCTCCACCAATCACTCAACCCCCTCCTAGCACTCAATAAAATTTAATGAGTGAAATTGAGAACAACACAAAGAAAATTGAGGATTTGATCAGTAGGTTGAATGATCCAAATGGCTCAACCGTAAAATGAATGACCCTAGAAAATTCATTGAAAGATATGTCAGAAAATGTAGAATCAATTAGCAAACAAATAACAGGATGACAAGATAGGAGGTAGGCGGCTAGGGATTATTATGAAAATAAACTATTATACAAAGATGTAAAGGATTTTAAAATAAAAAAAGGTGACTTGTGCTCATTATTCACCATCCCACATACAAATCAAAATCATACCCTCAATGCGAAGAGGTTTCCTATCCATTCGTGCCACCACTAACATATTAGGGACCAGTTTTATGATAAGCGGTACATGGTCTTTGATTACCCACCATGGAATAATTGTGAGGTCCCACAATATTTCTTTATGAAACTATACAGTCAATTCATATTGAATAAAAATCTCAAATTATTTTGATATGAGGGATTTCCAAGGGAGAGGTGGGGAGTCATCTCAGGATAGATCGGGTTCACAGCCAGATCCTACATGACAAGGTAGACGAGCTCTCGCTAGGCCACCTCGTGAGCACGTTGTTATGCCTTCCATTGTAAAGGAAAGTGCTAATGTAGAGACATTGCAGGTGATCAAAACTTTGACCCAGGGTGTCATCCATCATACTAGCCCTATTCTACAATAGCATCCAGGGGAGTCTTTGAGTAGTGGCCTTTGAACACATGTGCATCAATCTTGTGGGGCTACTTGTTCATATACCCACATTGACACTCATGAGGCTACTAAATAGGATCAATCTATAACTACGGAGATGGACAGGGAAGCTGAAATTTTGCATGAGCATATGGCATTGATAGTCAGGTAAAATTTAGTGCATGTTACTTGAACTTAATTTATTAAATTTTGATTTTGAAATGCAAGATAAACTAAAAATGTTTTATGATTTTGATACATCTGTAGGGTCATAGTGTTGAGACTGGATACACTGGTCCCCCACCTACTTATTTCTTTAGTACACCTATTGCTAGGGTATGTAACTAGTAAACCATTATAAATTTATTGCATGTTAATAGCATTGTTTTACGAATGGTAATTTAATATGCGATTTTGGATGTTGAACAGACTAATATTGGAGGTTTCAATGGATACCTTCCCAATAGTGGTGGATTTACTCAAACCTACATGAAGGTAATAGAATAAAGAGTTTAACTATTGAATTGTACTTAATACATTTGTGTAGTTTATATGAACATTCTTGATTACATTGAATAATTTGTTATTTTATTTGTAGATGTTGCAAGCCGAAACACCTCCCAATGTGATGGGGCAAATGGATATTGGTGTATCATCTGCTATACAATCCTCGATGGCTCTCATAGGGGAGGTATGAGGAAAATTAGTAAATTTACATTTACATTTGTTGTTATAGATGTTAGTTAGTGAAAAATCAAACCAGTATTGATTCACATAGTTTAATTTCTATTTGTATGGTTTATATGGGGCTTGAGCACGCATGAGCATGGGAATGAAAGTATATCCCTCATGGAGAGTGATCATGAGATGGTAGTAAGTGATTAGTTTGTCAAATATATCATTTTTTATAATTTAATTTCTATGTATTCATGTCTTTACTTCTTATTGTAATAGTTAAAACTTCACCACGAACTAAACATTAGGAGGAGCAGCAAGAGCACTCCTCAAACACAACAGAAATGAGTGATAGACCTATCACTATCCAATCAAAAATAAAAGGGAAATATTTAATTTATAGAGCATGAAGATCAATGACTTTTGATTCCAGAGCCCTTTGTTGTATGCCTACATGGCAGTTTTGTACATATTTTGTATTGGACATATTTGACATTGTATTCCTATATGGCTATTTTGTACATATATTTCATACTTATATTGGCATATATTAATGTATGCCTACATGGCTATTTGGTTAATACAAATATCTTTTATCGATGGTGTCCATATTTGCATTCTAAATTCATGGTTCAATAGATATGAGTTATGTGTATTCAAGTGTATACTTTAAAACTTACATGTATAATTTGAGACTTATGTGTGTTCGAATGTATACTTTGTGGTTTACGTGTTTTCATGGGTATACCTCATATTCATGCATATAATTTATATTAATTTGTGTGTACTATGTATTCGAGTGTATATTTATTGAGGCTTATGTGTTTTTGAGTACTTTTGCTTCCCTTATTGACATGTACATGCTTGACCTATTCATGTGTATAATTATTAATTGGTTATCCCTAGCATTGATCATTGTTGTCCTTCATGGTTTGTCTTGAATATTAATTGATTAATGCTAAATAAATTTATATAAAAGAAAAAAACATGTTTTGAATTGGTATTCCATGAAATTATTCATAAAAATATTACAATATGTTCTTTATGCATCACCATCGAAATATTTATGTCAAATTCTTGTAATATTAGTTTTTGTATATGAAATGGACTCAAGAGAAAGAAAGTTATAATTTATAATACAAATAATAAATGGGTGCAACATTATTATAGACCCTTGAATAGTTCTATTTAACAAAGAAACACACTCTCAATCACTCTTTGAGTTGCAAAGCACCATTGGTGATGTAGAGTGGCTCAACCAAGTTGTGATCTAACACAACTTCTCTCAAATATGCCCACTAAGACTCCAACATTCACTTGACTCAATAATAAGAACTCTCTTATTCCTTTATGGTTTTTCACCAAACCACCACCAAAATAAAGCCAAATCAGCCCTCTTTCACTCCATGTTAGCCTTGGGACCGTATAGAAAAGTTGTAGGTCATACGAAGTATAGGATTAACAAGTTCATATCAAAAATATTAAAAATAGAGAACAATTTGAATAATTGTTATTAGATCTTCTCCAAAATTTCATCAACAACCTCCATTCGAGCCTCTTAAGGATTTACATAGTGTTTTACACCCTTCTCTAACTAATGCATGCCCTCAACTAACTAAAAACCAACTTCCAAAACAAGTAACCATTGCATTTCAAATTTGTTGCTTTAAGCAACTTACAAATTTGCAACTTTAGACTCCTCCAGCCTAATGACTACATATAATAACCTCTAAACCCACAAAAATGGCTTACAAATAGCCTTATTACATCAAAAAAACTCTATTTTTTCACTCATATATAAATTTACAAATTTACTTTCAAAGGCTACAAAGACAACTTCTTGTGCAAGATTGAAATTTTTACATTTTTTATCACTAGACCCAAAAGTCATCATAAAACATACCTAATGGTCTTAATTGACCTTATTCAAGACAAAGCATGCTCAAAATACCTACAACAACCTACTGACCAACCTATTCACCATCAAATAATAACTAAAACCACTGAACTAGACCTCCTTCATCAAATGGAGGAACAAGCTTCTCTGTGCAAATGATCATATGTTTTTTGTGTGGAATACTAAAACTTCTCAACCGTCGTTTGTATGTTTCTCTTTTCCATTGTTTTGCATGCCATCATAAGGGATCAAGCCGGTTGAATGCAAGTCAGATCAATTCCATGTGATTGGGTGTGAAATAGGACCATTCCTAGCGTAAAGCTACCTATTGGGATGCATTGGAGCAGTTAGTTTGGTCACACGAATTGCAAAATGAATGTTGCACCACTTTGCAACTTTGTACAACTTCAATTTGACACTTTTCCCTCAAGTGAAAATTTTCCGCCATGGGAAAACCACTCCAAGATAGCCAAAACTGAGAGAGGTTTTTTTAGAGGGGCCCAATGCAATCCTATATGATCAGATGCAAATTTTATGAGAATCATGGTATTCGAGTAATAGCATGCTGAATTTTGCAACAATTTTGTACTTTGGACCCTTAAGGGATCGATCAGATGGAACGTAGCTCAGAGCGATTCCATGAGTTTCGATGTGAAAGAGAACCATTCCTAGCATTAAAAAATCTATTCGAATGTGTTGGAATAGTCGTCTTGGTCACACGAGTTGGAGAGTGAAAGTTGCACCACTTTGCAACTTTGCACAACTTGAATTTGACACTTTTTCCATCAAATGAAAATCCTCTGCCATGAGAAAACCACTCCGAGATAGCCAAAACCGAGAACGGTTTTTATAGAAGGGCCTAATGTGATCCTATAGAATTAGATGATAAGTTTCTAAGCATCATGGTATCTAAGTAATGGCATGCTAAATTTTGCAGCCATTTTGCACTTTCGATGTTTAAGGGATCAATCCAGTGGAACGTAGCTCGAAGTGATTTCATGCGATTCGGTGAAAAATAGGACAATGCCTAGAGTAAATATACCTATTTAGATGCATTGAAATAGTTGGCTTGGTCATACAATTTAAAAATTAAAGTTGCACCACTTTGTAAATTTGCACTGCTTGCATTTGATGCTTTTTCCATCAAGTGAAAATCCGCCGCCACAGGAAAACCACTCTGAGATAGCCAAAACCAAGAGACATTTTTGTAGAGGCGCCCAATGCAATATTTTTTTATGAGACACAAAGTTTCTAAGAATCACGGTATCTGAGTAATAGCATGCTAAAGTTTGTAGCCATTTTGCACTTTGGACCCTTAAGGGATCGATCTAGTGGAATGTAGATCAAAGCGACTCCGCATGTTTTAGTGTGAAAAATAACTATGCCTAGTGTCAAAATTCCTATTTGGACATGTTGGAATAGTCTTCTTGGTCACACGAGTTGCAAAGAGAAAGTTGCACCACTTTGCAACTTTGCATAGCTTGAATTTGAATTTTTTTTCAACAAGTTAAAATCTGCCGCCATAGGAAAACCACTCTGAGATAGCCAAAATTGAGAGAGGTTTTTCTAGAGGGGCCCAACATGATCCTATAGGATTAGATGAGACATTTATAATCATTACGATATCCGAGTAATAGCATGTTGAAGTTTTCAGCCATTTTCCACTTTGGACCCTTAAGGGATCCATCCGATGGAATGTAGCTCAGAGCAATTCCGCGTGTTTTGGTGTGAAAGAGGACCATTTTGAGCGTAAAAATACTTATTTCGAGACATTGGAACAATCCACTTGGTCACTAGAGTTACAAAGAAAAATTTGCACCACTTTGCAACTTTGAATAGATTGAATTTGACTCTTTTTCCATCAAGTGAAAATCCTCCACCGTCGGAAAACCACTCTGAGATAGCCAAAAATGAGAGTTTTTTGTAGAGGATTCCAATGCAATCCTGTAGGATCACTCAAGAATTTTATAAGTATCATGGTATACGAGTAATAGCATGCTGAATTTTTCAGCCATTTTTCACTTTGGACCCTTAAGGGATCAATCCGGTGGAACATAGGTCAGAGTGATTCTGCATGTTTCATTGCAAAAGAGGAACATTCCTAGTGTTAACATACCTATTTAAATGTGTTGGAATAGCCCACTTGGTCATATGAGTTGTAGAACAAAAGTTGCACCACTTTGTAACTTTGCACTACTTGCATTTGATGCTTTTTCCATCAAGTGAAAATCCGCTTCCACGGGAAAACCTCTCTGAGATAGCCAAAACTGATTGATGGGTACGTGCAGGATCATGTTTGGCCAAAAAGTGGCGATATGTAAGTCATATGATGGCCCATGTGGCTGATGACTTTTTTTTACCCAAAATTGATGAAACGAAAAGGGTTTTTAAAGGAGAATCTTAGTTTTCCACCAATATAAATTATGCTTTACTTTGAATTTAATAAATAAATATTATTCATTTTCTATTTGAATTACAACTAAAGTCCTGATTGATAGGTTGAGTGAAAATAATCTATAGCTTTCACACAATATCACATTCTATGCTTTTCATACTATAGGATTAAAAAAATATATATCTAAATTCATGAAGTTTTGACCAAGTTAAGGTCGTTCGACGTACGAGTTTTTATATTTTTTAAGATTTGTAATGAAAAATTCATAAATAATCATTTACTTGGAAAAAATTACAAAAAAATATGCATCACATTGGGACATGAGTCCTCTACTTATATATAAAATATTATAAAAAATAATTGTCATTTTATTGTGGTTAGGGTGGTTAGACATATACCTACTTCTTATTTTTTCCCTGAAATTTAAGTACTACTGCGCTGAAATTTCATTTTTTCACCAAATAGATTTTTTATTTTTTTAATTAAACATAGTAGTTTAGAAACTACATTAAATTTTCTACAGATTATTTTCTTAAATATTTTTGAAATAATATAGATAACTTATTCAAATATTTACGTCAAGTTGCCTAACTCTGATTTTTTGGAATTTTATTGCCACTTAAGGGCCCATTTTTTCCATGATGATCCTGCACATACCCAAAGGTTTTTATATCAGGGCCCAACGTGATCCTGCAGAATTAGATGCAATATTTCTAAGAATCATGGTATCCAAGTAATAGCATGCTAAATTTTCTAGCCATTTTGCACTTTGGACCCTTAAGGGATCGATTTGGTGGAATGTAGCTCAGAGTGATTCCGCATGTTTCAGTGCAAAAGAGGACCATTCCTAGCATAAAAGTACCTATTCAGATGTGTTGGAACAATCCACTTGGTCACATGAGCTGCAGAGAGAAAGTTGCACCACTTTGCAATTTTGCACAGCTTGAATTTGACAGTTTTTCCATCAAGTGAAAATCCCCTGCCACGGGAAAACCACTCCGAGATAGCCAAAACCAAGAGAGGTTTTCGTATAGGGGCCCAACTGAATCATGTAGGATGAAACAATAAATTTATAAGTGAAAGGGAATAATTTTTATGGCATTTGTCTTGGTGACCCTGTAGATTTTGATGGAAAAAGGCATGAAAAATGAGGTACCACCCTAGGGTTTGATAAAATATTACATGTAGAGGTTGTATGATTGTATTTTGAGTTTTTGCAAGTGATTTTAAGAGGTTTTGAGGTAGTTTCATATTCTCGTAAGGTGTGGAACCATTCCTTTCAATAAACCCTCCTTATACTAGCATAAAATAAGGGTTTTGGTTTGGCATGGTGGAGTGAGTTTGTCCTGAGACAAATTGTGGATCTAAGGGTTCGGATACATGATAATTGTTGCCCCAAAAATTTAAGGGGGTTCTTGAATGTTTAAAGGTAGTATTGTTTTTAAATTAGGCCTACTTAGCCTAATGAGGACAACGAAGAAGGAAATTTTTTATGCACATGTTCCAAGATATTCATTATTGATTTTGAAGTATGTGTTCTAACTCAATAGTAGCTATCTAGATCAGTATTTATTTTTGAAGCCATTTGAGAATTTTTCATCAAAACACCACTTGGAGCCTCTTTTCACTTGAAAATTCATCATAAAACCCTTTAGCAGAAACTTCGCCTTTATTTCTTGAATTCCCCTACATAAATAAACACATACACCTAAAATATCCTAATACTAACTTATTGGACACTGATCTAAACTATCAAATTTAAACTACTGTATAGACCATAGAAGTTAATGAACAACTGGAAAAACTCATAAAATCACTAAAATAGGGACTTTATTGACTGTAAATATTGAAGAATACAAAAGATCTTTGTTTTTCTTGACCTTACATGTTTTATGTCACTTCTCTAATCACCTAATGACCTCTTTGAGACTTTGAATACATTAAATATGACCTTTACATGACCTTTTTCACATTGCTTGCATTTCAAAATTGAAATTTTGCAAATTTGCCTATTGAAGGCATTTACAAAACAAGGTGCTACTGCACCAAAAATGAACTCCAAAATTATAGTATTTGAGTAAATAACATTATGTAAGTAAATCTCATTACAATACCTTAGGTAATTCATTCTCACATATGTTTTACAATGTCACTCATACATTCAAGACTCTTTTTAAATGTCTACATCATAGGTGCTCATTATGAGGTTAACTTCAAAATGAGTGACTTGAGATTCCCTCGCTAAGCTTCACACAGTATTTTATAATGGCTTGAAATAAAAATTGAGATTTTTCAAGATCATCAAAATAAGGATGTTTCATTTCTTTTTTGGCTAAGATTATTTTTGATGGTTCATAAATCAACATTTTTTGCAATGAGAGATCAATCAATTTTTAGTAGTTTACCTACAAATATGCAAAGTAAAAGACAAAAAAAAAGAGCATCCAAAATGGAAATTAAATAAAAATATATGGAAGGAACTTATAGATAGGCATGTAGGTAGCAGAACTTAGTCACTCCTAGTCATACATCTTCACTGGGAATTCAAACATACATATTGCACACAACACTTCTCATGAATAGAATAAGTTGAAATTTTAGATGCTCTTATAATATCTACATCATAGTTGCTCATGATAAGGTTAAATTCAAATGAATAACTTGAAATTATCTCACCAAGATTTTCACACACTTTTCTAGTGGCTTAAAATCATGATTGAGATTTGTCAAGATCATCAAAATAAGGATGTTGCATTGCTTTTTTGGCTAACATTCTCTTGGATGGCTCATATATCTGCATTTTTTGCAAGTGGACACAAATCACTGTTTAGTATGTTACTTACAAATAGGCGAAGTAAAAGAAGATTATAGCATTGGAATCAAAAAAATTAATGTGCATACAAGTATAAATTAATAAGAACCAATGTGCATATACTTACAAATCAACCCAACGAACCATTCAGGTTTTCTCTACTCTATATTGTGTCAAGTACTACCTCATGGTCAGACTCATGGACCTTCCACAAGGACTTGTTCAAAGGTCGACCCCCATATTTGGTCAAATGAACATTGGATTCCATGACAAGGTTTGAGTAATGAAGAATCTTGTGATGTGTGTTGAAGTCCTGAAATACCCAATATTTAATAGTCGAATGTGGGTACCTTCTAAGCCACGTTCTAGTAACCACAACTAAGCCTATAGGGTATTCAATGTTTTCTCCATTTATAACTGGGGCCTCCAATTTATTTTTGGCCTCAACACAATGACACAAGTAATATTTTGTTCTCTCTTCGTTGTCTTGATCTGTAATAATTGCATAAACATGCCCTTCATTGATATGTGTAGACAATCTCTTCAAATTAGTAAACATTACGAATATTGTACTAAGTAAGATAACAATATGGAAATTCAAAAAATAAGCAAGTAGATATATCACTTGGTTGAACTACATCTGATATGTGGTCAAAGTCGACCGATGATAACATCTAATCCAACTCCAATGCTATCAGAGGGTGATACATGTGAAGTGGGCTAAGATAACTTGTCAACCATTCATCAACCCACTCCCCTGACTTACAATCATTCCAGGCTTGCATTGTACATGAACAATAAAAGCATGCCATATTTCTTGCTAAACCAGTAATATCTCTACTTATTTAAAATGTGCACGTGTTATATGAAATATGGTTTTATTAATATATTAATTTTCTTGCTCTTTATCTATACCCTCTATCCTAATTCTATATCTCTCCCTTGTACCCTTATAGTAGAGGAAATAGAGGTGAGTGTGTGTGTGAGAGAGAGAGAGGTAGAGGGAGAGTGGGAGAGAAAGAAAGGGTGTGAGAAAGAGAGAGTGGGAGATAAAAAGGGAGAGTGAGGGAGACAGGGAGGGAGAGGGAGAGGGAGACAAATATATAGTGGGAGAGATGGAGATAGATACAAAGGGAGAGAGGGAGTGAGTAGGATAAAGAAAGTGGGAGAGTGGGAGAGTGGGAGAAAGAGAGAGTGGGAGATAAATAGGGAGAGGGGGGAGAGGGAGACGGGGAAAAAGAGATAGTGGAAGAGATGGAGATAGAGAGGGATGGAGAGTGGGAGAAAGAGAGAGTTGGAGAGAGTGGGATAAGGGGAGAATGGGAGAAATATAGAGTGGGAGGGAGAGAGGGAAAGAGTGGGAAAAAGAGAGATTGGAAGAGAAATATGAATTAGGGTTATCCTCTTAATCCCTCAACCCTTGACCCTTAAACCCTAATCCCTCAACCCTTAAATCCTAATAACTCAACCCTGAAACCCTAATCCCTCAACCCTCAACCCTTAAACCCTAATCCCTCAACATCTATAGCCTCTTAATACCTCAACCCTCAACCCTCAACCCTCAAACCCTAATCACTCAACCCTTAAACCCTAATCCCTCAACCTCTATAACCTCTTAATCCCTCAACCCTCAACCCTTATACCCTTAAACCCTAATCCCCCAACCCCTATACCCTCTTAAGCCCTCAACCCTCAACCATCAACCCTTAAACCCTAATCCCTCAACCCTCAACCCTCAACCCTTAAACCTTAATCCGTCAACCCCTATAACCTCTTAATCCCTCAACCATTAAACCCTAATCCCTCAACCCCTATATCCTCTTAATCCATCAACCCTGAACCCTTAATGCTTATACCCTAATCCCTCAACCCCTATAGATTCTTAATACCTCAACCCTCAACCCTCAACCCTTAAACCCTAATCACTCAACCTGTAAACCCTAATCCCTCCACCCCTATACCCTCTTAATCCATGAACCCTCAACCCTCAACACTTAAACCCTAATCCCTCAACCCCTATACCCTCTTAATCCCTCAACCCTAAAACCCTAATCCATCAACTGCGATGCCCTCTTAATACCTCAACCCTCAACCCTCAACCCTTAAACCCGAATCCCTCAACCCGTATAGCCTCTTAATCCCTCAACCCGTATAGCCTCTTAATCCCTCAACCCTCAACACTTAACCCTTAAACCCTAATACCTCAACCCCTATATCCTCTTAATCCATAAACCATACCCCCTCAACCCTTAAACCCTAATCCCTCAAGCCCTATACCCTCTTAATCCATGAACCCTCAACCCTCAACCATTAAACCCTAATCCCTCAACCCCTATACCCTCTTAATCCCTCAACCCTTAAAACCTAATCCCTCAACCCCTATATCCTCTTAATCCTTCAACCCTCAACACTCAACCTTTAAAACCTAATCCCTCAACGCCTATACCCTTTTAATCCATAAAACCTCAATCCTCAACTCTTAAACCCTTATCCCTCAACCCCTATAGCCTCTTAATCCATGAATTCTCAACTCTCAACCGTTAAACCCTAATCCCTTAGCCCCTACATCCTCTTAATCCCTCAACCCTCAACCCTTCAATCCTAATCCCTCAACCCCTATACCCTCTTAATCCCTAAACCCTCAAACCTTAAACCCTAATCTCTCAACCCCTATACCCTCTTAATTCATCAACCCTCAACCCTCAACCCTTAAACCCTAATCCCACAACTCCTATATCCTCTTAATCCCTCAACCCTTAAACCCTAATCCCTCAACCCCTATACCCTTTTAATCACTCAACCATCAACCCTCAAATTTTACACCCTAATCTCTCAACCCCTATACCCTCTTAATTCTTCAAATCTCAATCCTCAACCCTTATCCCATCTTAATCCCTCAACCATTAACCCTCAACCCTTAAACCCTAATCCCTCAAACCCTATACCCTTTTAATTCATGAACCATCAACCCTCAACCTGCAACCATTAAACCCTAATACCTCAACCCCTATACCCTCTACCCTAGAACCTCTTAATCCCTCAACCCTAAACCCTGAACCCTGAAACCCTAACCCTCTACCCTCTACCCTCTACCATCAATCCTCTACCCTCTACCCTCAACCCTAATCCCCCAACCCTTAAACCAGCTTAGTAAATTCTCTAGCCTAATCCCTCAACCCTCTTGACCCTTAATTAATCAACCCTTAAACCCTTAAACACTCAACCCTAAACCCTTAACCCTCAACCTTCAACTCTTAAACCCTAAACTCTTAACCATCTAACCTCTACCCTCAACCATCTACCCTCAACCCTCAACCAGATACCCACTACCCTAAATCCTAATACCTCAATTCTCAACCCTTAATATTTGAACCCCTATAACCTCTACCCTATACATTGGACCCTCAACCCTAATCCCTCGACCCTATACCCTATACCCTCAACCCTCAACCTTAAACCCTCAATTCTCAACCCTCAACCCTTAAACCCTAAACCCTCTACCCTCTAACCTAAAAATTAAACCCTCAACCCCTAATCCCTAAACCCTCAATCCTTAAACCCTAAACCCTCAACCCCTATATCCTCTACCCCTTATATTGGACCCTAAACCTAATCCTTCAATCATATACCCTAAACCTTTTACCCTCAACCAAGTAAACCCTTAACCCTAAGCCCTTCAACCCTAAACCCTTAAATCTTCTTCCTATTAACCTCAACCAAACACCCTCTACCATCGACCCTATTCCCTCAACCCTCAAACATTAATCCCTAATACCCTAGAAACCATCAACCCTATAAGTCCTCCAGCCTTATCCCTCAACCCTATATACCCTCAACCCTTATCACTTTCTCTCTATCTATACATCTCACCTCTCCCTCCTTCCCTCCCTCCTACCCTCTCTGATTGTCTCTATCTTCCATCTTCCTCTTTTTACGTACCTCTCATTCAATCAATCCCTACCACCATCTCTTGCTCCCTCTATCCATCTCTCTCTATGTCCCTCCAACTCTATACCACTCTCTCCCACTCCCTCTCTCTCCCTCTCTCTCATGTCTCTCCCTCCTACCCCCTCTCTCTCTCAAGTCTCTCCCTCTGGAAACCTACCTAAGTAAATATCTCTCTATCTCTCTCTATCTCTCTCCCCTCTCTCTATCTATCCCTTGCACCCTATCTAGATAAGTCCCTGTCACTCCACCCCCCTCTTTCTCTACCTTTATCAAGTCACTCCCTCCCACACCTTCTCCCTCTCTCAAGTCTCTCACTCACACTCACTCTCTCTCCCACTCCCTGTCTCTCATACTCCCTCTCACTACCTATCTCTCAAGTCTCTCCCTCTCAGCCCCCTCACACTCTCAAGTCTCTCTATTTCGCACCCTACCTACATAAATCTCTCTTTCTCTTTGTCTCTCTCTCTCCCCCCTCTTTGTCTCTCTCCCTCTCTCTCAATTCTCTCTCCCATGCCCCCTCTCTCTCTCCCTCCCTCTATCCCTCCCATGCTACCTAGTTAAGACCCTCTCACTCCAACCCCTTCTCTCCCACTCCCTCTCTCTTAAACTTTCACTTTCACCCCCTCTCCATCTCTCCAGACTCTCTCTCTCTCTAAATTATCCCTCTGTATGAAGAAATATGTAGATACATATATACATACATACATACAAGCATAATACATGTGTACATACAATCCCACATCCATACAAGAATACATACATACATGTGTAGATAAAATCTTACATACATACATGCATACATACAATATACATGCATTGATACATACATGGATACTTACATACATGCATACATACATGACATACAAGCATACACGTACATACAAACATACAAATATATAGAAATAAATTCAATATATTGGCATTTAACATAAAGGAGGACATAACACGAGCATGCTATAATGCACTCGCATTATTCCCTAGTTGATATGTTTCCTGCAAAAGCGAAAACCATGTCAAAATTGAGATATAATGCGAGCACGTTATAACTCACTCGCATTATAATGCTAGTGCATTATAGCACTCTCATATTATATCTTACTTTGGGAACTCCAAAGCCTTAGGATTGGTATTTTCCTTGGAATACCAACCCAAAGGCTTGGAGGGCATTCCCAATGACTAGATACATGTTTTTAAAAAATCTACCATATTTCACATAATCGAGTTTGTGCTCACCGTCTAGATTACGTGTGATTCAATATCGAAAAAATTCGCACACATGGGTAATGTTAAGTTCTCTCTTAGCTATCCAATGATGTAATTTTTTTCACTTTTTGAAAATGTTAAGCCTTTCATCCATAATTTTTTTTATTTATATGTCTCTTTTTTTCCAAAAAGCAGTGTGATATTTTTTTTGTTATAAATTAACCGTTCCTAAAATTTTCAAATAAATTACATTTTTAGAAACTAGACTCCATTCTAAAAATATTAAAAAAATAAAAAATAAAAATTCAATTAGTTTGCAAAATTTGTAGGGGTAGCACGACCAAAATTTTATTTTTTAGGAACTGTCCACTTCAAAAATTAGTAAAAAATCAAATATTGATTAAAAAATTATCAGAAAAATTGTGCATCAACTACGTACTATTAGCTAACTTTTGATTATTATGATTTTAAAAATACTTAAAAAAAGTTCATCGTGTGAGAGTCATACAAGAGTTGCTATGTTATTTTTTTTTGACAAAAAACAACACCAATTTGTGAACATCCCTCTTTTGAACCCCTTAGTCTCATCCATTTTAAAAATAAATTAGTAGTTTAGAAATTAGAGTTGGAGAAATTCGATCCTTGTTTTTGTTCCATCTAAAATTTTTGAGTGTAACTATCCTCAATTTCACGTCCAAGGTCAATATTTTTTTATTTCAGAAAAAAGTTGTCCACTTAAGTCCCCTTTTTGGGAATTATCTTGGTGCACTTACCATTGGGGAGAAGCTCATAATCTATTTGATGCTTTGGTACATGGTTATTCATGCTGTTAACATTGTGTTTAGAGTTGGTAAGTTGATGCAATGTGGATTTGTAATGCATTGTCACGATCCATTGGTTTTCTTTGGTAGCTTGTTTGTCCATTTTTTGTGCTCTAAATCATTATATTCTATTGGTTCATGTTTCCTTTTGGACAGTGACATATTTTGTGTAGTGATCTACTTTATATGCTTTTCACAGTGGTTACTTATCCTGCTTGGTCTAGTGGTTGAGATTTTTAAGAAGTTTTTTTAATGAAAGTGCACATTGTGTTAAAAGAGCTTTCTTTTGGATGCTTGAGTTTTGATGTAATGGTTTATCTTGGAATAATCTTAGTATAAATCCTCTCACATTTTCATGTGACTCAATGTATCAGTACTAATCAAAGAATTTTTTTTTACGAGGAGACAATGGAGGATGAAGTTTAACATGGCAAAAAATGTGGTATGTTCAAGTAACTAGTCTTCAATCCTTGATGACAAAGATCACCATGACATGTTAAGGTATAATGTTTCAGTTAATATTTATTAGGTTGACCATTATTAGTTTAATATTGGCTTCATTGTTACTACTTTGCTATAAGAAAGGAGATCTTTTCCAGTTTGTGGTACATTCAGCTTGATTTCTTCTAAGTTGTCCTCACATGGTATTTGAGTGGCACTTTTTATGCTTGCACAAAGAATACTAGTTTAGGTGCATAAGAATTTCATTAATAATTGATCATTATCAAGTTGATCTTGGCATTTAATATTAATTCACTTGGTTCATTTTCTTATATCTTCTTAGCATAATTGATATATGAGGTTGTTATGCTTTCTTGAGATGGTTTTTTCATTTCATATCTTCATGGTTACTTCACATTTTCTTGGTGTGATTGGCTATGACACGGTGATTGATATATATATGAAGTCTTCATTTGGCTCATATATTTA
Organism: Sequoiadendron giganteum; assembly: GCA_007115665.2. Classification (NCBI taxonomy): domain Eukaryota; kingdom Viridiplantae; phylum Streptophyta; class Pinopsida; order Cupressales; family Cupressaceae; genus Sequoiadendron; species Sequoiadendron giganteum. Next base: position 521,270,409 of record CM021100.1, on the reverse strand, counting down.
CAATTGTCTTGATATCATAACTGGTATCTAAAGATGAAACATTGATATCGATTAATAGTGCTTTGTTTTCAAATATTGATACATAGGAACCGTTAGCCTTGGTTTGAAGTTCTGGATATGGATCTTTGAGATGTTGCTTGGATAGTGGCAGTCTAGTGAAAGAGTTTGTTTGGTATATCAATGACAGTGCATATTCTAAATCTCTCTTAGAGCTTTTCATGATTAATCTTACCCCTACTAATGTTATTTATATTATTGAGAAGGTTATGTGTATGGTTCAATGACATTTCAGTGCTATGGTTTAGGGGGAGCAAGGCTACTTGGTGAACATTGTTTATGCAGTTGATTACTATATTTGTTGGTTGTTGTATTTCATGTCATATTACAGGTTTCTTCCTTTTTCCTTGTGACAAAAGGGGGAGAAAATGATGGTTCAGTGGTTAGTTCATATGGCTAAGTTTTTTCCATCAAGGACAAAGGGGGAGTTTGTTGGCTTCTTGTGTGGTATTTTTCCTTGATGTCAAAATTGTCCTGGGTTGGTGCCTTGACATTTCATAGTTTGGAGTTCTGCATTTAATATGCTTTGGTTATATATTTCAGTTCTTTCATACATGTTATTTGGCATGATCAAATTTCAGTGATTACATGGCGTTGATAAGGAATATATAGATGAAGGTAATGTTGACATTATTTTATGACATTTGTATGTATTCACAAGGTATTTAAAACAATGTGCTTCACCTTGGTTGAAGTCTTCTAGTACACATTCTTATACATCTTGGTTGATAGAAAAAGGTGAATACTTGGAATTTGGCTTAGAATTGGTATTCAAATAATTTTCTTTATTATTGATCAAGCCCTTCACATTTTGCATATGATATTAAATTATCATCGGGCTAAATTTTTATTTGGCAACAATTTTTAGGGTGATATTGTACCGAGATTTTTATGTTTAACATGACAATGATATTGTATTGAATCTCACATAAACATCAGATTACACCTTATTTGTTTGGTCATTAGGTTTCATTGAATTCGACTTAAGTTATAAGTCAGTCTTGACTAAACTTGGATAGTCACTTTTCATTATATTTCACATAATGTATTTTGGCTTAAACTCAAGCCGATCATATTTTATTTAGCTCATTTGAACTTTAGTGTTATCGACTTAAGCATTGGGAGACTTGGATAGTTGATGACATATTTCACATTGGCACTATGATTGTTTGTATTGGCCTAATCATAAATTATATCATACTTTGTCTTGGATAGTCGAGGGCAAAGAATGTCTTTGAGGTCTTCATGACTCACATGGACAGTAATGAACATGTGAGTAGGTTGACTTTGCAATGACACCTACATTGTATGATGATGACTTGGAAAGTCAAAATGTTTGTCGGTTCACATGGTTTTTGAATGATGATTAGCATCATTTGTGAATTTCAATTTATTATAAAAAACTTCAAAGTTCTCGAATGTCATTGAAAACAAAAGGTAAAGAGAAAAACATGAGAAACCCTAGCCACCATCCAAACTCATAGAGTTGGTATTGAGACTTTCGTGAACTTTTGTTTGAGCTAGCTAGAATGAATGAAGAAGTTGCAAGGAAGTTGTTTGTCTCATAGCTAGACATGAAGGTATTCTTGGTGCATTATATGAGATTTATGTTTGATGTTTGGCCAAGATAAAATGAGGTTAAATCTTGAATTGAATATCGTAAAACTGTTTCTATGTTTGTAGCAAAAATAAGTTACAGTTAATTGTTTCGGCTACTCGAGTTTGAGCTCAAGAGTTCTGATGCTTTTACACAAGTTTTCTTTGTTTATTTAAAGCATGGATTTCTTCCATTTCAAGATGAGAGATTTAAAAGGGAATATGCAGAGATTATAAAACAGGTCTTTCGTATTTATGTGAATGTATCTATGAAAAAAAGAGAGATGTTTTGAGTATTCTTTAAGACAAATAGAAAGTTGTGCTATATTGAAAATATGTTTATTGTTTTAGAAGATTTTGGTATACAAAATTATTCAGTGGACTTATTGAAAATCTCTCATACTCTTCTATTGAAATTCTAGAGTTGCAAAATCTACATTTCTAGGGTTTTGATAGGATGCTATAAATGTGATATGTTAAAAGGGGTTGGCGCTCCTATTGAAGTTGGTGCTTCAGGATTTTTGGTGTTGACTTGGTGCTCCACCATTGTAATAGAGTTGGTACTTTTTTGAATGAATAAAAAGATCAATTGACAAGTGGTTTTTTATACCCCAAGAGGTTTTTTCCACTTGGGAAAATATCGTGTTATGTGATGTAATTTGTGCATTCTATTTTTTAGTGCATGAGATTAAACTTTTATGTTTTTCATTTCAGTCACATGTTAGTACAAATATTCTCATACTTGTATAAATTTATAAATGTGTCATAAAAGTGTTCAAACTTATACATAAATTTATGTGAAAATAAATCACTAAAAATAGTTGTTCAAGCAATATAATATGAACAATTACTATTATGTTTTGACATGGTTAAGGAGAGTCTTTGTGATCAATCATTTTGTTGTTAAAGTTTGTTGACTTATCCATGTTCACTCTACAAGTAAAAGGTTACATAATATTGTTTCAAGGTCTTAGTTAAGTTGGTCCTAGTTCAAGTTGTAAGTCAAATGAAAATTTTATAATACTATGATTCACCCCTCCCTCTTAGAGTATTTCATCTTCCAATAGGAGAGTGAAATATATTTTCAGCAGTGTGTGAACCAGTTTGGTAGAACTATTTTTTTTTGGATGGAGAGAAATGCATTTTCTCCATATTATTCTAGTGTTTTGGTTCAAATATTGCAGATTTGAAAGATGGTTTATAATAATGTTCTTAGTGTTCTAGAAAAAATGCTTGTGATTTGTTGCTATAGAAAAATTTCTCTAGAGCTCCTGTGTGTTTTTGCTTAGTCTAAATGGATTGTTGAAGAATGTTTTGTGGATTAAGATTGTTGTAGTTTCTATGGATGTACTTGAAGGTTTCTAAGAGATGTTAGATTTTTTTGTGAAGTGTGTTGGCTGATCCACATGTCATCATCTTGCTGGAGACGTGCATACTTCAAAGATCATTGGTGTTTTCATTAGGTTTGGCTGACCTGGTGTTTACACATTACATAAATATTTTCTTCAAATTAAGGAAGCACGTGATTGATCCAAGATTTTGTCTAGGTCCTAATTATATGTGTAATCGTTCCTCTCGCATTCTTATCCACAAAAATAATTTTGAGTAGCCAACCTAATTTGAATTTGTAAAATGAAGGATGTATAGCCAACGTTGGATAAATTTTCTAGTGTTGAAGATGGTATAAAAGAAAGTTAAGATGTTGCGAATTGTGTAACAAGAAAGTGAAGTGTGCAAACAAGTACGATAAGAAGAGTGTGTAAGAGTGAATCAAGGAAATAGTACTTTGATGGTTTAGATTCCTAAAAGCAATGAGATGATGATGTTTGCAATCTTTTGATCAAGCTACGAATGTGTGGAACCTATTGTGGTGGATCAATATTTATCTTTTCTTTATCTGTAGGTAATGTCCCTCCTTTTGGACAATGATTCCTATTATAGGAAGTGAGCCTTTGTAGCTGGGCAGTGAGCCTTTATATCCGATGTTGCTTTATTACGATATTGTGAGCTAATCCTCATCGTGGTTTTTTTCTCATTGGGTTTTCCACATAAATATGATGTCTTTGGTGTTTACTTTCTATTATTTTTATTTCATGATTACAATTAATAATAGATATAATTAAAGTGGAATTTATTAGGGTTAGAAGTAAACTAATTTGATAAAACTAATTCACCCCCCTCTCAATTGTCATGTGCATTTCAATAAAGTTGTCATGACAAGTAGATTAATTAACATGGCTAGTTAAATTGGAGAACTGGCCCAACCTTAGAGTGGATTGTAGTTTTTTTTGTATGATTTTAACAAAATGTATGCTAAGAGGAAAGACTATAACCTATGGGACCTTAACCTTTGGAAGCTAGTAGTACTTAATGTGTTTGTGGAAGTGGATGTGATGATGGAATTAAAAAAGCATTATGATCCCATGGATAGGAAGATCAAGAGTGAAAATGGCACTTTAGTCCTCCAAGTGACAAGGGATAAAATTGTTGAGGTATTTGGGTTGAACCTGAATTATATAGTTGGTATCAAGCATGTGGGTTTATATGGTGAGTATGACAAGAATAGATTTGCATTCATGAATAGATTTCTTGTAAGGCATAGAAAGAGAAAGGATATATTTATCCCTAAGGATATAGAGACCTTTGAGTGAGGAATTTTTTTTACTATTTCAAGAACACATAGTATTGTTTGAATCAAGTTTTGTCTTCTAATTGTGATGCAAGGAAAACCATTGAATACAAATTCCAAATTCAAACATGGGTTTTGATTATGCTACTTATATTGCAAAGAAAATGCATAAGGATTTTATCAATCTAATGAAGGAAACTCTCCCTCTATCTTTTCCACATTATTCTCTTTTGATGCATATGCTTCTATTTGTTGGTCAAGAGAAATGTAAGAAGAAGCCTAGATTAAGACAAAAGGATAATGAGAATAATAATATTTTAGTCCAAATGTGGACACATTTAGGGTTAGGATTGTTCCAATTCCAAATATTTGATGTTTTATAATGTCATCGGGTTTGGTATTCTGGAGAGTTTAAGTGTGGCACCCATTCACAAGATTTCAAAATTAATTAGAGAGATCATGCACCCCAATGAAGTGGCAAGAGCAACTACAAAGAATAATTAGGTAGACTCGTTTCCACACTCAGAATATCAAGACTTATGGATCCAAAGTAGCACCAAAATCCTTGCCCCTATATGTATGTGACCGATTAGAATTTATGGAGTTGATGTGGAAAAATAATTTTATGGACCTAGAATTGTTCATAAAACCTAGGAAGGAAATTATTCTAGTGCCCCAATATTCATTTTCCTACATTAAAGCTACTACCATTGAAGCATATGAAAAATTTGGAATCATGGTAAATAACCTCAGGTTACCTATTAACGAGGTTAGGAGTTTTGACATAAAAGTTTTTGTGCATGCAAAGCAAAGAAGCAAGGGTTTATCTAAGTTGTCTCACTATTTCTTGTACATAGACGATGTGTTGAGAAATATGACTATTGATGGGGTTGTTATATCTAGAAAAAAGGAATGGGAAACAATATGTGAGACTGAGGAGAGTATTATGAAGAGAAATTCCTTCTATGTGAATCCTTTTGAAAGGGATTTTGTAAAATTAAAGGATTGTCAAAGTGGTCATTTTAAGGCAAAGGTAAAGGAGGCTATTGAGAGAGCACAAGCTATTTTAGAGCATAAACCTCATGCTATGGATATTCTAAAGAATCTTGTAGATTTTCAAGGAGAAGGTGTTTAAGTAATTTGGGAGGAACAAATTGCAGAGCATGTAGCCGGTGATGAGGAGCTAGAGAAGAAGTTTCATCCTCCTAATATTGATGATGCTCTTGACTTAGAGGTTCCCCATGATAGAATTGTCTAATGGCATTATAATGAAGAGGTTGATGATGATCCAAGGATCAAGGCCTGTGATGAGTTCCTTGTGGATGATGCATTTGTGAAAGCTAAGGAAATCAAAGAATTCATTATTCAATAGAGTAGTGAAATAAAGGAAAGGATTGAACTAGCAAAGGATAATGTTAATCCTTCTCAACAAGAGGAGGCTAAGAAGGAAAAGGAAGAAAATATTATGGTTGAGATTGCATATATTACTCCTACTGAGGTTAGGACTATTGTCATAGAAAGTGGAATAATGTTACTACTAAGGTGCACCATCACCTCAGCTATTGCACTTGATGCAATAAGAAGAGACCCTCAGGATTCTATATCTAAGGAGCATTTAGACAATAAGGTGTTTTGGTTTGGTTATATTTCAAAATTGCATTCTCATGCAATTTGGTCTATGACACCCAAAATTGGGAAGCATGAGGTTCCAATGGCTATTGAACAGGTCATTTGCTCCATGGTAGTGAAGAGAGCTACAAATATGACTCATGTCCAAGTAGTTAAGTTAATTGTTCATGTTATAATGCTCTGTAGATACAACACAAATTTCTCATAAGAAATACGATTCCTTGATGAAGGAGTAAAACAAGGCTTTTGATGAAACTAATAAGATGAGATCCATTGTTCAGGCTAGCGAATTTGTAGTACCTATCTGATTTGCTTATATTTTCAGACAATACTTTTATTTTGATAGACCATGATACTATGTTGTTATTTGATCGCTAACATTGGAGTGATGATGGTTGTTATATTGTGATGTGATGGTACACTTTATGGATGATTATGGATAATGACATGATTTTTGGTTAGCATAGCTGATTATTTAAGTTGATATTGATATATGCTCAAATGTCATTAATTGATGTTTTAGTATCGTTAGTTTTGATGTGACATTGTATTGCTGAACGGAACGGATTGCATCACTCACTCATGAGCACCCTGTGATTCCACAATCCTCTCTTCATAGTGTGATTGATTATGATATATATACATGTGCAACATATGTTTTATTACATGATTGTAGGTATATTCCATCCACTCCTCCTAGATTCACAGGTTTGAGTGTGTCCATTTCCAACATATAGTTGATTGGGAGATAATAACGGGTTTCTTTGTCAAACCACAACCATAGTCACAGTGTGTCATCAGTCTTTGTTTTATTATGCTTTGTTTGTTTTTTCAACATTTTCCTTGTCATTTATTTATTTTGCAAGGTATGTTCTATGAGAAATTATTGTTTAGATGTTTTTAAGTGATTATTTAATTAATCTTTATTAATGTTATTAGAAGCTTTTAATTTGATTTAATTAATTAAATCTAATTTATTTTGTAAACTGATTTAATCTTTGAGATTAAATTTATTTTATAAAGTGATTAAATTAATTAGATTAAATTTAATTAGAAGTTATTATGTGATTTTGAATTATTAAATGCATAAATATCTTGTAAATATTTTAGAGGGATTATCTGTGATTTGGTTGGAAAGATATTTTATTTGTGACATGTGTTAGAAAAATTAAACATTGTTGCTGGGAATTAATTCACGAATAGAGTTATTGCTTAACTAAATGAGGAAAGAGGCTACTTCATGGCAATGAGAAAATATATCTTTTGGGAAGAGGTTGTTGAAAATTGGTTTGTTGAAAATTGGGGAAGAAGTTCTCGGGAAATGTTGGCTTTGGTTTTGTTTCCATCTTTCTAGAAAAAGGAATATTTGGAAGAAACTTTTGTAGATTTGGAAATCTAAAGGTGAGGCTCTACATCAATCTTCATTTCTCCAAAATTTTGGAAAAGGTTATTTAATTTTTTTATTTAAATTTAAAATGGAAAAGCTATTAGAATAATTTTTTGTTTTTGAAAATATTTCTTGTACAAACAAGAATAATTTATTTATTGAGAAGCTTTATATATATTGAAGCTTTATGTAGAAATTGTTTTAAGCTTTGAACCTTTGTAGGAAATTTATTTTAAACAAAAGAATTCCCAAAGAGAAAAAAATAGAAATTTCTAAAAACCTCTATAGGAGGGGGTTTAAAATATTCTTGTCAATTTGTGGAAAATCTTGTTTGCATGGGAAAAGATCTTCTTATAGAAGAATATTGTGTTTCTTCAAATATATTTATTTGGCTAGAGAAATTACAATCCTCTAGTAAATTTTCAAAATATCCTTTGTAGAAAATTCTATGGGAAAAATTGCCCAATTGGACAATCATGTTGATGAATTTATATATATATATTAATATATCTACATATATTAATATATATACATATAAACATATACAAATATATATATTTTTTCATATGTTATTGATATCTCTATAGAAATACCATTTTGAAAATTTATATTATAAAAAGCAAGATTAGAAATGTCCCTACGTGATTTCAAATAAATCATAGTTCTTTGAAAATTTAAGGTTTTGAATATAGGTGTGGGGGGAGGCTGGGGTTGTTCCCACAACCTCCGCCCATAGGCAAGCGGATGGTGGGGGTAGCGTAAGTGCTACATCCCCATAGCTTGCACCCTCATGGGAGCCGACTCTTTACAAAGGTCGGCACTGCCAATTGACTACGGAAACCATACAAACTCGTTTGCCTTCATAAGTTTCATTTGTTTATTTTTTAGGTATTAAAAATATATTATATATATTGTGCATATATATATGCATGAATATATATATAAATATATATTTGTATATTTATATATATATTAATGTATATATGTGTATATATATATAATTTATAATTTGTATTGTAATTAGTTTAGATATTTATATTATATATATATATACTTAAATATATGTAATTGTATATATGAACATACGTGATTATATATATATATTTAATATATATATAAATTTAAATGTATTTTTATAATTGGTGCATGCAAATGCACTAATCAAATGCTTTTAAAATAAAATGTTTCAAAAGAGGAAGTTGATTTTTATATTGCTGTAAATGAGAAATTGAATTAGATATTAGATTTAATTTCTCTATTGTTTGTAAATGAAATTGTATTAAGATAGATTATTTGAAGCAATGTATTATTGTTTTCTTGGAATCATAAATTGGATTTATGAAATCCTAATGGTAGTTCATATTGCTTGCCTAAATATCTTATTAAACTATGATTTCTCTTGTTCATGTAAATTGGGGAAATCAATTAGTTGTGTATGTAAGTCTTCTAGATGATGTTATTTTATGAGGGGGTTGTTGTGATTTATAGTTCCACCCACTTGGTAGTGATTTAGTTTAAACACCTGGTTACTACGAGGGAGATGTGTTGCCTCTTGTATTTTGGCTAGGGGTTTATTATCCATTTAGTGCACTTTTTCTTACCCTTGGTTTTTGTATTAGATCCTTGTGTTTTCAGTAGGTGTATGGATCTCAATGGGGGCCAATACACAAAGTGGTGCTAGGGTAACTCATGTGAGAGTTAGCTAATTCAGTGGAAATTAAATAAATATATTATGGGAAAGGATAGCTTACAACACTTAACTTGTTAATTGTGCCTCGCTCATGGGCTCAAGGGCTTGCTTAGACTTGGGATTTAATTGTGCCTCACTCATGGGCTCAAGGGCTTACTTAGACTCGGGATGAGACAAGAAGGCTTGGAATGGAAAGATCATTATCTTGTCCCTTTCAAAGATATTTGATTTTTCATTGATTTGCAAGTGGGGTTGGGGGTTGTGAGAGGCTACCAAGGTAACCCAAGATGGGAGTCGAGGCCTATGAAGATCTTCCAGGGTAACCTATGCAAATTTGTGATGATACTCCTCCTAGAAAACTGTATATATTGTGTAGTTGATACACTTGATTCTTTTACTCTAGAAGCAATGCAACCTTCATGTATTGTATTGTATTTGTTAAGTATAGTCTTGTGATTTACTTGTGTCTAGAGGTTGTTGGTTTTTTCTAGGAATCCCCTTTACTATCTCCTAGCATGGGGGTGGGCCTTTGGGTACCATTTGGTTGGGTGGAACATGTACCTTACATCATCTGGTTTCTACTTCATGTTAATGATAGTGGGATCTTGTAGATTGGAGAGCTCATGTGCTCCAGTTATTATGTTCTAGTTGATTTGTATCTATTCTTATGATCTATTTTACTAGTTGGATAATTATGTTTATGTACTAATCCTCATTTTTAGTTGAGGAGGATCTTTGTAACATTGTAATTGTAACATTATTGTATGAACTAACTCATTTTTTAAATGAGATTTGTAACTTCTTTATAGAATGAATGAAATCTATGGATGATTCTTTAATGTACGCTTTATCTTATGGAATGTATTTAATGCATTTCAATGTATGATCTTTATTTCATGAGTATTATTTTATATGCTATGGATTAGTTTACTATTATACATTTTTGGATTCGAATGTAAGCATTGTAGTGTACCTTAGTGGATGTATGTGTTAAGTGTAGTTCACTTTACTTGTTTTTGAAAAGATAAGCAACATTTATAGGGTGTCGTACCCTTTACACAAGGAGCCACAAGGGCCAAAAGAAACAAGCAAGGTTTTGAAAGGACCAAGAACCTTTTAAAAAGCTAAGCAAAGGACACGATGAAACATAATAGAACATCACCTGCACATGGACCGTAGAAACATAACAGAGGACAAACAACACCTAGTCACCAGACAACCAGGAGTGACAAAACACATAAGACCAAACAATAGTCCAAAAATAATAGATAACAAAGCTATGAGCCAGAAAATAAACCACATCACAACAATCCCAAGAGATTTTTTGAAACAACCTATCCACAAACCACCACCAGCAGTAGGACTACAACAAATCTTCCGGTCATTAGAGTCAAACCTGATCCAAATAGGCTCCTACCAAAAGACCGAGGGCCCAAAAAAACCACCAGGGATAGTCACTAGTAAGGAACAACCACAGTAAGGTGCATCGAACCCTAAACAAAAAACCAACCCCACCTCAATAGGGGAAATGAAAGGGGAAGGGAACAAGGCAACAGGAGCACTAAAAAATAATTCTAGCAACCCAAAACTCTTCACCTCAATAGAAGAGTGCAACAACAAAGCTGAGCAATAGGTAGTCAGAAGCTCACAGTAGCACCACCACTCCCCTCCAGCCAAGCCAAACAAAATCTCCACCTCCATAGGAGAAGCCAGTCAAGGGGCCATTTGGAAGAGAACACCATTTCCAACAAGAACCACACCCACCACCTCAAAAAAGGACTCCACCTCAATAGTAGTCACAAGAAGAGGAGGCAAGTAGAAGGAAAGAGTGGAGAGACTAGTCACAATACTCAACCACCACCAAGCATTACTTTCAACCAGAACCCCAAACACCACCTCAAAAGGATAAGACTCAACCTCAATAGGAGTCACAAAATGAGGAACTAGGAGAAAAATAATAATAGAACTTGCAGCACTAATACTCATTAACCACACCCACTTTGGGTGAGAAACAACTTGACATCCAAAGGAGACTTGGAGCCAACCCCCATCAAACACCTTTGCAGCAAAGAACAAGCAACACCTAACCACCAGCACAGACCATTCTGCACTACATAAGCACCATACCTCCATCTCCCCATGAAGAAACCGGAGATGACCTCAAAAATATTTTTCCCATAAGTAAGCAACCAGAGCCCCAAAGGGTTTGAGAAAACACCTCCTTACCAATAAGACCAGCAGCACACAACTGAAGCTCAACCAAGAGAGAAGTGAACAAAAGCTTCTTCAAACACTGGGTGGAGAAACCCCAAAGCAGGCTCGACATTAAACTCTCCTGAGACCAAAATTCCCCAATAAACACAAACCCCACAACCTCCAAAGCCAACAGATGGAAAGCAAGAGTGTAGAACCAGCAGCCCACATACAAGGACATAAGAAACCCCAGAATCAGGAAGAGCCCAATCCACTAAGTAGCAAAGAGACCCACACAAAAATGAAAAGACTGATCCACCATGAAGAAGCACTGACAGAACATGCTAAGAGGGAAGCAACTGGGAAGTTACAATCGAAAAACCTCAACCTCCACCCATCCCAAGAAGGAAAAGAATAAGACAAAGAGAAGCACACCAAACAAGGGAGGGACCAGAATCCCAAATTAGAGCCCTGCCATATACCTCAGAGAAGTCTCAAGCAAGATGAACCAGGGAAGAGCAAAGACATCCAACACCACACACAGCAAGGGCAAGACACAGAGTTTAGTAAAGCAAGATTGAACTCTCCCATAGACCAAGCCACCCACAAGCCTCGCAGGGGTACCCAGATAAAGCCACTGGAGGCACCAAGAAATATGCTTCCATTGTGTTTGCGTCATCCTCTAGAGTTACATGGTGGGGTGTTACAAAATCAATAAGGGCATTGCCTTTGTCATCTTCTTCTTCTTCTTTAGATTTTTCTACATAAGACAGGAAGACCTTAGCCTTAAGGATTAATGATTTGAATAATTAGTTAGAGATAGAGAAGCAAAATGTGAAGAAGGCCAAAAATTGAAACTATTAAGGTGGAAAAAAATATTTTTGAGGATGCATTAAAGTATAGAGTGACCAATTTGTTCAATAGGGTTGATGATATGTGGTTTTCCTATAGGAACATCCATGAAGCAAACATAAGGTATTTGTAGGTTAATGAAGATTTCTTGAATGAATGGAGCAAATAGAGCACTAGGGTAGGGGCTTTAAAATAAATGATTTCTAAGATGTGAAAAGGTCTTGAAGCTCCTACAAATGTTACTAAGATATTACAAACCATTGAGCAAATTAATGAAATAAAAAACTTCCATGGGAAGTTAGAGATGCAAATCTAGAACTAACCAAAAATATTCAAAGAAATGGAGGAGCAAGGCATGCCCAAGATACTAAATCATAAGGGTGGGTTAATAGAGTTTGTTGAGTGGAAGCATGAGTTGGAATAATGATTTCCACAGGATAAGATGGTGTTAACTATAACTGATTACTCTATGTTGAAACCTCACATTGACAATATCACTACGGTTGAGATTGGAATGAATATATTTGTTAAAGAAATCGGATCTTTAATTGATGTAAGGTATGCTCAATATAGTGCAAAGGTGCAGACTTTGATGGATATGAAATGGCCTACTAAAGATGAGTACAACATATGGTTGGAGAGGTTCATAGAATGAACCTATCTATGAAAGGGAGATGGCACACATGGTGAATAACAAATGGGGGAGAAACAATGAATAGCTCAAAGTTAGTAAAGATCATGATTTTGTTGAATTACTACAAAATATTATTCTCTCCTAGCATAAAGATTGGTGGCACAAGTGTTGACTTGGATAGGTTGATTTCTCTCTTTTTGTTGATTTTCATGCTTTATGATTTTGTTGACTGGGCATGCACGTGGTTAACAATTTTTCCCATGAAGAAGATATTTTGGTTCTATTACAATGAGTAAAATATTCCTTTTGGAAGGCAAGTGTATCTTCTTCAGCAAATAGTAATGAATTTTGTCTTATAAACTTTCCCCCTTATTTTAATGATGCAAATATAACCATTTGGGAGAATCTTGAAATTTAAAAGGAAATGTATGTCGAATGAAAATGACTCTCTAATTGTAATTTGGTCTGATGCTTGTTTCTCTCATGTGTCTATAAATGGGAATTCATGGCTAATTACACAGGTCTTTTGATGGTTAAGCAATTTCGAGCTCATATATGAGTAATTAGGATACTTTCAAGCACAAAGGAATAGATTAGTGCTAAGTATTAGGAATGTATTCAAGTATGTACTGTGCTTAATTGTTCTACAATAGAAAAGATATATGAATGATAATTGCAATTTCCTAGATTAGTTTCTCTCCTTTGTATTTTTGGCTTTAGAATTATGAATAAAGGAATCAAGGTTCATCCATCTTCAATAACTCTGATTGAATGTGTTATTTCATCTTTCTTTATAGTTCAAAGAGCTAAGTAAGTGCTTAATTGAGATCATAGATTTGTAAGTAAAACTCAAGGATTGTTAATAAGTTTCTAATTTTGGACATATCGAGTTGTGTGTTACAAAGTAATATACAATATTCTACAAATACTTATTTACATTTTCTAATATATTATATTTTATTGCATAATCCATCACCCTTAGATAAGGCACTGGTCCATTTATTTAGTCATCTTTGATGTTAGTCAGCTACTTGTACCTAACAAAGAACACAAATCTTAACAACAATTTTTGACACACTTAAAATTGCAGTATAGTTGTATGAAGTACCGGTCATTCCTATCTATAGGTACAATTCATTAAAGGGTCTACCAAATCCTTAAGGAATATTATTTATTTGCATCTAGTAAGAATGTATCTGGGTTTTTTCAATGTTAGTGATAAAATGGCATGAGAGTATCATATAGACATTGTCAGGATCACCCTCCTAGCTTTCATAGAGCAGAGGCCTAGCCTAGAAATCTAGTACCTATTTATTGGCCAATACTTTCCTTTGCTTATCATTTGATTCTATAAAATTCATAGGCATTTGGTGAGATAGAGTTTGGTTCTAAAAAAGTAGCCAATAGATTGGCAACTTCGTTGCAAACATTACTATTTCTAGTGTCTCTAGGTAGATCTAGTATAGTCGAAGTCAAGTATTTGTTTTTTCTTCACTATTGGGAGAGCAATTTGTTAAAATTTTCCATTATATAATTCATGTCTAGTTTTATGCTTCAAAGTCTTGTTCGTTCCTCTAGCTTGTGTTGGGTTATGTTAAAAGTCTTCTCTAAATATTGGAAGTAAAACCCCAAAGTGCGGTAAATTTTTATTTCCCAAGATTTTGAGTGGTGACTCTAATGTCTCTCGTACCATTGCAAGAATAAATTCCAAGAGAGAAAGTGAGAAAGATAATTCTAAGATACAATTTAGCCTTGTGAAAAAAACCATAAGCTATAGGAAGAAGCATCCTGACTAGAAGAAAGATTAATAACATTATGTTGTTTCCACAGTCCATGATAATTGGTATCCAAGGTTTTTGGAAAAATTGTGTGTAAATTTTTACATCAATGTTTTGGATCATACTCCATGATCCATCATCAAGATGTCTAGCAAATAGAGAGAGAAATGAAAGAGAGTGAGCAGACTTGGATATAAAAAGGTGAGGAAAGATGAGAGGGCGAAGGTTGGGGAGGTTGGAAGACACACAATCCAAAAAATGAAGAGGAGGTAACAAAATTGAAAATTCAAGGAATAAAATAAAAATGAAACAATGAAAAAGAGTAAGGAAAGAAAGTACCCAAAAATAACATCACAGATAAATTGAAAAAATGAAAAAATAAGACAACAATTGCAAGGAAATAAATAAATAGAAAAAGATAACAAAAGCAAGGAAAGAATAAATAGAAGGAGACAACACATGGAAGGAAATAAAAAAGAACAAGGCCAAAGAGAAATAAAGAATTAAAGAAACAAAAAATTAAAATCACAAAGTAACAAGAATTATAAACAGGAAATGAGAGCCAAAAATTGGAAAACAAACTAAAATTAAAAAAAATTAAGCAAAGAATAAAATAAAATGAATGAAATGAAAAAAGGAACCAAACCAACAAAGTTAAACTAAAGAACAATAAAGAAATAAAATTATCAAAGAAGGATAAATCAATTAAAGGATATGTAAGAACAACAGGTCTCACAAGGAAAAAGAACATAAGTAGAGAGAAGATAAAATTGAGAGAAATATAAAAAGAAAGAACAAAAGAAAGGAGAAAAATGAAATAAAATCAAATGTATAACTATAATAAATCAAAGAGGAAGAATAAATAAAAGAAAGGGTTCAAATACAAAGCTAAAAAAGAAGAATAGAATAAAATAAAACATCAAAAGAGAAGAAATTAAAATCAAGAGAACCCAATAAGGAAAAAAAGAAATCACCAAATTGAAGGGAAATAAGAAAAAGAGGAAAAATGGGAAGAAAAGAAGAAAGATTTCAAGTTGCCAAAGGACAAGAAACCTACCTGGGTGAAGAAACATGAATCAAGTAAGTCAACTAAATTTCCCACTAATGCATATCCTACTTTTAATAATGAAGTAAATAGGGAAAATATTCATGAAGAAGCACATGAAGTTGAGGTGCCTAAGGTAGATCAGGGTAGTTTTCCTTTTGAGGAAGTATTTGACAATGAACTTGATGTGTCAAGAGAAGAAGATAAGTGGAAATTCTGGTAAAAAATAAGTTCTCATAACCCTTAACTCCTAGGGTTGGGTCTATTTTTAATGGTGTAAATTATAAGCCAAGAGGTGAATCCACTAATATAGAATTACACCAATCCCTTGAGGAAGAGCCAAACAACCTTTATTTTTACCCCTAAGCCAAGTGAGCCTAGAGATATCCTAGAAGATGAAAAAGATATACATAAAATATGCAAGCCTTGGAAGGGGAAGAGCTTAGGCTTAAAGAATAAGAAGAACATAGGCTTATGGAGTTAGAAAAAAGAATATAAAATCAATTGAAAGAGAAAGAATATTGGAATCACAGATAAAATACTTGAGAGAGATGCTCGAAAGAAAAGAATAGAAAAGATGAAAGAAGTTGCTAAGAATTTTTTTTTTAAAGAAAATTCTTCTAAGTTTGTTGCTAAGATAACCCTTGACCCTCCTAAGGTAACCATTTCAATGGGAACCTCTACTCCTACTACTTATACCATGTCTATTGCAGCCACCAAAGCTTGAAATACATCTGCTTCTGCTAAGAAATCACAACATACAGATCGTGGGAAGAAGCCGATTGACCCACCTAATAAAAATACATTTAATACTTTCAATACCAATTCCAATACAATCACCAACACTTCATCTAACAATCCTTTCACCGAGAATGTTAATATTGATGCTACTCCATCAACTCCACCCCCAGACCCCAAGATCTTGAGATCATAGTTGGAAAATGAAAGGATAGTACAAGAATTGAAGAAAACTGAAATGGAAGCTTCCAATACAAAAATTAGCTAGAAAGATCTATTTCCTTAAGGTCTCCATACCTGATCTAGATGATTCAAGCTCTGGACATAGATATAGTGAGTCAAAAAAAGAAGAAGTCTGAGGGACACACTACCAGACCTATTTTAGGAAGAGAAAATAAAGTGAGCCTTGGAAGAATCAACAAGGTCCAACATGATCAAGTAATTTTAATATGATTATTTACATTTCTCCTATTCGACTAGGTAAACAAAGAACCTTGAAGTTCAATGTCCATTATCCCTAGAGAGGAAACAAAATCAAAAATTCCCACCATGCTATCAAAGAAATAATCCAAACTACTTAATTTTTTTGAAGTAAATAGAGGTGTATTAAATTCCTTACCAAGAATCCAATACTCCATATGTATGCTAGAGATAAGAGAGTACAAATAATGTAAAAGTAAAACTCTAGCAAACCTATAATTAGAAGCATAAATATTAACCAAACCAAATCTCATCTAACCATTTAGGTGTTCAGATTTTTCATAAAGATAATAAAACTATTTTTACAATGGTGTCCTTTGGCACCTTTTATCCTAGAAACATTCTACATAGTAGCTATGCCTCAAGAATCCCCTTCTACATCACTCACATAGTAATTAATAGAAGCCCAAATATTCTTGAGAATCAAATCAAAACTAAACCGTTCCATCTCCATTTCTTGGAGAAGAAAACAATCAATTTTTAGATAAATATAATATTTAATAAGATTTTCTTTGAAAGTTCTATTCGTCCCTTGAATATTCTAAGACAATAAAATTACTTTTAAAAAATATTAAAACTCGGTACCACCCCTACACTGAAAAATGGAGGCAATGCTCCCAACTTGCTCATTATTTTTATTCTTTTTCACTAAAAGGAAATCTAAAGTTATTTTATAGTAGAATCCACTTCACGAGCTACATCTCAAGCTTAATTTTACCTCTGAGAAGGTATCCTTTATTTATCTTCATCCCCACATCTACTTATTTCTTATATTATTTTATTTCATGTTAACTTGAGTCCAATCATCATCCAAAATACCTTCCAAGGACTTCTTAGGATGAGTTTCAACCTCATTTACTCCAAATCCCAACACTTAAAGGGATTCTTAAATATCAAAACATTGACCTCTAGATAAGCTATTAAAACAAACTTTCTTTATTTTACTATCCCTATCATCCTTCACATTGAGAAATTATTTTGACTAGAAATATATTTCTCCCTCTTCAAAACCCCCATTTGGAGAAAGAGAGTTTTCAAAAGCTTCTTTAAGCCTATCAACTTTATTCATGGTACTATCCTTGGTGCTACTCATTTTACTCTATTTTTTCAAGTCTATTACTCTATTCTGAACACCAAGATTCAACTCTTCAGTTTCCATTCCCAATTCTTCATGAGAATTATTTTTTGATAATTCAAAAACAAATTATATTGTTTGAGACCCCCATTTTTTGCTCCTTTGGTCATCCCTTTCTTTTCTTTCAACTTTTGTTTCCTTTTCTTCATACCTTTATTTACATTGCTATTTAGTTTGATTGGAAGATAGTTTCACCTTCCCCTAGACTCCCTTATTATAAATATCCTTGTCTAAAGCTAAGATATCCTCAAAAATATTAGGATTTTTTTGAACCATCAAAATTTTGTTTTTATCAATAAAACCTTTTATTATAGAATTCACTTAAATGATGAAATTTCATAGATATCTTATGAAAACTACTTGATTTTTCATAATATTATTTTATTCCATATTAGAAATCTCAACCTCGAAGAGATAGAGGAAGGGAAAACTTTGTTAAAAATTTTTTTATACAAATCCTTGTAAATAGTAGTCTTTAATTATGTTGTGTTACTTTGTCTACTACCAACAGATTGAAATATTTTGTAATTCCAAAATTCAAGATGAATCCCAATAAGGTTAATCCAAGTAGAGGTTATTGACCTAAGATCTCCCAAAAGGATTAATCCAAGACTTCCATTTCCATAAAGATGAGTAGTTCATAAAATTATTATCATATGCACATGTGCCTCTAGTTAGCACCTTTATGAGATCTTCATGAATTATATAGATAAGGAGAATAAAATAATTTTCCAATGAAATTATATTAAAAATACCTTTTAGGTTCCATATAGATTGTACCCAGTTGCTTACTTCATCTATATTACATCTAAAATCAATAACCTTACCTACCAAAGAAGGTTGAAGACCAGTAATTTTTTCATTAATAAGCTCATAAATAACACCAATCTCTAGTCCTTCCATTAGGATAAAACCTCCAAACAATCAAAAACCTTTGGTTTCACCATGTCACCAACCAATTTATTCACATAGGATAGTATATCTTCTTAAAAAATACTAAGTCTAGACCAAAAGAAGGGAAAACAAGACTCATTTCAACATCCTGACCAAGAAACTTTAAATAAGATGATACCTTATTTGATTTTGCACATTTCTTCCTTGCAATATAAAAATCAGTTCCTCCTTCCTTTACTACCATTAATGGAGTCACATTGGACGAGGAATCCCACTAGGCCCTCCCACCTACCAAATCCATAACCTAGCACCTTGAGGAACATAAAAAAATTAATAATTGCAGAGTGAGAAATTTATTTCATATGTATTGAAAATAAAAAGCTATCACAAATAATTTTCTATATATTTTTTAAGAGAGGTTATTATCATACATATGATCAAGTCATATCTATCTAGTATATCACTCTTTCTTGTTTGACCTATGAGAACTAGTAAAGTCTCCATGTATAATATTTTATTTTTGTCTCATTCCATGTGGTTGAGAAACATGCATTCACCTTTATAGTGACCTATTGAATTTACACTTTACACAAGCTCACACATTTTTTATATGAGAATATATTTTTTGTAGAATTGGAGAAGTATTCAATCATTTAGTCTTATGTTTCTACCTCTTCTCGCTCACCTATATATACAAGGATTTTATTTTATATTTATTCACCCTACATATTCTATGATAGGAATTATTTTTGTGCTAATTTTATTACAAATATAAGAGTATCTTGATGTTTATTTTTAATATTAAGCTCTCAAAATCTATGTATTCGCCCATCTATGTGATTAACTTTGTTAATTTAATAAAGGTCACTTCTATACAAGGAAATAACATTAAAGTAATAAATTAATACAAAATATTCAAATATCATTCAATTGTATTATGGTGTATGTTTTTCCATCTATCTCAAATTCACTTGTGTGTGAATTTACGTCATATGGATGGACGAGGTAGAGTAGGACTATGTGGCCACAATTATTTTTTGGCACAAGATCCTAATTTCTAGTATCAACAAACTCACACTTGAGTTGGCACATGATTATTTATGACATCTTTTTTGGATATTGAGTTAGTCTCTAGCTTCAATCATTGTTCCTCTCCCTCACCTAATGATAAGTATTGTCCCCTACTTTTCGACTAGTGTGGAGAAGGCAACAACACTTATTAAGCCCATTAATGGTAATTATGGCTTAATGTTTGGTGATGATTGTGATTTCTCTGTGATGAGACTATTGGCTCTTTATTATGGCACATATTATTTCAATGTATTTTTGTTCCTTTCTTTAGAATCATAATTTGTCCTTGGCTCTATGGTTCTTTAGGTGATCCCTTTTTGGCATACTCAAGGATACATTCTTGGGTGAACATATGGAAATTCATGTCATTTCTCCTAATATCAACATGCATCAATTTATTTATTTTTGAGAGGGAGAAGATATTATGTATAAACTTATATTATTATTAATACAATATTATACTAGCTTATCTTCATTTTCTTAATAAAAAAAATACAAAATATTTCTTGATATTAGAAGGTATTAAATACTCAAGATATAAATATAAGACAATATTTCTTTAATAATTTGATCTTTAATGTAAGTTATACCCTTTTTTAAGCTTAATTTTACTATATCAAATCATGTTTGTCTAAATATATGTTATTCTAAATTTCTTTTGTTAAATTATGTATTTTTAGCATCATAAATTGTCTCTCTTGACAAATTGACACTAGAGTTTTCTCCCTGCTATGTGTTTTGACCTAATTATGCACATAATATCCTAAATTATGGATTCAATGGTTCATTTCATAATTTATTTGAAAATTAAATATACAAAACCCAAATATATCTTACCCCTAACACTTTAGATCCCAGAAAAATGTTAGATCTAAACTAGGGTGCCTTGTGCCCTTATCATCTTAAGATGGATTGAAATTTACATATGTCAATGTCGTTAATTTATTATTTGAAATTAAAATCATTATTGTTGGCTATTGAGATTTAACTTTTAGGAAATTAGAAGAATTACATAAAAATACTTAGTCATTTCATAATTTTAAAGGATAAATAGAAGGGAATTATAGGTAAAACTGAACATCCTAAAATAAGGGAAGGGTAGCCAAGAGTAGAATTATTTGCATTATTGCAACATTATTTTTCATCAAGAATCATTTCAATCCTTCATCATCTTTTTATGTAAGTTTGTTCATCTTTTTAGATATTTTAGGTCTTCAAATAAAATAAAGTCAAGCAATAAGGAATCCTTGAAGGTGATGTGCATGAATTAAGTCAATCAAGGAGTTCAAATTTGAGTATTGATTTATAACGAGTCTTCAATTCATTACTTCATTATAGTTTATCCTCTATCCCTAAAAGTAATAAGCCCTATTTATAATTTTTTTATTTTTATTGTGGAGGTAGAAATACCAACACAAAGTTTGATTGAGGCAAGCTCCAATATGACACAACTCTTGCTCTCCTTTTTTGTGTAGAGGTTACATATTTGAAGATGATTGGAAGGATATTGAAGATAATTTTCTCATTCATGAATCATTAGCCCTACAACTTGATAATATATAAAAATCCAATATATCAATAATAGATGAAGATCTAACAATGATATTTAAAAGGAAGTGAAATATGGGAAAAGGGAGCAGTGTAATGCCCTGCCATGCAACCCTAGAGGAAGTTTCAATTCACAATAAAAGCGTACTAATTTTTTTTTTATTTAAAGTGAATTAAACATGCATGTTCATCTACAATTGAAAGCATCCCCTAAGGCTATGTAACTGAGATTACTTAAACCCCACTAACATACATCATCTAAAATTCATTGCATTTAATTACCCATGTAATAAGAATTAATACAACATACATAAACAACATAAGATAAGCAGATGAATATCCATAACATAAATGCATAACTTGAACATTTGGTTACATCACTCATTCCTAGAGTGAGGCAATATTAAAAAAGTATTACATTACAAAATTCCACCTCATAAATATAAGAGGGGTAAAATAACTTATTACAATTTGAAATACAACAATGCAAGAAATATAATAAGAACCATGAGCTATCCAACTGGATATCTTGCCATCAAGTATTGAAGATCAAGGGGGACCCAATGGTTTATGGTGCATGTTCCACCCAACCAAGTGGTACCCAAAGGCCCACCCCCCATGCTAGGAGATAGTAACCACGAAACATGGACAAGGATCTACTACCTCTAACCAAAGGAAGACTCATACTGACACATACTAACTCAACCAAACACATGCACAATACAAGTCTAACACTAACATGGTCACATTGCTTCTAGACATAAAATTGATCAAGTATGATAAAGAATCCATACACATAACACAAAACCCAATGTTATCCTAGACAGAGTGTCATCACACAGTTAGACATGAGATCTCCTCTAGGCATTCTTCATAGGCTCTAGAGTTCTTGGTGACCTCTAACAAATCCCGGCCCTCATACTTACTCATGCGGAATCAACTATCTCTCATGAGGACAAAATAGTTGACCTTTCCATTCTAGGCCTTCCCACTCATCCCAAGTCTAAACGAGCCCTTGCATCTATGAGTGAGGTTAAGATATCTCGATTAATGTGAAGTGCATCCTAATCAACTAAGTACATTACTTTAATTATCACTTGATTAAATCACTTCTGAAGGTTACCCAGTTTACCTATTTTGGCTTCGGCCCCTAACAAAAGACACTCTTCTAATGGATAACACGCTATACAAAACTAGACTCCAAGGGTAACTCATGTGCTTACCGAACTAAACAATGAGTACACTCCTATTCTAGGAGGCAACAATTAAGAAAACCCACTCCAAACACTTTGGAGGAAACAACCACATAAAGCACTACCCAAGGGAAAAATGAATGATTGTCTTAACCAAACAATAACCCACATCCTCTAGAAGATTTACAAATTTAAAAACACAAATCACCCTTTTTCCCCAAAATAACCAACATAATGAAATTTAATAGCAAAATGCACTGGCAAGGAAATACACTATTTTTGGATATCTTAAATCCATTTCCTTATTTAATGATTTTCAGTAATTAATCAATTACTTCAGATAGACCAATAATAAACTCAAATAATTGCCTTAACTTTTACTAGCATAGGTAAGTTTCTAATTTTATCAAAACAAAATATTGATTCCATTTAAATCATAATACACTCATGCAAGAAAAATATTTCTTATAGTTACACAGCTAACACATCTAATTTCCATAATTTGTTTAAAATATTAATATATATATATATATTCATAAAAAGAATATATATATATATATATATAAAAATATTAAATATAATAAATAAATATACAATTATATATATATATATATATATTAAAAAATATATAAATATATTTATATATAAAAATAAATTCATGTTGAAATCCTTAATAAATAATAATTAATAAAAAGAACCTTAACCAGGACAAGCCTCAAAATTAATCGAATTCCAGACGGACGCACAGGAAGGACACAGGGTCATATGCAAACAAAAAAAATTATTTTAAAAAAAAAGTTATGTCAGTGGTGCATTGGTGGTACCTTGTACCAGTCGGTCGCATCCACACTCAGGCAGTGGGGGCGACGCTTCCCATAGGACAGCGTGTCCCCCTATATGGTGGGTGCACTGTCATATGGGCAACGCCTCTCCCCACCCATGTACAATGAGGTGGACGGTGGGGCTTTGACTCCCATCTCCACTTTGTACTTACATACAATATGACCCACAAAAATAAATCAATAAATGAAATCGCTATTTAATAATCACTTACACTTCATACACAGAGACGAAATTTAAATTCCGTGTACAACGATTTGATAAAAGAAATAAATTTAATATTTAACCACATAATAAATATGTATGTATTTATATGTTATGTGTATATATATTTGAGAATATAATACATATAAGGTATAAATATATATATATATTTACATAGAATGATTTTACTGGTAAATTTGAGAAAAATGAATAAAAATAAGCACCTAGAGGAAACTTAATAAAATTTTCTAGAATTCCTTCCTAAATTCACAAAGACTTAATAACTAATTTTCTTTCTTTTTAATAAACCATTTCATCAAATTCCTAGCTATACAAAATAGGAAAAAAAAAAGGAATCTAGATTTCTCCATTGCAAGTTTTCTACAGAGGATTTGTTTTCAAAAAAATAAATCTAATTATTTTCTACAAGGATTAAATTTCCTACAGCAATCTACATGTGTTGCACAATCCAAGGTTTGATCTAACAAAAAATACTACAATTTCCTCAAATAAAATTAAATTCTACAGCCTATTTTCTTACAATTTCACAGAGGAATTTTCATATGGAATAATAAAATTACCAAAATCTAAATATTTAATTCCAATCTCAAATAGCAATCTCTAATCCTAAAAGGATTTACCAACAATTCTAAATTCACTACAAATTTAATTTAAACAAACAAGAATAGTAAATCGCATACTAAAACATGGTATTGAAGCTATAGGCAAAGAAGATGTTTTTGAAGAAGAGCCTCCTCCAAAGATCTCACAATTTCTCTTCAACCGTGGAGTGATTCCAAGCATGCAATTCAACCAAAAGCCCAACCAATGTCAACAAAATTTTCTCAAATCAATTCTACAATCAAAAATTTCTTCCAACCATTCCCTGTGCAATTTCTTTCACAAAATCCTCTCCAACCTGAAAAAGCTTTTTTCCTCCTCAAAAACTCTCTCGTGAATGAATTTGCAACCAATTCTTCTCATTAGTTAAACTCACACTTGTGGCATAAATCAAAAATATCTTTAGTTCAAACAAATCCACATTTTATGCAATATCAAAATTAAAATATCTTAATATTAATTAACTCCCACATTTTTGAAAACTAACTTTCCCTTTAAAATACAATTTCAAATAACATTCAATTTTCTTTGCTTTTTATATAATATAAACCACATAAAACTTAATTAATTAATTTTAATTATTTAATAAATAAATTCAATCCTTTTGGGACTAAATTTAATTAATTAAATAAATTAAATTTTATTAATAAATTTAAATATAACTTCTAAACATAATTTAATATTAATATTAATTAATCACCACATTTAAACAATCCAATCTTTCTAAAAATTGATTTAATAAACACACACTTTTCAGAATCAAATAACATTAAAATAAGGTAAATTATGACTCAACAAACAAAACTGACAACACACTAAGGCTAGGGCGTAGACTTGACACATGTTACCTAGCTACTATCTCTCGTTCAACTTAACCGTTGGATCGACATGCTCAAACTTGTGAAACCAAGTGGAGTCGATGTCATGTACCTGCAAACCTGAGAACCAAGTAAACACATCATATGATATAAACAACATTTAGTACACACCGTGAAGAGGAAATCACAGATTCACAGGGCACTCACAAAGGAGTGATGTGAACCCATCCCCTTCACCAATACACTCATCAAGATTAACATTAACATCTTACTCAATAATCTCATAATAAAAACTCATGTTACAACTACCAACATCATTAAACCATTAAAGCATGTAAAACAGTCATCAGATAAACACATCACACAATAATAGTTAGTCACTCAATAAGTAGTTATCAAAACACAAATAACAAGGTGTGTCCAGTATCAAAGTAGCTGCAACCAACAAAGCATAAAGAAAACCTAACAAGAAGCAAAAGAGAGGGGTATTACAACGAGGCCCTAGGATATAGGAATGACTTGTAACCTAGAAGGTGAGTAAACCTACCCTTGACTAAATATGAAATGGAAATAACAATGAAATGCAATAAAATGACTAGGCTAATGATTCAATTTTTTATTCTAATGAAAATACAATATACACAAAACTCACAATGAATTTTAACTTCAGAAACAAAATGGGAAGAGTACTATGCACCTAGAATATGAATCTAGGTCTGATTTTTAGGATGTAGTCACCATAGGAAACTATATCCTAGAAGGAGGATTCTATATCTGATTTCATAGTTCTCTTGTGTTAGATCAAAGCCTCCACTTTCTAGGTGTTGTATTGTCCAATCACTGTCAGATATTATTATAACTAAGTTTCTATTTATTTTTGAAGTGTATAATTTGAATGTAATAGTGAATAATTAACCTTCAAACTTCTCCTAATATTCATCAAATTTGAAACTTGCACATTCAAAGTGAGAGGAAGGGTCATTCCATTTATGGGCTTACCTTAGTCAAACCTTGTGTTAGTGTTTCAACTTCCACAATGACAATGGAAATGTCAATGAAAGATAGATAAATTCCAAATCAATGATGAATCAACAAGGATTTATAATTCAATACTCACAAAATGGCTTCCTTAAAGGATTGAATTTATACAAATATCCTAAAGACTTGATTTTTGTTAGATTGATTTTCTTGAAGACCTAGAAGTGTTAGATCTCACAAACAATATGATAACATAAACATGAACGAAATAAAATACACTTTGACATGATGCTTTGATAAGGAATTTGTGTGATAAATCTCTAAAATACTAATCTTCAATTAGTTGATAATTCTTTTGATACTAATTCTTTCTCATGATGTTGGATAGATTGCAAATGATACATTAACTAGGTATTTATATGCAATTCTTTTAATTTCCAAAAAATTAAATTAGAATACTCATCTTTAAACATTTGAATTGAAATGATGAAATGATGACACTGAAATATTTAATTTTGGAGGTAAAACAAGGGGACTAAGTCTCCCTATGTGACTTTGTCCCAACCATATTTTGTAGGAATTAAGGTGTCACAGAAAAAATATTAAATGAATTTTTTGAATCTCTACTTCCAATTTGTTTGTTAGAATCAAAATGAGCCACAAAATGCACTTAGAAAATCATGTGTACAATTATTTCCATGCACTTAAGGGGGAGCAAAACATAGTGTGAAATTTTCATGAGTGACAACATATGACATTACATTTAGCTGCCACTTTAGTGAGAGTATGAAACTATGCTTAGACTCACACTAAAGTAGAAAAATATGTCAAGAGGGGTCCAATTTTCTAAATTTTGAAGAGGTAGGATGATAAAAACTCTCGCGGGAGTGCTTAAAACCCCTAGGATTCAATATTCTATGGACAACCAACATAAGGACAAAGGAAAACACATGTATGAAACCTAGAATAATAACATAGACAAACATACACAATGTCAACATGAAATACAAAGAATGGTATGAATATCATGTGCTAGCAAGCTTCATTATGATAGGGTCCAGAAAAAAATGTGTTCATGACTAAATGGGCTAACAAATTCTTAAATTTTATTGATGAATCACAAATAGAAGGCACCATAAGCTTGTGAAGTTGGATATTCAACAAATGAGACCCCAAGACAAAGTAAAAAAATGAGAAACACAAAAGAGCTAGTGAAGTCTGATTTTCATGAGATGTGTACCCATTGTCAACCGAAATAAGAATTATACTCCCTAATAATTTTGATAAGGTGCTACATAAATTTTATTCCAATGCATTACTTTGTTTAATGAGTGTGAAAAAAGTGAAGAAAATAATACCAATGTATGCCCCCACCTTAAAGAAATTGCTAAATACCAGTCTATGAGCAATTTCTTTAAGGTATAAATATGATAAATTCTACGCGATAAAGGTATGAGAGATTTTTTGGAAAGCTTTATGCCAATGATAAGAAGTTACCCAAAATATAATACCAAAAATAAAAGATGAAATCATAAGTGATCCATGGATCCAGGTCCGTATACTTCTTTTCTACCTATTGTAAATGAGATTGAAACTAACATCATTCCTTAAATACTCAAGGAACAAGGAACACAATGCAAGAATAACAAATAGAGATAAAAAAACAAAATTTTGGGTTAACATGGAAGATACCTAAATGTATCAACACCTTGCATCATCCCAAAAACGAAGACACAAGAAAAAATAAAATAAAAAATTTATGACATAAAGAAGAAGGAAGATATAAATATAAGAATATCACAACAGATTCATTTCCTATGTATCCTTTCACCAATAGATAAACAAGGTTCCTCCAAAGAAAAATCACAAAGATAAAGGAATTCCAAGTAGTAGAACATTGGAGATCACAAAATGTCTCATCAGACAAAAATAACACATAAAAAAACACATGTGAGTATAACACATGTGAGATGATCTAAAGAGAATTGCTTGCACCACAATTTTGCTCAACATATATGAAATGAAGAAAACTAGCCAAAGGGACTATAACAAGTGTCATACTAGGAGCATCACCAAGTTCTAAAAATGGTGAGTCACTCTCATTATTAGGATAATCATGGTTTCCCCCCCATCTAAATCCATAGAAATTGAAAATAATAAAGATAGTTTGTTATGCACTTGTTATTAAATTTTAGGATTTTCAACTTCATCATCTAATTTTTCTACAATGGGAGGTTTAACAAAAAATATTTGTTGAATATTCTTGTTTTATTTTTATTTTGGTTTTTTCATTTAAGGTTCATTTTCTAATTTTCTAAAATTTGTACATAGGTGTTTGATTGTCAGGTAATGTTTAATTATTTTCTTCTAATTGATGAGCAATATGATGAAATCTTCACCTACACTCTTTATCATTTCTATTTATTCTTTTGAAATTTTCAATTTGTGAAGGTGTAAGGTATTTTTTCTCAACCATCAATTGGTCTAGTTTCTTCCTATAAGGGGAGGAATTGAAGGGACCACCAGGGATTAGGAAATCACTATCTCTTTTGATATATACACTTTTTTTCTTTCAAGGGACAAAGAAAATCATGCCATTGTCTCTTGGCCTTTTATTTGATATGGTTGGGGAATCAAAAATATATCTACCTTGTTTATATTATACAATGTGTGCTTCAGACATGGGTCCATCCACAACTTGTAAGGCGGGAGGAACAACCATAGGCCTATCAGTTTTTAGGAGTATTTTTAAGAGATAACTCTATTATGTTCTTTGCCTTAAATTTTTTATATGACATTGAAATAAAATCTTTGAATGAGGTTTGATTGGTTCCATGGGTTGAAGCCAAATATAATCCAAGGAAAATTTTCCATGCAAAGAAAAAGGATTAAACACACTTGATCTTCCAATAGGAACTTTATGCTCTTGTGGATAACTAATAGGATGATATTCATGGAGTGTAGCCATGGATAGCCTACCTTCACATATAATTGTTTTGATGTTAGGATGATAGAGAATGACACATATAATCATTTTGGTCCAAACGTAAGAGGTAGAGTAATCAAACCTATCATAGGGTGAGCAAAACCATCACAAGTTTTCAACCATGATTTTGATTGTTCATAAGAATATTGATAAATCTCATCCACATAAGAATTCCTTGATGATATTATTCTTTAAAAACATGTGATCAATGTGTATTCCTTATGTAGATTTTTCATTGATACGGCGAGTGATATAAAGAGGATCATCAAGTGCATGTATGGAAATGTATCAATATGGGTGAAATAAATTTGGAGTAACAAAGTGGTTTGGCCCTTATGAAGTTCAACATCTATTAAAGAAATGATGATATATATAACCTCCTCCACATCATTATTATCATCATTTTAATCATGAAAATCTTCCACAAGGATGGATACATGATTTGGCATGGGATTTGTAAAATAATTTAAATTTTGATTTGGTGGGGAAACATATTTGTTTCCATTATCATTAACAGCACCCAGCTAAATGTCATTAGAATCGATGATGTCTTGCACTTGATGTTTAATATGTATACATCGTTCCCTTTCATGTCCATCTGTATGATGATATTGAAAAAAGTCTTTTAGATTGAATTTTTGAGATAGAGGCTTTGATGTGTCCACAAGTATTATCAAAGATAAATAGATATGATTTTTTCTCAAAATTTGAAACATGATTAAATGGAGAAAATCGGGTAATTATGTAAATTGTTTATCCCTTCGCCTAAATTGATATGAGGTTGAAATGATGTTAGCTACTTGTAGCTTGATGTGGTTGGATTATTATTTGTTTCTTAAATGGATGATAGTTACTTTGAGGTACACATTCAAATTTCCTAGTACGAGTCAATGAAGATGTCTCTTCATGTTGTCTAATATAAATTCGATAGTCATGAAGAGTCATACATAAATGTGTAAAGGATGGATATTTCATTAACAATTTCTTATTCCTAATTCTAGGTTACAAATTTATAATGAGCAACATAATTTATTTGAGAGTAGATTAATTGATATCACCCTATGAAGTTTTTTAATTTTTCATGTTTTCCTTGTTTGTACCTCACTAA
This sequence comes from Sequoiadendron giganteum, assembly GCA_007115665.2. Taxonomy (NCBI): domain Eukaryota; kingdom Viridiplantae; phylum Streptophyta; class Pinopsida; order Cupressales; family Cupressaceae; genus Sequoiadendron; species Sequoiadendron giganteum. The sequence continues at coordinate 521,240,305 of CM021100.1, read as the reverse complement.
ATTAGTTAACATGATTTCAAGAACAATGTTCACTTGAAAGTGTTTGAGGAATGCATCAACAAATTCATTAAGTGAATGTATCTAGTTATTTGACAATTAGGAAACCCATTCCAAGGCCATTTCTTTCAATGACCTAAAAAAGAGTTTAGCTAAGATCATAACCTGAATGATGAAATCGCTATATAATGCTGCATAAATTGATATATGACTATTAGGATATCCTTTACCATTGTAGTTGTTAAAGCTAGGAATCTCAAAATTTTATGGCATGGATGTTTTCAAAATTTTAGGTGCTAATGGGCTCCTTTTGACATATTGCAATGGTTTTTTATTTTTATTTTGGCTTAATATTGAGATTTTTGTTTTAATGGTGTGAAATTTTACAATATTTTATTTATGACAAAATCATTTCTTGACATATATTTGAGAATGTGGTGAATATGTTGGGATTCTGTAAGTGTTTGGTGAAATACTCTATTGCAAGTTTATTAGAAGGGATAAATAGTGAGGTTTCATATGTGATGTCATGAAACTATATAGATTCCCACTAGAGATCCCTAAGGTTTGAGTTATGCCATTTTTTGTTGTATCATTGGAGAAATATTTAGAAATGCACATATAGGAATAGAGTGTTTAGCTGTGGGGAGAGATATATTACTTCCATATTAAATTTAAGTGTCTCCCAAAGCTTGAGTGCAACTAGCCATTGTAGGAATGTTTGCATCAACAATATGGGACTTGTTGCACAAAATCTCTAATCCCTAAGCATCATTGATCAATTTATTTAAGTTGTCCACTATAGGAACAATTTATCGCATAAAGGATCAATGCATAAGTATTATTTAAATCCATCTAATTCATTGTCTAATTGTTTTAGTTTATCTTTGTGAATGTGGGAAATAGTATTCTAAACATCCATAATGGTACATGTTTATGAATTTTTCAATAGAATGGTAGGATTAGGGATCAAGTCCGAAATGGGCATGGTATTGTAAATACCTTGTGTGAAAGAGTTGGAGGAATGGATGTAACAATAACATAGGATTCCCTAAGTATACAACTATGTATCACCAAATTATTGGTAATAAGACACAAAGTTTTGAAGCTCATGTGAGTTTCAAAACACTAAGTATGTGCACGATGACTATGCAAAAAATATTTTTAAAACACTCAAAATAAAAAAATAGAAAGTAGAAGTTGATAGAGAACATAAAAAGAAAGGTCTAACAAAAAATTGAGCTAAAAATAGTTGCTTCAGGTCACCCTGGGTCACTTTGTTTTGTACAGGTTGTTATAGATTTCAAAATTTTATTTTCTATTATACTATTTAAGGAATCTCAGGTTCGTGTCTAGACAGTTTTGACAGTGAATTATTTTCGAGAATTTATCCAATATATGATTATAAAATTCAAAAGGTAAGTGTGAAATAATATATAAAATATTCCAACATTAAATGATAATTTTGAATGTAGTTTCTAGATATAAGATGCAAGAATTGACCGATCCTAATATTCATATATCTGAAAATGATGATATTGATGCATTTTTAAATGAAAATATTACAATTTTTCATTTTTTAAGCTATATACAAGATTCCTAAATGAATACAATGACTTGTTTTTTGTTATTCTTAAAATTTGAATGACCTAATGTATATTTTGAGGGAAGTTTGAATATAAATCATACCTATGATGATTGAAATTGACTCTATTAAAACATAAAATGTAATATTGTATGCAATTATTTTTTAATTTTTATGTTATTTTCTTATAATGATGAAATTAATGGCTAGATGAATAATGCAAAATAATGCAATGGTAAACCTAGATTCAGGATAAATTAATTGAATCTTCAAAAGGTTTATAATGTAAATTCTTCAGGTTTACAAAATTGAAATATGGAAAAAGAGAGGAGGCCCTAATATTTGACTCTAGCCTGATTTAGTCAAATTTCCCTTATGTTTCAAAAGTAGACAATCTTTCCTTTTATGAAAATTTTGTAATTATCTAATATGGCTATTAATATAATGTACAAACACCTAATATTTTCTTTAAAAAATCATTTTGTTTCATTTAGAGGATTCAGATAGTGGGAATTTGATGGATTTGGACAAGATATAAGACTGACTTACAACCTAAAAGGGGATTCAACCTACCGTTGACAAAATCTAAAATGGACTTAAGGATGAAATGAAATGAAATTAATAGGTTAATTTTTTAAATAACTATTCTAATTCAAATATATTAGACACAAAAAATAATAGACAAATTCAAGCTTCATATACGAACTAAGTAAAGTACTATACACCTAGCATATGAATTTGGAGTTAATTTCTAAGGACCTGGTCACCCTAGGAATTCATATCCTAGTAGGAGGATTCTAGATTTGTTTTCATAATCCTTTGGTGTCAAATCAAAGTATTCATTTTATAGTTGTTGCACTATCATTTCATTATCATATATTCATGTAATTGAGTTTCCATTTTTTTCAACATGTAGAATTAGAATGCAACAATGAATAATTAACCTTGAAAATTCTCCCACTCTTCTTTAGATATGAAACCTACAAATTAAAAGAGATGGGAAGGGTTGTCCCATTTAGTAGCTTTCCTTAGTCAAAGCCTCTGTTAGTGTTTCCACTTCCTTAATGGAAATGCCAACGAAAGGTAGATAAATACAAAACGAATTATGAATAGATAAGGATCTACAATTCAACACTTGAAAATAGCTTTCTTGAAGTATTGAATTCATAAAAATCTCCTCAAGGCTTGATTATTAATGTTTTCTTGATTTGATTGAATGCCTACAAGGGTTAGATCTCACAAACAATATGATGGCATAAACAAGAACAAAGTCACATACACTTTGACATAATCCTTCGACATTGAATTGCTATAATAAATATATGAAATTATACTCTTGACTTGCTTGATGTTACTCTTGATGATAACTCTTTCTCTATATGGATATATTTCAAAATGATGCAATAACTAGGAATTTATATGCAATTACTCTAATTACAGAAAAAATAAATTATGTCAACCAAATTTAGATATTTGAAATTTAAATAATAAAATTCCAACAATGATATATTTAATTTTGGAGGTAAAATAGGGGAGTAAGTCACCCTAGGAAGTTATTTTCTAGCCCTATTTTGGAGGATTTAAGGTATTAGGGACAAAATATTAAATGAATTATTTTGATTTATACTTCCAATTTATTGGTAAATGTTAAAATGGGCCAAAAATTTCCTAATTTAGGAATTAAATGTACAATTAGGTCCATGCACTTAAGGGGGAGTAAAACATAATATGAAATTATCATGGGTGAAAATTTATGATGTTGCAAGAAGAGGCCAAAGGAAGAGGACCTATGTCCTACAAAGTCAATTTTTAGTTTCATATCTCAAGTCTAGGGAACCTTTGGTGTCCTTGTCTACCCAAATCAGGCTAAAAATCATATGAAAGGTACACCTATGTCTTTTGTGCTAGTTTTTGGTCTTCAATTTTAGTTTTCGATTCCCAGCTTTTCCATTTTAATCTCAAAATAGTGCATTTTCATAGTTAGCTAGTTGCATAATTGCATTTCAAAAAAATTAAGTTTCCAACCCTTGAAAGAATTTAGACCCAAGGTTAGTTATCTCACCTTTTAGGCTACAAGTTAATCACATAACCCTGTCGATCAAATTTAAATATTTTTTTAGTGAAAAGTAGATAGCCCTAGTTAAATCTAGGATGATTTTTGCTATGAAATTATACCAAGTAAAATTAGAATAAAAACTATATTTTTCATAAATCAAAATAATTCCTAATTCATGATGGATGTTGCATTATGTGTTGCTTTAATTTATTAATAAAAATAAATAAATCAATATCGAAATATACCATAATTCATCAATATTATGATTAAAATAGATTCAATTATTGTCAGTTAGGCTAATAATTGAAAAGGTACTTGAGATTTTTATCTCATTAAAAATTAAGAAAAAGTGGAGAAATAATGGAGCATGAAATATTCAATACAACATTCGACAACATACCTATGTTGATGCCTTATGGTTATTGAGGTTTTTAAATTTTCCAAATTATCTATGGATCCTATGGCCATTATATATGATGAAATGTATATTACATGTTTACTTCATTGAGCAATGTAACATAGTGATTTGTATTTCTAAAGTCTCTTCATTTCATGAGCTAAATGGAGATGATACATAGAACTAGAGAATGCCTAGAGTAATAAAATGAATGGAAATGCCCTACACAAGATTTCGCTCTAATTTAGTGATCTTATTTTTTTTATTTGTTGGAATATCAAATATATTCCTAACTACTAATATTTGTTACTATCTTGGGTCATGCTTTACATTCATTAAATTTCTATTATTGGACATAAAATTCTTTCATTCCTCGGACTATCTACCATATAATTTATTGATTATATTTGATTGGATGAAATATTTATAGTCTTCTAACGCTATGTTATTTGCAATTTTTGTACCATGTGACATTACTATATTTTAAGCCATATTTACTAATGTTCATTACTTTTAAAGTTCTCGTTTTATGTTTTATATCATGTACAACATCCTCTTGCTAGAATTAGTAGACACATGGCCTTCTTGTGCATATCGTGCAACACCCAAATTCTCTATTTAATTGAACTAATATTTCTTATGTAACATCTCTTCAACTACAAAATTCTCATGAAATATAGTTCCTCTATTTAATATGCTTAACTTGATCCATTTAATTGAACACCTATATAGTTAGAAAAAATTAGCAAGGAATTATTTTTCTTTTGTAATCAAAGAAGTTATTAACTAGAGCAATAAATTATATAAATAATTACACAAAATAATTAATAATTTCATGATGAATAATCTAAGTCCTATTTAACTATTTTTTGCACACTAAAGATATTTTTTGAGTTCATAAAGTTTTTATAAAATAATCCATATTTTTTATTTTACAAAATGTTTTGTATTTTCTCTCTATCTCTATATGTATACACACACACATATATATGTATATATATATATATATACTTATATAACATATATACACACATGTATACATACATATATACACACAAATATACATAAATATATATGTGTATATGCATACATACATACATGCATGCATACACACACACATTTGAATGCATACATAATACAAATATGTACATATGTATGTATGTATGCATATAGAAATAGATGTATCTATATATGTATGCATGTGTGTGTCTATGCATATGTATATGTGTGAGTTTACAAACTTCAAATGGAGACTCTCATAAAGATAGTTTATTTAGAATTATCACAGATAATAATTCAACCATGTATATCATTGTGAAATCTAGTATTGATACTATAATTATGATGAAGACTATAATCACTATTCATTATTCATAGCCTACTTAAATATTTGTAAAGATTACAATTATGATACATGTATGTATAAATCATGAACATTTTTTATTTTATCAATTCACAAAAAACTCAAGTGTAATAAATTATATCGAATTGTAATGTCCTGAAGGTTTTAGATGATCAATAGGCCTTACAAAATTTATGAATGAAAGGTTATTATATTCCTACTCTTGTGAATTTACATAGGATTTCTAGAAACTTAGCTATATATTTATGTTTTTAATTTAAATCGACTTAATTATATCTTCAAGGGTTGCAATATATAGTCTGGAGCACCAACATATCTATTGTTAACTTACCCTTTTGTTTTACATGAATGTATCTTGTATCTGTTCATAATCAAGTACTCAAAAGCTAATTTTACAAAATGTACCTAGTGTTAAAATCCGTAAAATAGATTATAACCCAGAATCAAATTGAAAGAGTTAGAAACATAAACTGTAAATGCAAATCCAATTGAAATAGCATAACAATGATACCAAGAGATTGATGTGAAATGCTCGAATGGAAAAGTAGCATCAAATAACTATCTCCAAATATCGAATGAAAATATAAGCTCGGTAGCATGCTTATATAGACTAGAGAGAGGGAGGAGGTGGCAACACCGACCAATGAGGAGCAACCATCTATCAGACCAAACATAGCAAGATAGCTAATGGATGCTCACATGTAGGAAGGTGACACCTCATAATCCTCTCGCCTAATTAAAGATGCTTTATTAACCTAAGCAAGATTAAATAAATGTGTAGGAAAAACCTTATAATAAGGAAAAAAAACCTACACTAACACCCCCCGTAAAGCATAGCTTAGGTGGGTAAAGAGATGGGTCCCGACAAATCAAGCTTGATGAGGTACCCATGTACAATGAATTCCCCCCAAAGGAGAAGTAGCCCCCCCAAGAATAGAGAGAGAAAGATAGAAGGAGCTAAGAGGCCCCCTAAAAGGAGGACACCTATTGCACCCCAAGCAAAGCTCGCAAATGAATGAACTTGCTCTTAGTGAAGGGTTTGGTGAAGATGTCAACTGTCTGATCTGATGTCGAACAATACTGAAGATCAAGAACCTACTCATGAATTAGCTCTTGAATGTAGTGCATGTGAATCTCAATGTGTTTGGTCTGCTGATGATGGGCCGGATTGCGAGAGATCTGAATAGCACTCTGGTTGTCACAAAAGATGACTGTAGGCTTCCGAAAGGAAATGCCAAACTTAGTGAGAATGTGTTAAAGCCAAATGGCCTCAGTAGCAGCATTAATTGCTCCACGATACTCAACCTCTATAGATGAAAGACCAATAGTAGACTACTTCCTGCTCGACCAAAAAATTAGACCAGAACCAAGAGAGAAGCAATACCCTGAAGTAGATTTACGATCATGAGAATTGCCTGCCCAATCTAAATCTGCATATCCCACCAGGTCAATATCCAAGAGCTGTGTGGCTCTCCATGCTTTGCCTTTGTCAATTTTTTCTTTAGGATGCTTTCCAAGGATGCAGCCTTGAAAAAATCCATCATAGAATCGAATAGAAGGCAACCCTATAATCATGTCATGCTGACTGAGTTGCTGCAAGTAGCGATAGTTCAAGTGGCCAGATCGCTGATGCCATAAAAAACTCACCTCATCTGAGTGAGTGAGCAATGCCAATGAAGGAGAATCAGGAACAAAATGAGAAAAGTGATAGAGCCGAGAATGGTTATCAAATTTTCCTACAACAACTGTAGACCCATTGTGTAGATCACTGATAACCACAGAATTAGGTGTAAATTTAACTTTCTTGCCAGAACCTATATGGGTGATCTGGTAGATAGATAGGAGACTAGTTGACAAAGAAGGTACACAAAGAACATCATGGAATGTCCCATCAGCAACATCAACAGACCCTCTCCCAAGAACTTCTTCTGGTGTTTCATTACCCATAAGAATATCAGGCACAGAACATGATTCCAAGGATGAGAAACTTTCCTTTGTATTGCCCATGTGGTGAGAAGCACCTGAATCAATTACCCAACTTTCTGGTGGTGTAGCAACTACAACAAGGGTCTTTCCCTTCCCCTTATTGGTTTTTGTGCCCTTTGAAGATTCTGAAGAATCTTCCTTAGTTGAATCTAGCACTTTTATATTATTCTTCTCAAGAAAATAAGTGAGATGAGCTATTTGCTTTTTCAAACACTTATGCTCATCGTGACTAGATTTCTTACAAAAGGCACACATTGTCTTCTCCTTTTTAGACTTGTTATCTTTAAAGGAAGACTCAGGAGCTACATTAGTTGTAGCTTGTTTTGGACCTTGTTTCTTTTCTCCATGAACCTTTTGTTTCTGATTTTGCTTCCCATATCCTTTCTAATTTTTAGTGCCTTGATTTGCAACCAAGGCATGAGAATTAGAAGGCTTAATAGTGCCCATGTGAATCAATTTATCTTGTTCTTTAGTGAGTTCAGCAGCAAATTCATCTAAAGAAGGCATTTTGTAGGTAGTCCCAAGAGCACTTTTGGTTGCATAAAATGCAGAAACAAACACTGAGTAGTTAGGACCAAGCTTAAAGATAATACTTAAGATCAATTGTGGATCTTTCTTTTCAATCTTACATTGCTTCAACCGTAATCTAATGGCCTTTAGCTTTGTGAAGAAGTCTTTTGTTGTATCAAAATTGCATGGATTTAACCCTATTAGATCATTCTCCAATTGATGTCCCCTTAATTCATCTTGTTTACCAAAGAGATTTTCTAAAATAGTCCATACTTCATTTGGTGTTGTTGCAGATTCAACATAAAAAAAAGATCAGGAGAAATAGACATGCATAGAGTTCCAAAAGCTTCATCTAGCCTATTAAAGAATTTTGGCTTTTCTGCAATTAAGGTTGGTTCAATTTCTAGACCCATTGTAACCCTATATAGTCCTAACTTCTTAAGTTGGATAGTCATCTTGGACAACCACTCATAGTAGTTGAAGGGTGTTAGAATAAGAACTATTAAATGATCCATCTTAATATAGAACTAGATTGTTGTTGTTTATGAGGAAGGAAAAGATGCAAGAACATACAAGACACCCCCCCTTTTCACTCAATTAAAGAACCCCCCTAGAAAATATGATTTGGCACTTTATATTTAGTGCATTTACAATAACCACTAGCAATAAATATTGAGTGGACTTGATCTCAATGCTATTACAGATCCTTAAAATGAGCATATGTTGAAAATACAACTTAGGCACAATACCCAGTAAAATAAACAACACCATTGCAAGCTACACAAAAAAACATCCACTTTCACAAAAATAAGCACCTCAATCCAAGGTTTTATGTGAAATTTATGCCTCTTCGAAGTTCTGAAAATGAGGACTATGCAGTGTCCCGACTGAGAATCTGTAATTTATGAAATAACTCTGCATCCAAATCAAAAAATGAATACACTAGTGCATAGAGCATGAAAAAATAGCCAAGATCAAAAAAAAATCAGGAGAAAGGGAGTTCGTATGAGCAAGAACGGAGCATTTGAAATCTGTCTTCAAATCTGGAACTGTCAATGGAGAGGGCTCTATTGTAGCTTGCCGACTTTGATTCTGCAAAATATATAAGCTGCATGTAACAAGTAAAAGATACCCAGATGGGTTTTTGATGCAGCGAACAAAACCCAGAAGGCGTTTTTCCTGATTGTCTATAGATGATGTAGCTCTAGTGTAAATTAGGTGCCTCTAGCAATAAAAAACGACCCCAGCAACCCAAAAAATGACATGCAAAGGTAGAATCAGCTACCAATAGATTGCAAATGCATGTTGCAACTTGTAATACTGATTGACAAACAAAATATGCAAGCCGATTGATAGAAACAAGATTACCGGATCTTCATAAATCCTTTATTCTCCATATCATTTGAAAACACAAGAGAAGAGCATACGGGATTTTGCAAGATCTCTACAAAGAATCTAACCTTACAAAACTTGCTCTGATACCATGTTAAAATCCGTAAAATAGATTATAACCCAGAATCAAATTGAAAGAGTTATAAACATAAACTGTAAATGCAAAAGCAATTGAAACAGCATAACAACGATACCAAGAGATTGATGTGAAATGCTCGAATGGCAAAGTAGCATCAGATAACTATCTCCAAATATCGAATGAAAATACAAGCTCGGTAGCATGCTTATATAGACTAGAGAGAGGGAGGAGGTGGCAACACCGACCAATGAGGAGCAACCATCTATCGGACTAAAGATAGCAAGATAGCTAATGGATGCTCACATGTAGGAAGGTGACACCTCATAATCCTCTCGCCTAATTAAAGATGCTTTATTAACCTAAGAAAGATTAAATAAATGTGTAGGAAAAACCTTATAATAAGGAAAAAAAAACCTACACTAACACTTAGTATTTTTAGAAAGTATGTTTTGAGTGAAGGCGCCTTATACCATAAAATGTTCAAGTCTTTGTATGCTATTATATGAAGGATCCACATATTTCCTTCTATCTTTTTTGAGTAATGTACGTCGTAGATTGATTACTAGTTGCACTACAATAAAATATATTCTACTCCATTTTTATAGCTAGGGTCTTATAGAGCCTAATCATAGCATGAATTTTATTAGAGTCACATTCTTCATATTCATTTAGAAAAAGGAAAATTGCATTAAATATGTTCTATTTGGCTATAGTTAGTATATTTAAAATATGGTTGTCTCTATCTATTAAATATTAAACTCAAGATCTTTGTAGCACGATCACGGGTTCACCCAATAAATTCACTTAATAAAATTATGATATAGTATTTGCATTCATAGTGATGGAACTCTCAAATTTTTCAAATTTGAGATGCCTATTTCAAAATTTTGCTTCTGCACTTTCAGAAGTGCACCTGAATAATTTATCTAGGGGACCCACTTTGGAGGCTTGTAATTTAAAGCCTATTGATTGTTGTGCCAAACCCATTTGAAAACATATTTAGTTGACATATGTGAGCATGTTTATCAGTTTTCATCTTCCCATGATGGGCTTTGTCAAGTATTCAAAAAGTGAAGCTGGCGGGTTTTCACACTGTTCTGTTGTTTGCAGACGTTCAGTTCTGCAAAGTTGCCTCCTATTTGAGCTTATATCTCGCAACCAGTTGACTGTCTGGATAAAATGAATGTTGTTATGTTTTCTCCATACCTAAATGATCTCAGGTGACAATTTTCAGAGCCTCATGATCTGATTTGCTATTTTTAGGAGATCGAAACCAAATGCAGTTTGTTCTATTTTGTATCTACATTCCTGACAGGCTTTCTAAGTGGTCAACTTTGATCATTAATAACTTTTGATTATCGACGTTTCAAATAAATTCCATTTGCACACATGCTCAAGGTATCTTAATGTTCCACTGTGTTTGATGGAAAATTGCCAGGGGCTGATTTGTTATTTTTACAAATTGGTAGTTGAGTCAGTTTCAATTGGTGCAGAATAGTTGTTGTTTTGGAAAAGCTTAATTGGGAAACTTTGCCGATTAATATCCAGTTCCTCATGATCTATTTCTTTAATCCATCTTTTTGAATTCTATTCTTGGGTCAAATGACTATATACTTGCAATTTTTTATGGTTTCACGTGGTTGTTTGACTAGTTTCCTAGGACAATTCCAAAACCCACTGGGTCAGTTTTGCCCATTTTCCAAATGTGCCAGAAAGAAGATTTTAATGGCAACCCAGTTTATAATTTTACTTCAAATAGACTCAAGAGTTGTCTTTGATCATTTCAAGGTGAAATTTTTTTCAAAATGAAAATTCTTTAGTCAGGCCACCTGAGGCCCGACATGCTTTGCATTATTGTGAAGTTGTAAATGTTAAGTTTGGTCAAGTGTGATATGAGAGTCTATAAATGGTTGTTTCAAACAGTTTCAAGTTTTCAATGCATCATGGAAGGAAGACTCTTGAGCATAGACACTTTCTCACAAAAGACATAAAGGATAGACTATAACATTAGAAGAATCAAGACAAAGCAAAGAGAAAAAGAGAGGGGTCAATGCAAATGAGATAGAAGAAAAGGGGAGACAGACCACCTTTTTTTCTTCTTTGGATAACATGCAACGGGCAGTGGCTTTTAGGACACTATTTTAAGTCATTTATTTCAAGGACAGTGTCGACTATGTTTTCAAATATTAAGGGTGATTTTCATTAACAAGTAAGGTGTAATCCTACTTGAATCCAAGGAATGAAATGGGAAGAACAATGTTTTGTGCTTCATGAAGGAAATCCCCATACATTGGCAGAATATGAAGATCAAGCATGATCTACAGCTATTGATAGTTTGAGTGAT
>CM021100.1:521176164-521226215 GCA_007115665.2 Sequoiadendron giganteum | reverse complement strand
GGTTGCATTTTAAAACACCAACACATAGCATACTAATGAAAACCCCTCATTTCATTTCTACCCCTCAAATTTATGTTCTCAATACTCCCTCTTTATACACTAGTATAATAAAAATAACTATCTATTTTTACCAATTGTTCTTTGTTCCCGTTTTTTGGTTATAATTTATATTCTCTAGTTATTACTATCATATTGATTAAGGAGACTCTGCAAACTTACATCACTCAAAACTATTTATGATTTTCATCCCATCAATTAAAGACTCAACATAGAAATCCTAAATTAGCTACGACAAATATGTAAACCTATAGAAAATTCATTTAACAATATTTAGGCACCTCAACCCCCTACCCTTCTTACTTCAACTATAGTAGTGAAACCCATTAATAGTAGACATATCAATTATAATATAAATGTTAATCTAAATTATAGTAAAAGGTTTCAATGAGTATTAGTGATTTTTTAAAGTAGGATTGTGGTATTAGCACAAGAAGTTAAATTAGTGGTTTCAAAATGATTAGATAGGATTGTACTAAATAAGCACAACGTTGGTGTAATAATTATTTACTCCATTGTCTATATTATAGTTGGTATTAAGGAAGTACCCTTCAAATTATAAGAATATGCAACAAGAGGTTTCAAAATGATTAGATAGGATTGTACTAAATAAGCACAACGTCGGTGTGATAATTATTTACTCCATTGTCTATATTATAGTTGGAATTAAGGAAGCACCCTTCAAATTATAAGGATATGCAACAAGAGAAGAAAATATAGTCATTTCAAAAACATTATCACAATTTTGACAAGACTAAGATAGTCAATAGCATTTTCTTTAATCGATTTGTTCATAGTCATCTATGTAGAAGATTTGGGATGCCGTCCATGCATACTTGCTAACCCCCAATACATACATGTATCACATTAATTAAATTTTAAGTTATATTAAGTTATATTTACAGAATTATTTGCTTGTGATTTGTTCATACTAAAATAACAGCTTTAATAAGTCTGGGGATCCTTTACATGACAACCTCATCAATCAGATAATAATCTTCCCATCCCCATGTTCTTCTTCTCTGATCCGTCCTTGAAAAAGCACACCCTGAGATAATAAAGCATTCTATTCAGTAGGAATCCTCAGAGGATAGAAAGGCAGATAATTGCGAAAGAGAATAATAGTACTGCGTTTCCTTTATCTATCTTTAGAGGTTAAAGAATGTGGGTATTCATGCTTTAAAATAGAGGACCACTTTCTTTGAATATATCCCTCGAAATTTTTTTAATATATTCCCTTTTACGCTTCCATTGGTAACTCTAGTGCTCAGTCCATTAATGTGATATAAAAAACTTTTGAAAAGTGTGAGAAATGTTGAGGGACTCTTGCATGTAAAGGCAGATTGTGTTACTTAGCCAGGATGGCTTGCCTACATCATGAATTAAATTTTGATTGGAGTTAGATTAAAAGAGGCAATAAATAATGTTTCATATAAGCAGGTCAATCTTGGCACAGCATTTCATTCTTCCTCTCATGCGAGACACTTTGAATCTTACATAAATGGTCGATATGGATTCATGAATGAGTTTCTATATAAGTTTTAGTATTTCATAAAAGATGTTTTTTGTTAAGGGAATGTTAAATCAGTCTATTGATGGTTGAGAGTGCTTTTAATATTCTCATTTTACATATTTTATTAATAATATCAAAATTTGTTTTGCATCAGACAATTTATTTTAGGACTGGATTGTTTGTAATCAGTTCATTCATTTTCATGTTGTTCCACAATGTTGTGGGTGGAGACCTAGATGTTAGACAATTTACTCATAATCATTCTCCAAATATGTAATTTGTTGAAAATATTAATTGCCTCTGAGCCTCCTCCCGTTGCCACCTACTTGTGAGGGGTAATTTTGGCCAGCACAACTGGAAGATTGTTTTTGGGGATTGCTTTCCCAACTTTCTCTTCACGTGCAGCTCAGTTTGCAAAAGAATTAAATTTGTTAGGTGGGTTTGAAATTTTGGGGGGAATTTATGTGCCCAACATAAGACAAGTCAACGTACTGTAGAGAAGTCTGAATAATAGAGTGTGTGTTAGTTTTTGCAGCAATAGTATGAGAAAAGGAATGTTCTTTGTGTGGGTTATTTGTGTGATTCAGAGAAACTCCTGAATAGCAACAACTATATTTTTATTTGTATGTGTTTGAGCAGTGATTTCTCCAGGTAGAGCTTTGTGCAGCTCTTGATAGTTAGACTTTTGGGTGTAGCTTCTAGATAGTTGCTAATAGTTGGTAATTTGTAGTTTAGATTTTATTTTCAAAGTTTTTAAGTTTACCCTTTTGTAATGTCATTTCAAACTTATTGAATAGAAAAAAAAATTCCATGTCTCCTTCTTGCATTGTTTGTGCTTCCACAATTTGGTTTGATACCAATTGTCTAGGAAAAGAAATGGTAGTTTTGTAGTTGTTTACACAACCCAGTCTAGGTTTGGGGATTTTGTCTTGGATTTCTTGACATAGTATCATCATTATAGGACCCATTTCTTCATGAGTTAGGGCATTTTTTTTTTTGGGTATTAATCTTTTTGTGCAAGAGACATGATCAGAGATAAGGGGAAGAGTTGGCAGTAACCACTCTCCTTTAATGGATAGAAATACAATGTTTCGGATAAGAAAGTGGAGACTATTATGGTTGGCAATGACTTGTGGGATTTTTTGACAAATGGGTTCCTGAATGTTAATAAACCAGCGCAATATGTAGTTCTCACAAAAAACCAGAAGAATCAGGTTAAGGAAACAAGGAGGAAGGATTCCAAGGAATTGAGTTTAGTAGAAGCAACCTTGATGAAGGCCATTTTTCTCAAAATAGTAGTAGATAATTATGCAAAGGAAGCTTGGAAAATCCTTCAAACTAGCTACAAAAGGATTGATAAGTTCAGATTGGTGAAGCTCTAGATGCTTCGAAAGAATTTTGAGACTCTGTTGATGAGGGACAACGAGTCCATTTCAAACTTCCACACAAGAGTCTTCGGTTGGATAAACCAGTTGAGGATGAATGGTGAAACCGTTGAGGAAAGAATGAATGTGGAGAAGATCCTCATGTTTTCCCTCCAAGTATCATGCAATTTTCATTGTCGTTGAAGAGGCAAATGACCTCTCTACTTTGATGGTGGATGAGTTGATGGGTTCTCTTCAAACAAATGAGCAATGTCTAAATAGGTCTGCTACTTCTTTCCAAGAGAGCTTTTAAAGATCATTCAAATGCAAGAGTAAGGGGGAGAAGAAACAATGGGGGAAGGATCTCAAGACGTAGAGGTCATGGCAACTCTAGAAAATGAATGCTGGAGGAGAAAGCTCCAGATGAGCAAGTAGCCAAGAGGGAGCGAGTAGCTCTCAGACTAGCTCCCGACAAGGCATGAAGAACAACAAATCGAATTAGAAGTATGAAAAAACTAATGTTGAATGCTACTACTTTCATAAATTTGGTCATTATGCATGTGAGTGTTGGAAAAAGCACAACAATCAGTCAAAACAAAATGCAAATGTGGTTGATGTGAATGTGGTTGAAGGAAATCATTATATAGTCTTCATCATTATGTGCAACATTGGTCAAGAAGGAAACCACAAAGTTTGGTATTTGGATAGCAGTTGCAGCAACCACATGAGTGGTAATGAAATTTTGTTTTCTTTCATTGATAAGAATGTAAATTTGGAGATAAAAATGGAGAACAACGTATTAGTTCAAGTTATGGGTGAATGATTTATCATGATCCATACCAAGGAGGGTGAAAAGAAGGAGATTCAAAATGTATTTTTGGCTCATGGATTAAAGCATAACCTCATGAGTATTGGAAAATTGATCCAAAATGGATATAAAGTGCTAATGGAGAAGAGTCAATGCATTATTTATGGTAAGAATGAGAGGACCAAAGTGTTTACAATAGTTTAAATGACAAAGAATTGGATGTTTCCTTTGAAGATTGAGACGTTTTTCTCATCTTATTCCATAGCTACACCTCTCATGAATGAAAAATGTACATCAAGACAACAAGTAGCCCTTAGGAGTACCATTCAAGACCCCTCCAAGCTATGGCATCTTAGGTTCAGACACTTAGGCTATCCTAGGTTAATTCTTTTGTCCATGAACAAAATGATTGATGGTTTGTCAAGAATAGTACAGCCAAATGTTAAGTGTGAGGCCTCCATTTTGGTCAAGCAACAGAGGTAGCCCTTGTAATCGAGAAACTCTACAAGGGAAAAATCACCATTGGAGATGGTGCACACAAATTTGGTAGGCCCTATGCAAACCATTTCTATTAGTAAAATCCAATATTGTATGACCTTCATTGGTGATTACAGGCATAGGACATGGTCTATTTTTTGCAACATAAATCTGAAGCATTTGATATTTTTTTATTTTTTAAGGCCTAGACTGAAAAGGAGACTATACACGTGATCAAGGTCATAAGGTCAAACAAAGGAGGAGAGTATACCTCCAATCAATTTATGAAGTTTTGCAAGTAAAATGGCATCAAGAAAGAGCTAATAGCTAGTTATACTCCATAAATAAATGGAGTGGCTAGGAGAAAAAATAGGACAATCATGGAGATGGCAAGGAGCATGCTAAAAGAAAAGGAACTCCCAAATGAATATTGGGGAGAGGTTGTAGCAACATCTGTATATCTGATAAATAGAAGTCCAACAAATGTGGTTCATGACAAAATCCCACAAGAGGCATGGAAAAAATGCAAGTGGACAGTTGAGAACTTAAGAGTTTTGGGGTTTGTGGCATATGATCACATACCCAAAGAAAAGAGGTGGAAATTGGATGAAAAGGGTGATAAGCTCATTTTCAAGGGCTATAGTGTTGAATCCAAGGCATATAGATTATTCAATTCGATCACCAAGAATATAGTGATTAGTAGGGATGTGGAGTTCATTGAAAATGAGTCATGGGATGGCTCAATGGACACCTCTTTGAGTAACTCAATTGGAGTGCCCCTCGATGATGAATAAGATGAGTATGAAGATTAGCAAGATCCTGTAGGAATAGAAATAGTCGACTCCGAAAAACTCCTGATAGCTCTTGACTCAAACAAACAGTTAAATAGACTGTCTCAAAATTCAGTTGGAGAGAGTTCTAGTTGGCTCCTAATAGCTCCTGACATAGGTAGATAGTTAGGAAGATAGTCATAGAAAGCAAGAGAATTTTCCATATAGAGCTCCTGATAGCTCCTGATAGCACCTAACATGAGCAAACAAAAAGGAAAGAAGCTACAAAAAGTCAGAGGATTGGCTCTCGAGAGGTCTCAACAGCTCCAAACCTAGTTTCTTCAACAAAGTAACAGTAGTTGTGAAAGTTCAGACCCCACTCTCACCCCCCTAATGCTAAAGAAGACCAAAATTCTAAGGGACATCTACCAAAATGAAGGGTATGATGAATATTGCACTATTTTCTTATGATGATACAATTTATTTTGAGGATGATGTGAAAGAGAGGAAATGTTGTGAGGCCATGGATGAGGAGATATATGAAATAGAGTGGAGAAACACATGGGAGCTAACTTATTTTCCTCCTAACAAGAAACTTATTGTGGTGAAATGAGTCTACAAGACCAAGTGCAATGTCGAAGGAAGGATAGAGTGGCACAACACATGATTGGTGGTTAAGGATTACAAGCAATAGTTTGGGATAGACTATGATGAGGCATATTCCCCTCTTGCAAGGATGGAGACCATGCAAGCAGTCATAAGAATTGCATTTCAACACAAATGTAAGGTGTTTCAAAGGGACGTGAAGTTTGCCTTCCTAAATGGAGTGTTGAAAGAGGATGTTTATGTGGAGCAACCACTTGGATTGAATTTTTGGGTCAAGAACACAAGGTGTATAGGTTGAAGAAGGCCCTTTATGGGTTGAAGCGATCTCCATGTGCATGGTATAGAAGAATTGACTCATATTTGATGAGAAATGGCTTTAGAAAGAGTGATGGTGAGCCCACTCTTTAAATCAAGGAAAAAAATGGTAATATTTTGATTGTTGTCTTGTATGTAGATGATCTAGTTTTTACTTGGGATGATGATTTCCATATTGCTAATTTTAAAAATGTCATTAAAAGAGAGTTTGAAATGACATATTTAGGTCTCTTGAGATATTTTTAGGTATGTAGGTAAAACAAATGCATCAAGGTATATTTATCTCTCAAGAAAAATATGCAAATGAAATTTGAAGAGATTTAGGATGCTTGAAAGAAATCATGCCCCAACACCAACAGCCACAAGTCTAAAGTTGAGCAAGGAAGTTTATAGGAGGAATGCGGATCCGAACATGGTTTAAACTTTGGTTAGAAGTTTGATGTATTTGACTACAACTAGGATTGATATAATGCATGTAGTGTCTTATTTCAAAATTTATGGAGACTCCAAGAGACAACCATTGACAAGAAGGTAAACGAATCCTGAGGTATGTGAATGGCACCAAAGGATATGGAATTTTGTACATAGCAGAAAATGAGTTTGGGTTTGTTAGATTCATGGATAGTGATTGGATAGGAAGTTTGGATGATAGGAAAAACACATCAGACTATGTGTTTCATTTAGGTTCGAGAGCTATCTCATGGGCTTCCAGGAATCAACCCATAGTTTCCCTATCAACAAATAAGGTTGAGTATACATCATAAAATGCAACAACATGTCAAGATATTTGGTTGAGAAGAATCTTGGAAGATTTGAGAGAAGAACAAGAGGATGGAACAAAAATATTTTGTGACAATGTTTCATAAATAGATTTATAAAATCCTATGTTTGATGGAAGAAGAAAGCACATTGAAATTAGGTATCACTTTATTAGAAAATTGGTTGCAAATGGTAAAATTAGAATGGAATTTTATAGGTATGAGTAGTAGCTAGTAGACATATTCACTGAGCCTTAGAGAAGGGAAAACTTTGTACACCTAAGGAACACTTTGGGCATTGTTGATTTGTATCAAGATTGATATTTTTTCATCGGCTCAGGACAAAGGGCGAGTGTTGAAAAAAATGACTACCCCTGAGCCTCTTCCTGTTTCGACCTACCTGTCAAGGGAATTTCTTGCCAACATAACTGGAAGATTTTTTTGGCCAATTGCTTTCCCAAATTTCTCTTGATGTACAACTCATTCTAAAGAAGTATTCAATTTGTTAGGTCGGTTTAAAATTTTGGGGGGAATTTGTGTGCCCAGCATCAAACAAGTCAATGTACTATAGGGAAGTCTGAAGAATAGAACATGCATTAGTTTTTGCAGCAGCAGTCTGCGAAAAGGAATTTTATTTGTGTGGATTCTCTATGTGATTTAGAGAAGCTCTTGAATAGTATCAGTTGTATTTTTATTTGTATATGTCTGAGAATTTTTTGCTCTAGGTAGAGCTTTGTGTAGTTCTTGATAGTTAGACTTTTGGGTGGAGCTTCCAAATAGATCCTAACAATCTATAATTTATAGTTTAGATTTTATTTTATGATTTTTTTAGTTTACCCTTTTGTAATGTAATTTGAAGCTTATTGAATAGAAAATAAATTTGCATGTCTCCTTGCATTGTATGTGCTTTCACAATTTTGTTTGATCCTAGTTGTCCAGGAAATAAAACAATAGTTTTGTAGTTATTTGCACAACCCAGTCTAGGTCTGGGGATTTCATATTGGATTTCTTGACATAAGTTGAATTAACATTGTATTTTCCTTTATCAAGGTACATCTATTCCCTTCTCCATTTGCAATGGAATCTGAGAAAAATGTGAGCCATTTTTTTTATTGTAGAAATAGAGAACTACTATGAAATACTTTATAAAAATCATTAGATTATAAACAAATTCATAATTGTTTCTTTTATAACAAACTAAACAACCAAAAATGTGGCTCTCAGACCTAGGGAAAAAGGGTTCCCCTTTGTTAGGCCCTTAGTGATTTTTACCCTAGGAGCACTTGGTGAGAGAATGACACTCTTGCTTCTACATGGCCACAAGGTTTTTTAGCAGTTACATTCAAAAGGGGAAGGTTGATTGATGAAGTTTATGATAAGTGTGTGTAATGTGTGGCTAGAACTGAAAGTAAAATGATATTAGTCTTAATGTATGCAATGTAAATAAAACTAAACTAAACTAATGCAAAGCTATTCTAAAATGAACTAAATGTATATATTCTAGAAAAATAACAGAGAAGGAGAAAAGGTGTATAACTGGAAAAGTGATGTTGCAAATAAATGGTCCCAGGAATTTTTATAAAATATCTAAAAAATATCAGAAGCAGACTTACGCCAAGTGGGGTGACCTAGTCCTCTAGTTGGGAAACTTTTCCATAATAGGTTTTGAGGAAATGGGTGCCCAAAAAATATAGAAACCCATTTCCAGGCCTAGCACAGAGACAAAGTCGCCAAAAGGGGTGACCTATTCCTCTTTTGGATTTTCGAGGAATTAGGGCTTGATTTTGTAGGTCCAATTGATGTTTCACTTTTCTACATAAATCTGTGACAAAAATTCCTGAAAGTGACCTATAGCTTGTCTTCTTGCTCCTATGGTTTGAGGCTTGAATGTGACTTGAGGAGAATTTTTGTAATTTCTTCAACACTTAGTACTTTACAAGATTTGCATAGGAACCTACAAGTATATGCAAATACCAAGAGAATGTTTGGGTTAGGAAATATGGGTTTGCCGAAGTCAAACCCCTTTGTACATGATTAAACCCAAATGAGATGAAAGCAAAGGAATGCAAGTTTGAATGATGAACTTAACAAAAATTCTTACCAAAAAAATTTTGTTGATGGTTTGCAACATGCAATAGAAGCTCCAATGGAGATGGCTTGTGAAACCCTAATTCTTGAATGCTTGCTTGTGAAGTCTTGAGAGATTGAGTACTTGAGAAGAGAGATGTAAAAATGAGCTTGGGAGAGAGAAAAATGAGCATGAAAACACTTATTTATACATGTAAAACCCTAAATTTCTTGAAATGCAACATGATAGGCCGACCCAAGGGTTTAGGAGGCAAGATTCTCATTAAATTTTATTTCAAATTTGAAATTTATGCCTAAAGGGACTAAGTTGCCCAAAGTGGCGACCTAGTCCACTTGGGAAAATTTAAGTAGTGGTCGGGAATTAATTTGTGTTTAATGACATTAATCAGTTTTGCCTCCTGAAACACACTTAGGTCAGACTAACAGTACATAAAGGGGACAAACTAACATAGAAAAAGGGTTAATTTAGGGGTGACAAGTCTAGATAAGTGTGAAAATGCATCACAACACTTTACAACAATTTGTCATTAGGCTTAGGAGGGTGTAATAAGGTATTATTTAGGTGAATTATGTTGAAAGGGTCTTAGAAAAGTGAGGAAATGAATTACAACACTTCACAACACCTTAGTAAAACACCATTAGGATATGGTTGAATTTCACGCTTACAAGGTTGTATCAAGGTAAACAAGGCCATAATCGAATGGAAAAGGCCAAAATGAGTGAAAAAGTGTCAAGGTATACACTTTTTGGTGACACATTTAGCCACCACTTTAGTGAGAGTATGAACTTACTTCAAACTCACACTAAAGTAGATGAATCATGTGTGTCGAGTGGGATCTAACACACTCATGCTAGTAAGGTGAGATGAGTCATGATCAAGAGGGATGATCAAGCCCCCGGGATCAAGATCCCATGGCCAACTAAGCATAAGCATAATAAATCACACAAGGAGTAATGTGAAAAAGTCAGATCAAGCTTCGACCGTTTGTGCATCTAGTTGTGGATTAGATCAAGGTTGTTTGTCTGAGAGAAAGGGATGTACTTACTCTAGGCCGATGAGTCTTTTGGTTATCCATCAGGTGAGAATGCCAAAATGTGGTGAGATACATACACACAGTTGGTATGCACTCACACACAAAAAGGTTTCTATGGGAAAAGGCATGCTACTAGTTTTGCTTTGCACTCAACCACACCAAAGCTATGCCTCTTGATAACTTTGATAAGGGACCACAAAAATAGGGGTTTAGTTCATAAGACAAGAAAAGCCTTGGATTCTTATAAGCCACGAACAAGTGCAATATGGCACCACAGTCATGAAATTTGTGTTATCCAAGGTGGCTATGTATGCACAAATGCAAAACGGCAACATGCGAAATGAAAAAGTGAAAACTGCAAAAATTTAAAATGAAAGTGTTCGAAGGAGTCTTGTATAGCTCATATGAGGTCTTTGGTTTAGGGAACATTGTGATTAATGTCTCCAAGAGAGGACCGATGAAAGAATAGAATATTCACAACTTAGGGGATGTAGTGCATTGCATTAGGCCACTAAGAGGAATATAATATGCTAAGATAAGTCATGATTATGAAGTATATTATGTCGAATGTCATCCACAAAGTGAGAAATGCAGCATGTGAAGTGACAAGCCTAAAATAGGAAGCAAAGACAGAAAAATCAAATGCAAATGCATGAAATAAAATAGCTCCAATGTATGCCCCCACTTTAAAGGGATTCTTGCACATTGCTTTGTGAGCAATTTCTTTTAATTAGAGAAAGGAAAAATGTGAAAGGGAACTGATAGCCTACTTGAAAATCCCAATGTCAAGCGATAGGTTTCTGAGAAAGGTTGCATCATGCGAAAAATAAGAAAGAAGGAGAGAAGAAAACATATAAGGGGTCTATGGATTTGGGGTCAGTATGTTTGTTTCTAAAATGTTTTTTTTAAAGAGCACAAAACTATCATCGTTCCGCCAAATACATAAAACTAGAAGGACAAAAAGAGAGCGAAGGGAATGAAAAAAAAAGAGTCATTTTGGGTCAACATAGAAGAGACGTAGGGTGTCAATGCTTTACATTGTCCCCAAAAAGGATAATAAAATTAAAAATAAAAAGACAAACACAAAAGGGGCTTGGTTTTGATGCAATATGAATGAAACATAGGGGTCTCAATGCCTTGCATGATCCCCAAATGAAAGGAAAAATAAAAAAGAAATGATCATCATTTGGGTTAACATGAAGGAGACATTGTAATGTCTTGCATCATGTCCAAATGAAAGGAAAAAGGGGAAAAAAAGAAAAAAATATTCATTTGGGTCAACATAAAGGAGAAATTGTAGTCTCAATGCCTTGCATCATCCCCAAATGAAGGCAAAACAAAAAGGAAAAGAAAAAAAATGGTTCATTTGGGTCAACATGAAGGAGAAATTGCAATCTTAATGCCCTGCATCATCCCCAGCTGAAGGTGAAAGGAAAAGGAAAAATAAAAAAGTGAAAAGGAATGCATGACACATAAGAGAAGGGAGAGACATATATAACAATTCCATAATAATACATTAAACAAGATGGGGAATACACGACATACAAATGAAAAAAAAGAAAAAAAGAAAAAAAAGGAATAATAAGGTGCATGTGAATTACTCTGTGAGCAAGTCATCAACCTCCCAATCTTTCTTAGTATAAAAATTTATGAGGGCAACTAGCAAGAAGAACATCAGTTGCGAAACTAGCATCAAGATCAATGCTCGTCCTAGGAGAATTCTCATGAATGCTCATGGAAGAGGAGAATAGTGAATTCAAGGTTTGGTGAACTCTTCATCGATGTGAGAATTTTCATCATCATCATCATATAAGTTAATAACAATGGTGGGGTGTATGAAAATATCACTGGTGTCTTATAAAAGGGGTGGTGTGGGAGGTATAGGATTTGGTTGCAAGGGTGGAGGAGGAGGATCAATAGGCATGGCCTTTAGCATAGGTTGTTTGGGCTCTTCAGCTTGGTCTTCCTCCTAAGATTAGTGGGTGAGAGCATGACGATGACATCTAATATTTATAGCCTCTCTATTCCTTTTTTATTTTCACTCCAAGTGTGCAAGGGAAAGGGCGAGACAATACACCATATGTTATGTATCATCTCAGAGACGAGGGACATGAAGAACTATGGGCGGTTCATCCACCTTCTCTTTAGATTTATGGACCTATTTAGTCTAGCGAGAGTGGATGGATTTGCTATCATGATCCCTAGGCCTCCTGGATGATGTGGAGGAGGTTTCAGGAGTGGGTTGACTAGGCATATCAGAATTTCATGGAAACATGGCTTCATCAAGGATGGGTGAGTCTGAGATAGAAGAAGGTATGTTGCATAGATAAACTTTGGATATCTTCTTGGCTTTGAAATTTTGATAGCAATGAAGAAGAAGTTTCATCTAGGGGAGATGGGCTCCATAGGTTCAAGCCAAAAGAAATCTAGGGAGAAGTTACCCTTAGAGGATAACAGGTTAAAACCACTATGGTGGACAGTAAATATGTCGATGTCAATAGGAAACTTCACACACTTGTGGATGACGGATGAGACTGCTTTCATAGAATGAAGCCATGGATGGGAAAGTCCTAAATGAAATTGCCTGATTGAAGGATAATTGAAATGGTAACATCCAATATTTTTAGACCTATTTGTAATAGGAGGGAAATCGATCCAATCGTCGAGCATGTAAAACCATTGTGTGTTTTGACCCACACAGTAGGTCTATTATAGAAATCTTTATCAATATTATGTAATACTAGAAACTCTTCTTTGGTAACTGTATACACCTAAAATTGGTCTGGAGCATCCCATTAATTAAATACAAATTATTTGATTAATTATCCTAATTTCCTCTACTGTTTAAATAAATAGAAATATATATTTATATAGTTCATATTTAAATTCATCTTAATTAAATAAACAAAATTAAATACTTTGTTTGATTTAATTATCAAATCCCTATTTTATTCTATCACATCAAATCTTAAATTAATTAAATAAAGATCAAACACTTTATTGATTAATTGACATATTCTTCTGTTTAATTTAATAAACAACTTCTATAGTTCGTTTTATTAAATTATTTATCCCTTTTTTGCTAATTTAAATAAATCAAAAATATTTGAATAAAAGCATAAAGAATATTCCATCTATATTTCCTCAAAAATGAATTAGATATCCTATGTCTAATTTATGTCTAAAATATGTCACAATTAATGCTTTGAAACTTCATGGGAAGTTTTGGAGACAAATTGGAGACAAATTCCAAAATATTCTCTGAAATCCTCCTCCATCAATCTTTCCTCTTCTCTTGCCTATTGTTTTCATGGGTAGAGAAAATCACCAAAATTCTCTCAATATCCTCCATCTTTCACTATTCAATCCTCTAGATTCAATCCAAGCCTCTCAATGCCATCCCTGCACATTTCTATAGCCAGGAATTCTATAAATACAACCTCATTGAACAAAGAAAAAGATCCAGATAATCTAACTTATGCACTCTTACTTTCCAGGAATTCAAGCATCAAGCACATCAAGCATTAAGCATCCAATATCCAACAATCAAGCTTTCATACCATGGCTGCCTCCTGTAGTTGCAATTATCTGTTTCATATCATTTCATGCTATTTTAATTCATTTATCATCTAGTATTATCCATTCAGCTCCATATCATTGTATTATCATCCATCTCGTTCTTTGAATTGTCATTTTAACAATCATAGTATCCTCATGATCTAAGAGCAATAGTGGTTTAATAAATCTTTGGAGGTAGAGAAAAATATGATGCTTTCAATAGATTATTGTTTTGAATTGATTCAATTTGATTTATCTTTGATATAATGTCATATTAAGAAGTGTTTTGTTGTTTACACCTTATCCACACTTACAATTTGGCACCCACCATGGGGCATTAACCCCAATTTTACAATTTTTCTAGAAAGTGTCACGCAAGTTCCTGGCGTGTTTTCTTTGAGTGCTTTCGTCGAATACTATAGCGTTTTCATGGAAAACTACAGTGCTTCGGTGCTCTATTTCGGCGCTTTCATGTTACTATAGTGCTTCTGTCAAAAATTTGAACGCTTTCAACTTTAGCACTTCTGTCAACTATTTCAGTACATCCATGATTTAGCACTTCCATGAAAAACTTTAGCGCTTCGGTGTCCTATTTCGATGCTTTTGTGTTTTAGCACATCAGGTAACTATTTTATCGCTTCGGTGCAATACTCCAATGTTTTTATAAAATCAGTCTAGATCTAACGCGATCGCAGCTAGATTTTATTTTTTTCACAGTTGGACTAAAATTTATCAATCCCAGGATAGTCACTTCAGGTTTTCTAAAATTTATCAATCCTAGGATAGTCATTTCTTGGTTTGTAAAATATATCAATATTAGGGTAGCCACTCTTTGTTTTCTTAAAAGAAAATTTATCAATCCTAAGATAGTCACCGCATTTTTACAGTACAAGTTAAAAAGAACAACATGATTTTTGTGAAGCAACACCTTCACATAGATTAGAAAATTTCTTTTTGGGCTTAAAATAGAACAGCTTATATGTTGTGCTTGTGGTGATTAGGCTTATGCTCTCCCATTAATTGGGTGACCAAAGTGCCAGATTCACTTTTACTTCATGCTATTTACGCTTTATTAAATCTTTTAGAAGGCCTGTCATAGTGGGAGAAAGTACTCACCCTATAGGAAAGACCTAAGTGGGAATGCCTAAAGCCAAGGATTCCAACCCACTATAATAAAAATGCAAGTTGTTGATGAAATTCCAACTTGACGGTAGTGACCAAGATAACCATCACCAAAATCTTTGTTCTAAAGATTGGGAGATCTCTTGAGGGATTTTATCAATTGTCGCACCACATAGAAGCCCTATCTACGAACCATAGAGTAGTATCTCACCGAGTCAGTATCCGTACATTATTATACTCACAGTGCAAGGGGAGGGAAGAATCTTCCCCCAAGACACTCACCATATAATTTTCATGGACCGTTTTCTCAGGGGACGAGAAATCCAACTCTGAGTACACACCTAGAAACGACAAAAACATGGGTGCCCTCTAGGGGGTGACAAGGCTGTGTGCGTCAATGCAATTCAAGATGTGGGTTGTGAGTATAATGATGACCTACTTGTCCTTAAGTGTGCGTCTATTTTATTTGTGTACAATTGTCAAAGCAACCCATCAAAATCAATAAGGATCATTTGTGATTCTTGAACAAACACAATCTATTCAGTTAAAACAATTATTTATAATTGTTTGTTGTGTTTTCAAAAATTCATTTAAAATCATATTTAAGATCATCATGAAAACAAAAAAGTCAAGTTAGATCAGAAAATCCATGCTGCGAAAGTGGAAGTCCACCACATTTGCCAAGAGAAAAATTAAAATCACAAAACCCAAGAAACCTTTCGATTATCGAGATAAATTGGAAGACGATGTTTTCTATATCAAAATCAGAAACTCTTTTTACAACATAGAACATTCATCCATAGATATCACGATTTTGCTAGGGGTCACACTTTTGATTACACAGTAGAACCACTCTATTCATGAGCCTTCTTCCAAAGAAGAGCTCTCACTCAGTATCGCAACCATAGTTAGTGCATATATCCTTCTTATCTTCAACAATCCATAATACAGTATGCCACAAGGCTAGATCAAATTCTACAATATCGAGTCTTAAAGTCTTGTTTTCTTTTACCTCTCTGGAATCTTGTTTCAACGGTTCGGGTCATTATTTTAGCGCTTCAATGAAATAGCTCTTTCAAGCATTGTTTCAGCGCTTTCAATCTATATTTTAGCGCTTTCATTAAAATAATGCTTCCATCAAATTCTAGAGCGATTTCATGCACTTTTTCAGCACTTCTATCAAGATAGCGCTCCCATCAAAATCTACAATGCTTTTATGCACTGTTTTAGCGCTCCTGTAAAGTAGCACTTCCATCAATTTTTGCAGCGCTTTCGTGCACTATTTTAGCACTTCTATCAAGATAGCACTTATGTCACTTGTTTCAGAGCTTTGGGACTCTATTCTAGCGCTTTTGTGAAATAGCACCTCTATCCTCTATTTTAGCGCTTTCAAAACAAAGACTTCAAAATTTTTACCAGTCAGTCAGTCTGTCATTTTATCGACGGTCTTCATCAGAACCAAGTTTCTTTTTTATTAGAATCAGTGTCTAAAGACTGAAAACAGATAGGTTTATACAAATTTCCAATCTTATCAACTGAAACAAGATCTTGCAAATCACAAGTGTCAAAATCAAATACACAATCAATTACTACACTGAAGTTTCATCATCAGGATACTATCATCCTTTATCATGAAACCAAGTATAGTAATCAAATTTTTAACGTAGTCTCATCAATAAGATCAGTCATCTTATTAAACTTTCTTAAAAGTTCAATTAACATTTTCCCAGCATATAAGATCAACATTTCGGAAGAAAGGGTAAGAATTTGTATGCCAATCTTCACTAGGTCCCAAAAATAGAGACTCTTAGAGCAAGAAATTTTAAAATCCCAAGCAATGGCAAAGGAAAATCATTGGAACAATCTGAACCGAAACAATAAGAATGAAATAACTCCAGAGGATATTCAAGAAGCTCAACAAGATCCCAAGTTCCATATATTTATGGAAAAGATTTTAGAGCAAGATATGCAGAAGTATCTTTTGATGTTGGATTAATCAGGTGCCGAAATTTCCAAGGACTTCGACATGAATCATCTGAAGGAAGCACCTAGAACAAGTGAGACTGAAATACTACAACCCACAAAAATAACATATCCATTTGTTGCTTTGGCATCCCAAATACAACTATTACAAC
Organism: Sequoiadendron giganteum; assembly: GCA_007115665.2. Lineage (NCBI taxonomy): Eukaryota > Viridiplantae > Streptophyta > Pinopsida > Cupressales > Cupressaceae > Sequoiadendron > Sequoiadendron giganteum. The sequence continues at coordinate 521,209,610 of CM021100.1, read as the reverse complement.
AACAAATATAGGATATGACGAAAGTAAGTACTAAAAGATATGCGATACAAAACATTTGTCCTTATCCTTTCCATGCAATAGTTGGCCTAATACCTTTTCCAAGACACTACGAATTTCCAAAGTACGATATGTACAATGGAAGAACAAATCCAATAGATCATATTCAGGAATTCAAAATAATGAGCCTTGAGTTTTCCCAAGAGGAAACTTACTTAATGAGGTTATTTCTGAGAAGTTTGGGGGGTACATGTATGGAGTGGTTCTCAAAACTACAACCAGGGTTCAGGACTTTTGAAGAACTTGTCAACAAGTTCATCTCCCAATACTCATTTAACATCCAACGCGATGTTACAATAAAGGATCTTTACAACCTGTGAACCCCTAAACCTGCAAATGTACCAAGAAGTCAAACATTGTTAGTGTTAGATCAAACTGCATGTAAATATTTGAAGGATTCCCCATGAAATCCACTTATTAAGCTAAAGTTAGGAAAATGAAGAACATAAAGTAAGAAACTTGAACTAAATCCTAATTAAGCAAATAAGTTAAAGATCTTATGGGGGAATTGGTGCCAATGATATGTTGCAATTGACCCTTTCCCAATTCCTATGGTTGCAATGTGGATTATGAAGAAATGGTCAAATCTCCAAGGAGATTTGAGCATAACCTTGGTGCAAATGTGAAAATGATAGGAATGTATGGATGCAAATAGCAAAATCAGTTCTCACTTGAAGAGAGTAACTTTGCATATGAGTTGTGGATGAAGATTGAGGAGAAAAGTTTCTAATTTATACATTCAAATCTTGGAAGAGATAGTGGAAATAATCAATGTGGGACAAAAGATAGTCGAATGGCATTGTGCCACTTGTCCAAATGTTATTGGATGAGGAATGTGCAAGTTTTGGGCAATGTGCCAATAAATGCAATTAGGTGGCATTTCAAACTTGAGAAATGACATGTTGAAGAGGGAAAACGAATGAAGTTAATGTCACTTGGCTCAAGGTCAAAGACATGTAAGAGGATTTTAATGCCTTGTTGGAAGGACCAAGTCCACTTGGCCTTTTTGAATTCAAAAGAGGAATATTCCCTTTTTGATGCTTTGTGAGGGAAATAGGAGAATTAATAAATCAAAGTAATTGATTTATTGTGCAAGTTGCATTCTCTAGAGAATTTTAGTGAGAAGGATTAACTTAAATCAAGGATTTGATTAACTTAATGAAGAATTAGGTGATGTGACAATTTAGACTTAGATTTATGAATTGATTTAAGTTAGAAATTAAGAGGAAATGATTCATTAAATAAATGATTTGATTTATTTAATAAAGAAGGAATGTGTTAGATTAAATCAAATAAGGTTTAATTTGTTTAATTTAATAGGAGGACTTTAGAGATTTTAATTAAATAAAATGATTTATTTAATTAAACAGCAATGTAGGGTTAATTAAATTAAACTGATTAATTTAATCAAAGGAGGTGATAGACTTAATCCAATAAATAGTGATTTATTGAATTAAAGGATAGAAATTGATGAAATGCTTAGAATTTGATCTAAGAGGAAACGTTGTTAGTAATCAGGATCAGGTGTGCCAAAATGAATTTGTATATTTTCCATGTCTACATTTTGCCCCGCTTTGAAGCAATGTACTTGTTGCTTTGATTCAAAGAATAAACTACTGTGATCGAAGGTCCAGGATTTTGAATTTTTTAGATGCCCCACTGCTACCCCAGTGGAAGGATATTGCTGGATATTGCCCCCTCCAGAGACCGAACGAAAATTTTGGATTTTTGGATGGTCTGGTGAAAAAGATGACAAGGTGCCCGACAAGCCAGAAATACCCCAGAATGCCAAAAAACTGCTTTAAAATGCCAGAAGGGACACAAAACGACTCTCAGTTGGACAAAGACGGGCTCAAGGGACCAAAACCCAAGCTGGGAGGTCAAATTAGGTCAAAAAACCCTAATTTTCAGTCTTAAATAGACCACGAGGGGTCATTTTCAATTCATTTTGCAATCTTAGCCTTTAGAAAATTTCAATTTTTAGCTCTGAGTTTGAGTGGAAATGGCGCAACAACAGCTTCCTAGGCACATGACGGAGAGGGTTTAGACACATCAGCGGCCCATCGACGTAGGACCCGTGGTATGTACCCCTATTCGTCTTTTAATTTTAACGTTTTATGTGCATTAAAATGGGTTAAGGCTCTACTCAAACTGCGCAGTGCCATATGGCATCGCTGAAAGTGTCTTATCGCAACCGCGTCGTGCCATATTGCATCACATATGCAAAGTGCACCATGCGGGGTAGTTTGTAATTTGGCATTTGGTTGTCCAAAATTCCGTCGCATTCCATTCTTCACCGTGCGGGCCAGTTAGGAACTTAGGGTTTGCATCAAATAGGACCGCATATGAAAACTGCACCACGCAGGTCACTTTGTAACTGCTAAAATGGAAAACCCTACTATGGCAGTGCAGTTTGGAACTTTCCAAACTGTACCACACCCGCAAACAGCGCCGCACTTGCCAATTTGAGGCAGATTTTGAGTTTAAAACTTTATTTTTTCCTAATACGATAGCCTTTCTTGTGCAGGAGGAGCATGGTGTACTCTATTCACGGGAGCATCGATGCCCAGTGCTTAGTAGATTAGAGGCTATGCCTGAGCTAGTCCAGGAGCACCTTGGTGCCATTGGCCTTTGGTACATTGTGTATGCCCCTCTTGTTCGGGCTCACCTAAGCATGCTTACGGCTTTGGCGGAGCGATGGCATAGTGAGACCTCCTCCTTCCATCTTCCTACTGGTGAGGCCACTATCACCCTCGAGGATGTATGGTGCATCCTTCACTTGCCCATTCACAAGACCCAAGTTATTTATGATCCAGATGCCGACAGAGAGGCTTGTTACGGAGTGATGTAGATTGATATCATTGAGTTTTGTGATGGTCTGATTGATCTAGAGTTATATCGCGATCGCGTGCACACGTACCGACTGATCATTGTTGCTATCATCTCAGGCCTTGTAGTACCTGATTGACAGGGTTGATACTTCAGTCTAGGATGGGGACTTACATGGGATCAGATGGTTCATCAGAGGGAGTGCTTTGCTTGGGGACCGGTACTACTGGCGTCCCTCTATAGGGATCTTCATGAGTTTGTCTACTTAGACAGTAGGTCCATTGGGGCAGGAGGCACCTTACTACATGTGTGGGGATGGGAGACGATTCCAGTGCTTCAGTCAGACATCACACCAGTTCCTTTGGAGATAGATGATCCCCCCATTCGGTGGTATAGCGGGGCATTGATGCACTTTTCATTTACTGGCGCGAGTGGTATTATGTACTGGTGGCGAGTTCTCGATGAGACGAGAGAGTTTGTTTGGAGATCATGGGTGTGTATTGGTCCATGGGGAGATGATGTCCAACAGCTCTTCTTTGCTTGATAGGACAGATTGATGTAGGGCCGAGAGCATACCATGATCAAGAGGTACCTTCTAGACAGGGTTGCTCGTTAGTTTGGGGAGGTACAGGATAGGCCCGACGACCAATATGTGGACATCTTTGCATGTACTACTAGGGAGACAGCATGGGGCCAGCCCATCCCGGCAGCCGAGGCGGTGTCCTCGTTTAGGCAGTTAGTAGCTCGACCATGACCATATGATCAAGGGCTAGTAGATGCAGGAGTCACCGTAGTTTACAGGGCATGGTTCAGACCTCCCCCCAGATTGACAGTTCCAGGCGTAGTTGTCCCATGGTGCAGACGCAGGGGCCGAGCAAGTGTAGGGGGTGAGGCAGAGGATGAGGTGAGGCACCTCCTCATCAGACACCTCCTAGGGATGGGGCCCAGCAGTCACCTGTCCGAGTAGGGGATCAGGATGATCAGCCGAGGGTAAATCCTTAGTAGCAGCCAGTAGGGCAGCCGACAGGGCAGCCAGTAGGACAGTTGGTAGGGCAACTAGCAAGACAACCCCATCATTGAGATGTGTTGATTCAGTAGCTACAGGGGCAGATACAAGTTTTGACTACGGAGAGAGACCAGGCATGATTCGAGAGGGATCAGGAGATAGGCCGGCGGTGGTAGTTAGAGAGTGCAGAGTCCTCATCTCAGGCCCAATCGATTGATATTCAGGATTATAGAGAGGCTATCAGAGAGGCCAAGTACTATCAGCATCATTATCGATAGGTAGTGCCATCAAACCGCAGAGTACCAAATTTTTCTCAGCAGACAAGGAGGCGACCAGTAGAGGCACATGGTGAGAGACAAGATGGGGAGGGCAGCAGCCAGCAGGGCCCACCCCCTTTTTGATCATAGGACAATTTTGCTTCATTTTTGATATACGGGCTGCAGTATTTTGGACTTATTGTATTATGTATCCGATGGACACCTGATCTGATTCTGTATTATAACAATGATTTTTGATAATATATATGAGATGATTCACCCTTTTATGATGTACATGCAAATATGTGAATGCAAATATGTGATGTTATGAGATGTTTCTATCCTTATGGTTCATGTGATGCAGTGTATGTAATGAATGCATTTCCTTTTTTATTTTTCATGCTTTAAATGATGTAATGTGTATTAATGATGTAATAATGTCCTAAGATGTTTAGAATAATGAATTTATATTATTCCTCATAACTTAAGATATTGATATGATATAATGCTCTTCTGATGTTAACTATCTAGTGGATGCAGGATGTATGCATGAGCGATGTTTTGATTACTGTTATAATACCATGCTAGTGTGGAAAGAAGGTAGAAGAAACATAGAATTAATGAGTTAGTGAGGATGATGATGGTGATTTTATATTTGCATATAGGAATTAGGATTTTCAAAGGGTCAATTGTGTTATGTTTGATAACACACATAGGTACGATGCATCGAGGTATTAAGAACCAGGATGGTGTGGTACCTAGTGTGATGGACTTTGACTTAAAAATTAGATAGGAGTATTCTTGTTCACACTTAGCATTCATACTTTATTCAGGATGTAGTTCAGACATTCTAAATATCTCGGACCAAAACACAGAAAAGCAAGCTTTCCTATGTGGTCAACAAGATACTTAAAATATCCTCCCTACAAACCAAACAAAACATGCATAAATAAGTTATTTTACAAGCGTATCCCACAAGCACAGTAGATAAAAGATAATGATCATTGCCCCATTCCCTTTTTCTCTAAACCTGTTTTGTTTAGGCATCATTGAGAGGTCCTAGGAATGAACGCAAAATAAGATAAGTCAAAAAAGACCAAATTAGAGTAAATAAACAAGCTAATGTTCTTCATACCGCTAGCCAAGACTAACTATTGTGAGGGTTACCTAATGCTTATGTCCATCACAGGAAAGCTTCATCCTAGGACATGTAGTGATTAGGGTTTTGATGGGGCCGATTGGGTGATAAGCTATTGATACTTCGAGGTGACTAACTTGCTTGCTTACTGCTCTAGACTTGAGACTTTAACGACTAAGGTGTTCACTTTGAGACCTGCTAAACTTGCTTCTGACTACCTCACGAAAGGGTGAAAGCAACGATTGACTTTATTATGAGTGAGACGTTCACGGGTGAAAGCGAGATGAAATGGATGCACCATTTTGGATTTTTTCAAATGTTTTGAGGTTGTTTTTGGTATTTTCAAGATTTACAATGAACAAACTAACTTAAAGACCTATCCTAGGGGTCTCGGGAGCTCATCCATAGATTAGCCTTGCCTATGTTATACACGCAGAGATCATGTAGTTTGACTGATGACACACTTGACTTAATGAAAAGATGGATGGGCAAACAGATTGCCAATGCGACAGATGCCTAAAGGACTGACCTTAATTGTCTCGGGGGATGATCAAAGATCAACCTTGCCTACATTCAAGCTCAGAGACAACTTAGTTCGACAAGGTGGAAGACTAACAAGACTAAATGATGAATTTTTGAAGATTTTCTGATATTTTGACATGTTTTTGGATTTTTTCTGATGAATTTTTGAAAAAGATCACGAGAATGTACACGAATCTGATCCAATCTTGCGAGAACGTGCCCCCAGTGTGGTATGATAGACTACTTTGATAAAGGCAAGACAGACTGACCTTAGAAATTCCAAGTAGGTCCATGGTGGAATATGGTGTAGACACCAACGCAGGCTATGGTATGGATGCGAGTGGATGAGTGGATGAATGAGTGATGGAATGAGTCGTGCAGATCCTGATAGATGGGGAAGGTGTTTTATTTACACTTGGTGCCTGTTTGCCATATTTTCACCAAGGTACTTGCCCAAAGCACCACCGAAGTGGTTTTCACTAAAGGACAAATTTTTTTCTTTTTACTATTTTTTGATTTTTTTGTTGTCACCAAGATGCCTATTTGCTAGGTTTTCATCAAGGTAACCATTTTTTCAGGACTTTTTCTGATTGTTTTTTGTATTTTCTGGTTCTATACCTTGCAAGATTTATGCATAGAACTTTTTGAGGTGCGAACTGTTCATGGGCTCTTGCAAGGGCTCACCTTCTGGTGTCGACAACTAATATGCCCCCGATTTGTAGCTTGCAGTGATGATAAAGGGTCCCATCTAGTTGGGCTCAAACTTTCCCTTTGTATCCGGATTTGGCATGTTCTTTTGGTTTTCTTTCAGCATGAGGTCACCAACTTGGAAAATGCATTGTCTGATCTTCTTGTTGTAGCTCCTTTTTAGGCCATTCTAGTACACTTGTAGATGATTAAGGGCATCCATGCACCTTTCATCTAGTAATTCTAGCTCATTGAGTCTTGTGACCCTTTATTCCTCATCTGTGATGAGGTTTTGCAGTGATATCCTCAACGATGGGAGCTCGATCTCAATAGGGAGGATGGCTTCTGATCCGTAGACCAGAGAAAATGGGGTGGCTCCTGTTGGCATATGGATGCTAGTGCGGTAGGCCCATAAGGCAGGATTTAGCTGCAGATGTCAGTCATGACTAGAGTCATGACTGTTTTCTTAAGGATTTTCAAAATGGTTTTATTTGTAGCTTATGCTTGGCCATTGCCTTGTGGATGGTATGGAGTGGAAAAATGGTGTTGGATTTTGAATTTTTCACACAAATCACAGACATCCTGATTTTTGAAGGGCGTCCCATTATCAGAGATAATGGATTGGGGAACACCATATCGGCAAATGAGGTAATTCAGGATGAACTTGGATATTTGTTTTCCCATGATGTAGGTCATGGGAATTGCTTTGACCCACTTTATGGAATATTCGGTGGTGGTGATGATGAACTTATGGCCATTTGATGAGGTGGGCGATATTTTACCAATGAGATCGAGCCCCCATTGTGAAAAGGGCTAAGGTGTAACAATGGGATGCAGTTCTTGAGCTGGTGCATGAATAAGGTCTCCATGCTATTGACATTGTAGGCATTTTCTGACAAAGTTGTGTGCCTCTCTTTCCATCGTCGGCCAGTAGTACCATGTTCTCAACAACTTTTTAGCCAAGGTCATACCACTTGAGTGTGACCCGCACATGCCATTGTGTACCTCAGTTAGAGCAGTCAAGACTTCCTTGAGTTTTAAACAATGTAGCAAGGTTTCGTCGGTACTTCTACAGAAGAGGGTCTCTCCTAGGATGATGAATCGTGAAGTCCTTTTGACAAAAGTGAGATTTAGGTTCAGGGTGATGTCAATGGGGAGGATTCCTCACTTTAGGTAGGTGTATATATCATGATACTAAAGATCATCAGGACCAATGAGTTCACATGCATATTCTGACTCTGGTACCTCGAATGTGGGTATGAGAAGCTATTCTACAAGGAATTCGTGTTTGGAGACATTGCGAGGAATGTCCAATAAGGATCCAATTGTTGCCATTGCATCGGCTGCTCTGTTGTTTGTCCTTGGTATCTGCTCAAAGGTGATGTCAATGAATGATTCTTTTAGGCTTTCTACCACCTTCTTATATGGTGCAAGCTTATCATCCTTCGTTTGCTATTCACCGTTAACTTGGTTGATGATAAGTTGTGAGTCCCCATAGACTTTTAATGACATGATTCGCCATTGTGCTACAATTTTGAGGCCTATGGTCAAAGCCTCATATTCTGCAATATTGTTAGTACAAGGGAATGCCAGCTTGTATGATCTAGGTATGCAATCTCATTGCAGCATGATGAAGAACACACTAGTTCCTAATCCATGTTGCGTGTGAGAGCCATCAAAGTATAACTTCTAGTGGTCTGCTACACCAAGGTTAAAAAGGGACTCATCAGGGAATTCTAATATGAGTGGGTTATCTGTATAGAGGGGAGCTTCTGCTAGCTGATCCGCAATGACTTGTCCTTTTATGGCTTTTCGTTCTACATACTTGATATCATGTTTAGATAATATCATTACCCACTTAGCCATTCTACCTGTAAGAGTTGCTTTTGACAATAGGTACTTTAGAGGGTCTATTTTGGCAATCAACTTGATTTGGTGCACTAGCATGTAGTGTCTGAATTTCTAAGCCGCAAATACTAGTGCTAGGCAAGCTTTCTCTATTGACGTGTAATTGAGCTCGTGTCCCACCATTGTTCTACTGATGTACTAGATAGCCCGCTCAGTTCCCTTTTCATCACGTTGGGCTAAAAGGGCCCCCAGGGCGGCTATTGTTGCTGAGATGTATAGGATTAATGGTTTCCCCACAATTGGTGGCATCAACATAGGCGGTGTAAGTAGATATTAATTTCTTTTTCTAAATGCTTGCTCGCATTTGTCGTCCCATCTGAAAGCTACTCCCTTGTGAAGTGGGTGTGAATAAGCAATCTGTTTATCTACCAGTTGTGCTATGAATCTCCAGATGGACTGGAGTCTACCTTGTAATCCTCTTAGCTGTTTTAACATTCTTGGTGCTTCCATTTCAAGGATTGCTTTTACCTTTGCAGGGTCCACCTCCATTCCTCTCATTGAAACTATGTACCCTAGCAGCTTTCCCAATTGTACCCCAAAGACACACTTCTTCGAGTTGAGTCTAACCTTATATTGTTCGAGCCTATCAAAGATAGCACTTAGAGTTGCTATATGGTCTTGTCTCTTCTTTGATTTAGCCAGTATGTCATCTACATAATCTTCGACTGTTTTATGGATCATGTCATGGAAGATTAATGTCATGGCTCTTTGGTATGTAGCTCCTACATTTTTCAACCCAAATGGAATTACATTCCAGCAATAGGTGCCCCAAGGACATGTCAATGTTGTCTTGTGTTGGTCTTCTTTTGCGATCATTATCTGATTGTACCCCGAGAAACCATCCATTAGGGAGAGCATCTCATGTCCAGTCTTTATATCCACTATCATGTCAATGTTGGGTAGTGGAAAGTCATCCTTGGGACATGCTTTGTTTAGGTCTCTAAAATCAATGTAGATGTGGATGCCCCCTTTTGGTTTTGAGACTGGTACGAGATTTGATACCCATTCTGGATAGTCGATCGAGCATATGAAGCCAACGTCTAGAAGTTTCTATAGCTCAATCTTTACAAGCAAGGCTATTTGTGGGTGCATCTTCCTTAGCTTTTGTCTAACTGGTTTTGCTCCAGGGTAAATGGCCAAATGATGAACTACTACTTTAGGGTCCAAGCCTAGCATGTTTGCATAGGTCCACACAAAATTTACCTTTTTCTCCTTTAGGAATGTTGCCAATAGTTCTTGTTCCTCTGTTTGAAGTGTTTGGGCATAGAATCTGATTTGTGGCTCTGTTTCTATTCCCAGATTGATAGGGTTGCACTGTTCTACCAATACTGCTAACTTCTCCTAGTGTAGAGCAGTAGGGGGGAGATTGAATCCTTCATCCTCTGGTGCCTCGGGGAGGTTTTCACCATTGGATCCATCCTTTATTTTTACTATTTTATGGTTAGAGAGTGCCATAGTGTGGTTTTCACTCAATAACTCTCAGCTTATTCTCGATCTTTTTCTTTTGCGACTGAAGGACTCAATTATCTCCCCATAGTATGCTTGTGTGTCCAGTGTGATGTTGAATCCAACCTTGTGATCTTTTCATGGGATTGTATCCCTTAGTCCCATGAATTCTGAGAGAGACTCATCATTTTTGAACGAGTCTAGAATTGGCGGTCCTCGTTGGTCATGATCGATGAGTTGGGGGTACACTAAGTGGATTTGGTGGGTTCGTTGGATTGGCTCAGCGGGTGAGGCACTAATCATTAACAAAGTGGACTCCTCAAAAAGCCTAGGGAGACTTGCTATGGTATCCTCTTCATCACTACTAGCACACACATCAGTAATGTCAAAGGTGTAATTGTCGAGTGGGATCCCTAAGCAAACGGGTGGTCTAGGGATTATTGTTGTTACCTGGGGAGAGGACAGGACTGCTCTTCTAGGCATACCTCTACCACGTATGGTTATACTCGGAGGAGTATAGCCGAGGCCAATGTTTCACATCCTTCTTTCCATAATGATGGGCTCCAACCGTCCATCACTGTTTCTTCCTAGGCTTTCATTCTTGTTATAGCCCATGTTGAACATCATTTGTAATCCTTTGTTTGTTTCCTCCATGGGTAGGGTGGAAGTGGGTCTTTCATCTTGGTACAGAGTGTTTGTGATGTCCTCCTCATCCACATTCTCCCAACTAAGATCCCCCCAACGGTGGAATCCAGAGGGTTTCATTCTAGTGCGAATAGGTGTTTGAATCAATTGTGGTTGCCCATGTGACCTAGGAGATTGTGGTAACTCTCCTACAACAAAATCATTTCTCTTCATTCAATAATCGCCGCATCCATTTTCCTGTATCATGTTCTTAATCTTGGATATATCGGGGATGGTGGGTGTCTCTATCGCAGAAGTGGAGGTGAGAGTAGCTAGATCTATGTATGAAGTGGATGGTCCTTCATCATTTTTAGGTACTTGAGGGATCTTGTAAAACTTGGCTTCCAATTTTTTGCAATAGGCGAAAGGTTCAGGATCCCCATGTATAGTAACCTTCTCATTTTGATATGAGAACTTAATGCACTGGTGATAGGTTGAGGCCACTGCCTTCATTCCATGTATCCATGGGCATCCCAGGAGGATGGTGTATGGTAGATCAAGGTCAAGAACTTGACAAGTTGTTTCCATGGTTGTTGGCCCCACTTGGATGGGGATCTTGATAGTTCCCTGAGACACTCTTGTTAGAAAACCCTAGATCAGACATGCAAACCTAAACACCTTCCACAAAAGAGAAAACATTAAAAAGCAGAGCTTTGCATGCGAATGTGCAAAATGATATTATTCAGGAATTCAATTTACAATGAGATGATTTGCTTTATAAAAGCAAAGTATGCAACCCTAATGTTGACCTAAAATTAGCTCAACCTAAGTAAAGTTATGCAAGTGTAATTAAATATTAATTACACTAACACCCCCCCATAAGTGCAACTTAGGGAGACTAGATAAGCATGCACCTAAAACTAAGATGAATGCAAGAAAGCATGAATGGGTCCCGCAACAAGGCCTGATCAGGTACCCATGTACAAATGCAATAATGAGGTAGAGAAGGAAAACCCAGTGGGACAACCCCCCCTACAATGAGATGACTGCTGCAAAGAAGCACTGGAAGAACACTATGGAGTAACACTGGAACCGCAATCTGGCAAGCAAGGAAAGATACTTCTGTCTACAAGAAACCATATCGGATCATAATAATGTGACAGAATGATGCCAACAACACTCGAAAACACCAAACTAGAACAACCCTGGAATCCATAGAACAGTAGATGATATGATGATCTGGAAGCTGTGAATCTCGATGCCGATGATGCCAAACTGAGAAACTCTCTTCCATGGGAAAAAGTACCATACAGACTCGGGAACAATAACCACAAATTTAGTGGCCCTCAAACTAAGATGGATCCGATGCGGATCACTAACCATAGGCTCTCAATCTAAAGTGTGAACCAAAAAGAATCTGATATGTGTCAAGCTAAGACAAAAATGGCCAAAAGAAACTAAGAGACCAGATTACAACCCATGCGAGTTGCCATCAAAACACGATCAAGATTATTATGCAAGAAACCCCCCCGAAGGAACTTTATAATAGTTCATTTATTACAATCCCCAATGACTACAAAAGGAGAGAATGCCTAACATGCATAAAAAAAAAATGAAAATAGACCTCATATCTATGTAGAGGACTGAACCAGCTTTCCAATGCCACAAGAATGGTGAAAAAAGGATCACCGAGTCAAAAGATATGCCCTCCGAAGTGAAAAATAGAACATCTGAGTTCAAGGACCTGCAAAATAAATCTGGAGAAAAATATATAAAAACTAAAACATTTTATAGATTGGTGCCGGAATCAGCTTTCCAACGGTATATCGTTTGCAAAAAACGGACACCGTACGCAAAAGTTACGCCCGATTTTGTGAAAGGTGCTCCAGAATGGCCAATAAAACCTGCAGGCAGCCCAGAGGGCTAAAAAAAATTCGGCCCCTGGTCCTGCATACGACCAGGGGTTGGCGGACAGGGGGCTGGGGCAGAGCCCATGGTCGCCCATGTGACCGCAGGCATGCAGAGGAAGTGGTCAGGGGCTGGGCGCATACCGCCCGGTCCCCCATACGACCAGGGGCTCTGCGAAACGGGCCCATGGGGGCTGAGCGCGGGCGGGCGGCGGTGCTCCTGGTGGCCCCGGGGGCGCGCTAGCGCCGAAATTCATTCTGAACTGGGAGTGCCGGCGGGTTTCCCAAAAACTCATTTTTTTTGTTTTTTTTCGAAATCCGTGCCTTGGGAAGCGTGCTGGGGAGGCCGTACGGCCTCCCTGGCAAAAAAAATTTGCCCTCCGAACCAACTTCGCCAAAATCGACGAAACGAAAGGTGATCTTAGGGTTTTTGGCCACTGCGAACGCAATGGTGACCTCCGTTTCTGCTCAAAATGCTTCAAAAAAATGGCTACCTCCAGAGTTTCCAAAAAATCACACAGCTTGAAAGCCTCACAGATCTGGCAAATCATGACCAAAATTTGCAAAATAAAAGCCAAACCTGACTTTTTCTAGCGCTTGAAATCTAATGGTGAGGCCTGATCTGATCCAAGACACTGCATAAATGAACTCAAGGCAAAAAATCCTCGAGGAACCCCAAACGAAATCTGTAATGGTTTTCTCCAAAATTTGAGAAGGGGCTGCATGTCAAGGCTCTGATACCATGTTAGAAACCCTAGATCAGACATGCAAACCTAAACACCTTCCACAAAAGAGAAAACATTAAAAAGCAGAGCTTTGCATGCGAATGTGCAAAATGATATTATTCAGGAATTCAATTTACAATGAGATGATTTGCTTTTTAAAAGCAAAGTATGCAACCCTAATGTTGACCTAAAATTAGCTCAACCTAAGTAAAGTTATGCAAGTGTAATTAAATATTAATTACACTAACAACTCTTTCCTGGTCATCATATGCTCTTATCGTGATGCTTTTGTTTTTATTGATGGAATCCTCAATGAATCCAAATTTTTTTATGAGTTTCAGTGAACAAATATTAAGACCTGCACCACCATCTACCAGGACTCGTTTGAATTTATTTTTATGGATTAGGACTTGGAGGTGGAGTGCACGATTATGAGATGGCTGCGGGGGGAAATCTTGGTCTAAAAATGTGATGAGATTTGGAGTAATGATGTTACCCACCATAGCTTGAAATTGCTCTGTGTCAAGGGTGGTAGCAACTATAGACGCAGCTAGTGCTTCATCCAGGATCTGTCTATGGGCGACGGATATTTTTAGTAATTCCATGATGGAGATTTGTGTGAGTGTTCTTTTCAGCTGGTCAATTACATTGTAATCATAGGGGATGGCCTTTGTGTTGGTAATGGGGGTCTTAGCAGGTGCCCCAACAATGGTAACCTTTCCACCTCATGTGGTGACTCCACAGTCATTGTTGGCTCCCTTGATATTTATGACGGTGACCATCTCATCGACACATCCGACTATCTCCTCGTATACTAGATTAGCAGTAGCATACTTTTGGTTACCCTTATTATTCCCTTGGTTATGATTCAGCATCGGATTCATGTAGATTTTCAGGTCTTGGTTTTCCGCCAGCTGCTCGATGTTGATGACCTTATCCTCGGTGAGGTCTTGGATGATATTTTTGAGTCTCATGCAGTTGGCGGTGGTGTGTCTTTTGACTTTGTGAAAGTCGCATAGGAGATTCTCAATGTACCATGGCGGTTTGGTCATGGGCTCCATGTATTGCTCAGAATTAGAGATCTTGATTAGGTTCTCTTGACCAGCTTCTTCATGACAGACTCAATTGATTCGCCAAGGGTTGTGAACTTCCTTTTGGGGGGAAACTTGTTGCGGGGAAGTGGTCCTCCTTGATTACCCACATTGTTGACTTGACTGGTGGAAGGTGGTTGTGACTGTGCTACTACCACATTAGTCTACACATTGTTGTGATTATGATTTTGCGGTTGATGATGGTTTTGGGTATTTTTCTTAGGAGCATTGATGACTACCTTAGCATCAACCACGCCATCGTTTGTGATATTTTTATTCCTCGACCATGTTTGAGGTTTATCATTGTAGTTGTTAGACAGGCGGTTATCCTACAGTGGAGTGAATGTTGGTGCATCTTCTCGCGCCGTAAGGGCTCTTTCAATGTTGAGCGCCTTTGGAATTAGTTGATCGTATGATGTGATGCACTGCATTTTCAAGTAAAACGCCAAGTTTTTATCAAGGTTGGCTATGATGGTTTAGACTTTTTGTTCTTCTGGCATAGTCCACTTGCCTTGATTGGCCTTGGATCGCCATCTTTGTAAGAAGGATGTGAATAACTCTCCTTTTTCTTGTTTGAGTGCAGATAGTTCTTCTAAACTGACATCCACATCCATATTAAAAGCGTAATTTTTAAGGAAAGCCTCCACTATTTCCTCAAATGTTTTAATGCCTGTGGGTAGGCAAGAAAACCTTTCCATAGCTAGACCAGTCAGGTTTTGGAGGAAGAGCCGCATTATATATGTGTCATCATATGTGACTTCCATGCAGTGCACCTGAAATTCCTTGACGTGGTTTTCAGGGTTTCCCATTCCATTGTATTTATCAAATTTTGGAATCTTGAATCCCTTTGGGAATAGTACCATGGTGAGACTTCTATCGAATGGATAAGGGCACAAGTTGCCTAGTGTCCTTATGGTTTTTCCTGCTTGCAAGTCCAACACGTGCTACGAAAGTAGTTTAATTTGTGTTGCGACATCTTTGCTTGGATCGGGGGGTGGGATGAATGAGTTATAAGGCATTTGGGGCGTGTGCATGGTGGGAGGAGTATTAGTGGCCATTTGCTGCAAGCTTGGTTGTGCATTTAAGGCTTGTTGGTAATCTTGCATTTGTGCCAACAACGCCTTTTGTTGATCTTGTTGTTGTTGTTCCAATAGTGCTTGTTGTTGGTCCATCTACTGTTGTTCCCATGAAGCCTATTGTTGGTCAAGCTACTATTGATCTAGTAACGCTTGTTGTTGGTCTAGCTATTGTTGCACCAACAATGCTTGTTGTTGGTCAAGCTACTGTTGTGCCAATAAAGCTTGTTGTTTAGCTTGGTGTTGTGCCTGAAAGTCTTGCAGGGCTTGTTGGTAGGCTTGTAGGTGGATCGCTTACAATTGCGATTGGCATTGAGCTTGGGCTTGTTGTTGGGCTTGAGCTTGTGCTTGGGCTTGAGCTTGCACTTGGGCTTGGGCTTGGGCTTGAGCTTGAGCCTAGGCTTGAGCTTGAGCTTACACTTGGGCTTGGGCTTGCGCTTGAGCTTGCTACTTTTGCTATAGTACTCTTTGTTGGTTGGCCTTTTGGAGGGTTTGGATTAGAGTGGTGAATGAATTTGTTGTGTTGGCTTTCGGTGGGATTGGTGGTGGAGCAGGAATCATGCCAACTATCATGGTGAGTGGAGGGATTGTGGTGGTGTTTGTGATTTGGGTTGTCGAAGGGGTGTTTGAGATGATCGGTCCTTGAGGAGGCATGCTTTGGGAGACTTGAGGACCAATAGATGCATTAACCGTGGTGACAGGAATAGTTGTGATTTGTTGTGAGGATATGGGTAAAAGAAGCAGGTTCAAGGTGGTGGTCGGATTGCTTGGATTGGCAAAATTTTTGATGGGTAAAGGTGGAAGACCTATTCCAAGAGGTGATGCGGATGCAAAAGGAAGCGGGGGAAAGGATGATGCACCACTTTGGAAAGAGAAAGGATTGATAGCTTCCGTTGTTCCAAACAGGCCAACTTCCTCATGCGGTGGGCTAGTTGGTATGTTCAATTGATAGGTTGGTGAGGCACAAAATGAGGATGAACCAGTGGGATTATGAAATGTGAGTGGGACGTATGGGTGAGATGGGCTTTCCGGAATAGATGTAGCCGGTGTGGGGGTGATGATTGCTTCTTTATTAGCCACAAGGCGGTGTTTTCGCAATTCCTGGGACATGGCACTCCCCTTGTTTACATTCAGGGAGGTTAGTGTGATGACTAATGTGGTGCAAGGTACTTCTTGGTTGATGTTTGACAATGGGGATGCATCTGTACTAGTGCTTGTGTTAAGGTCGAGA
Organism: Sequoiadendron giganteum; assembly: GCA_007115665.2. Taxonomy (NCBI): domain Eukaryota; kingdom Viridiplantae; phylum Streptophyta; class Pinopsida; order Cupressales; family Cupressaceae; genus Sequoiadendron; species Sequoiadendron giganteum. The sequence goes on along the minus strand of CM021100.1, from coordinate 521,193,106 downwards.
GGTGGCATGACCCCTCCTCTTGATATCGTATTTAGGTATTTGAACATAGCACTAACAATTTTGTGGTTCTCTGGATTTTGAACCATTTCCATGATTTCATTTAGTGTCATCCCCATGTCTTCATTTGTGTTGTCCTCTTGATGACTCTCCTCTTGAGGATTTTGTGATGATAAGGGAGAGTTGCTTGGGGGATTGCTTGATCCCGCTAGGTTCACTTCGGTGTTTAAATAACTCATGTCAATAGAAGTTGATATTTCTCTGATATTATCCATGTCCTTGTATTGAGATCTTGTTTGGACCATAAAAAATAGGGATTTGTTCGATCCTAATCTTTTAGGTCCAAAAGAGAAGAACTAGGGAAGCTAAAAGATCAAAGATGGTGATAATGGTGATGGGTTAAATGGATGGGATGAGTGAGTGAAACCTTTGGAGAACTTTTGAAGGTATTTGCTAAACTTGTAAGGGATTTTGATTTGATGGATTGTGATAATTTGACTAGATGCGTTAAGTCAAACAAGATTGTTGTGAAGTTGTTTTCCTTAGGAAGTTGTGTTATCCTAAGGGAACTTGCACAAATGGATTGACAAAGTGTGTTATGCCAATGTGTTTGAGAACTAATAGACTTTAAGAAGTTGTGTTATCTCAAAGAAAATTTGTCCAATGGTTTAAGACTATGTTGGCTAAGTGTGTCGAAGCCAAGATATGATGATGTTGATTTAGCCCTCTAAGTTTAGCATGATGATTGATTCTAGAGTTTTCAAAATGTTTGATGATTAAATGAGACTTGATTTGATGGAGGAATGAATGGGAATGACTACTTTGATCTTGAACCTTAACCTAGATGTGACTCTCTCTACAAAACCTCAGTATTGAAGAACATGCTAGACTTCCTATGGGAGAAATTCAAACCTTTGAAAAAGTTCAGGATTTTGTTGACAATAAAATGCATACAATGTGGGATTGTTCCTTGAGCTCTTTTTGTAGAAATTGTATACAAGTCTCTCCCTTACTTCAAGGAGCATCTCAAGGCATTGCTCACAGATTTTTAGACTCACTTTCTTGAACTTTGGCTTTCCGATTTTAATCTTGTGGGAAATCATTGGAAACAACACATGTGTAATTCAATTTGTCTTTTTATCTTGGTTAAATGAGATTCTTTTTATCCAAGACACTTGCTTGCTTAGGTTCCAAACTATATGTCTAGTGTCCCATTTTCTTTCTCATCCCACAAGGTCCTTTATGTGGAAATCGAGGAAAATAGGGCAAAAGTTCCCTATGTTTATCCTTATTGAAAAAAAAAATGATGATAGAACTTGAGCACTTAGAAACCTCTAGGAATGTGATTCCTAGGGAAAGCAAGAGTGGCCAAGTTCGTCAATAGGTATTTTTTTCTCACAAGGTGTTTGAAATTTCAAGGCTTTTGTGTATGTTCGTTTTTCAAATGTTTTCAAGATCAAGCAATGTGTTTTTTCCAAGCACTTTTTACACTCCTAGGTTGATGAGGAAATACCTTGTTGGGTTTCCACTTGGATAAATCTAGCTATGCATATCTTGTGCGAATGGCTAAATGCTTGATCACACTAGCTCCCCTCCATGACACTCACTTGTTCGGGTCAGCCAAGCATTAGTACCCATGAATCTCCCATGGCATACTTTCCATTTCCACAACAAAACCGCATGTTACGTGGGGTGGCTTCAAAGGACATAACCTTTTGCACCAACAAGATAGACAAGGTTTTGGCCTTTTTCTAAATAAGGGGTTCTAATTCAGGCATTCCGTTCGTGGGGGATTATCCAACATTGGTGAGAGTCCATTGTTGTCCATCTCGTCGGAATAATCCTCGTGATATTGGCCTTTGTTCCAATATACACACTTATATCCCAGGTGGAATTGGCTTTAGCATGTTCCCATTTGGATCGTTCCCTTGGGTGAGTACTTTTTCCCACAAGGCAGGCCCTCTAAGATAAACAAAAGAGAGCTAACATATCCCGTCATTTACACAACCTTTGTTGAAAAACAAAGGGGAAAACCTCTGCAATATGTCGTGCTCACACTCACATGTTTTGTTCAATTTTAAGTGCCCAAATTGAAATGTGGATGCAATCTTTTTAACAAGTTAACATCACTAAAATGCTTTTGATTCTCAAGATCACTATAAAGTGTGAGAGAAGCGCATACACATTTTAATGATGTTAATTTGTGAAAAAATTTGCAAAACATAAAAGACACTTGTTCATTTTAACCTTCAAAGCAATGATGAATTCTTTTTAAAAGCACCAAATGAAGTGTGAAATTGCCTTGTTCAATTATTACCTTTCAAACCAACTCTAGTGTATTTTCCTAAAATTCTTTTTAGCCCCTTGGCAACCTTAGAAAACAAATTTTGTTTGTTCTTTTTAGATCCCAATGAAAATCTAGTATTCTAAGGTCAAAGATTTTAACAAGTTCCTTAAAAACATGTTGAAGAACACTTAAGTGTTTAGAAACACTTTGCACAAAATGAACATGATATAAAAGAAAATTTGAACATTTTTTAAAGCCCAAAGTAAAATTAGTTTTCTAAAGGCCAAAGATTATAACAAATTTTCTCAAGAAGTGTTAAAGAACAATTTTAGTGTTTAGAAACACTTTGGGTTTGTGAAGATAACATCATGGTGAACTTCTCCTTTTGCTTCCATCCTGCAAAATAATAGAAAACAAAAAGTAAAAAATAAGAAATACAGCAAACCAAGTCAATACGAAAAAAATTTATTCAAATTCTAAAAACCAGACTGATCCCACGGCAGAGTTTAGCAAGTGTGGTGCTGCTTAACGGGTGTGATGCTTCTTAAAAACATAGGCAGTGCTATACAGTGTCGTGCGGTCGACTGTATGCAGTGCTCTGCAAACATAGATACCACGGGTGCAGCGGAGTTTTACACGTGGTGGAGTTTGCAAGTGGCGAAGTCCAAAAAATTTTCAAATTTGGAGCGCGGGAAGCAGTTGCGGTGCTATATGGTGTCGCGGGCTTTGGGAGGTGCGGTGCAATACAGCGTCGTGTATGAGTCTGTGGTGCAATACAATGCCACGTGTCTGTTCCGTAGTGCAGTTTCCTGTATATGAACAAAAAACATGAAAAAACCATGGAATTTTAAAAGAAAAATGTGTCAAATGTGAGATTGCCCTCCTTCTAGCGCCAAAATGTGAACCCCTAAACCTGCAAATGCACCAAGAAGTCAAACATTGTTAGTGTTATATCAAAATGTATGTAAATATTTGAAGGATTCCCCATGAAATCCACTTATTAAGCTAAAGTTAGGAAAATGAAGAACATAAAGCAAGAAACTTGAACTAAATCCTAATTAAGCAAATAAGTTAAAGATCTTATGGGGGAATTGGTGCCAATGATACGTTACAATTGACCCTTTCCCAATTCCTATGGTTGCAATGTGGATTGATGAAGAAATGGTCAAATCTCCGAGGAGATTTGAGCATAACCTTGGTGCAAATGTGAAAATGATAGAAATGTATGGATGCAAATAGCAAATCAGTTCTCACTTGAAGAGAGTAACTTTGCATATGAGTTGTGGATGAAGATTGAGGAGAAGAGTCTCCAATTTATAGATTCAAATCTTGGAAGAGATAGTGGAAATAAGCAATGTGGGACAAAAGATAGTCCAATGGCATTGTGCCACTTGTCCAAATGTGATTGGATGACGAATGTGCAATTTTTGGCCAATGTGCCAATAAATGCAATTAGGTGGCATTTCAAACTTGAGAAATGACATGTTGAAGAGGGAAAATGAATGAAGTTAATGTCACTTGGCTCAAGGTCAAAGACATGTAAGAGGATTTTAATGCCTTGTTGGAAGGACCAAGTCCACTTGGCCTTTTTGAATTCAAAAGAGGAATATTCCCTTTTTGATGCTTTGTGAGGGAAATAGGAGAATTAATAAATCAAAGTAATTGATTTATTGTGCAAGTTGCATTCTCTAGAGAATTTTAGTGAGAAGGATTAACTTAAATCAAGGATTTGATTAACTTAATGAAGAATTAAGTGATGTGACAATTTAGACTTAGATTTATGAATTGATTTAAGTTAGAAATTGAGAGGAAATCATTCATAAATTAAATGATTTGATTTATTTAATAAAGAAGGAATGTGTTAGATTAAATCAAATAAGATTTAATTTATTTAATTTAATAGGAGGACTTTAGAGATTTCAATTAAATAAAATGATTTATTTAATTAAACAACAATGTAGGGTTAATTAAATTAAACTGATTAATTTAATCAAAGGAGGTGATAGACTTAATCCAATAAATAGTGATTTATTGAATTAAAGGATAGAAATTGATGAAATGCTTAGAATTTGATCTGAGAGGAAACGTTGTTAGTAATCAGGATTAGGTGTGCCAAAACAAATTTGTACATTTTTCATGTCTACACAACCTAAAACAAAACAAAGGGGAAACTTTCTTATCCTTTTTGCTAAGATGACGACGACTGTTCGCCAAATATCCTAGATCCATTCCTGAGGAAGAAAATATGGAGTCATTCATTGATAACTTAACAGAGGAAATGAGTTATAGACTGGAATTACAGTGTCCTCCCACATTCAAAAAAGTAATAGAAAATGGTCTTAAAATTGAGGAAGCATTAGTCAAAAGAGGAGTTATCAAACATTTCAACGATAAAAAAAATAACACAAGTAACTCCTCCAATCAATACTCAACCAACGACAAGCAAAAAATTTGGCAAAAGAGGGTAAGTGCACCAATCTGTGACACAATTTAGGTGTCAAATTGAAAAAACGATCAGAAAAACCCTGAAATAAGGCCTTTGGCGCATGCCAAATATCTAAAAATGCATTTGGCACACGCCAAATTTGGCATGCGCCAAATGTATTTCTAGACATAAAATGCAAATTTCGGGTTTGGAACCCTCATTTTGTCTTCAACTCGCGGCTTGAGAAGGATGATTTCAAGTCTGAAACTCGCGCTCGCCAAATCTCCTCCATTATTTGCATCCTTAGCTTGCCATTTTCCATGATAATGTCGCCAACACATTGGAGAGGTTGAAGATTGTAAATAGGTGTGTATTTTTATTCTATTTATTTTTAATTTGATTTGGAATGCAACTTTAAATAGATTTTTATAATAAAACTTTATTCTAATTCTCAGGGAATGAATCTCCACCTCAAAACATTGAGAATTCACAATCACCCATTCATCAAGAGCCTCCTATACAAGAACAACCTGAAACCCCTCCATCAATTCATAGGCATCCTCAAGGAACACAAGAAAATATTCAAAATCAAATTGAAAACAATAAAAGAGACATTCAACAATTAATTGCAAGATTAACTGAGCATACGGAAACCCACCCTTATAGGAGAGGGATTGTTGAATCATTGAAGTCAATTTTAACTCATGTAGGAGAAATGAGTGAGCAAATGAATTTTTGGTCAACTAAGAGAGATGAGATGAGGCAATTTTATGCTAATTGTTTGTTATATATAGATGTCAAAAAACTAAAAATTAGCAAAGCCGAGCTGTGTGCCCTATTTAAAGACCCAAAAGAAAATGAACCTTTGTCCCATGCATGCAAGAGGTTCCCCATCCATTGGTGCCACCATGATTTAATTAGAAACAAATTTTGGGAGCGGTGGTGGATGGTATTTGACCAACCTCCATGCAATAACCATGAGGTTCCGCACTACTTTTTGAGGAAACTCTATTACGAGTTTGTCCTCAATAAAATTCCAAACTATTTTGACATCTTAGACTTTCAGGGTAGAGGTGGCAGTTCCACACATGATAGACCTATTACACAAAGTAATCCACAGTTGGCACCGAGAGCCTTAGGCAGACCCATGGTGGAGCATGTCGTTGTTCCTTCCATTGTTAAGGACAGTGTAGAGGTTGACATGATGAAGTTGATTGGCTCACTCACCCAGACCATTTTATAGTGTGTGAGTCCTCTAGTAGAGCCTGGTGTGGAGGAGACGTGTAGGCCCTGAGCTCCACCCCACCATTGTGGAACTTGTGGTGTTGTTTGCACGTACGATTATCGGAGTGCTCATGATGTACCTACATAGCCTACGTCAGTTGCAGAGGCGATGGCTTTCACAGATGATATTCTGAATGATACATTCGACATTGACACTTAGGTAAAATTTAGCAAGTTATTTTAATATTGTTTATTAAAATATATTTTGAAATTTAAGAATAACTAAATTAGTAGAATTTTGATATGATGAAATTTCAGGGTCGCACTGTTCATGAGGGATGCTCTATTTGTATAGACCCTTATACGTTCTCGACGATGAGTCCATAGGTATGCAACTAGTATTAAAGATATTATTATTGCATTTGAATAGTTGAATGTTATATTTGAATGTTTGTCTCATAACATGCTTCAGATTTCAAATAGTTTCCTAGTGCGCCTTCTTCCTCCACACCTCGTGATTCATATCCTCAAACAACGTACACTCAGGTAGCCTTTATTCATTAATAGGGTTGTAAATCTATGTTAGCTATTTTTCATAATTTTGCATATATACAAATCTAAAAATTTGATGAGAAACACAAACATTACATTCAAGTATTCCTTGATCATGTCACATTATGTTCTCCTATATCAACATGATACCTGAGATATTGTTTCGTTTGCAGTTGTTGACAAGAGATAGCCCTGGTGATGTTGGTGGCACAATGGACCATGGAGTTGCTGCAAAAATAGCCAGTTCTGATCCATTGAGAGACGTATGGAATAGATTAGTCAATTTGACATTCTATTTTCTCTTTTATGGTCTATTATAGAAAATTTTCACGATAAATTTATGTAGTTTAATTTCTATCTTCATGGTTGCTACAAGTGGTTGTCACTCTAGATCGTGGACATGGTGATGCTTTAAATGTGCATGATGACTATATGTATGCGGTAAGTGATTATATTTTGTTATATGCCATTCCATAATTCAATTTCTATGTTTTAACATCTTTACTTTTAATCGTATCAGTTGAAGGTCTAGAGTGAAGAGAGGAAGAGTAGCAGGCGTGTTCGAAAGACAAGACAAGCAACAATCACTCCATCCAGCCAAATTTTGAAGGCAGCACGGGATCTATTTCCTTCCCCTAGAGGGAAATGACTATGTACTAGTGTTGTTTGTTGTATGCCTATGTGGCATTTTGGAACATATGTTTTGTACTATTGATATATATACGTGATATTTTTTCCAAATGGCTCCTTTGTACTAAGCCTATATGGTTTTCTTGGATATATTTATATACTTTTATCAATATATATCATTGTATAGCCTTTCGGATTTTTGATTAAAGAAACTCTTATTTTGCTACTCCCATTCTTGAATGATGTTATCATGCGTATCGTGTAAGTTGTATGCTTGAATGTTGTAGGCATGGATTTTTTTTACATCTAATGCTTAATTAATTATAGTGGAATGCTCAATAAGCCCCATCTAAAGCGTATTGTATAAGTAAGCTCCATTCGTGGTGGTTTGTATCCTTTGGAATGCTTCAATTACTTGTGCCTCACCGATGTAGAGGCAAGGAGGCTCAAACCCAATCAGTCTGACAACCTGCCTTCAAGGGGCTCCTAACAAGATTAATACAATCTATTTTTAGCAATCTACACAACCTCAAAGCCCCATCAAACCAAAATATTCATTCAACACCTTACCCAACAATCCACCCTTGTAGCACTCTGATGCAGAGCCAAGGTGGAGAAGACTCACAACAATGGAAATGTCAATTCTCAATCAAGAACTGTTCTTCATAATGATTCAGCGTAATAGGCATCAACCCACCCTCAAGGGTCTCAACTCCTCAACCTTGCAAATGAAGAAAAAGACTCCACCAAGGCCCTACAAATACCATCAACATTCATACAATGACAATTGAATCAATTGACAACAATCCCTAAGTCAGATTCATCAAGGTTTCCAAAACTCACATTTGTGACTGGTTATTCTTGTAGTACTCAAAAATCAGGTTTAGTCAAATTTCTCCCAACCTTTCCAAAACACTAGACAATTACAAGATGGATTGAGATACCCTTTTCAGGGCTACACAACATACCGAAGAATCAGTGGTCTCTCTTTTGGACCGACATAGACTTTCAACACACCTACTTCAATTTTGGCTTCACAATTAACCCTTTTTTTCCAAAGGGACCACCCTTCCAACTTTAGGTATCTATCCAAACGCCTTGGGCAGTCTTAGTTCATGGTGCCAAATCTCAAATTTTGTCATTAGTTTGTGTCTAGAGATCCTCTAACTGACAAAACCCAAGAATTCCTCCAAAACGTTCACAAAATCAAGGTTTTTAAAGAAACATACAACTCCAGACCTCTCTCAACACTTCCAAAGCCCCAAACACCTCAAAATACTTCTGCACGGACTCATCAGACCCTCACATAACCCTTACAGGCATTCATTCTTAAAAACCTCTCTTTGGTTCCTCACTTCCATGTTGGAAAACCCTTGTTCAGTTTTAGAACAATCACAAAAGCACCACATAATTATGACTCCTTATTCCAAAATGAGTTGACACACTTATTATAACATTTTTTCAATTGATCCACCAAGATACAGTAGCAAACAACAGGTGGATTGATTGTTACATCAAAAAATTCCCCTCAAACCGTTGATTTAGCAACATTGGGACAATCATTGTTTGTGTTGGTTCTCTCTACAAACAAAGATTTAAGACACAAAATAAAAAATAAATGAATTATAAAACATATAGACACATCATCTAAAATTATTAGACCATGAAGAACCTGTATGTGCCTGTACAACACTCAAAAAGATCAAGAAAACAATATTTTTCTTGAAAATTGCTCAAAATTGTGGTGTTTATTGTGTAAAATTATTACAAACTTCTTCCACTCTCTCATTCGAGCCTTGGTAAGGATTTTTAAATAATTTTCAAAAAACAATATTCTCCCCAATGCCCATAACCAACCTTGGGATTAGTTGGTCCCTTGATTAGATTTGTTTGTGTTAGAGTTGCTTTGTCAGCATTTTACAATTTATATGATTTCTAATTGACTTTTAAGACACAAAACACCCTTTAATTGCATTATTTTTGATCTCTCAAAGCTTATTAGACAAAATAAACCTAAAGACACTAGCATTTCCCTATTGATGTATTCAAATAAAACAAATTTGATGATGTGGTGTAGGTGCTCCTGTACCAAACTCAAAACCTCGTCCAAGCCTGATTTCTCCCAACCTTTCCAAAACACCTAACCATTTAAAGGTGGATTAAGATACCCTTTTCGTGGTTACACAACATATGCCAAAACCAATAGTAACTCTTTTGGACCAACATGAACTTTCAATACACCTCCCTCGCTCTAGGCTTCACAATTAGGCCTAATTTCCAAAGGAACCCCCTCACAAACTCACCTCCAAACTAGGGAAACTTGAAATAGTCTGAGGGATGCTCACCAAACTCGAGATTCTCCCATTTTAAGAGCCGCAAGAACTTTTTCTATTCCTCTACTCACAAACTGTCCTAAACCTTCACAAAAAGAAGGGTTTTAAAGAAACTCATAACTCCAGGCCTCCTCGAATCCTTCCAAAGGTGCAAAAACCACACAATACCTCTTCCCTAACTTAAAGGACACTCAAAATCCCATTCCTTTCAATATTTCTCAGATTCAATACTTGAGTTCCTTACTTTCATGGTGGAAACACCCCTGAACAACATTAGAACTTCACACCCCACTGATTTTATTCATTCTCTCGACCACCAAAGTATCCATACACCAAAATAATCATGGTACAGGCCAATCCACCAAGCAACAGGGTCAGAATAGTAGGTGTATTGGCTAATGTGTCATGGTGTTGCCCTCAAAACCCCTAACATAGAAAACAGAGCAGTAACCAAGTTTGTTGATCCCACACACACCAACAGTGGATTTAAACCTTCAGAACAGATGCAAAGAGAGTAAAAAAATATGAAATCAAGTATCAAAGCCTCAAGTCATGATAGACTTGTATGGGCCTATGCAAGGCAAAGAAAATTCAGGAAAACAAAGAAAACCAGTGATCAATGTTTTCAAGTATATTTTGTTATTAGAAACTGAACAAAATGAACCCTCAACTCAGGGTATTATAGCAATATATCTTGATACCACCTTCCAACTACCCCTTGAGGCGATCAACCACCATAACCACCCTTTGTTAGACTTCTAAGATGGCAATTTGCCAATTTTGCTCTTAATTACCATTCATTCACAACTTGATTTTGCAAATACCACCTAACTAACATATTAATCCTTTTAAATACAATTGCAAGGTATTTACATAGCATATAGAAATATAGAGAGCAAATACAATAAATATTTTAACTAATGAATTGTGAAAAATGGACTTTTGTAGTTTATATTCATGTCATTGATTGCATTGCATTGCACATCTTTCAAAGTCAAAGCATTACTTCACTTTGCATAACTAATAAGTAGATGCTGATAGATGCCAAAAATTTAATTACAATATAGTTTGAACAAAGTCAACCTAAGTAGTTATGCAATTTCTTCACATTGCATAACTAATAACTAGGAGCAGCTGCCAATTGCATTTTCTTATCATGGCATTATATGAGACCAAATTTATTTGAAATATTTTTTCAAATAGTTCCCTACCTTGTCTATGTTACCACATTTTTCATACATATCTACCAAAGCATCTTCTCAAACAGTTCACTGCCTTGTTGCTATGGCTAAAAACCTTAAGCAAGTGATTTTGAACAAGCTATGTATGCTTCGAAAAACATATCAAAAGCATAATAGTAAGCAATAGCATAGAGAAGGCAGTGAACTGTTTGAAAAAATGCATTGAAAAATTTGCTTTGAAATGATAAATTTAGTTGTGCTTTCACTCTTCTTTAATATTGTATATCTACTCCTTTCTATAACAAGAGATAAAAAAATGTAAAAAATTGTATAAAAAGAGATAAAAACTATCTTTTTTGAAATCGAAAGGCATTTCCATAGCATAGAGATATAGAGAGAAAATAAAATAAAGAGTCTAAATAATGAAATGTAGAAAATAGATTTTTGTAGTTTTAATTCATGCATTGCACATCTTTCAAACTCAAACCATCACTTCACATTGCATAACGAATAACTAGATGATGATAGATGAAAAAATTTCAATTACAATATAGCTTTTGACAAAGTCAACCTAAGCGGTTATGCAATTACTTCACATTGCATAACTAATAATGAGGAGCAACTGCCAATTGCTTTAGCTTGTCATGGAATTCCATGAGACCACATTTCTTTGAGGCATTTTTAAAAATAGTTCATTCCCTTATCTATGCTACGACATTTTTCATATATGTCTACCAAAGCATTTTATCAAATAGTTCATTGCCTTCTTGCTATGGCTAAAATCCTAAAAAAGATGCTTTCCAACAAGCTATGTATGCTTGGAGAAAATCTAGGAAAGCATAATAGTAAGCAATAGCATAGACAAGCCATTGAATTTTTTCAAAAAATACCTCAAAGAAAAGTGGTCTCATGGTGATGGAATGCCATGAAAAGCCATAGACAAGGCAGTGAATAGTTTGATAATATGCCTCAACTACTTGCATTTGACAAATTTTTCCTTGAGTGAAAATTTTCCACCATAGGAAAAAGCCTCCGAGATAGCGAAAACCAAGAAAGTTTATTGTAGAGAGGTCGAATGTGAACCCGTAGGTTTAGACGACAAGTTTTTAAGTGTCATGGTGTTCGAGTAATAGCATGTTGAATTTCGCAGCCATTTTGCACTTTGGACCCTTACACTTCTGTAGCTTAGGAGTGATTCCGTGTGTTTAGGTGTGAAAGAGGACCTTCGAAGCCATGTTCCAATAACAACCACCGAACCTGTAGGATATTCTATGTTTTCTCTGTCTATAACTAGGGACTCCAATTTCCTTTTGGCCTCGATACAATGACACAAGTAATAATTTGTACCCTCTTCATTGTCTTCATCTGCAATTACCGCATAAATGTGCCCTACATTGATATGTTCATCTTGTTAGATTTATTTACTGAGCAACATAATAAAACTTGTAAGATATATTACCTAGTTCTAGTAGGTCAAATACATGATCAAAGAAAATCCCTCATACCCTCTTAATCCCTCAACCCTCAACCGTTCAACCCTAATCCCTTGACCCCTATATGTCCTCTTAATCCCTGAAGTTGCCATAAGGAGTATTCATATTTTTAGGTCACAGTGCAATTGCAAGCACATTCAGCAACATATGACAGTGAGCATGCCTATGAATGTTTTGTTGAATATCCCTCGAGTTTTTAGGTTGCCACAAGGAGTATTCAAATTTTCATATGATAGTAAGAATAATGAAATGCAGACTGATGAGATGATTATGAATCAGATTGAATACAATGATTTCCTGAAGGTTTTCAATGACAACGCATATTGTAGGGTAGGTGGAATGGATAGTTTCCAAAGAAATCTAATGAGCTCTATTCAGAACAAAGTTTATGACAGAGGAAAGTGTAGGTTTTTCTTTTTGAGGTGGCCTAGGGCCATCCCTAATGGTTTAATTTTTTAAACCAAAGCAGGTACAGAGGATTAAGGATTCCCATTGCATGGATAATTCTTAGCAATGCCTCTTTAAAAAATTATCTTCCATGCACAGTAGTTTAGGGTTTTCCACTTCTCCATTTGCTCCATTTTCATATTATTCATTTGTTCATTCCCTCCATCTGTCATCGCCTTTATTTTTCATGGCTTTGCTTGGTCTTCTCTACCAAAGATACTCTAGATTCTTGTAGTGGTTTGCAAAATTACTCATCATTTTCCATAAATTTCCATCAAAACCCTGAGGTATTTTATTTGTTCATGCCTTATATTTTCACTATATTTCCCATAAAATTAATTATCCGCCCTCACATATTCCCCCCATTTAATTCCATCTAGACAGTAAAGGAAAGTATAGGGTATATGAATAAAAATTTAATATTTTGATGAAGAATATTAAATTTAAATGGAAAAACCTTAGGGTTTTTTAAAGAATTTTTTGAACTAGAGAGACAGATAGAGGGAGGGAGGGTTAATGGTATAGGGTAGAGGGTTTAGGGTTTAAGGGTTAAGGGTTTAGGGTTAAGGGTTAAGGGTGTTAGAACTAAAATTTTCCACAAGAATTCCTAGCATTTTCCTATTATTTTCCATGAAAATCTATCAAAACCTTAAGATATTTTATTTATTCATGCCTTACATTTTCACTATCTTTCCCATAAATTTCATTAACCACCTTCTACACTTTTCCCCCATTTATTTTCTTATATTTAATTACCTTCTCATAAAAAAATTAGCTTTACTGCCATTCAAAAGGGCCGAAAAATAACTTGTAACCCTTACCACCCCTTTCATTTTCACTCTATAAGTCTTTACCACTTTACCATGGCCTCACACTAAGGGGCTTGCGGTATAGCGGTAGTAGTTTGAAACAGGAATGAAGTGTGTACTGCACTACCGCGTGTGGTCAATTCATTAATGGTAGCACGGTAAACCATTAGCAACCAACGAAGGCAGTGGTGAGTGATTAAAGAAGGCATTCAAGGTTCCACCGTAGTAGCACTGGTGGTCAAACCACAAACCGCGGTCATGCATTGGACGGTAAGTCTTCAACGATGCAGAAGTCAGGACATCTTACTGTGGTACTATAGAGGGTTATCTTAAAGACTGCGATAAACAAGAGGAAATGGCTAGCGATCACACTGCAGTACCGTAACTGTGAAAACGAAGATCGCAGTGCCTGCGGTAAACTGTTGGGAGAAGCGGCTAACCATTACCGCGGTACCACTGATAGCAAATGCAAAGACCATGGTAGTGCGGTAAGCAATGATGGAGACCATGACGGTCAGCATGGGGCCGAGTACCGCCATACCGCAGGTAGAAAAGTCAAAGCCTACGGTAGAGTGGTAAACACAAGGGAAGCCTCAGGAAAAGAAATGTTAATGGTGATATAAGTAATAAAGTGAAAAATTAAAATTTGAACTATAGTCTAAATATTTGATTTTCCAATAAAGGAAATATAATCAAATATTTTTTCCATAAAATACAAACGGTCATAACCAGAAAATGAAGGGGCATGACTCTTCGATTATAATGTATAAATGATTTGAAAATCTATTGTAAAAAAACAAAAATAAAATTAGGATAGGATAGACTGCTATAAGTACTATATTTTCAAAATGATGACATTCGAGGAGGCTATGTTGCATGTATGAATTTCAAGGAAGATAATGAAAAATAGTTAATTTGGTGATTTCATCCTGGCATCAATTGTTTGTTGAATTCTTGTGATTATCTGATTGTCTCCAATCTGATGTTTCTTGATTGTTTAAATTGAAGTATCAAGTATATATTCGATTTATCAGTGCACATTTGTTGTTTATGTGTGATTTGGTTCATTGGATTCTTTAAAGAAGAATTAAAACTCCCTTCAATCAATTATAGTAATCTAGGAATGTCATTTGGATCAGTAAGATTTATCAGATAGTTAGATTTGATATTCTACCTCAAATAGGGTTTATAAAGTATTTTCTTGCATGTTTATACTAGTTGTAAACTTATAATTATATGTCAAACAGTTAGAGAACCTGATAGATAGAAACCATTCATTAAAGGATTTCATTTGACTCTATTTTACCCAATAAGGCACTGGTCTCCCTTATTTTCATTACATTAGTTTTATTCTTTTAATTTGACATCTCTTAATTGAACATATTAATACACACCTTGATATTACATATACAATTTATACCAAATTAGGATCATATCTTTCCACTATCAAATTTCCATTTGTGGATAGTTAGGTCAAGTAGGAAACATAGTTCAAAATTTTTGTCACTCATATAGGTGCACCTGCCTAGGTTTAACAGAGCCTTAAGAGTGGGAGAGAGATAGAGGGAGGGAGGGTAGAAGGTTTAAGGGTTGAGTGTTTATGGTTAAGGGTAGAGGGGAGAGAGAGAGATGGAGTGAATGAGAGAGAGACCTGAGAGAGGGAGAGGGGGTAGGAGGGAGAGTCTTGAGAGAGAGAGGGATGGAGGGAGTGGGAGAAAGATAGAGGGTAGAGTGTATATGGTTTAAGGGTATAAGGCTAAGGGTAGATGGAAGAGGCATAGGAGTGAGTGAGTGAGAGAGAGAGAGACTTGAGAGAGGGAGAGGGTGTAGGAGGGAGATGGTTGAGAGAGAGAGGGTAGAGGGGGGAGATATAGAGGGAGTGACTGAGAAAGAGAGACTAGGGAAGAGAAGGTGGGATGTATGGAGGGAGAAGTTAGATAGAGATAAGGCGAGAAGAGGAGGGGGGGACAAAGATAGATGGATTGAGTGAGTGAGAGAGAGACCAAAGAGAGGGAGAGGGGGTAGGATGGAGAGACTTGAAAGAGAGAGAGAGGGAGGGAGTGGGAGAGAGACAAAGGGAGGGAGGGTTAAGGGTAGAGGGTAGAGGGTTTAGTGGTTTAGAGTTTTTAAGGGTTAAGAGTTTAGGGTTTAGGGTAGAGGGGAGAGAGATAGAGGGGGTTAGTGAGTGTGTGAGAAAGAGAGAAGTAGAGGGTAGAGTTAAGGGTAGAGGATAGAGTGTTTAAGGGTTTGAGGGCTAGGGGTTTATGGTTTAGAGCTAAGGGTAAAGGAGAGAGAGATAAATGGATTTAGTGAGAGAGAGAGAGAGGGAGGGAGTGAAAAAGCGATAGAGGGTAGAGGGTTAAGAGTTAATGGTAGAGGGTAGAGGGTAGAGGGTAGAGGGTAGAGGGTTAAGGGTAGGAGAGGGGTGGGAAGGAGATACCTAAGAGAGTAGGAGAGAGACCTTAAAGAGGGAGAGGGGTTAGGATGAAGAGACTTGAAAGAGAGAGAGAGGGAGGGAGGAGAGAGATGAGGGAGGAGGGTAAGGGGTAGAGGGTAGATGGTTTAATGGTTTAGGGTTTAAGGGGTTAAGGGTTTAGAGTTTAGGGTAGAGGGGAGAGAGATAGAGGGAGTGAGTGTTTGTGTGAGAAAGAGAGACCTGAGAGAGGGAGAGGTGGAGAGGGGGTAGGAGGGAGAGTCGAGAGAGAGAGAGGGAGGGAGTGGGAGAGAGATAGAGGGTAGAGGGTTAAGGGTAGATGGTTAAGGGTAGAGGGTAGAGGGTTTAGGGTTTAGGGTAGAGAGGAGAGAGAGAGAGAGGGAGGGAGAGAGAGAGAGGATGCAAGGAGGGAGAGATGAATAGGTATAGAGTGACAAATAGGTAGATAGAATTGGATATGAAAGAAGAGATAGAGGGAGAGGTAAGGATGGAGAGAGAGGTGAGAAAAAATAAAGAGAGGCCTAGGTAGATAGAGTTTGGAGGAGGTAAAGAGAAGTAGAGGGTAGAGTTAAGGGTAGAGGGTAGAGTGTTAAAGGGTTTAAAGGCTAAGGGTTTATGGTTTAGTGTAGAGGATAAAGGAGAGAGAGATATAGGGAGTTAGTGAGAGAGAGAGAGAGAGGGAGGGTAGAGGGTAGAGGGTTAATGGTTAAGGGTAGAGGGGAGAGAGATAGAAGGAGTGAATGAGTGAGAGAGAGACCTAAAAGAGGGAGAGGAAGTAGGAGGGAGAGACTTGAGAGAGAGAGAGGGAGGGAGGGAATTGGAGAGAGATAGAGGGTAGAGGGTTAAGGGTAGAAGGGAGAGAGATAAATGGAGTGAGTGAGAGAGAGAGACCTAGCAAAGAGAGAGGGGGTAGGAGGGAGATAATTGATAGAGAGAGAGAGGGAGGGAGGGAGTGGGAGAGAGATAGAGGGTAGAGGGTTAAAGGTATATTATAGAGGCTTTTAGGATTTCAGGTTTAAGGGATAAGGTTTTAGGGTTTAGGGTTTAGGGTTAAGGGTAGAGGGAGAGAGATTGAGGGAGTGAGTGAATGAGTGATTGAGAGACCTAAGAGAGAGATAGGGGGGAGGAGG
>CM021100.1:521145858-521176144 GCA_007115665.2 Sequoiadendron giganteum | reverse complement strand
AGGTAGGTAAGGAGAGGGAGGGGAGATAAAGGGAAGTAGAGAATGGAGGAGAGAGGGAAGAAGAGGTAGGGAGGGAGAGATAGGTGAGATAGAGAGAGAGAGAGAGGAGGGAGGGTGGCATATTTAAGGAGAGAGGGGTGAGATAGAGATAAAGAAATTAAAGAGGGAAGGGGGAGAGAGAGAGGTGATAGAGAGAAGTAGAGGCACAATGAGAAAGGTAGATAGATTAAGAGAGGGAAAGAGAGAGGGAGATAAAATGAGGTATATAGGGGTAGGCTAGATAGAGAGATGTAGAGTGAATTTTGGTGGAAGAGAGAGAGGAGGGAGGGATAGGTAAATATGGATAGTTGAGATAGATAGGAGGAGATAGATATAGGGAGAGAGAGGGCAAAGAGATATAGAAAGAGGAGGAGGGAGAGAGGAGAGATAGAAAGAGGGGGAGGGAGGGGGAGATAGAGAGAGTAGAGAGGGAGGAGAGATATAGAGAAAGGTGATAGAGAGAATTAGAGAGGGAAAGAAGGTGGAGATATTGAGAGAGAGGAGGCAAGGAGGGAGAGAGAAGTACATATAGAGGGACAACTAGGTAGAGAGAAGTAGATATGAAAGGTGAGATATAGGGAGAGGTAGGGATGGAGAGAGAGGTGAGACAAAAATAGAGAGAGTTCTAGGTAGATACAGGGAGGAGGAGATAAAGAGAAAAATAGAGGGAAGGAGAGAGGGAGGAAGAGGTAGGGATGGAGAGACAGAGGCGAGAGAGATAAGAGAGAGGAGGGGTGAGATAGAGAGAAAGAGAGTAGAGAGGGAAGGGTAAAGAGAGAAGTGAGATAGGTGATAGAGATGTGTGATGGAGCTTAAAATTAGAGAGATAAGGAGGAAGGTGGAGAGATTGAGATGGAAGGAGGGGGGAGAGAGAGAGATCTATAGAGGGATAGGTTAGATAGAGAGAAGTAGAGAGAAAAGGTGGGTGAAAGGAAGAGAGAGGGAGAGAGAGAGGGGGGGAAAGAGAGGTGAGATAAAGAGAAGTAGAAAGGGAAGGAGAGAGAGAGGGAGATAGAGAAAATTAGAGAGGGAGGGAGGGAAGGAGAGAGAAGTGAGATAGAGAGAACTAGAGAGGGAAGGAAAGAGAGAATGACAAGATAGAGAGTAGAGAGGGGAGGAGAGAGTGAGAGAAGCAAAGAGACAGAGAAAGAGAGGAGAGGGAGGGAGGGATAGGTAGGTGTAGAGAGTAGAGAGAGATATATAGAGATTAAAGGAGAGGGATGAGATATAGAAAAATGTAGAGAGGGAAGGAGGGAGGGAGACAGATATTGGAGAGGGAAGGAGAGAGAGATGGACATGTAGAGACATAGTTATTGAGATCAAGGAAGATATTGTTAGATAAAGGGATGGAGATAGTGAGAGAGAGAGGTCTAGAGAATAAGAGATGAAGATGAGTGAGATAGATGAAATTTGACCTCTTGAGTACTAAAATTTGACCTCCTGATTATTGAAATTTCACATGTTGATTACTGAAATTTGACTAAGTCTGAAATTTTTAAGATCTTCCAAAAACTAGAATTTGCATTATAACTCTTAGAGATCTAAAACCACTCTCAAACATCCTGCCTATATATACACGAAATATAACTTAAATTATAAGAAAGTAAATCTCCATATGTAAATGTCAACTTATACTTAAATTTTTATTTCATGTATATAATTTCCCTGACAAAGAAAGCAAAAATCTAGTTTTGTGCAAAGCAGGCCATTTGGTGCTCGCCAAATGACTCATCACATTTGGTGCATGCCAAATGTAACGAGTCATTTGGCGCTCACCAAAAGGCTTGATTTAGATGTGTTAATTAACAGGATTTGCTAAATTTTCTCATATTTTTTACTGTGCTCCCCATCTCATTTGCACGTCTTTCAATGCAAGTTTATTAAAAAAACTGTGATAGCATAAACCTCTATCTCAGCTATCTAAATATATAATTCTTTTTTCATTTTGATTTAGTTAAGGTTTTGATCCATGGCTTCTATTGTAAATCCCTTCGTTTTTGGTCAAAAACCAACATGTGCTAGGTTTAGGATAGATTTTTACATGTTCATCGGAACGTGAAACAAATTACATTTTTTGAAACTAGACTCCATTCTACACATGATGAAAAAAAAAATCAAGTTTTGATTAGTTTGCAAAAATTTTGGGGGGGAGCACGCTCAAATTTCATCTTTTTAGGATGTGTCCACTTTGAAAATTCATAAAATATTATATATTCATTAGAAGAATTATCCAAAAGAAGGAGGATAAACTGCATGGTGTTAGCTAATTTGTCACTATTGGGATTTTTGAAATTCTTAAAAAAAGTTAACCAAAAAGGGGGGAGCCCTCAGGCGCTATGCTATTTTTTCTGATAAAAATAGGACTTGTTTTTTTGAGACCCTTAATCTTCATTAAATTAAAAAAAAATAGTAGCTTAGAAACTAGACTTGGAGCACTTCAAATTTTGTTCTTGCCGCATCTTAAAATTTTGAGCATAACTATCTTCATTTTCTCATGCAAATCAGATTTTCTTGATTTCAGAGAAAAAAAAAGTGGCATCTTAAGAGCCAAAATTGTGTCATAGTTTGGTGCACTTACCCAAGAATCGAAACACAACTACCACAAAAACAACGAATGATTCCCAAAATGTCAAACTAGTTTTTAACTTAACAACATCTACATCAAGGAATCAAAGCAATGACCAAGCTATGAAGTCAAATGTTGTGCAAAGTAATGAGATCGTGAAAATAGAGTCATATCAAAAACCCTCAAATCGGCGAAGGTTCACGCCTTTAGGCCAAACGATAAAATCAACAATGAAAGAATTGGTCACCAGTGGCCTCACCACTACACAAGAAGTCCAATTTTGGGATCCAAAGGTCAAACCACCATGGTGGAATGATGCAGATTATTGCAAATTCCATAATAACAAAGGTCACAAAACTAATGATTGTATGGAGTTGAAACACACAATACAAGACTTAATCGACAACAATAAAGAATATGTGGAAAAACCCCAAAACAATAATGATCACTCGGCGTTCAAAGATCCTTTGCCAAACTATGACAAAGGAGCATCATCATCCTCAAACTACAAAGGTAAGAACATCAACCATGTCTATGAAAACACAATCCTTTGTTTTTCAGAAGTAGAGAGTGATCATACCATTGGTCACAACTTTGACGAACCCAAAATCAACAACACTACTCTGTTGGACTTGCTCTCGAACATATCAAACTCTGGTAATCAAATCAATGTCTTAAAAATTAGACCGTCAAGAGCATCAACTGGTAAATGTAATGAATAGGGGGCAAGCCAAGGTCATGTTAAAAGGATTTGGATCTACACACACAGTTCCACCTCCATCTCACCATAGCATCGTCGATCAACTGCAAAACATTCCTACTCAGATATCGATACTAGAGCTCCTTAAAATATCACCATCACATAAGGAGGTTCTTGAACAAGCTTTAGTTGCCACTACAGTATCAAATAATCTAGATGTTTGTCAGTTTCAAGCTATGGTGGGACATTTGAATACCCCACATTGTCTATCATTCTCTGAACATGATGATATCTCACTAAACCATCCCCATAATACTGCACTCCATATTGAAGTCTTAATCCACAATCATCACATCAAGAGAGCCTTAATAGATGGGGGAGCTGGTCTGAACATTTGTAGTCTCAAATTAATCTGTGCACTAGGATATTCAGATGATGCTATTGATTCTCTTAGAAAAAATGACTATCAAAGCATATGATGAGGAAGAAAGATCGTCTAAAGGCTTGATTGTGCTACCCATTCAAGTGGGGCCCATGATGAAACATATAGCATGTCAAGTGTTGGAGAAAGAGTTAACATACAACATTCTCTTGGGATGACCATGGATCCATGAAATGCAGGTTGTACCTTCGACATATCATCAATGTTTGAAGTTCCCAATAAATGGATGAGAGGTGACTATATCCACTAATTACAATCATCCTCAACATTGTGACATCCTTAGGATCTCTCAGATACCTTTGTACCACACAATAGGGAAGCTTCCAGTTCATGATCATCCAACGAAGAACAAGGGTCGAGAAAAAGGGTAAAGAAAAAGAAATAAGTCCTATGGAAATTCAATCAACAAATAATCCAGATCAACAAACATCTTTATCATAAAAGTTCCAAGAGCAAGTACAACTAACTGACAAAGGAATGTGAACATATTCTATGGAGCAATCACTTAACCTATCACAATTAATGCCATCTCCTAGGACATATGGTAAACCATCTATGATCAAATCTCAAACATCATTACCAGTCACAGCTCTTGACGAAAGGTTTGTCAAAAAAGTTACAATAGAGGATGAAACAAACAACAAAGCAATCCAGAATTGGCTATACAATGATGAGGAACCCTCTACATCAGATATCAGTATCAAAAATGTCAACATCAACACCGATAGATATGGAAAAGCTATTTTAGAGAAAATGGGTTATGAAAGACAAGGACCTGTGGGATTAAGAAAGGATGGAATCATATAGCCTGTTACACCCCTCACTCTCCACACAAAAGAGAAGTTAGGACTAGGATACTCTAGTAAAGAAAAATAGGAGCTAACAAGGATGGCTATAGAAAATATCCTTCAGTTTAGAGGTAGCTCTAAAACAGACTCAAATGAATATGAGTGGGCATTGTATTTTGATCTATCTTTCATTGATATTCAAGTCGGTGTAATTCAACAATATGCACCTATGTGTGAGGATGTCCAAGGTTTTGGGTCTATACCACTCATGGTAGGGTAACTAGATATCGATGATTCAAGTGGGGACGAGCAGACTTTGAGTGGACTAGACGATCTTGAAGAAAATACCATCATGGACCTCAATATTCCAATAAACGACTATGAAAAAATGGTTGTCCAAACCCTTACATCCA
The DNA here is from genome assembly GCA_007115665.2 of Sequoiadendron giganteum. Taxonomy (NCBI): domain Eukaryota; kingdom Viridiplantae; phylum Streptophyta; class Pinopsida; order Cupressales; family Cupressaceae; genus Sequoiadendron; species Sequoiadendron giganteum. The sequence goes on along the minus strand of CM021100.1, from coordinate 521,171,196 downwards.
TCACCTTGAATGAATCTGATAACCTCATGCCATTAATCCATCTTGAACTCATTGAGTGGGAACCTATTGAACCTTTGAATATACCAATATTTACAAACGATGATGCCATCGTAAACTTTCTATGTCATATTGAACCTAGTACAAATTTTTTCTGTAATACTCATAACAACACGACTTGGCGGGAGGGTGTCAAATCTTCCAGTTGCAAAAATAACAACAGGGAAAATAGATCTAATGGTGAAAACCATTCTATGGCAACATTAGATCTGGAAAAAGTAAAAATAAAGAACGCATCTAACGATGAAAACCTTTTTGAGGCACTGAAGGATGGAAGATTTGACACTCTTCTGGAGCATTATCATGAGCGATCATTAGTCTTGGTAGAACCAACACAGTCTGTGAATATCAAAACTGAAGATAAGTCAAAAATCCTACATCTAGAGGAATCCATGACAGAACAAGAAAGACTGGAATTCATCAAATTCTTTAAAGAAAGAAGCATCAACTTCGCTTGGTCATATTCCGATATGCTAGGCTTAGACTTAAATCTGCTCATGCATCACTTGTCTTTGCCTGCATGAATCAAGCTTATCAAGCAAAAATTAAGAAAAATGCATCCCCATATTGCATTGATGGTAAAGATAGAGCTAAAGAAATTGTTGGATGCTGGATTCATATGGTCTATAGACTATTCCAAATGGATATCAAACCTTGTACCTATTTCAAAGTTGGACAATAGCATCAGAATATGTATAGATTTTAGGCACCTAAATAAAGCATGCCCGAAGGATGATTTTCCACTACCAAGTATCGACATCATTGTGGACTTAATGGTTGGGCATGCCATGTTGTCAATCATGGATGGTTTCTCTCGATACAATCAAATAAAAATAGCTCCAAAAGATCAAGAAAAGACGGCTATCACATGTCCATGGGGAACCTTCTGCTGGAACGTCATGCCATTTGGTCTAAAGAATGCAAGAGCCACTTATGAAAGAGCAATGACAACAATCTTCCATGATATGATGTACACCTTCATGGAGGATTATGTGGATGACATCTTGGAAAAATCTACTACTAGGGAAGGACATTTGCATGTCCTAGACAACATATTCATAGGGATGGAGAAATTCAATGTCAGGTTAAACCCCAAGAAGTGTGTCTTCGCGATCATATCAACAAAACTATTAGGGTACATTGTCTCGGAAAAAGGCATTGAGGTGGATCCAGCAAAAGTCAAAGAAATTATGGAGATGCCACCTACTAAGAATATAAGCCAACTTAGATCACTATAGGGAAGGCTCCAATCAATCAAAAGATTCATCTCCTAGATGGCCGACAAAAGTCATCCCTTTAATCATCTATTACATAAAAACATTATTTTCAAGTGGGACGAAGGGTGTGACACAACGTTCAACCAAATCAAATAGTATCTAATGTCACCACCTATTCTCATGCCACCCATAGAAGGACGGCCTCTCATATTGTACATTGCCATGACAGATATCTCTTTGGGGGCACTATTAGCACAAGAGGATTATGAAGGAAAAGAACATGCTATCTACTATATTAGCTGGACTTTAAATGGATATGAAATCAATTACACTTTCATAGAGAAATCTTGCTGGATGGTGGTATTTGCTACTCAACAGCTGAGACACTACATGCTAACTCATACAATCAAACTAATAGAAAAGATTGACCCTTTAAAATATCTGCTCAGTAAGGCTGCCTTAATAGGTAGACTGGCAAAGTGGGTCATGCTATCAAGCAAATTTGACATTTAGTATGTAGAGAGAAAGGCAATCAAGGGATAGGCAATCGTTGAACAATTAGTAGAGGCTCCTTTACCAGATGATCGACCAATGACCATGGAGTTTCCAGATGTAGACATTCTAACACTGATGCCCCAACAATGGGTATTATATTTTGATGGATCATATACACAGCAAGGATCACGAGCAGGAATTTTGTTCATTTCTCCACAAGGACACACCATTCCAAAATCATATAGATTAATGTTTCAGTGTAGAAATAATGTGGTAGAATATGACGCATTAATCATTGGGGTCAAAATAGCAATTCAATGAAAAATCACGGACTTACAAGCATATGGGGATTCTCAACTAGTCATTTATCAAGTAAATGACGAGTATAAAATAAAAGATGAAAAGTTGATGCCCTACAAGAAACAATTAGATAATCTGAAATAGTCCTTTATCAGTATCAAGTTTGATCAAATTCCAAGAGCTGAGAACAAAGCTGTGGACGCTATGGCTACAATTTCTTCCTTACTACAATTGTCTGAGAAGCATGTTTGTTATGAGTTTATGGTAGAACAAGTATCATGTCCTTCCCATAATAATCCAAAATCTGCTACCATCTGCCATATAGAAACCACTAAGACATCCATCTATGAAATGACCTATGCTTACCTAAACAACGATATTCTTCCTCTTGATCTATCAAGGAATCAAAAATGAAACTTCATCAGCAAATCCACGTGATATACTTTAATCACTGACATACTTTATTGTTGAGGTCTTGATGGTACTTTACTCCGATGTCTAGAACATAATGAATTTGAAACGGCCCTACGAGAGGTTCACGAGGGTATTTGTGGTACTCACTCGAGTGGGATAACTCTAGCTAATCAACTCCTCTGTTTGGGATACTATTGGCTATGCATGGAGAAAGAATCCTATCAATTTGTTAAGAAATGTCAAAAGTGTCAGATCCACAGCAATCTGATTCATGCACCAGCACAAGAACTGCATCCCTTCACATCGACATGGCCTTTTTTTCAATGGGGCCTAGATCTGGTAGAAAAAATAAATCCATGTTCATCTAATGGACACAAGTTCATTATAATAGGTACAAAATATTTCATAAAATGGATTGAAGCAGTACCTCTTACAACCATTACTGGGAAGCATATCTCCTCTTTCATCTTGAACTACATAATATGTCGGTATGAAATCCCTCAATCCATTATCACTGATAATGGTCGACCTTTCAAGAATCAAGATGTCTAGGAACTATGTGATAAATTTCATATCCAACATCGATTTTGAAAACCATACTATCCTCAAGGGAATGGCCAAGTGGAGGCCTCAAACAAAATAATACTCAAAATTCTCAAAAAGACAGTTAACAATGTTGGACATGATTGGCATGTTCAACTCAATCCTGCACTATGGGTCTACAGAACAAGTATTAGAACACCAACAGGAGCTACACCATATGCCTTGGTGTATGGATCAGAAGCCATATTGCCCATTGAAGTTAAGATTCCATCCCTTCGTGTATCACTCAGAGGTATCATTTTAGATGAAGACTATAGGGTGTCTAGACTGCAGGAACTGGAGTTATTGGATGAGTCTCATCAGCAAGCTGTTAATCACCTAACAACTTATCAACAGAGGATGTCAAGAAGTTACAACCATAGGGTAAAACCGAGGGTCTTTCAGGTTGGTGACTTGGTACTAAAAGAAAACACTAGGAATCAGTAGGACAGGGAGAAGAAAGGAAAATTTGAGCCTAACTGGCTTGGTCCCTTTGTCGTCATATCAGTGTATGGATCAAAAGCATATCAGCTATCAACGTCAGAAAGGGATTTGTTTGATGAACCTATCAACAGTATTCATCTCCAAAAATTCTATGCTTGAATCTCCTAGTGCACAGGTCAAACTTCTAAAAATGGTTTCCTTGGTGAAAACCTGGCAAACAGGCATCTTGGCAACACAAAAAGAAAATAGAACATACAAAAAGAAAGAAAAATACGAAAACACGAAGATTGTAATCAAAGCATATGGTGAAAACCTGGAAACAAGCATCGTATGTGATTCTAAGATTAGCTTTCCTATCTATTTGGATATATATCAGAATCGTTATTCTAGAAATCAATACTATTTCATATCATATCAGTAGTCTTCCCATCTTTGCATCCATATCAAAAATCATTTTTCAAATAGTCAAGTATCACTCCAATGTTTGGGGGCAACATCTGGATATCACTAGGGGCAACAAAACATCAATTTCACCAAAGGGCACACAATAGTATAGCAAAAAACAAAAAACAAAGATCAACGTGCAACATCAATCATCATCAGAAAGGCATCAACCATCCGTATTGTCTTCGAAAATCCAAAAACATGTCAAAAAGTAAAGTTTGAAAAAGAAAAATCCAAAAACATAGGTTTGTGTTAGTCGAATTACATGGTCTCTGCATGTGTAACATAGGCAAGGCTAATCTTTGATCAGCCCCCAAGACCCATAGGATAGGTTAGTAGGTTAGGTATGTGGGAGTAAATGGTGACTCCCCAAAACCCTCAGGAATAGTTGCTAGACCAAAACCACTTCCAGAAGAGAGACAATGGCAAGAAAGTTTGCTTCACAATGCAAGATTGAATTGATTGAATTGATACAAATGTACATGAAATTCCTTGCTTATAAAGGAAACGATGAGAGATAGGATTAGACAAGATTATGACAAATGTCTAAATCCTATTACATGAGACAACTAACAACCCACCTAGGTGAATGTGCATTCCTAGATAAGGTTTCTAGAAGGAATCTTTCCTACATGCATGGAAAGGGGAATTTATCCCATATTAATGATTTATCTAATAATGCAACCTAGGACTTAATTAAAAATTATGCCTAAGTAAACTTATGTAAGTGTAATTAAATAATTAATTACACCAACACCCCCCCATAAGTGCAACTTAGGGAGAAGATTATTATGTAAACTATGCAAAGGTGCAATGATGGGTCCTAGCTACTAGGCCATGTTAGGTACCCATTTACAATGCAAATGGAAATGCAATCAATCTCTCACAAGCAGAGGAAAGGAGAAAACCCAATTGGACAAAACTCCTCTCCAAAAGAGAGAAAACAAAACAAAATAAACATGATGTATGGAGGACTCAATGATACCCCCCAAGGACTACATCCATCATGTATATACAATCAATTACCCCCCATAAGAGGGAAGTAGAGAGATAAGATGTCCCCCCGCAATGTGTAATCTCCTGCAAATATGGTTAATGTCTAAAGACAAAACATAATCCAATGCCTACAAACAATATTTCTCCCCTTAGGAAGAAGATACACCAAGTACAAATGCAGGAATGCTTCCCATTCTGGATAGGAAGTGATAGGAAGAGGAATCCATATGTATGAAGATTATGTCTCTGAAATCTGCTCATGTGTTGCCAAGCTCTTAGATGAAGAAGACGATGCCACCATCCAATCAGGTACATGCCCAATCACAACAAACTGTGACAAACTAGGAACCAATGGAAACTAATCTTGAACAAACTCTAAAGACAAACATGAAGTGACAATAGTTGATCTGTGACTATCATCAAATAAGAGAGATAAACCCTCAAATTTTTCCTCCAAATCTAAAATGTGAGACTCCACAAACAAAGAAGCAATGTCTGTCAAATAGGAATCCCAATCAGGAAGACTATCAAATACATGTTGCAATGAATCAATGGAAGCACTCAATGACTCATCAACAAAAGATGGATTTGTGATCTTAACTAGAGAATTAGGAGTTGTAGGAGAAGTATCTGGATCATCAAGACTCTCAAGTTCTGCATGATATTCATTCTCCTCCAAGGTATTATCATCATAGGGTATGTTATCAACATCATCAAGTTGAATGAGGCAATCAGAAGCAACATCATTTGTGAATGGAGGCTTGTGTGGATCTCCAAAAATCTCCCAAACTTTGGTCCAAACTATGCGTGGGCATGACATGTCTGAGAATACTTTATGATAGGTCTCATTGAATATGCTTGCACTAAAACTAGAACCAATCAATCCTATGATATGATCATTCTTATTACCCCAAACTGATCTCCTATATGTTGTTTCTGGTTAAGAAATGAGTCCATAAAGATGTGGCAAAAGATTAAGCCACCTACAATGTGTTATGATGCCTTTTTGCCATGACTCCTAATTATCCCTAGTCAGAACTATTACAGAGGCATGAGTTGAATAACCCATGATTACAATGATGATACACTTCTCAAATGATACAATATGAGAGCAACATATACAAAACAGCTGAAATGAAGTACAAAGATCAAAACAACACTTTCCCAACTGCCAAAATATCCAAGTATCCTTCAATAGACCAACTGGGCAAAATCTGAAATCACAAAATACCTAGAAAAAAATCTGAAAAAAGTGCATGGATTTCTGGATGGAGCTCCTCAATACCTTTCCGATGTCGCAAGGATTGCAAAAATCGGAGATCATGACAAGAAGTTACGAGCTCGGGAGCCAAAATATATGATCTGACTTCAATCAGAAAATTCAGGTACCAAACTGCAAAATTTCTGATAAATAACTTCACCACTAGAAAATTGAGCTTCTCATCTCTCCGATAATATTTCGTTTCAAAAATTTCACCTCCGTATAAGAAAGTTATGGCAATTTGAATAAAATGGCTATTTTAGGGTATTTGGGGGCAAACTAGGACAAAAAATAATAATACCAAAAATTTCGACCCCCTTTAAAATTTCGGCCTTTGCAAGATTTTCGGCCTTTTACAATTTAAAGTGACCAAATATGATGTGGCCGGCGTTTAAAAGCAAAGCAACTAATATAAAAACTATCCCGCTAAAACAATAAACCGTCGGCAAAATTCGTACCCGCGTACAAATGACAGGTACTCCCAGGAATGGATGGGACTTGACCGGTACCAATAGCCGACGAAGCTGACATGTACGACGTGATCACAGACAAAATGTCAGGCGGGAGAATATTTTCTGCAGAAATATGTCACGCTGACGCAGACCTGGTACAAGGTATACGACGAAATATATTCTGTCCGAAATTTTAATAAAACCCCAAATAATTTGCAAAATATTTGGCCCCATACATAGCCCGAAATTATTTTAAAAATCGCAAAATATTATTTTTTCAATAAAAAACAAAAATTGAGAAAAATAATTACGACTGTACCATTCGGAAGGCCGTACGGCATGTTTCAGCAAATTTTTTTTTGCCTCAAAAATAAATTTTACCGAAAATGGACGAATTGACAGTCAAAATTCGTCTGCGAGGCCTTCTGAGCGCAATGGTGATGCAAATTTGGGCCTAAAGTACTCCAAAAAAATAGTGACCTCTTGGATCAACTTCTTTCACACTTTTCCAAACCCTCATAGATCAACCAAAACATAACCAATTTTGACGAAATGAAAGGAAAACCTAACTTTCTTCGACACCCTAAATTCAACCGAGAGGTCAATGAAACCTCAATCTACACCCAGCAAAATATTCAAGCTAACATGAAACCCTCATATCTGGGAAGGAATCTGCAACACTAGAGCTCTGATACCATGTGGGAGTAAATGATGACTCCCCAACACCCCCAGGAATAGTTGTTAGACCAAAACCACTTCCACAAGAGAGACAATGGCAAGAAAGCTTGCTTCACAATGCAAGATTGAATTGATTGAATTGATTGAACTGATACAAATGTACATGAAATGCCTTGCTTATAAAGGCAAGGATGAGAGATAGGATTAGACAAGATTATGACAAGTGTCTAAATCCTATTACATGAGACAACTAACAATCCACCTAGGTGAATGTGCATTCCTAGATAAGGTTTCTAGAAGGAATCTTTCCTACATGCATGGAAAGGGGAATTTATCCCATATTAATGATTTATCTAATAATGCGACCTAGGACTTAATTAAATATTATGCCTAAGTAAACTTATGTAAGTGTAATTAAATAATTAATTACACCAACAAGGTCTTTGGTCAAAAATCTCAAAAATCCAAAAACATCACAAAATTAGGATGGATGATCTAAAATCTGAATAATGAATGAAACACTCTAAGAAAACAATGGATAATTTGTATTTTTTTTATCATTTCTTTGGAGTAACTCAATGATGTATTGAACTAGAGGAACAAGGAAAAAGAATGATGTTTTTTATTATCTACTATGTGTAAGTTAATCATATAAATGTATGAATTGTTGGGGGATGTGCTATGCAAATGTATCACCGATGACATTCAGAATTCACACATTGAAATGATTAACCACTGCTTGTTTACGTAATGAATGCTCAGGTCATCTCAGTTAAATCATACCTAGATGCTTGTGTTCACTTGCAATATCAAAAATCATGAAAGAAATACCCAGGTCGTCATTATTCTAACACATACGATTGACGCTTGTATTCACTTTCAACATCCAATAAAGCTCTATGATGACAAAAAGCACAAAGAGACTGTTAAAATGACAATCGTTTTGCATATAGTACATGTTAAAATTAGATTACATTCATCATATTCATTATTTGCAGAGTACTTGTTGTATAAAGGGTTCCAAATCAATGATTATCTAATCTACAAAAATAAGACCGAGTATACTTGACATAATTCCAAAAATCATCAAAAACATATAAAAGTCCTCATCGCATCATTTAGTTTCATCATTTCATCATACATCAAATAAATTATGAATTAAATTTTTCCATAGGTACATCATGATATTTTTATACCACAAAAACATTCATTACATTATCATCCATCAAACATCATATGCATACATAAGTTTTTATCCATACATTTTATCACATATATGAAATAAATGCAAGTCATATCATTATTCTCATTACATCCATCCATTATCAATCATCATAAGATCATCATTTTATCATCATTGCATTTTTAAAATAAAAAGTATCTATCCATCGATCCATACATTTACATCACATCATACATCCATATATCATATATTCTACAAATACATTTATCATCGAATCATTACATGAAATAAAAGAATTTATCATTGCATCATCACATTTAAAATAAGATCATCACATATTGCATAAAACATCACATAATAAATACATTCATAACATAGAATCATACACCATCATAAAAATAATATCAAATGCATATATATCATCAGTGTCAAGTATACAATGAAGTCATAGAGATACATCGTCAAAAATAAGCTACATCGTAATGTACATCATATCTCAAAAAGAAGAATCTCAATAGCATCTATGATCTGCTACTGCCAGAGTGTGTGGGCCCAATGGGACCAGTACCACCACCACCCCTAGAAGAACCAGGATCTCTGGGATCTCTGCGTGGAGGCTGCATCACCCCCTCACTAACTGTTTGTGTATGCGTATGCCCAGATCTCGACGGGGCATAACTAACTCTATGATCAACAGGAACTACATCATGATATCTGCCTCTATAAAAATTGGCCTCTCGGCCAACCCACAAAATCTCTCATATAGTACCCCACTGAGGTACCATCAGCCACTCTCTGGAGAGTCTCTGCTGTCTCCTATGCCCTCTCGGTAATCTGCCAAGCACTGTCTCACCCAGATATCAATGTAACGACCCGCGTCTATACAGCTGCCAACTGTCCCTAAACCTATGCTAAAGTGTGGGAATGAGCCTACGCCTGGGCCTGCATCTGAGTCTGGGTTTGAACGAGCAAACCCTGAGCCTGTACCAACTACCCTTGTAGTGTCTGAACCTGTTTCTAAAGGCCTGCAATCTGTCTCTACTGGTCCACAGGTAGCACTATCACTGCTCGTCTCTTGCAAGGCCTACTGGATGATGGACCACTGATGGTTGGCCCTACCCCTCTGTCTCCTCCACTACCACCATCACTATCATCACTTTTGCTATCATCACTACCACTCTTTGTGCTACTGCCTGCTAGAGTACCACCCTCGCTCTCTATGAAACCCTCTACCACATCCTCCTCCACTGGTAGCGGTGCTGGCTCATCTGGGATAGTAATGCGAGGATGTGGAACCAAAGCCAAGAATGCATCATACTCCTCAGTGACTGGTTCCTCTCCAATATCTCTGCACATATCCCAGGGTGATGGCTGCAATGCCTTGTATCCCTCTACTTAAGTGTCATACAATAGAGAGGGCCCCCAATCAGGAATATCCATCCATCGCCTCGCATAATGGGCTACTCCCTATGGCATACACTGAACAATGCTGTATTGTCTGTATACTCTGTGAAGCAAAAATCTCTCTGGAACAAATGGTGTTCGGTCGATGAGATACATGGAATCATATAGAAATCCCAACACTGCATCATCCTCGTCCCAGTGCTCACAGTCCAGGTATGGGCGCTAGGTAACTGTCTCGGTGTCATCAAAAACCTGCCTCCAGTGCTCTAACTTGCCCATCTGGGCCTGTGTAAGCCAACCTCTGTATCTGAAGACATAGGGTCTGCTTGCTAGTCTATCAGCCACTAGGAATGGCTGAGCAATAGAGAAGTGCTCCCATGCCCACACCTGTAATAGGGTCATCCCTGCTGATAAGCTCTACGCTCCTAGGTACACAACCAAATGAAGATCATGATAGAGATGGGCCAGCATGCACATCCCCCATGCATATCTAGTACCATGTACCATCATGCTCTCCAATGTCCTGCCCCAGCGAACGAGGAATCCCTTTGACCTATGATCAGGGCAAAGGAAACCTCCAATAAAACCAACAAGCACTGTTGGTAGTGTCGTGTAGGAATCAACAATCCTCCTCCATCGGATGCTCAAACCCGCAATATCTTGATCTTGGAATACTCTACGAAGAGCATCTCTACCACCGGTCCCATGGGAATTGTACACTACAATCTCTCCCATGAACGAAATGTGCAAAATACGCCACACTTCCTCAGGTGTGACCATCATCTTGCTAGTGGATAGATGACAGGTGTTGTGGTCACTATGCCACCTCTTAGCCAAAGTAGTCAACAAACTCCGATTAATCCTAGACTGGGGCATATCAAGCAAACTGGTCAAACCGCATCGACCTATAACCTAAAGCTCATCTAGTGTTAGATAAGGTATCAACTTGGTAATCCATGGAAACCTCTCTCGCATCTGGAGAGTACCCAGATGCTCCTATCATCACAATGAAAAATCCACAATCAGGAAACTATGTCAAGAAATCAAATGTCATTCTACTATCAAGTCTATTCCAACAAATCTGGTATGAATTTTTGATCAAAATTCATGGGCGAACATCAACAAACCTCACCTATCATGAGGTTCATCAAACATTATCTAATCTTGCCTATCATGAGATTTATCAAAAATTGAATCATGTCCTCACCTATCATGAGGATCATCATTAATAGGATTTCTTCTCACCTATCTTGGGAAGGTAGTCTTATTTAAATCATCACAATCCAACATCAAGAATTTGGATTATCAATCATACCAATCCGAAGAATGGAATGATCAGAAGTGACAAAATCAGGGTTCACTAAGTCAAAATCTTCACATCTGACACGAAAGTGCTAAATCAGGTACCCAAAGTGCTAAATCCCGAAAGCGCTACTTTATCAGTTAAAAGCGCTAAATCAGGCACCCAAAGTGCTGAATCTTGAAAGCGCTACTTCAACACTCTGATGCGCTATAACATGCATCCGAAGTGCTAGTTCACCCTAAGCGCTACTTTTCCACATCAAAGCGCTACCATAGTCTGTCAAAGCCCCACTTTACCAGAAGCACTAGAATAGACCATGAAAGTGCTGATCAACCAAATCGAAGCGCTAGAACTCTCAAAGCACTACAATCCGACATCATAGCGCTAAAATTCAAATCCTAAGCGTTATATCAACGAAAGCGCTACATTATCCTATGGAAGTGCTATATTTTTTAACGCAAGCACTAAAAATCAAAGTGCTAATCTAAAAACTAGAAGCGCTACACTGGAGTGAAAGTGCTGCAGTGCGGCTTGTAAGCGCTAAAATAGGAAAAATACACGGAAAGCTATAAAATGCATAAAAAACAGAATTTCATAAATTACGAGAAGGTTAAGGGGTACATACTGAAGGTCCATATGTGGCCGACCGTCGATGACATCGAACACACTTGAAATGGTGAATGTGGTAAGGGATAGGCATCCTACTCCAGCTGGCTGAAATGTCTCTATCACAAGGTTTTTTTAAACTCAAATATTGCAAATGACTTTGAAAATGACCTTTTCAACTATATATAGTTTTTGAAAAGGTATTTTTGGTTGGTTTTATTATCTTTTGATTAATTTAATCTAGGAAATTAATTAAAACTCATCTGTGGGCTAGATTTCTTCATAATTTGTCGAGAGATAAATTAAATCATCATAAAATCATCATAAAATCATAAAATTTTGAAAAAATCTACAAATCATCAAATCATTAATTTATCTCCTGAGGGGGCATATTATTATCCATCATCTGAAAATCAATGTCCGGGGCATGTCTGGGGCATACGGAATTATTTTTTATATATCATCAATCCTAGTAGTAGCAACAAAATTTTCTTCGAAGCAACGCGTAAACACATCACTTCGAAGAGGGGAAAAATGTATACAACTAAAATTGGTCTGGAGCATCCGATTAATTAAATACAAATTATTTGATTAATTATCATAATTTCCTCTACTATTTAAATAAATAGAAATATATATTTATATAGTTCACATTTAAATTCATCTTAATTAAATAAACAAAATTAAATACTTTGTTTGATTTAATTATCAAATCCTTATTTTATTCTATCACATCAAATCTTAAATTAATTAAATAAAGATCAAACACTTTATTGATTAATTGCCATATTCTTCTATTTAATTTAATAAACAACTTCTATAGTTCGTTTTATTAAATTATTTATCCCTCTTTTGCTAATTTAAATAAACCAAAAATATTTGAATAAAGGCATAAAGAATATTCCATCTATATTTCCTCAAAAATGAATTAGATATCCTATGTCTAATGTATGTCTAAAATATGTCACAATTAATTCTATGAAACTTCACGGGAAGTTTTGGAGAAAAATTGGAGACAAATTCCAAAATCTTCTCTCAAATCATCCTCCATTAATCTTTCCTCTTCTCTTGCCTGGTGTTTTCATGGGTAGAGAAAATCACAAAAATTCTCTCAATATCTTCCATCTTTCACCATTCAATCCTCCAGATTCAATCCAAGCCTCTCAATGCCATCCCTGTGCATTTCTACAGCTATGAATTTTATAAATACAACCTCATTGAATCAAGAAAAAGATCCAGATAATGTAACTTATGCACTCTTACTCTGCAGGAATTCAAGCATCAAGCACATCAAGCATTAAGCATCCAATATCCAACAATCAAGCTTTCATACCATGGCTGCCTCTTGTAGCTGCAATTATCTGTTTCATATCATTTCATGCTAGTTTAATTCATTTATCATCTAGTATTATCCATTTAGCTCAATATCATTGCATTATCATCCATCTCGTTCTTTGAATTGTCATTTTAACAATCATAGTGTCCTCACGATCTGAGAGCAATAGTGGTTTAATAAATCTTTGGAGATAGAGAACAATATGACGCTTTCAATAGATTATTGTTTGGAATTGATTTAATTTGATTTATTTTTGATATCATGTTGTATTAAGAAGTGTTTTGTGATTTACATGTTATCCACACTTACAGTAACATTCTCACAAAATGTGAGATCTATAAGTATCCCATTGGTGGGCATATCATAAATGCAACTAGCTATGTAGAGAGGGCCATCAAGAAAGTTTCGTAGTATATCTAGTGTGGAAAAGGAGATCTTAAGACGTCCTTTGGTTGGGCCCTTATGATGGTAAACATATATTTCTCTTACCATTTCATAAATAGGTGTGACATGGGTTATCGAGGGAAGAGAAACTTAATGTAAATCTTATGAATCAACATTCATGACATCAGGTGGGTAAGTTTCACTTGGTTTGACAAATGACACATCATGATTGGGCATGGGGTTGGTAAATATTTGCAAGTTTTTATTAGGGGGTGCCATGGATTTATTTCTTTTAACATTAACACTTGCAACTGTGAACCCCTAAACCTTTATACCTGCATAAACACAACAAACAAACACATAATTAGATCAATATGCAAGTTAAGATAAGGATTCCCCATGAAATCCATTTCAATGTTCAAATAGGAAAGAAAATGAATAAATAAACAAAGAAAGAAATGAAATCCTATTCTAAGATGCAAACTCTTGATCCCATGGGGGAGTTGGTGCCAATTGGTGTGTTCAATATGCTTGAGGAAGAAGTTGAATATAGTAATTTTACTCAAATTGTGGATGTTTGAATGAGAGGAAGACTCTCTCATTTATAGATTTCCAAGTTGGAAGAATGAGGGATTTGGATGAATGTGGGATAAAAGACCAGCCAAAGAGAAAAGGCCACTTGTCCACATGTGATTGGAGGAGGAATGAGCATATTTTGGTTAATGTGCATGATAAATGCTATGAGATTCAAATTTGAAATTTGAATATGACATGTTGGAGGGAGAAATAAATGGAGTTAATGTCACTTGGATCAATGCACAAGGAAATGTAAGAGGCATTGAATTCCTTGTTGGAAGGACTAAGTCCATTTCAATTAAAATTAAAATTTGAGGGAATATTCCCTTTTTATGCCATGTTGAGAGAAAATAGATATTTAATAAATCAAAGTAATTGATTTATTGTGCAAGTTGCATTTTCTAGAGGATGTGACATAGATTAAGATTAAATCAATCAAAGCTTAATTAATTTAATGAAGAATTAGGAGATGTGACAACTTAGACTTATATTTATGAATTGATTTGAGTCAAGAATTGAGAGGGAAGGTTTAATTAAATAAATATTGTTGATTTATTTAACTAAAGGGGATAATATTATATTAAATCAAATAATGTTTAATTTATTCAATTTAATAAGAGGACTTTAGAGATTTAATTTTTTAAAAATGAATTATTTAAATGAATAGAGATAGAGGATTAATTAGATTAAATTGATTAATTTAATCAGTAAAGGAGAAATACCTAATTAAATAAATAATGATTTATTTAATTAAGGGAAGAAAGGTGTTGATAAGTTGAGAGTATGATTCAAGATGAAACAGTGTTAATATGATTAAAATTAGGTGCATGTTTACTTTACATGTCTACATTTTTCCCCTCTTTGAAGCAATGTATTTGTTGCATTGATTCAAAGAATAATATGCAGTGATCAAAGTTCAAAAAATTTCTCGATTTTTCGATTGCCCCACTATTGCCCCAGCTAAAGGATTACGCTCGTATATTGCCCCATCAAGAGATTGAGCGAAAATATACAATTTTCCAATTGAGATTGTGATAAAATGTGAGAGGAGTGGTTCTATTTATTAGAGGATGAAAGATAATTCTTTGATGTAGACAATTTTGATGATGTATAGATAGTCATCGGCCATGGGTAGCCTCGTGTATATTTTGATACAACACAATGATTTTAGATAGAAATGTTAGTAAAGATAGAAGAATAAGAAGAATAAGATGGATGGAAGGATGATCCACACAATTTCACATTATTACCGATGATGATGATGTATTGCTTACTAGGAGCTGGGATTTTCAAAGGGTCAATTACTTTATGTTGATAACACACATAGGTATGATGCATCAAGTTATAAAGGACCAGGATGGCATTGTACCTAGTGTGGTGGAATTTGACTCAACAATCAGATAGGAGTATTCTTGTTCACACTTGACATACGAAAACCTTGCTAGGATAGACCTAACAAAGCAAGTATTTTCCAAGTTATTTTACAAGAACATCCAACAAGAAAAACAAACAAAAATATAGTGATCATTGCCCCATTCCTTTCTCTCTAAACTAGTTTTGTTTAGGCATCATTGAGAGGTCCTTGGAATAAGTGCAAAATAAGATAAGTAAAAAAAACCAAGATAAAGTAAACCAACAAGCTAATGTTCTTCATACCACTAGCCAAGGCTAAACTACTGTGAGGTACCTGATGCTTATGTCCATTGTGGGAAGGATTCATCCTAGGACATGTAGTGATCAGGGTTTTGGTGAGACTGATTTGGGTGATAAGCTATTGATACTCCGAGTTGACCAACTTGCTTGCTTACTGACTTAGACTTTCAAGACTCTGATGATTAGAGTGTTCACTTGGGAACCTGCTAAACTTGCTTCTAATTGCTTCACCAAAGGATGAAGGCGATGATTGATTTATTAGGAATGAGACAATCACGAGTGAAAGTGAGATGAGATGGTTGCACCATTTTGGATTTTTCAGATATTTTGAGGCTGTTTTTGGTATTTTGAAATTTCTTACAATTTTTTTTGGTATTTTCACATTTTTCAATGTTTTTGGTATTTTGTGTCGCAGGGGCCGATCAAGGATGGCCTTGCCTATGTTCCAGCTCAGAGATGACTTAGTTCGGACAAAAATTGAATTGACTTCTAATGAGAAAGATGGGCAAACGAATTGCCATTTTTATTGTGATGGACGCCTAAGGATAGACCTAAGATGTGAAATAAATGGGCAAACGGATTGCCAATGCGACGGCGCCTAAAGGACTGACCTAAATGTCAAATAGATGGGCAAACAGATTGACAATGTGACAAACGCCTAAAGGAATGACCTAATTATCTCGGGGGATGATCAAAGATCAACCTTGCCTACGTTCAAGCTTAGAAATGACGTAGTTTGACAAGGTGGAAGACTGACAAGACTCAATGATGAATTTTTTGAAGATTTTCTAATATTTTGACATGTTTTGGATTTTGAATGATTTGGATGTTTTTGGATTTTTGATGCACTTTCTGAATGTTTTTGAAATTTTGATGAATTTTTTGAATGTTTTTGAAATTTTTCACATGATTTTGATGGTTTGGATATGGATATGCATGACGATGTTAGTGCTTTGTTTTGGGATTCTGTTGAAAACCAAGCTGAATGTTGATCAATTGGATCAATGGATTGATAGTTTGACTAAGTGTGTTAAGTCAAACAAAAGTGATACTACACTAGTAAACTTTAGGAAGTTGTGTTATCCTAGAATAAACTTGTACAACAGAGGATGGTTTGACTAAGTGTGTTAAGTCAAACAAGGTGAATATGGATTTGATAATCTGGCTAAGTGTGTTAATCCAAACAAGGTGATAATTGATTGGATTCAATTGATCAAGATTGATGATGCCTGGTTTGGAACAAATTTTCTTTGATGATTTGATGTGACATGGATGTACACATTAGATGCAACTGATATGGATTATTTTGATTGATGTTCGACAAAAGATAAATCTTGATAAGGAACATTGTCTTGTCAAAATATACCATGGGCTAGTGATTTGGATTCGGCTCACAAATGCTTTGACCAATTTGATTTCATGTTTTCCAATGTTTAGATTACCAAATAAGTTAGAAGATATAGATCAATATTTATTCCTTAAGCAAGATGCAAACATCTACCCCCAGTGTCTAGCAATGTTTTAACAACCATGGGTGGATTCTTGGACGAATGGATATGGATTATCATGTGATAAGGTAAGGGGTTCAGATAGAGGAATGCTCATTCAGATAATTTTTCAAGGCTCAAATAACATTGGGTAGGATAGGATCAATGAAAATGACCCATGTCAAGATGTCTACCATAAGCAAGTATAAAGTTTGCACCAAATTTTCATCAAGATTAAGATAACTTGGAGAATGGACACAGATGGATGAAAATGGATTGAATAAATGGTTCATGGATGAACGGATGATATGGCTCAAATGATGGCTTTATTATGGATGTGATAAGATGCTCAATTCTACACATGATGCATGTTTGCCAGGTTTTCATCATGGTACCTATCCAAAGCACCACCGTAGTGGTTTTCATTAGAGGATGATATTTTCTTTATTGTTTTCAATCCTTTTTCTGATTTTTTTGGATTTTTATATTTTTTTGATTTTTTTGTATTTTTTGAGAGATTTTAAGGTGATGCTGAACCACTTGGTACTGCTGATGTTGATGTTTTTGTCATAATATGCCATCAGTATCCTACTTGAAGAATTTTATTTTCAAAGATACATGCACTTGAATGTAACTTTTGAGATCCCTAATCTGCTTTGTTGATACCAAATTTAACTTTGTCTCTGTGCGCACATCGCAATAGAGTGCCTTTTGAATCCTTATGATGAAGGGTCGTTGCCAACACATGGTTAATGTAAGAACTTGATATCATGCATGGAGGTTTGGATGGAGTGTTTTTATGAATAACAGATGGATTGGTTGATGGTTTGAAACCTTTGACTCTCGAAACTTGGGAATATGAGCAATAATGGGTAGATATGGAAGTGTGCATGGAATTAGGACCAACTGCTTGATACACTTTGTATGTCGCTTGAGAAGCTTTATTTTTCCTTTATGGACATCTTTGATGGATACTTTTCCCTTTTTTCTTTTTCCCCATAGTTTCTTTGACTAATGGAGTATGATAGGGATAGTCTTTTTTTGTATTCTTTGGTATCCATATATATTTCACCTGTCCTTCATGCTTCGCTACTTCTTTTTCTTTGATGACATTCTTCATGCTTTGATTCAAATCTTTCTTTTGTTCTTGGTCCCAATTTGTGGATAGGGTGATAGGTGGATGAATATTCGTGACATGCCGGGTTGTAGTATTGGCATTAGTTTCATCATAAGGATTCTTTGTGCTCCATATGTTGATGTTTGCTAGAGACAAATTATCTCCTATTTTTTGGAAGTATTACTGATATGTTGAGATCCCTTTACTGTCGAATAACCAAGGCCTTGACGCTTAGGATTGCCAAAAAAAGTATTGGTTCGAGGATACCCTGTTCATGTAGGCCTAATCCTCCGCCTTGATAATTCATCTGCTGAAAATATTTATCTGCAATAGGATATGTTTTACCTTGGAAACAAGGTGTTAATCCTTCTCTACTTTGTGGTGTATCTTCAAAAGTGACAACTTCTTCATTGATAAGGTAGCTTGCTCTAAGAAAGGTGAGTGATCCAAGTTTATAATTGATAGGATCCTTCATATGTGGGATGAATGCCTAATTGTTATATTTAGCTTGATCTTGTGAAATATTAAATTTAGTTGGTTCTTTAAGTGATGTTGATGCTTCACTATCCACACAAAATCCTTCCTCATGATCCATTCTTGATATTCTTTCACATGACATTTCTGATTCACAACTTTTATAGAAGCCTTCTTCATGACCCATTTCCGACATGTCTTTGCATTTATCTATATCTTGATCATGTGTACAAGTGTTAAGACTAGGAGACTCTTTTTCCTTGGTAGAAGTATGAGACTCTTGTTTTGAATGATGATCATCTACGTGTCCATGCAAAGAAAGCATATTATGGGTAGATGGAGGAGTATGCGCTATATGGATATGATCATCATTTGTGATATCTTGTATAGATAAGAGAGTTTCCATTACCTCATTGTAGTATCTTGGATATACAAATTTTTGATCTTGGTTAATGTTGGAATTGCTTTCAACATGCTTTGGATCAAGTTCTTGACATAGGTCAATTTCAAAGAATGGATTGCTTTCTTGGATATCTTCATTAGGCATAGGATTTTTCTCAAATTTCATGAGGTCAAAGGGTGTCCATATGTTTTGGAAAGGATCATTGCTAGACCTTGGTTGAAGATGTTGATCATGCTTTGGAATAAATTCTTTAGATATGTCCTCTAACTCATAAGGTGATGCAAAGACATTGTCAACACAATCATCGGTGCATGGATCTTGGTTTATGTCAATAGGATCAAATAACATGGACACTCCTTGAAATAAATCTTTGTAGTAGGGGTCTTGATCATGACTAAAAAATGTCTCTTGATGTATGTTGATTTGATCATCGGATGAGGTGGAAACATCTTCAAGGTGTTCATCGATGGATAGATCTTGATCATTGTTTTCAACATTTGTGGTGGGAATCTGTTGTGAGCTCTATTGTGGGAGTAAGGCATGTGTTTGCTAATGAGACAACAATGCTTGTTGATGGTTGTGTTGTTGTTGTTCAAACAAAGCTTGTTGTTGGTCTTACTATTGTTGTGCCAAAAAAGATTTTTTTTGGGCTTCTTGTTGTGATACTTGTTCATGGATTGCTTGCAATAGTGCCTGGAATTTTCTTTGTGCCTGTCGAGCCTGGTGTTGCGCTTGAGCTTGAGCCTATGCTTGTTGGGCCTAGAGTACCTTTTGGTGGGCAACTTTTTGTGCAACTTGCAACATGATGGAGAATGAATTGATCACGTTGTGTTTTGGTGGTGGTGGTGGTGGTGGTTGTGGTGGTGGGTTGGGGATGTTGTTGATTTTTGGGCTGAGTAGAATGGTCTCATTGATTGCCAAGGTTTGAGTGGTGAATGGTGCGATTGAGATTCTTGGTCCTTGAGACACTTGAGAAATGGTATATGTGTTAACCGTTGGGGTTTCTTGGATGGTTGCCATTTGTTGTTGTGAATCGATGAGAATTTTGAGTGTAGTAATTTTTTTTCTCAAGATTTGACCTTGAAATTCTTCATATGGTTGACTTGGTTGTTTAGCAAGTAGCTTTGGAATGTATCCTTGTGGTGTTTGTTTGGGATCATGGAAAATTTGATTCTTGATAATGCTCTGATTCGGTGTGATGTTTAGATTTGGTATGATAGATTGAAATTGAACATTGTTGTGGTTGAAAATCATATTGCCTTGACTTAGGTAACTTTGATTTTGCATGGTGTTACCTTGACTTGAATCAACATGTGGATTTTTCAATATAATGCTAGGATTTTGAACAACATTAGGGGGATTTGCAAGCATATCTATCCCAAAGTTCACCAAGTGTGGACTAGAAATGTTCATGTTCAACAAACTTGTATTTGGAATATATGGATTTGGTGGGATAATGTTGTTTGGAAAACTCATGCATTGAGTGTTTGGTTGATAGATTTGCAGATTTGGACTTGGATTTAAATCTATCATTGGGAAAGGTGTTCCAAACTTTAGATTGGGCATACTTACATTCGTATCGATGAAGTTTGGAGGAGATAACGATGCCATGTTTGAATTGCATAAATGTGAGTTTCGATAATCAATTGGCATTGTGAGACTTGGATAGTTTGGTTGACTCGAATTGCTCATGATGTATGAATCGAGTTTAAATTCCATGTTCCTCTTGTGCTTTGACTTTGTTGACCTCTAAGGGGTTTAGGACCAATGATGAGATGGAGGATGAATATGGTGAGTGATATGGATGTTTGAAATTTTAGGAGCTTTGGATCAATGCTAGACTCTAGGAGTTTGTTTGATTCCATTTTAAGGATAGTTTGACTAGGTACATTAAGCCAAACAAGATGATGGTGAATTTGTAAACCCTAGGAAGTTATGTTATCCTAGGGAAAAATTGCATAAGAGAATGAATTGGCTAAGTGTGTTAAGCCAATGAAAGTAATCATGAACTAGTAGACCTTAGGAAGTTGTGTTATCCTAGAGGAAAATTTGTTCAAGAAGATTGATAATTTGACTAGGTGCGTTAAGTCAACCAAAATGATGTTGATTTTCCCTAAAATTCTAGCATAAGTGATGTTTCAAAGTTCCCAAGAGTTGTTGGTGAGATGAGATTTGATAGATGTTTGGATGGGGTGAAGTGTTGATTTTGATCTTTGATGACCCTATGAGGACTTAGTTACAAGACCAAGGTAATGAAGAACATTCTTTTTCCTAGGATTAATTCAAACCAAAGGACCAATGTTTGCATGAAAACCATAAGACTCAAAAGAGAACAAGCACATGTGTGGTTTGGTTTTTTGTTTATCTTGCTTAGGTTTGGTTCTTTTTACCACAAACACTTTCTTGATTATGCTTTTCAAACTAAATGTCCAATATCCTAATTTTCTTTCATCCCACAAAGTGCATTATGTGGAAATCAAGGAAATCAAGGAAAAGGTTTCCTAGTCTTTAACCTTGGTAAAAAAAATGATGATAAAATCCAAGCACTTAGAAACCTCTAAGGATATGATCCCTAGAGAAAGCAAGAGTGCCTAAATTCATCAAAGTTATTTGTTTCCTCAAAAGGGGTTTGAAATTTGGAGGCCTTGTGAATGTTCATTTTTCAAATATTTTTAGAACCAAGCAATGTATTTTTTACTTCCAAGCACTTTTTACAACCTTAGGATGATGAGACAATATTTTTTTGGGTTCCCACTTGGACGAATCCAACTGCACATATTTTGTGCGAATGGCTAAATGCTTGACCACACTGGCTCCCCTCCACAACACACACTTCTTAGGTTAGCCAAGCATTAGTACCCATGAATCCCCCATGGCATACTTTCCATCTCCACAACAAAACTGCATGTATAATGTGGGGCAACTTCAAACGACATGACCTTTTGCACCAAAAAAATAGATAGGATTTGGCATTTTCTAAACAAAGGGTTTTAATTCGGGCATTCTGTTCGTGGGGGATTATCCAACATCGGCGAGAGTATATTTATGTCCATATCATTGGAATAATCTTCGTGATTCTTGAACTTTCCTCAAGAATCCACACTTATCTACCGGTTGGAAGTCAGTTGGCTTTAGCATGTTCCTGGTTGGGTCATTCCCTTGGGTGACTATTTTTTCCCACAAGGTAGGCTCGCTAAGATAAAACAATATCAAGCTAGCATATCTCGTCATTCAATCAACCTTTGTTGAAAAAAAAAGGTAGAACCTTCGCAATATGCCATGGTCACACTCGCATGTTTTGTTCAATTGTTAGGTACCCAAATTGAAATGTGGAGGAAATATTTCATGCAAGTTAGTGTCACCAAAAATACTTTTGATTCTCAAGATTATCATGAAGCGCATACGCCTTTTCAAATGACACCACTTTGAGAAAAATATTACAAGACATAAATAACACATGTTCATTTTAAATCCCTCAAAGCAATAATGAGTTATTTTTAAGCACCAAAGGAAATGTGAAATTGCCTTGTTCAATTGTTAACCTTTAAACAAAATCTAGTAAATTTGTTTAAGGTTCTTTTTAGCCCTTTGGCAACTTTTGAAAATAAATTTGATTGTTCTCTTTTAAATCCAAGAGAATTTTAGTGTTCCTAAGGCAAATGAACTTAGAAAATTCCTTAAAGAGTGTTGAAGAACACTTTAGTGTTTAAAAACACTTTGTGCCTTATGAACATGGTGTCATAATGAAAATTTGCTTGTTCTTTTTAAACCCAAAGTGAATCTAGTGTTTCTAAGGCCAAATATATTAACAAATCTCTCTTAACAAGCAAAATTTTAAAATCTCTCAAAAGTGTTGAAGAACACTTTAGTGTTTAAAAACACTTTTTTGCCTGATGAGTATGAGGTCATGATGATCTTCCAACCTACAAAATGACAGAAAACTAGATTGCAAATGACAGAAAACAAGATTGGGAATTAAAAAATCCAAAACTTAAAAAGCACATGTCATTTTTAGACCTCAATTTTTTTCCACGGCGCAGTTTGTAAAAGCGACGTAGTTTAGGTAAAAGTGGCACTATATAGCGCCACGTGGTTGACTGTCTATGGCACTCTACATTAATAGAGTGAATAAGCGGTGTCATATTGGTAAGCGATGCAGTTTGCAAGTGACCCTGTTTAAAATTTAAAAATTTTTAGGTGGGAAAGAAGGAGCGGTGGAGTTTGGATGAAACGATGTGCGATATGGCACTGCGGTGCTGAAGCCGGTACAGTATAGCACCATGGAGATGATCACGATAGAGTTATGAAATTTGAAAAAATAATAGACATGAAGAGAAACATGACGAGGTTTAGAAACTACGTGCGGTTTAGTATGGCGCCACTTCGTTGAAAGCGGTGAATTATTTTGCCGCGCCTATGAATGTGGCTCAATATGACGTCACACGGCTATTTTCCTGTGACATGTAGGAAAATGTTTGAAAAAATGCAGAAATTTTAAAAAACTTGATTAATTTCTTGAGTTTTCTCTCCTTCTAGCACCAAAATGTGAACCCCTAAACCTTTATACCTCCATAAACATAACAAAAAAACACATAATTAGATCAATATGAAAGTTAAGATAAGGATTCCCCATGAAATCCATTTGCAATGCTCAAATAGGAAAGAAAATGAATAAATAAACAAAGAAAGAAATGAAATCCTATTCTAAGATGCAAACTCTTGATCCCATGGGGGAGTTGGTGCCAATTGGTGTGTTCAAATTGGCCCTTTCACAACTCCTTGGTAAGCTTTATTGATGGTTTGATGAGTGATCCACCTTGATGAAGATTCAATCAAGTTTCATGATAAAAAATCTGCATAACCTAGCTAAGAATGTGAAGAAATGGATGAAACTAGATATGCTTGAGGAAGAAGTTGAGTATATTAATTTTACTCAAATTGTGGATGTTTGAATGAGAGGAAGACTCTCTGATTTATAGATTTCCAAGTTGGAAGAATGAGGAATTTGGATGAAAGTGGGATAAAAGACCAAACAATGAGAAGAGGCCACTTGTCCACATGTGATTGGAGGAGGAATGCACACATTTTGGTTAATGTGCATGATAAATGGTATGAGATTCAAATTTGAAATTTGAATCTGACATGTTGGAGGGAGAAAGAAATGGAGTTAATGTCAATTGGCTCAACGCACAAGGACATGGAAGAGGCATTGAATTCCTTGTTGGAAGGACTAAGTCCATTTGAATTAAAATTAAAATTTGAGGGAATATTCCCTTTTTATGCCATGTTGAGAGAAAATAGATAGTTAATAAATCTAAGTAATTGATTTATTGTGCAAGTTGAATTCTCTAGAGGATGTGACATAGATTAAGATTAAATTAATCAAAGCTTAATTAATTTAATGAAGAATTAGGAGATGTGAAAACTTAGACTTATATTTATGAATTGATTTCAGTCAAGAATTGAGAGGAATGGTTTAATTAAATAAATGTTTTTGATTTATTTAACTAAAGGGGATAATATTATATTAAATCAAAAAATATTTAATTTATTCAATTTAATAAGAGGACTTTAGAGATTTAATTTTTTTAAAATGAATTATTTAAATGAACAGAGATAGAGGACTAATTAAATTAAATTGATTAATTTAATCAGTAGAGGAGAAAGACCTAATTAAATAAATAATGATTTATTTAATTAAGGGATGAAAGGTGTTGATAAGCTGAGAGTATGATTCAAGATGAAACAATGTTAATATGATCAAAATCAGGTGCATGTATATTTTACGTGTCTACAACAACAACTAGAAGGCCTATATTGATTATGTCTTGCACTAGTTGCTTTAGATAATTGTATTGTTCACTTTTATGTCCATTTTGGTGATGAAAGCAACAATAAGAAATGGAATTATAAGAAGGTTTAATAGTTTTTTAGAGTTAGGTGTATGGACGGGAGGTAACAAAATCATTTGTTGTTGAAGTAATTGGGTCATGGTGTTATGAAGGGTGTCGGGCAAGGGTATGAAACTACACTTAGGATCTTCGTAATTAAAGGTCACTGTGGACCTAATGG